>OZ017738.1:439393304-440593304 GCA_963969285.1 Odontomyia ornata | reverse complement strand
CAGCGGACGGTTACCTTTGAATATAGTATGAAAGGAAACAATTTTGTCAAGCACCCATACAAGATACCAAAGGATACTATCTGCAATTTTTACAATACAACATACAAACATCATTTACAGAATATATTTGAGGGTCATTCTAACTTTCCGGCAATTCCTTCAGAAGGCTTGTGCCCAATTCCCAAAGTAAGTTGCAAATTTCTGAATTCCTTCCTTTGGATGTTAAGTGATTTCCATACAACTAAACATTTTATGAATGCATTGTCGTTCGAGCGGAAATCAATATTTTGATCGAAAACTTTAAGGTGGAGTATATTTACAGGGTAACTACTGGGTAAGAAACGCGACTATTAATCTGGCTACCATTCCACCTGGTATTCCAAAAGGGTTTTGGAAAGCTACAATGAATTCTTACAAAGGAAATGAAGGTATAGGTGGCTTACGTGCCCTCGTGAAACTCCAGTGAATGCAATATTTGTCCGAAAATTTTGAAGTAATTTTACACAATTTGTGGAAATACATGTAAAATGCAGTAAACAGCAAAAAATATTTGATTTTTTCATCCATGATACGTTGATCGCAGAACAGTACTCAAAACTTCAGGAAGTTGTTTGCTATTTGTTGTAGAAATTATACAATATTTTACTTTATCCTTAAATGAAATTAGAATCTAGTTTTCAGAGACACGTTCAGGCTCAAGGTTGCTATCAGCCAAAAGTCCTATTGTATGATTTAATTTGATTGATAGATTGAAAACTAAGTCATTCATGGTTCAAATAAATCCAAAACGGGCGTATTTTGAGTAGTTTTGTGAGAAGAAGAAAGGTATGCAAAAGCTTGTTCAACTTCACAGAGTCCTCAGTAGGAAATGTAGGGAAACCGGGACAGAACGGGGTGCCTGAGGTTTGTAGTAAAATATGACAATAAAGTTGAAAGAAAACACTGAAAACCACATGGTTTAGTGAAATTATTACTTTGTTTTACATACTCCCAAGATATAAACGAAAAATTTCAAACATAAGGGAACAACATGAAGACATACCTTTACAAAAAAGCTCATTTCTGGCTAAATCGCTTTGCGAATAAGCAATGTATGCGTTATTGGTCAGCAAGAAACTCACATGTGCTGCTTGAGACACCTTATGTGCAGTTTTCATGCCGGAGGTGTGATTTGGCCGTATTTTTTGTGAATGAAAACGAGAATCATATTACCATCAATGAAGAGCGCTATCGTATTATGTTGGTAGATTATTTGTATTTGTTAGTTATTGGATGAACTTGACATCAATTATATATGGTTTCAACAAGACGGTGCCACTAAACACACAGCAAGCCTCACAATCGATTAAACTCTGAGGAGACTACAGTACAACGATGAGTTGTATGTAGTATTTGAGGATCCACCTGTTTTATTTTGCGTAAAGTTACGTAAATGGCGGGCCATGTAAAAAGAACGGAAGAAAATCGGCTACCAAAGAAAATATTGACGGGTAGGACATAAAGTGGACGTCCAGCGGGAAGAACAAGGACTCGATGGGAAAACACGATAGAAGTTGACAGCGGATCCTTGTTGCGAGTAAATAACCGGCGAACAAGATCGCGATATCATAATGATTGGAGGAATTTAATCCTGAAGGCCAAGGTACGGCCTGGGCTGTCACGTCATAGATGATGATGATGATAGCTTCATTAAATGCTTTTCGATTCTTCCGAAATTTTCACTATTGATTAGCCTAACAAGCGGCCTTATATATGTTTCATTGTAATTAAGGGTACCGTTTCGAGTTTATATAAGAGAATGTTAAATTGATAAATAATTCGATTAGCAACAAAGGTTAGTGAATTTCAATTTCTCCGGTAGAGAACTATCCCAATGATTTTCTTAGATTTTTGGCCCACAAGTGTCCGACGGCGAGGAGGAGGGCATAATTTTTTTCATCTTCTTCCGCTTCCCCTGCCTACACTGTTAATGATATTACAATTTTGATAACAGATATTAAAAGGGTATTTTGAAGATTTCAATGCTTTCGATTACGTCCAATTTTTGAAATTGCTTTACCTGTTTTACCACCTCTAAATCTTCCGTTGTAATCATGTTTTTCGTTTCAACTATATGTCTTGCCACTGTCGATTTGATTTCCTGTATTTTCCTATGTTTTTCAATTGCATTATCTGCTTCACTGACGTGTTCTTTGCAGCGTGTTAGTACTAGGCGTCACGTTTGTCCCATGTAACATTTGTTACATTCTGGGCAGGAAATTTTATACGCACCGCTTTGTTCGTCTTTACTTAACGGTTCCTTGACAGACTTAAGACGTTTTTTAGTTGTAGTTTTCTGCTCGTCGAAATTAACTTAATTTGCGTTTCTTTTAATAGCTCTTTGAGCGCTTCCGTAGCCGGAATGTGTCTGAGAGCTGCCCTTCTTATATTTTCATTCGGCTTATTTTGTTTAAGCAGCGTAGTCTAATTGTTCCACTTAATTTGTCCTTCAGTTCTGTTAATGATGCTTTTGATGGTATTGAAACTGTGGCCATTGAAGTTAGCTGTTGGTATTGTTCTTCTTTCCGTTTTTTGTCCGTTGAAAGCGGTATGCTTGGCATTGGATTTACCATTGCATGGTATGGAGCCATCGTTGAGCTGTTTTACTACGTCATCGTGTCTAGATTTTGGTATGCTTGCAATCTTCTGGATCATATTTCCTACTTGACGTCTCACGCTGTGCTTGGTTTGATTGGACTCAAATTTTATTGCTGTTTCTACATCTATAATGACGTCCTCTAGCACTCTTGAGTTGCTAGTTGTGGCAAATTTAAGACCCATGCTGAGAAGTTCTAGTTGTTCTTCAGAGAATACTTTGTTCGTCTTGTTGACTACAAATTCCGGTTTTATTTCTACTTTCAATGGTGGGTCCGGCCTCGGTATCGTGCTTTTCAGCTTGTTCAATTTATTTCGAAGAATATCTCGTTTTCGGTTTTCCACACATTCACGGGATCTGTCCACTTTTGCCAAGATTTCACATATGTCGCCCTTTCTGTGGATTTCATTAGCTGTTTTAAGATGCATAGCGTAGGTTTTTAAGGTTATGAAGTTGTATTTACTATACAAGGATTTTATGCTGGTTTTTATCAGAGCCCTTTCTAATTTATATTGTTGTTCTTTTGAATATAACAAAGTTTTGTTCAGTCTTATTGTATCATGTGGCTTTTAGGAGTGACTTTAAATTTTAGACATAACTTCAAGAATCTTATGTCCTCGTTGACTGCTCTTTGTTGTTGTTTGAGTTTTAAGAACTTATTGTAATCCAATTGAAGCTTGGTGGCCATAACTAGTATCAAAGTTGTTTGGCTCTCGATGTATGGCTGATTTAAATTAACTAAAACCAATCGTTTTCCTTGAAATCATAGAATTTTGTTTATTTTCAAAATACGATGGACTTATGTATTTATCCGAAGAACGGTGAATTCAGCTTTGGAATACACAGGAAGCCAACACAAATACAAAGGACAATTCCGGCAACATCCTTCCACTCGTTTCCTCAAAGGATGACTCCATACCATGCAATGGTAAATCGAATGCTAAGCATACCGCTTTCAACGGACGAAAAACCGCTTTCAACGGACGAAGAACAGCATTTCCTACGAACAGCTAACATCAATGGCTACAGTTTCAATACCATCAAAAGCATTATCGACAAAAAAGAAGGACAATTTAAGTGCAACAATTCGACTACGCTGTTTAAACAAAATAAGCCGAATGAAAATATAAGAAGGGCAGCTATCAGACACACTCCAGCTACGGGAGCGCTCAAACAGCTACTAAAAAAAAACGCAAATTGAGTTAATTTCGACGAGCAGAAAACTACAACTAAACAAGTTGGGTAAACAGACCTACGCTCATGTCAGAAGGGTTTTGTATTCAATTTACAAAATGCAGTCACCAGATCGAATCACATCAAGAAACATGTCAAAGACGATTTTATTGGAGAAAATATGAAATACGAAGATCATACTATTATTAACAAAGTTGAACGAATTTCGACTTCTGAGGTTTTTGGTATTGTTATACTCATATATATCTCCCTTGATAATTATTTCACATGTCCATCCGCGACGGAGGAAACACATTTTTCATGTATTCATATCCCTGTGCCCCACTGAAGCAAAAACTGTCAGTTTAACAACTGTTTTGAAAAGCTCCCATGCAAACTTTTATTTCATACTCATATCGGCTACGTTTGATGAATTTTTTTTTCAGGGGCCACTCTCCTGTACTGTTATCATCGATTAATGGCCAATTTTTTCGAATCCTAGAATGGTTACAAACCCTTTTGCTAGGAGCTCTCTCCCGCCTTCTTGACTTGTTTCACTTATAAGCATTAATTGTAGGTACTGATCTACAGTCATTCAATGAATTGAATCAAGTGTTCAAAGCATGCACCTTAAACGTTGAAGTTGGGAAAAAATAACTCAAAATTATTCAATCTTCGCATTTAAAACAGCCACTTTCTTGTTTTACGATTACTGATACCACCAGCTTAACCGATTCTCAAAGATATACATGACACCTATCATTCCTGAAATTTTCATGCAAATCCTAGCAAAACTGTAGTGTCTGAGTCGGTAAAAAGCGCGTGTTGTTGCCATAGTAATAAATGCAGCGCATATTGTTCCATAGTAATACGGGAAAATTCAAACCGCTATAACTTCGCTAAATATGATTCAATCTTTATGAAGCTTTCAGAATAGATCAATCTTATAAATAGTCATCTGTGTACTGAATTTCATTGAATTTAAGGGCACCGTTAAGATTTTATTCAAGAAAACATAAAATCGATAAATCATACTATTGCTAACAAAGTTGAGTGAATTGCGACTTCTAACGTATTTGTTGTTGTTGTACTCATCAAGACCTACATTCCTGATTTTTTTCAGACTTTTCGGATCACAGGTGTCCAATCGCGAGGTGGGGGGACACAAATTTTTCGTGTATTTCCCCTCCCTGTGCGCCCCTCGAAGCAAACTTTGCCAAACGAAGATCTGTTTTCAGAAGTTCTCATCGAGACCTTTCATTTGATACCCATATTGGCCACCTTCAATGAAATTTTTTTTTCGGGGGGTCACTCCCCTATATGGGGAGACCCCCCTTAAATGCCTTATAAAATTTTTTTTGTAGTTGAACTTTGAAGAGATCACCACTTTACACCTACATACAAAATTTGATGTTTCTAGCTTAAGTAGTTTCCGAGAAAAACTGCTGTGACACACGGACGGACGGACGGACGGACGGACGGACGGACAGACAGACAGACGGACAGACAGGACGCGATTTTAGAAGGGTTTTGTAAAATTATTTTACAAAACCCTAAAAACCGTCTTAAGTCTGTCAAGGAACCGTTAAGTAAAGACGAACAAAGCGGTGCGTATAAAATTTCCTGCCCAGAATGCAACAAATGTTACATAGGACAAACGCGACGCCCAGTACTAACACGCTGCAAAGAACACCTCAGTGAAGCAGATAATGCTATTGAAAAACATAGGAAAATACAGGACATCAAATTGACAGTGGCAAGACATATAGTTGAAACGAAAAACATGATTACAACGGAAGATTTAGAGGTGGTAAAACAGGTAAAGCAATTTCAAAAATTGGACGTAATCGAAAGCATTGAAATCTTCAAAATACCCGAACTAAATAGGATGAACAAGGATCAAGGCAATGCCCATTCATCACTCTTCAAATGGTTACAACGTTAAGATAAGATAAAATCATTAACGAGCGGATCAATTAGGGCATAATTTATTTTTGTCAATTAGCCATTGCTAATTAGTTGTTGTTTAGGTATATATTTTTTTGGTTTTTGTTAACTAAAGCAGGTATACTGTTGTTTGATAGTTTTAAGAATTAGTTAGCACTGAAGAAGAAAGCAACTGACTTCCGATATATCGGTTTTTGCAAAATAAACAAAATTCTATGGTTTCAAGGAAAACTAGTGGTTTTAGTTAATAATAATCATTTCACACTTTTCACATAAATTTAAAAAATAAATTTAAAATTTTTATACGATAATTTTTAATCTATAGTCAGCTTTTTTTATTTCTTGGTGCGGACATCGATCTTGTTTTTCGGATGGCTCCGATAGCTTGAAATAACTTACGAAATCCTTTTGTAGCAACATGATTGAATTGCTTATTTTAATAATTTTTCCTAAAAAATTATTAGAGTAGAAAAATGTTAGAATAATGTGGTTTCGACGTGTGTACTAGTTCTCATCGGGTCATCACTCTTATTTGATACACACCGGTGATGGCGACCGCTATGCTTAGAGGTAAGAGAGCTATTTTTAACTTTCCTACTTATGCGAACTCAATATGTTTTTGTAACTGATGATCAATTTAAAGTTTAGCAAAGACAATTGATCCTGAACATAATTCGTAGTTACAAAAACGGACACATTTTCCAACGGATTTTGCCAAAAGTTGAGATTATGGATGTCTGAGCTAAGTTCTCATATTATCAAAATCGAATGAAAAATAAATAAGTCGAAAATTTAAAACCTAATACTTTTAGCTGCCATTTTCACTAAAAATTTAATACATTTGCCCTGTCTAGAGTGAAACCCCCCTTTGAACGAGATTTGACATATTGATTGATGAAATTTTAACACTCAAAGATTTAAAATAAGCCAAAATCAAATGTATGCGTTCAAAATGGCAGCCCCTAAAGGTCGGAAAGTAAGCGCAATTCGCTACTTTAGTAGCATTTGAAATAATGAATGTTTTTAATGAAAACATTTTAAATGCCTTAACTTGGAAGTATTTATAAAGCAGACCATTTTAAGAATATTTTAAAATATTTTTACGATGCTCTAAAAAATTACAAAACCGCAACCTATCTGTCCGTCCGTTTGTACGTCACAGCAAGTTTTCTCGACAACCACATGAGCTAGAATGATGAAATCTTCTATGTACGTCAAAAGTGGTTCCTCTTAAAATTTTCGGTATAAGAAAATATTCCAAGATATTTAAAAGGGTCTAGCTATACAGGGGAGTAACTTAAAAGTTTTTTTTTTATTTTGCAGCCCTCTAGTAGCCAAGTTTCCCAACGGATTCCGATGAAACTTAAAATTATAAGTTATAAAGACAAGATAATTTAACTTGCAAATGATTATGCAATTCGGATGACAAATGAAAGCGTCGCAAATTTACAGCTTAATATTTTTAGCAGCCGTTTTCAATAAAAATCAGAAATTAGAGTGAAACTCCAATTCAAATAAGATTCAGCACAACAGTTGAGACTAAACAATTCATATCTATGAAAATGATAAAAAAAAATGGCGAGCCCTGTTGGTCTAGAAACGAACTAAATGTTTATGGGGCTACTACTTGGCTCAACTTGTATAGTAATGTACCTTGTGCATCGACAGGCAGCTTCCATATGACGTACTTGAATGCCAAATTGAAAAGCAATGGAGCCAGTCCATCTCCCGGTTTTAGTCCAATATTTGTGCCAAAGGCATCGGTAAGTCAGTTATTGATGTGGACTTTGGAGGTCGTCGGTGTCATTGTTATTTTGGTAAGACGGACTAATTTGGCTGGGATGCCAAAGCAAAGCATCATTTGGTACAGTACGTTACAATCAACACTGTCGTATGCTTGCTTAAATTCAACGAAAATTTGGTGTACGTGTATGTTAACTCCCAGCATTTTTCAAGTACTTCCTTGACTGTGAATAATTGGTCTATTGTCGATCTAACTGCTATAAAACCACCGTGATATTCCCCAATAATACTGTTGGCGTATGATCCGATATTTATATGTTTACAATAACTTATTATCCAAAGATTTTCAATTGGTAATAATAATAATAGGTGTGCAACTCAATTTTATTAGCAAAATACTTGCGCCTCCACAAAGAGTCTCAAAAAACTAACGTCGGCAGATGTGGTACTACAAAAATTGCAATAAGAACTCTGGTAGTTGTCAAGAAAAATCCTTTTTACGAAGTCTTACGCTACTTACGAAAAATTTACCTTTCTGGCTGGTGCTGCCAAAGGGAATTCTTCTTTTTAACTAGAAGTACGCGACTGGCTTATAGCAATTCACTTTCATTAAGGGGTTATATACAAAGTTGAAGAGAATTAGTGAGCTAAGTTGGTGATTTTTTTGTAAAGATTTTATGAAAATTTCATTAGAAAACTTGAAAGACAATTTGTTGGTAGTACTATCGAAGAAAAAAAAACAAGTTGTATTATAAAAAATATTAAAAATTATTGGGGATGCGTTTTTTTTTGCAGAGGCTTGCAGTGGATACTCTCCAAGGCGAACCGCTTAACTGAAATCAAAAGTGTAAAAATTATCAAAGGAAACTGTATATAATGATTCCGAACAAAATTTTATTTTCCAATTAAAAAGCCATGTTGTCAAAAAAATCGATTTTCGAGGTGTTCAAAATTCTAAACAAAAATTCATTGCGAACAATCGAAAATTTTTAAATAAAAAAGAACCGTTCAAGTACATGACATGAGCAGTTTTTTGAAAATCGGTTGAAAAGTTTTTGAGATATCACGTTCACCGCAACGGTATTTTTCAAAAAACTTTAAAGTTTTGTGTTGATTTCATTTGTGCAAAACATTTGCAAGTGCTTATGGAAGGAACAAGCGTGCTGCAAAAGGCTGCCATTTGAAATTCAGCGTTCTGATCTAGATAAAATTTGACACAGATATTTTCGAAAGAATGTACTTTTAGAATATGCAATTAAAAAATTTTCAAGTTTTTGAGCACCAAATTTGTATGCAGGGTTTTCCAATAAAAGGTGTTATTTTGATATTAGAAAAAAATGCCATTTTTAATATCAATGATCGAATGTTTATTTCATTACAAAGAAGGAGGTATGCGATTAATAGTAAAAAATATCATCAGGCAAATAACGACCACGCTTACAGGACCATATCCTTTTATGATATTTTCCATAACCAAATCGCAAAGTGGCTGCCCTATGTCCTCGATAGGCCCACAAATCCCATCTTTGAGGTCTTGACTCGGTGCTGAGCTATTGACGTGGACCTTTCCATCCACGTGGCCCCAAAGGAAGAAGTCGCAAGGTGTTAAATCACAAGATCTTGTTGGCCAAATGTGATCACCTCTTCGAGAGATAACACGATCCGGAAACTTTTCCCGTGAAACATCAATAGTTTCGTTGCTTGTGTGGCACGTAGTGCCATTTCGTTGAAAGTAAACGTTATCCAGATCAATACCATCCAATTCCGGCCATAAAAAATCATTGATCATCTCTCGATAGCGCAATCCATTCACCGTAACTGTTGCTCCAGCCTCATTTTCGAAAAAGCAAGGCCCAATGACTCCATCGGACCATAAACCACAACAAACAGTCACACGTTGAGGATAGCGAGCCTTTTCAACAATAACTCTTGGGTTTTCCGAGCCCCAGATGTGACAATTTTGCTTGTTGACGAAGCCACGGAAGTGAAAATGGGCCTCATCACTCAAGATTATTTTTCGATGCAATTCCTGATCATTTTCATGCATTTCAAGTACCCAATCAGCAATGACACGACGTTGTTAATGATCGACTGGCATGAATTCTTGTGTTAACTGAACTTTATAAGCCTCAAGATCCAAATCTTAATGCAAAATACGGTGTAGTGACGTTGTGGAATGCCTAATTCCAAAGAATGACGAGGAACGGACAAAGCTGAGTTTTCTTCAATGCTTTCGGCTACAGCAGCAATATTCTCGGCTGGTTTAGAGCAACGTGCACGGGTTGTATTTTTCACATCATTAAGTTGTCCCAACAGCTCGAATTTTTCCACCAATTTCTGTAACGCGGTTTGGCAATGTGCTTCACGACGACCCAAAAATGTTCAAACTTTAAGAACCGTCTCTGCCAAATTTTCACCATTTTTATAGTGAATTTTTAAGAATTTCAATGCATTGTTGTATCGTTCCATTTTTATAAATGGCGTAGTTTTTACTTGTCAAATGTCAAAAAAATGACAGCTTCAAAAGCGACATCTACCGAAATAGCGGGCTATTCAAAATAACACCTCATATAGGAAAACCCTTTATATCCCCCGAATGATTCCGTTTACCAGAAGTTCGTCAACAGTATCAGAGATCGTTTGTTTTTCTACAGCTTAAGTTTTCCGAGGATTGCAATGTATTGGACAGTCGCGGGTCAAATGTATCACATTTTGTACTGATTTAGAGGCTTCAAAAGTTTGTCAGATTCTTTGTATTTTGTGTATATACTTTATCATAGAATTTGGATTCAATTGACGGGTATTTGCTCTGCATTGCCTCATCGGAGATATCAAATACGGGAAGTGAATTAATTGTATTATCAGAAATGTCAATAGTCAATTATGGGCAGAGACCGTTTCGAAATCACAGTAGAGAGCTTTATCACCAATTCGAGCCATCGTCAATTTACCTGTATCTTCAATTGATACGCCGAACTTATTTTTCCCTAGAAATTCGCTACCAAGAATGCACTCCATGCCAATTGCATCATCGTTGACCACGAAAAATTGACAATAGAATTTATTATCAATTGAAATGCTGGCAAAACACGACCCTAAAAGGAACAAGTCAGAACCATTTATGCCACAGTACCCAGTAGATTTTATATTCGAGTATAATGGGACCCTTTACATTGTAAATAATTGTAATAAATTTATTGGACTTCCCGCGTCTACTAAAACGTCTGTGTAAATGGCGTGACAGTCTGGGAAAATAATTTAATATATGTTGACAGTTTTATCGTGTACGTCAAAATTTTTTACAATAGATGGCTCTTCATCGCAATCGTCGCACTCCTTTGCAACTATTTTATTCATACATTGAATTTTATTGGTCGTGCAATTGTTTTTATAATGACCTGCCTGTAGACCGATCTTGCATCTAATTTGTCATTTGGGATTTGGGCAATTCATATGTAGATGTCTCTGAATGCCACAACTGTAGCATTTGGGGCCTTTCGTTCTTTTGTTTTTGTTAACATTGATCATTTTCGCCGTTTCACTTGGACGTCTTGCTTAAAATCGTGGTTGTGTCATGTTGCCTCTGGCTTTTGATAAAGTTAGTGTCTGTGGTTATGCATTCAGCGTGAATTGTCACACAGCCACGAGTAGTTCAGTCGTTGACTCAAAATGTTAAGTTGCATGTCCATTTTGCAACGCCGGATGTTTAACTCCGTTTCAAAAATACTTTATGATATCCATATCGCATAATCCACCTCGTCTACCTTTAGCCATTATACGATATAAAAGACCCTCATTTTTCTTATCTGAATTTCGAATTATTTTATGCATCCGCAAATGCACGTCAACCGGACTTTCATCAGTCCGGAAGTCGTTTAGTAGTTGATCGGCGAACATTTCGAACGATGTGTCCTGCACTTCGCGTTGCCTTTCATCTTCATGAATATTGTGCACATTAGCAATTTCTCATCCTAATCATAAATCTGCCACAGATGTCTGATGCGATTTACAAATTGTGTTAGATTGAGTGAGGTTGCTGACGATGGGTCAAATTCAGGCAAACCTTTGACGATATTTCGCACCGTAAAGCGTCGTTTTCTCGTGTGGTTGTTACCTGTAGATAATGAATTTACTTGCTCGTAAAAAGGTCCGATCGACCCTGGATACGAGTATCTTATGTTTGAAGTCGGTTGCTGAGACGGATACACTTTAAAGTATAATATCATTATAACTTGGTCTATTTTATTTAGTGAAAACATACACTCCTCGATATATTGACCATTCTCTTTCGCTTCTCACTACCAACTGCTGAATCCTCTCATGAGATGCGAGGCTATCGTGTTTCATTCTACAAAAGAATTTACTGATGTTTAATTATAAATAGAGGTTAGCAATAGTATTAATAGAGGGAAACAATAGTAGGTTATTGAATCGTAACTGCTCCCGGAATAAACTTTAATTTAAACGGAAAAACTGTTTTTTTTTTTCCATGAAACCGAACTCGGAAATCATCATTTCAACTCTACGATAACCAAATCTAAACATTTGACTCTTATCTTCCTTCATGTGAAGAATAGATATATGGACTTTATTTGATAGTAGATTCAATCTAAATATGCATGTATCAATTGTTTTATTTGAATAAATTTATGCTTCCTCTTTGTTTTCCAAATCATGATTTCGCCCAATTGTATTCGGCTTGCATAGCTTGAATTTTGGCAAAAATGTATTCGATTGTTTTGAATTTCTATTTATACCAAATTGCAACCCAGTAATGGGTCGAAGCAGATTTGGCATCACAAAGTGAACCTTGGTTAAAATACTGGTGGCAAGTTAGATTACAGTTGTCAGTTTGACAATATGAACAGTAGTGATGTAAGTTAAGCTTATGATGAGGCTTCTAGTAGATGCAAAGTTGATTAAGTAGTCTGCCATTAACTTTACCTAACAGAATTTTGACGTCACCATAAGCCTATATTTCCATAATTTATTCTTAAGTTCTGTAAAAATCATCCGTGGTCGCATCCCTACTGTCTTTTATGAAAGCATAGCAGTTAGTCACCAGGCATTCAAGAATCTCATCTTAATGCGCATGGCATTAATTCGTTCATTACTTACTTCATCTAGGATTATCAAATATCAAATTAATTTAACCAATCTTCCTGTTTCATGGATGATTTGTTTCATAGAGAATTGCGGTATTATATAATGAGTTCCGTTTGATAATTTATAATTGCATGAACAATTTAAAGATAAGTTAAACAAATTGCCCGCATTGAATGTTATTTTTGTATATGATAAATAAGTGATAAAATTGTACTGCACTACACGCACTACGTGCAGATGAATCTCAACATTAGATAGAATTTTAAAGACAATAAAGCAGGCACGTTTTTCATTATTTACCACATGAACTTACCTAAACGTAGGTATTATAAAGCTCCCATTAGACGAACATCCATCTACAGTTTGTATCAGTACCGGAAAAATGGTTTTATTAAACAGCATTTCCATTTTGCTAACATTTCAGTGTGCATTGACTTTTCGGGTGATTTGTGTTTTAGAGAAGATAAAATTCTGAATTTTGATTTCGGCCTTATTATTTTTCAGACCCGAAATTTTGAAGTATCTTTTGAAAAATTCGTTTGCCTGCCAGGAGAGGCAGAAACCTTAATTGAATTTGTTGATTGGAAGGTCAGCCGCGATCACATCGAATCCAAGATTAGTGGAAAAATAAATTGGCATGCTAATAGTGATGATGCAATTTTCGTAAAATTTTTTAGTTTCACTGTCAAAAATTTGTTTGCAGAATTTATTTTTTAGGTTTCGCTGGGCTTAGAGTATACGACGCCAGCAAAAAAAGTTGTGAAACATCCATTCAAAATACAAAATTCGACATGGTGTGATTTCTACAGCACGGCTTATAATAAATATTTGGCGAAATCGTTTAAAGGTCATTCAAACTTTCCTGAAGTTTCAGATCAAAACTCATGCCCTGCTTTTCCAGTAGGTATTTCAAAACTTAATTTCAAACATATTTTGATGATTTTACAATTGCTTTTATCCTCAAGAGAAAGCTTTGGGCTGAAAATGCATCCATGGAGTTAAATTTCATACCATCTGTTACTCCACGTGGTCTTTGGAAAGGAGAATTAAACACGTTACGTAATGATAAAAAAGTCGGTGGACTTATATTTTACGTAAGGCTTAAATAAGAAAAGTGCTTTGAAGAACTACTGAAATATCAAAACTAACAGCATATGAAAATAAATGCAAGGATACATATCGTAATTGTAATATTAAATTGAATTTAGTTGAAATAAAGATAACAGAAAACCTACTGTCTCATACTCTAACAAGAATCAGCACACATTTTTTCAATCGATATTAAATTTTGTTTAACCGACATTAAATTAGTTTTGTTGGATGATTGGCTTGCAAATTATAATATATTTATAAGTTTATAACGAGAGTATTCAAACTCAAAAGCTAATTTGGCGTCCAAATCATTAAATTTAGTTTACCCTTTTTGGAGCATATTGTAATGATGTTCAGATTTAAGTACCAACTATGAAATTTTTTTAACAGATCGCAAATGATGGCTGTTCCAAAAATGATGTTAAAAGACATTTTATAATGGGGTTCAGGGGAAACGCAATTCTACGATTAGCATTGGTTGCAAACGAATTTGTTTTTAAAAGCTATTGTCCACAATTTTTTAAAACGTCACTTCGAAACTGATTTTTTAAAACTTTATAAATCGTCGAAATATTCAAACAATTTATCGAATATCTGTGTTTTACTTGTTGATTAAAGAACTTCGAAAAAGAAGAAACTTTTTTCACCGGGGGCATGGAGGAGCCCAACGGCTTCCCACTGCTGGAAGACCCGGGAGTAGGCATTTCAAATGCAATGAAAAAAATGAAAAGAAAAAACGAGCAAGAAGGTTTTGAGCATGGGAAGCATATTAAACTATCAAGAGAAGAACTAGAATGAGTTATCAGAGAAAACAAAAGACTTGCCAGAGAAAACGAAAGAGTTACTAGAGAAAATGAAGAAAAGAAACACCAAATTCAAAATTTGGAGGAATTGATTCGAAAATAATCAAGCGTCAATAAAATGTAGTGATAGTTGTGGAGATAAATGTCCTTAAAGGACTGCAGCGATGGACTGCTGCCTCGGTGAAAGAGACTGGCCTTGTCTGAGGGCGCGTAAATGCGCTGGCAGGCTAAGGTTACGGGGTCGCAGGGCGGGTTCTTTTCTCCAACACAAGACCTACTATAAAAAAATTTTGCATTCGAGAATCCGAAGCGATCTAGTGCTGACCGACGGGTGTCGGAGCTCAGGTAATCTGCTAAGTGTTAAACTAGTTTTCAGTCAGTAACAAGCTGGGCCGGGAGAAAACAGACGGACTTTGGAACAGACTTCATTGTTACCGAGGATATTTATCGCCCACAAAAAACAGTGGGGCATCCAGATGGAAGCGGTGTCGCCTCGCACCCTCCCAACTGGATCAAGATTTAAATGTTGACGTGGCCATATATTTCTTGTTTGCGTGAAAAACTCATACAAACATAATTTGCACGGATTTTTAGATCAAATTAGAAATATAAACGGGACCCACTTATGTTATAGTATTATGGGATGGAACCACATCAAACTAAACCATAAAAGGGCACGTGATTGGAAGGCCACTCTACCCGGGCAAGAGCACCTATAAAACATTAAAAGGTGAAAGTGCACCCGATAGCTAGCTCATTTTAGTGGAGGGGCCGGCCATCGTTGCGAATCCAATGCCTGGTCAAGTTAGAGAAAAGGGAAAGACCGAGTCGTGGGTATTTTAGCAGTTCATTATTATTTTTATTATTTCCTTACCAAAAATTAAATTTCACATTTCAACAATAACAATCTTCTCCAGATTCAAAATCCGTTCGGAATTGCAAAAACTATAACTTGGAATTGCAAAAACTATAACTTTCTATCAACAAAACAGACCAACATTTATAATAACAAACTTCTTTAGCGTCTGTCTTCAATAGCTCAGGCGGAATTATCGTCGACATCTCGGATGAACCAGCAACTGGAACAGGGTGCTAATGTCCTTCCCCCTGAAAATGAGCATGCTTTACAACAACAGCAACCTGAGCATGCTATAAAACAACAGCAACCTCAGCAATTGCTCCTGAGTCTGCCGCAGAGTGAGGATCAGCTACAACAGTTTCGGATCAACCGTCAACACCTCAAAATCTTCTGCTGTCCCCGCAGTTACTTTCGCCCAGTGTTTATAATGAACTGTTATCGTCACACTGTCACTTCATTATACAAAACTCTACCGTGTTACCTCTTGAGCAGCAGCGGCCTCTTACGCGAAGTGTGCTTGCACAACAACAGCAAGCAGGTAGTCAGGAGTCAATTCCGGCTCCTATTAATAAAACTACGGATCTACAACAAAATAGTTGCATGCAGAAGTCTGTCTTGCCTATTTAACAGCAACGAAAAATTCAACCAAAATCCAAGCTGTGCCAAACATAATCAACGACTAATTATCTTCAGCAAAATATCGTTATGTCTTCAGCGCCACAAAACTGTATAGATAGTGAGTTCGCTGATAACGGAGTTTTGCAAGCAGTCTCCCCACCTCTATAATTGTTCATATTCAGGCTCGCTTACAACACAACCAAGGATACATTTGCCAACTACGTAACATCGAAGCTTGGTTACATGCCTAGTATTTTCAGGTGTGTAAAATTAGCAAATGACAACCTTCCTGAATTTTCTATCCTACTTCGTCCCGATTTTTGGCCAAAGTGGATACTTGTTGAAGCATAAGGCAACCTAAGCGGTGATTTCATCCCGATACAGGTTCCAAACAACTTCAACAACCTTCAAGGATCATATAACATTGAAAGAAGTTCTTCCCTTCCTAATCATTCAACTATTTCTATTTATGACCAGAGTGTCTCAATTAACTAACGATTCTGTTACCTGTTTAACTGAAACATAGTTGAACGAAAATATTTCAAACGCGGAAATATCACAAGATTATTTAGTCTACCCTTGCGACCGTGACCTTAACATCACTAATAAATCTGATGGTGGGGGAGTCTTGGTTGCCGACTGCAAAACTCTTAATAGTTTACTTTGCGCGTACTGCAAATTTGCTCGTGCTATTGAATGTGTAATTGTGAAACTCCCTCTTCCTCATAACTCCTCTTTATTAATTTCCTCTGTGTATATTCCCTGTAATTCTCGTTTAACTGTGTACGAAGCCTTCTTCGATGATCTCTCTGCTTATCTTCTTGCTTGTCATCCACTTTCTAAAATTATAGTTTGTTGGGACTTCAATCTACCGGCAGTGGAATGGGACCCCTTAACAATACCTGGCATTTCCTCAACAAATAATCCAGCTGTGTTACTTTCTTCCTTTCTTTCCCTTTGTTCCTTTACACAGTTTAATCATATCCGTAACCCTAATGGCCAAATGGCCGCCTTCTGGACCTTATCATGTCAAAAGTTCAAACTGGGTGTCTATCAATAGCTCTTGTTTTACATCCTCATTTTCAACCTGATCTCTACCATTCACCTTTGTCTCTAGCACTTACCGTTGATTCCCTAAAAACCCAGAAAATTGCCTGAGTTTATCGTTATAACTACTTTAGAGCAAATTACGAGGCAATTAAAACCAATCTGGACTCGGTCAACTGGTGCACCTTCTTCACTCGTCTTGACTGTGATAGTGCTTTGAACAAATTTTACGGCTACCTTAATAATCTGATTGCTCTTTAGACTCCACTCCAAGCTCTTCGCAAAGCGAAAATGAAGCATTGGCTTAGTTGAAGAGTTGTTCGTGCCTTAAAAGCTAAAGACAAGGGTCATAGGCACTATAAATTGACCGGAAATGATGATGCTAAATAGAATTTTTATAGACTGCGCTCTTTGGCTGAAAAAGATCTCAAAATGGCCATGAAAAACTACTTTAGCAGCTAAGAGAGTTCCCTCCTGACAAATAACGCTAAACCCTTTTGTTCATACATCCGATCCTTGAAATCTTCCTCTTCCGTCCCGCATATTGTTAAATGGAATTACACTAAAGCCTCCTCCCCTCAGGACATTTCTAACCTATCTGCCGAATATCTTTCCTCTACTTTTTCCTCTTCTGATATACTACACTCCCCCATAAACTCAATTTAAACTTATCTAGCATCAAGTACATCCTACTCCACTGATCCTTCTGAAGTTGAATCCCTTATTGACTTGCTCGATCTGAATGTTAGTCCTGGTCCCGATGCATTGCCTAATATATTTGTAAAGTCACTTTGTTCCTCTTTGTGTTTTCATCTATCCCTTATATTCAATCTCAGCCTTGGTACTGGTACCTTTCCAACGTACTGAAAATATGCAAATGTTGTTCGTATTTTTAAAAGCAGCGACCCATCATCTGCCTCAAAGTAACGTCCCATATCACTCCTCTCCTGTTTCTCTTAGCTGCTGGAACGACTTGTACACAACAGGCTTCTTGAGTCATTGAGTTCATTTGTCACACCGGAGAAACATGGATTCTTGAAGGGTCAGTCAACGTCCTTGAACTTGGCTGAGTTGAAAGATTATATTGCAAGAGCTTTAAATTAACAGCTTCAAGTTGATGCAATATTCACGGACTTCTCCAAAGCTTTTGACCTCGTGAACCATGTTCTCCTCTGTCATAAGTTAGCTTTGCTTGGTATATCCGGTTCCCTATATTCTTGGATTTTATCATATCTATCCTCTCGTTCATGTCATGTTAATCTCTATGGCACAATCTCCTTTCCATTCAATCCTACATCTGGCGTCCCTCAAGGGCCAATCCTTGGACCTCTTCTATTCGTACTGTTTATCAATGATCTTCCCTTTTGTAATTTTGTCTTCTTGTCTTCTGTATGCTGATGATTTCAAGGTATTCTGGATAATTAGACCCCTTGAAGATTGCCAGCAACTCCAAATTGATCTTTTTAACCTCTATAACTGATGTAATGTAAACCCCCATCGCATTAATGTTTCCAAATGTTTTAAAATGACTTTTACTTTGAAAATTGTTCATTTAACTTACAATTATACTCTATGTGATGTTGTTTTCTCTTCTACAGACTCATGTATAGATCTTAGTGCAATATTTGACCTCAAACTTAAATACGATGCCCATATTTTTAGCATAATCACCAAGGCATCAAAAGTGTCGGGTCTTCTTATGCAACATTTGCACAAGTTTGCAAATATTGCTACCGCTGTTTGCTTGTTCACATGTCTTGTTCACCCGCCTCTTGAGTACTGCTCAGTAGTGTGGTCTCCTAGACATTTGTATCTTGTGAGCTCCCTAGAAGCTGTTCAGCGTAAGTTTACCTGTTTGTGTTCTTCAAATTCAACTGAGCTTATGAGCCTTATGTGCTTCGTCTATCCATACTTCGTCTCCCTTCTCTGTCATCCCGTAGAACCTTCTTAGACCAATGTTTCCTTTAGAAGTTGTACCACCAACAAATTGCTTCCACTCTAAGCGAAGACTTGCACTACAGACTGTATGCGCATCCTAGTCGGTCGAATAACATTCTCGAGGTTCGTTACGCCCGGACAGATTTATATTTTCAGTCAATTATGCTGCGAATCATCAGAAAGCATAACAACCTCGAGTTTGGTTCTCTATCCACGTCCTACTTTGTTTTTTGAAAATAAACTAAAGACGTTATTTTTTGTGACTAGTGATTAATGTTTCCTGATCATTCAATTTTTCCAAACTTTCATCTAGACTCTAATGTGATTTCTTACATGTTTTAATTAACTTTTTAGGGTTTTGTACTAAAATACAAAACCCTATTGCAATCACGACCTGTGTCCGTCTGCCCGTCCGTCCGTCCGTCCGTCCGTCCGTCCGTCCGTCTGTATGTCACAGCACTTTTTCTCCGAAACTATAGAAGCTACCGCCATGAAACTTTGTGGAAAGGTCAGAAGTGGTGACCTCTTGAAAGTTCAAGGGCGGAAAAATTTTTCAAAGGGTTTAAGGGGGGTCTCCCCGTATAGGGAGGTGACCCCTCAAAAAAAAATTTTCACCATTGGTAGTCGAGTAGGGTGTCATTGGAAAGGTCTCAATGAGATCTTTTCAAAACAAGTCTTGAAATTGCCTTATAAGTACCGAGGGGGGCAGGGGAAGGGGAAATGGACGAACTTTTCGCGTACCCCCCCTCGCGATTGGAAACCTTCCATCCGAAAAATCTGAAAAAAATCATGAATGTAGGCCTTAATGAGTACAACAACAACAAATACATGAGAAGTCAAAATTCACTCAACTTTGTTAGTAATAGTATGATTTATCGATTTTATGTTTTCTTGAACAAAATCCAAACGGTACCCTTAAATTCAATAACAGATGACTTTCTATAAGATTCATCTTCCCTGAAAGTTTCATAAAGATCGTATAGTATTTAATGAAGTTACAGCGATTTGAATTTTCCTGTATTACTATGGAACAATATGCCCTGTACTACTATGGAAACATATGGCTATGGAGCCATATGCGCTTTTTATCGATTTAGACACTACAGCTTTGCTAGGATTTGCATGAAAATTTCAGGAATGATAGGTATCATGAAAATGAGTACATACAATTGAAACAAGTCGAAGAGGCAGGAGAGAGCTCCTAGCAAAAGGGCTTTGTAACCATTCTAGGATTCGAAAAAATAGGCCATGAATCGATGATTACAGTACAGAGGAGTGGGCCCTGAAAAAAATTTCATGAAAGGTAGCCGATATGAATATCAACTGAAAGTTCTCTATGAGAGCTTTTCAAAACAGTTCTTAAACTGACAGTTTTTGCTGCAGTGGGGGCACAGGGGGGGGGAATACATGAAAAATGTGTTTCTAAAAAATCTGGAAAAATTATCAAGGGAGATATCTATGGGTATATGTAAAACAAATACCTCAGAAGTCACAATTCTTTCAACTTTGTTAATAATAGTATGATCCTCGAATTTCACATTTTCTCCAATAAAATTGTCTTTGATATGTTTCTTGATTTTATTCGTTGCTGGTTACTGCATTTTGTAAGTTGAGTACAAAACCCTTCTGACATGAGCATAGGTCTGTCTACCCAACTTGTTTCTGGTTGATTTTGTTGTATAAATCTGTTTCAATTGAAACTATATTTAATTATCTAAGTCTGCTTTGTGATTGGATTTTTGTCTGTTAAGTGGATTTAAATAAATAAATTATTGCCAAGTTTAGCCAAAAATTATTTTTTTTTTAACTGTCTCCTCGAATTATCAGTGCAATATCTGTCCACGTTCCACAGACCAAAGACTTTAAAATACTCTTCGACATTTCATCAATATTTAAAATAAAAAAAATATATAAAGTGAATTTTCATACAAAGCAAAAAAACCAACAGGGTACTTACCATCCGCATCCTCGGCGGGTGCCCGCTGGTGATGTGGATGGTATTATAATGATTACCTATTCGTTGCAATTGTTTTCATATATATAAAGAATTCACTTGCACTAACTTATTTAATTACATTTTTAAATGATTATGATAATTATAATTCACTGGAACGCTTGACAGAACACTCACGTAATTCGGTGAATAACTTTATCTTAAAATGTATAGCAATATTGATTAGAAAATGGGTGACGTGACTTAGACAAAAATTCTCATTTATTGCCAGTTTTTCGTACTATCGATCAATCCCGTTGACCGAACACTTAAATGCAATTCGACTGCCGAGCCTACTTCCAGAGTCGTTGTTGTGTGATGTTTTCCCATGCGACACCGAATGTTGCTCGTGACCTTGTACAGACAGAAACTGACATTTTGCACTGATACCAGTTTTAGGTCTGTTCTAAAATTTCGATCCTCGATAGTATTTTGATTTCGATTTAATCCATGCGAAAACGTAAAAATCAAGCATTTCTCAATTCTGCATGCTCAGATTCTTTCGTAAGCCACTTTTATTTTATTGCCATTGAAGACGCGACACACATTTACCGACGTTTTTTTCCTCTAACAGTAAACTGCACACACCAAACATGACTCTTGTCCATTTGAGCAATTGTTACACCAAATTCATGCACGAAAAAGAACCTTTAAATCCGGAATTTCGTATGAAAACTAATTTCATACGGATAATCGTTCAACAGCAAGAGCCGTTTTCAAGTAGACAATCACTACTTCTCGTGATCAAACAAAACCTACAAACGGTCCCGATAGCGCCCCAAAATGGTAACTGAGCGCTCAACTAGGCCGCACACAATGCAATGCGTTTCCCGATTACGAAATCCAAAAAGCAATATGTCAAAACGCACAATTATGTGGGAAAGACTGTAATTCCCCGCGAGAATCACTTCGCTTATTTCTCAGCGCAACCCAACTCCAAAACTAGTTTTATGAATCACTGAAACCCTTCGCGAATGGTTTTTCTTTCACTTTTTCCTCGCGGTGAACGATGATAGTAATTTTCACACTTGAATTTCGCAACACCCGACGAAAACTTTTCAATGCGAAATTCTCGCAGAAAACTTCAATTGCCGCGGATGTAATCTAATCCCTGCCGTCTCGCGCACGAATCAAATAATCCTCCGAAGGAGCACTTAGCAAACAACCGTCGAGTAGATGCGCTTCATAAAATCGAAAATGATATCCATATGCCAAACTTGTTGCATGACACCTTCGGCTACGATTTTAAGCGACTTTACTTTGGCGTCGTGGCGTGTTCGCCATGATGATTTATATCAAACTCCTTGGTCCGTTCCAATCTCTTCATCTTTTCACTGCCACATCGGTAAATCTCAAGCCGCTGCCAGCTCAGCTGAGTTAGATTGCATTAATCAATGCAATACAATGATGTGATGCACTAAATCAGTGCTGCCATGTCCAAAGTTTTAATTTGCAGATTTGAATTTAAAAATTAACAGAAGTGAAAAATGAAAAAAATTTGTATAATAAAAAAAGTTAAATATCATAAAAAATATAACCAAAAGAAAACGATTAGTTTCATATAGAAGAAAATGATATAAAATTTACATTTAATCCCAATAATAAAAAAAATATCTTATAATTTATAGCTATGAATGGAAGTAATGGTATTTTTTCCAAATCTGCAATTAAAATTTCGAATAAGTATTATGAAAGTTTTCGAGCAGTTTGTTTAGGTGATTTCGTGTTTCAATTACTACAAAAACTAAAACAATTAAGCCACAAGTACAATCGGAAAATAAGAAGACACGACACATAAGACGAGCGAAAATAAAGTAGCCACGCAAAAGGCACGGCAAGACGAAAAAGACAACAATTCATGATGCCGATATCATACTAAGCGCGGGAGGAGCAAACGACAGCGCAAATTATTATGCGGTACTTGCTGCAATGGATAACGATACGGATACTAAAATGGATTGCTAAGAAAATAATGGTAGTATTAATGGTTCTAGTGATAACTGTATCGAATATTTCAATTTTAAAAATAAGGAGAAGAAGCTAACAATTGTGTCTGCTGGTTTTTCTATTAAAAATAACACTATTGAAAAAGTTCCACCGAATAATGTCTTTGAGCAGCGTGGGGGGATATGGTTTGGCTATTGGCAGCCGAACATAAGATCGATAATGTTGAACTAAAAAGATCGCCCGCAGACAAACTCGCAATAAAAACGAAAGCGCTGACTGATTTGAAGCTAGCCAAATATGCTCTAAATAGTGTGTAAGCTCCCCATTTCACATGCACGCCAAAGGCGGAGAAAAAATCCGACCGACCAGTTCAAGAGCCTGGACTGTGGAGAGAATACAGTTGATCTCCTTAAAATGTTACAGGAAGCAGCACCAGCTATCAAATTCATTAGTGTGTTTCTAATAATAGCAGTCCAAGTACCCTCCAACAGATAAGGTACTTGAACTTGAGAATTGTGAGGTGGGAGTATCTTAAAAAAACTGAGATCAACCAGTGTTATAGGTGCTAAAGATTTGGTGATTTTGCTGCCAATTGTACCCTGCACTATCAGTGCGTTAAATATAAAGATACTTATTTGTTCACCTAGCATCATATTGTGGATGCCTTCGATGTCAAGATGCAAAAATTAAATCTTCCTCGAAACAAACAGAAATACACCGCGGTATAATATCGTATTGCTCCATCAAGCTTGGGTATCATTTGCACTTTCTGCTAGAGGACTAGCAAAAGCTATGTTAATAAAATGAATATTATAAATAGCAATAATGAACTCCTTCTCAAAATTTACCAACAACCTGACTCTTTTTCGGGAAGAATCAATAATCAAGATCGAAAATACAATTTCGTATTTCAATGTTAGACCAACTAGTTTAAAAATACTTTGTCATCTAATCACATTCCCATGGATTAGCTTCGTCTTACCTCGATCAACATCAACTCTATTGTTACTCTATATCGAAGTGACTGCCTCCTCCAATTTATTGTTAAGCAAAAGCCTGACATCATGCCTCTCACCAAAACCTCCTCAGCTCATGGCATTATGACATTCAAAGAGTTTGAATTTGTAACAAACGATAGAATAAACGGTAAAGGGGGAGGTGGATCCGAAATATCAGTTAGAAAGCCATGTTGTTTTCAAAACATTGATAAAGTTGAATTCAAGCACTTGGAATTTTTTAACTGTTAGTTATCAAAATTTCTCTGCCAGGTGGAGACAACCTCTTCGTTATCCCTGCCTATGCAACAGGTGGAAACATTCTCAAGTTCAAAGAAGCACTTGATTCCTTGTCTGAAATATGCCAATTAAACTAGCTGCATAGTTATTAAATTCCTGTCGGTGACCTGAACGCCTGACATACTCTTACGTAATGGCTCAACGCCAACAATAATCCAAGAGATGTTTTTCTGAAATCGTGGATAACAGAGAATCGAATCGAAAATAGATGCAATCTACATGGGTCGACAAATTCATATTTGGACCTCCACATTGCTGACGCAAGACTTGAGTTCAGCTTTAATAGCCCTCAGCAGGAACTGCAGGTGCTTCCTTATGATAGCGGCCATAACGCAATCGTAATGGAAATCAATCATCTAAGGGATGATTTCTTCCTCATTCCAGTTCAACATGAAAATCATCGGTTGAAGTTCAAAAAAACTGACTGAGGAAAGTTTCAAAAGAAGTTTGACCAAGAGTACCAGAAGCAATGTCCTCCTTCTGATGATGACAATGCTTGCTCAACGGTTTCTAATGACAGAAATCTAACTAACGATGAAATATATCTCTATTTTTTGAAGTTAGAGAAGCTGACGTTGGAAACGATTGAGAAAGTAGTTCCCAAGATTAAACATCGAAAAAATATGAAAAAATATGCAACACCAACCACTGCAAGGTTGAAGAAATTGAAAAGCCTTCTTTACACACGTGTCAACAATATTTACTGGCGATTTCTGGATTACAACGATCCTTCGTTGGCTTTGTTGAAATTACACTAGAAGAATGCTTGGAACTTAATCCGGTCATACTTTAGGGGTGAGGTCAGCAATCAATGCGCAGAAAAATTGAGGAGTACTAGCCCACAACACCCAGATGTCATTTTAGCGAAAGTGAATAGCATATTCCGTAAGAAATCTCGAGTGAAAGTATCGAATCTTGAAGTCATTAGTGATGAGATAAATCTTCTCGATAGGGCTGGTATCGGCATTGATAGTACAACTCAAGATAGAAATGGAACCAGGATTATATTTGAGGTATTGCATAAACTTGCCTTGATTGGAACACATTTTGAATTGGTTCATCTGCCAAACCCTGAGAGAGGGAATGAAATATTTCCAGAGGTCGTTGAAACCAAAGTTTCCGACTTCAAATCAAGCCTGAACGGTGAATCAATTCTTCATTTCAATGAAACATTAACATCTGACCTCATACCGAGCTTGAATCTTATTGATTATTTTGTCAGCTATGAAGACTTGTGTTCCATATTTCGCAGTATAAAGAACATGAAATCATGTGGGACTGATGGTATTCCAAATGTAGTTCTCCGACATTTGCCTGAAGTTGCTAACATATTAGGAACTATTGCATATTGTTCAACAACATGTTGAGCAATTCATATTTCCCAAATGAGTGGAAAAAGGCTAAGGTATTTCCAATCTTGAAGAAAAGGAAAATAATCGTCATGCCACAAAAGCTATCGCCCAATCAGCTTGCTGCCTAACATCAGCAAGGTGTTTGAAGTGGTACTAAAGAAAGTATTAAACGCCCAAATTGAGAAATATGAATAGATGCCAAATTGCCAATTTGATTTTCATGCCAGGCATTCCACCATACATGCGGTAATGAAAGTAACCTTAGACATTTGTTGGAAACTTAATGAGGGAGTATATGTTGGAGCATGTCTCATTGATATGGAGAAAGCCTTCGATACGGTGTGGTTAGATGGACTAATTTCGGACAGTTTCGGACAATAATCGGAAGGATTTCCACATCATGGCTGGCGAGGGTAGTTAAAAACAGGTTCCACATTGATTCTCTGTTTGATACATCGGTTTTCATCTCGATCAGTATCTGTACTATACTGAACATGCCAAAGTCATACTCAGCAAAGCACAAAAACTAGTCATAACTCTCTGGCGACTCTTTCGTTCTAGGCACATTAATCAAAAGGTCGAAGATATCTGTTACAAGACCCTGGTTAGAGCAGTTTTATATATGGATGTCAAATCTGGTACAACCGAAGTGCTAGTACTATGGAACGATTAAGAGCTTTCGAAAGGAAAATTTTTCCTTGGCTGCGTCATGAGTTTTGTCGTATTCTGATTGATTTGGAGCCCTATTAGATTTGTTAACTTTCGGGAAGCAGCCGTGACAAAATGCTGATGTCGTCTACAAAGGCTACCACTTGGCTTGAATCGTTTAGCAGCGTACATATTGTATCAACAGTTGGATATCTAATGACATATTTCAGAGCCAAATTGAATTATAATGCGGCCAGACAATCTCCCTTTTTAGGGTTTTGTAAAATAATTTTACAGAACCCTACTAAAATCACGTCCTATCTGTCCGTCCTTCCGTCGGCCCGTTCATCCGTCCATTTGTCCATCCGCCCGATTTTCTCGCAAACAGTATAAGCTAGAAACATCAAATTTTGATATAGATGTAAAGCGATGCTCTCTTCAAAGTCCAACAGCAAAACAGTTTAATAAGATATTTAAGGTGGGTATCCCCTTACAGGGAAATGGTCCCTGAAAAAGGAAATTTCCTTTAGGGTAGCCGATAGATCTTGATAAGAGCTTTTCAAAATAGTTCTTGAACTGATATTTTTTAGTTCAGGCCGTGCACAGGAAGGTGAAATACACAAAAAATGTGTGTCCTCCCACGCGATTGGACACCAGTGATCTAAAAAATTTAAAAAAATAATCGAGGCAGATGTTTATCTTGAAACTCGATAAAATTCAATATTTAAGTAGTCTTATGAAAGACCCCAATACTTTGTAAGTTTGACGAAGATCGAATAATATTTACGGAGATTGTAGCCATTCAAATTTTATCCAATCGCAGCATCAATTACACACTATTTCGGTATTTTATGGCCTTTCCATTGAACCAGGCACTGCAGTTTTGATTTTATCTTCTATAAATTTTCAGATAAGAGCGTTAACTGAACATTTTTTGAAATTCATGATTTGAGTGAGTTTTGATAGTTTGCAACAAAATTGCGATCGTTGAAAATAGAGAAACAATGGATTTTTTTTTAAATGTGCTCATCACGTTGACATGTTTCATGATTTTATTCGTCGCTGTAAGTTGAGGACAAAACAACCCTTCTGAGATGAGCATAGGTCTGTCGATGCAACTTGTTTAGTCCGATATTTGTGTCGAAGATGCCGGTGTGTTGGTTATTGGTGCAGGCTTGGGAGGTTGTCAACGTCATTGTCATTTTAGTAAGATTTGGCTGGGATATGTTTCCTGGATTACCAGTATGTTTGGTTTATATTGACTGGTCTATTGTTAAAGGTCCCCAACACCGTCAGGGTGGTTGAGGGGTCTAGCCTTTTAGGATCTAGTGCCATAGTACTTTTTTCTGTTACGAAATCATTGCTCTACGTTCAATTTATTCCGAGGCTTTGTTGAAGGTTTTGAAGCATTGAAGGTTTTTCGAGGAATAGTGAGCTAGCCTGTTGCCCAACTCCTATTCCGGCTACATGGTTATTAGTTTCGATTCCGTTATTAGGCGCGGAAGATTCGCCTTCACTCTCTTTCCTCACCTTAAAAGAGATATGAGTGATATTTTGTTGCACAGCTGCAGGTGTATTGCAGGTCCCACCATTGGGGAACCAGTAAGCCCAATGTGTGACCACGAGACCATTTACTAGCATTTGATTTTTGGATCGGGATAAGGAATCATGAAAAGTGTGGGTTGGGAAAACAAGGAGATCCCTCTTCCTTCCCTAAATGAGCTTGGGACTGTTTGCGGCTTACTAACAACAACTTTTTTTTGTCAAGAAAAATGCAACAGAAAAACCCCGTCCGTAGCGCAGTAGTTAAATAAAAATAATTTTCTCGGTGAATTTTCGTCGAATGATCCTCAGTTTCAACTTTTCTCCACAGAATTAACTATGTTGCTCATATTGTGGAACAAATTGATAGAGCTACTAATATGAATAGTTTTTTTGGCATTTTGACATGTGCATTCAGAAATCGACCTCAAAACAAGTATCTGTCTATTAGCATGTTTGAAACATGAACTGGTGACTTTTTCTTCTACTGTGGTTTAAGTGCCATGAAAATTTGGAGTGCAATCGATTCCACATTGATGCGCAAATAAGCCAATATGACCCCGTTTGTAATGCAATACAAATTTGGACACCTATTTGATTGCAATTAATGTTTCAATCCCTTATAATTTTATCCCACGAAGCAGTGAAATTTATGAAATGAAACAAAAACCGGGTAAAACTTGTGCAAAAACGAAGTGAAAATACTCCAAGCAGAGTAAGTTTGACTGCACTGACTGATACATTTACGATGATTCGAATGACGAAATGAAATTTACGTTTTGGGCTGGCAGGCTTGATGTTTTGGACCTAGCTAATTTTTACGGTAGCCCCGAAGTGGCATTTGTGCATGAATGGCTCCAATTTAACTATCATATCGTCTTGTTCCAGTTGAACCTTGGCAGGCCTCGGAGTTCGCTCAAAATTCGCACCATTGAGTATGTGGTGTACGGTCGCTTGAGACAGACTAACGGTCTGGCTCTGTGCACTCGTCTTTACTAGAGCTTGAGACCAAAAGCTACTGCATATACGAATAAAGATAGTGGCTCCAAGTGGGATCCAATCAACCTGAATCAGACTCCCAAAAATAACAAAAATAACAGTAGCAACGACAACCCCACCAAATATACAATTTTTTATTAGGGACATAACCATTTTGTACGTTTATGTGAACGCATTCTTAAACTTTTTTTATGGAGTCTAAATGTCAAAACGTTAGTTAAATTCAACATCATCATGGTAAAGTTCAAGAGCCACCAACGTTTCGAAATCATTAAAAATTAATACCGAAATTCTGAGTCGGTTTCATCAAAAAATCATCTTCAGCAATGAAAGTTATTTCTAGATCAATGGCTTTATTAATAAGGAAAATATACATTATTGGCCAGCAACAAGCCCACATGTGCTTCTTGAGATACCGTTGCATCCGCAAAAAATAACCGTTGGTACGGTTTTCATGCCGGAGGTATGATTGGGCAGTATTTTTTCGTGGATGACGACGACCGTCATGTAACCGTCAATGGAGAGCACTACCGTATTATGTTGGAAGATTATTTGTGACCAGAACTGGATGAACTTAACATTGACGATATGTGGTTTCAACGAGACAGTGCCACTAGCCACACAGCACGCCTTATAATCGATTTGTTCTGTCCTTAATAGCAAACGCCATGCTATAGCACCTACGACAATATTGACAACCAAAGAACAGAAGACAGGAACACAATATATATAAATAAAACCTTCGTCTCACCGATGGACATCCTTTCGTAAGAAGCCAGATAATCGAAAATTTAACTGTTTTCCGGACTTCGTAGAGCAAATTTCTACAAAGGCCTACTAGTTCCTGTCTTGTCTTTTCATCTGTCTGTCAATCTGCTCGTCTGTCCATACATAAGAGTAAATTGCCTCAGAAGCTTTAACAAGCTAGAAAACTCAAGCTTTTTGGAAAGGTTAGAAGCGATAGTCTTTCCTGAAAATTTAGATCTTATAAAAATTTTAATTTTTTTTTATTGTGAAGTGGCCCTTATATATTATTTCTTTTTTATCAAATGTGGTCGAGTGAGATATGATAGATCATGACTAGTACTTTAGGAATATGAGAGGAAAAAATCATTTCAAGCATCAGAAGGTGTAGGGGAGGCAAAATGTACGAAAAATTTTTGTCCGCTCTCGTGGTTGGATACCTTTCAGCTGAAAAATCTGGTAGGTCTATATAATTACAGGGGTTACAAATACCTCAGAAATTCAAATTCACTCAACTTAGTTGATGATAGTATAAATTGTAAATGGTACGTTTTCTCCAGTAAAATCATAATGGCACCATTAAACTCGTAAACATTCCACAATTATGTGGTGTAAGATCGTCATGCTCACAAAATTTCATGGAAATTAAATCATAATCAAATGGGTTGTAGCCATTTCAACTATATATAATTACAACAACAATAGCACGTGCTGATGGTTGATATATATTACAAATTAGCCTAGGCACTCTTATCTTGTTAGATTTCTTATGGAAATTTAAGGAATAGTGCTCAATTTCAATAAGTTTAAATGTCCAAGAATTCAGAAAAATACTTTAAGCTGGAACAAAATGGCGGCTGTTAGGTGTTTGATCTTATTGGATCCTATTGATTGATTACCATCAATAGTTCCATTTTTGCTGTCTTCTAATTCTTGCAATGAAAATTGACAATGATTATCTTCAATGTATCTAACAGTTTCCTCCATCGCCAAATTAACAGAACCATCTGCGGGATGACCGACCTTATGCCCCACAGTGGGCCTCAGTAATGTATCATAACATTTATTACCATCAAATAGGGTCCCTTGGCTTGCGCCTGACCCTTCAGCTGTTTTGCTGCATTCCATCAATACTTCAGCTCCTCGGCTTACGCTTGACTGGAGCTCATCAGTCGCCGTTCGCCAACGGCCCCACCATTGAATAGGACTCCTTGGCTTACGCCTGGTCCTAGGCGTCCCATCAACACTTCGGCTCTCCGGGTTACGCCTAGCCAGACCTCATCAGTCACCATTCGCCACCGGCCCCACCATCAAATAGGACTCCTTTGCTTACGCCTTGTCTTGGGCACCCTCTCGTTGCATCGGCTTTTCCGCACTTCCCACGCCTGGTCGATGATAAGTGGCTCCACGAACCCATCCGTCTCCATCCTAAAGGCCCCCGATTCGTCTTGCTAACCACTCAGCTTATTGGCAGGCTCCAGTCAGCCCAGCTACAGTTCCGCGGCTAACAACCATCACTGCAAAGTAATTATCAAAACTAACAATATATACTTAGTTCTTTTGTTTACGCCCTTCAAAAATAGGCTGTTATGCGAACAATCATGTAGCTGGCAGATGTTACTCAGGGTTACGGACGAAGGGATTTAGGGACTGACAATACAGTCTTTTACTTTAAAGTAATCATTCAATTTGTACAAGCTTCAGTTTCATGAGTAACACAAACCAATAGTTTCTTATGTTTATTTATATTGAACGTCCGATGACGTACGTATATAGGCTGCATATAAGTGTATATTATGTAGAATATGAATTTTTCAACTGTTTAAACTGCGATGTCTCACGAATGGTGAGTCATACGAAAAAAATTTCTGAACAATTTTTGTAGAGAATCATATGATCTACAGCTTTTGCCGGCCTAGTTTTGCGATAAAACTTACCGTTTCCTAGAAAAATGAAAAGCAGCTGATTTTTTTTACTTTTGACTTCGGATTTTTTCGCAGAAGTAGGATCGAAGAGAATTTTTGACAATATTCAGCTCTATGTGAATTTTGGCTAAGGTTAAATGTCTGTTTTGACTGGACAAATAAGAAAACTTTTTTCGAGCCCTTAGATGGTTAAAAAGCCCTTCTGGTAGGACCCTGCTTTCTCGGCATGTCTGTTGATAGTATCAGCTCAAAAAAACGAGTTTTCTATTCAAAGCTACTATACATGCTGTAGAAAATTTTACTCCTTACTTATCCTTGCATTTGCATTCTGGTAAATGTCAAAGTTCAAACAGAAACTCGAATCAAAATCAATGTAAATAAAATATTTAAATCTTTAGAAAACCTAAAATTTCCCTCATGTGGAAAACTTTATAAGCACAATCCAGTCATTCTAACCCAAACAAAGGCTCCTAACAACTCCTTGCATGCAACCAACCGTACCACCTGTAAACATTTGGCTTCATGAATTTCACCCGGAAAATAGTAACCACAACAAAATGTTACTCTTCCAACGTTTTACCCCCGAAAAACATAAAACACTGCTCAAGAATTCAGTCTTGTTTAAAATTGCACAGCCCTAAAACACGTATCGTTACAAATTTCCACCGGTGTTTTCGTAACACCGAAAGTAAATACGTTTGCATTTTTCAACAGGATTCCAGAACGGCTTGATGTACATATGTGCTTGTGTAGAGTGCACATGAGTTTTAGATCCTGCTATAGGATATGCTGAAGTTGGCGCTTGTCCTGGTTAAATGTTGCGAGTTTTCAAATTGATCAGGAAAGTTTAGATATGGGTGAAAAAAATGAATTCTGTTACATTTTCTATGGAGTGTTGCTATTAAAGTGGCACACGTTTTGTAAAAGTGAGCAAAAAATGGCGGGTAGGTCCGGAAAGTGTGGGGTCGATGTTATGAAAATGTTTTGTGTTCCCACGTGTGCTTAGTTTCGCTGCGGCCATATTTTCTATATGCGGTATTCTGTTAGGTAAGCATACATTTATGCTCTCATGAATAATGTCAATGAACGATTTTAAAAGCTTTTGCATGCTGCTACTGTTTGATTTTGAAACACGTGTGTTCGAGAGTTTTTGCTAACTTACAAAACCCTATTGAAATTGCTCCCTGTCTGTTCGTCCGTGCATCTGTCACGGCAGTTTTGCTTCGGAATTATACCAGCTATAAACACTTACTTCGTACATAGGTATAATATAAGGATGCAAAGTAATGTCCTCTTGAAACTTCTGGTATACAATGGTTAATGAGTTACAACAATTTTGTTCACCAAAGATGATCATCATGGGTTTTAAATGAAAGGTCTAGATGAGAACTTTTCAAAATAGATTTTACTTACCCGCCTTGCAGTTGGACACCTTTCGTCGGAAAAATCTGTCAAAATCATGGAGGTAGGTCTTTATAAGTAAAACAATTATAAATGCCTTAGAAGTCGGAAATTCACTGAGCTTTGTTCATCAAACTCTTATACTATATAGTAGGATTTGTGAATTTTCTTTTTCTTTTTACAAAATCGTTTGTGTATCCTTAAATTAAATTAATTTTGAGATTTAAATAGGATAACGGGAATACAGGGTTTTCTACTATATGGGCTTTCCCGCGGTCTGCGGCTTAGCACTGTCATAGAGAAGGATGACGTTGTAGCGTTTGAAGGGATGTTAAATGTCCGTACAGGAATGCAGCGGTGGACTGCTGCTTCAATGAGCTCAAGATTCATGCTCAAGCGGAGATGAACTTGTCTGAGGACACGTAAGGACGCTAGGAAGCTATCTTTGCGGTGTCGTGGGGCGGGTTCTTTTCCCACAGCACAAGGGCCCACTAGAAAAATAGAGTCAAAAAAATATAAAATTCAACGCAACCGTCGGAAGGTGACAATGGCTCAGGTAACATATCGAAAGAATTGAACGATAGAAATGTGACGACAATGCCCGGTTAATCACACGCAATACTCAAGGTAATTACGTCCTTGGAACAATGATTCACGGCCCACTAATAAGAGTGGGGTATCCAGATGGTGGTGGTGCCCTCTCGCACCCCTCCCAGCCGGATCATGGATCCAAATCGATGCCTTGTGCTATGTCTGGTAAGGAAGGCCAAGCATCTTGGCGAAAGCCCCTGAAACACAAAAAAATAACAAGAACTTACCCAATAGCCAGCTCAGAAGCGGAGGGGCTAGCCAACCATAACCGTTTGATTATGGGACCCGCCATGATACGAGAGAGAAGACTGATTTGTGAGCGTTTAATTCAACATTTTATTTATTTAAAATACAAAAAATATACTCAAATGTATATACAAACAAACTTCGATATCCTTATCGTTTCACATTCGCTACAATCTTTCGTTTCGTTAACTTTTAATTATATGAATTCAAAAAATATTACCAAGTATTTAAGCCAGATAATACACGTGTATTTAAGTCAAGGAAAAAGTAAATGCCACCAGGTGCTCCTGAACGTAATATGTCAACTGTTTCCATTTGTCAACTTATCTGAGCATCTCCTCAATTAGAGTTTTTGAAGACGGCTCTCTTCATTTCTTGATGAGGTCTACGCTCAAGTTGTCTCAATCTCTGCAATCAAAAAATAGGTGGCAAGCGTCATTGATCACTCCAATGCAGAAGGCAGAATCGACAGACAGTGACTTGCCAATTCTGTGCAGGCAAAACTGAAAACATTCATATCCTAAGCTGGATCAGGTAGAAATTAATCTCGTCATATCTAAGATTTAGCCACGGTCTTAAGTCAGAAATGAGATGCGTGGTCCATTTCTCCTGCATGCCATTCACAATGCGATTGTTGCTAATTTGCTGAGTGAGTATTTTCTCTCTTTAAGCTGAGCTGCCTCCCTGCCACCTTCGTTTCTGTGCAAGTAAGTTTTGCGGGACTCTTTTGGAAGAAAAAAAATTGGTATAATGCCTGCAATTAAAACTTGTACCGTGCGTTTTGTGTACAGTGCCTTATTGAGAGTGTCACTTCATATTTCCCATTCATGCAGTGGCACAGACTGTACCGCACTCATCAAAAATTGCCTTCTTGATTAGGTGGACGTCCCTACATTGGCGATCAGTTAACTATGTGCTGATACACCCATTCCAGTCTTATCAACCATTACTTTGATCCACTTAACGAAAAAGCTTCAAATATTCAGAATGCCCTGGAACTTTACAGCTAGTTTCGGCTCATCTTGCACTTCCTCAATGCTGATTGCTCTTCCACTAGGGGCTCTCTTCTTCACCTGGATGACTACTATGGTGTTCTCTAGCCTTAAGATGAGCCCGAGAGCAGTCATACAGTCGCTCACTTGGCGCATTAGCTTACCAACTCTAATTTGCGCTTGCTTAACCAAACGTCCTACGATTAATGCCACGGCATCATCCGCATAGCTGCTTTAGTGCAACTCACCTGGCAGCTCAAGTCTCAGTGGCCTGTTGCACGTGATGCTCCATAGGTCTGAGCTAAGGATAAGGTCTTGAGGAGCATGCGATGAGTCTCTATCCTCTACCAAACTACGTTGATGCTATGGAATAGGCTCCGATCCTTCAGGTAGTCCGTCAAAATCTGCATCAGATATTTTTGAATTTGAAAAGGGTTTTCAGAGCTTCCAGAATATTCACGCATCTAGTGGTATTGAAAGCGTTTCTGGCATCAAGCATCACCGACAATTCAACCCGTTTGTTGCCCTGGCGGTGAGCCCCTACTCTTTGGACCACCCTCACTAACTCTGTAGTCACATCAATGGTAGAGTGTATTTCTCTAAAGCCATGCTGCCATAGAGATAGATACCAAGCAACATGAATCACTTCAGTGAGTTTTGATGAGCTTCTTGGGTATTTTTCCACATGCACAACCAAAGGGTTTGTAGATGCCACATAGGGATTTTAAATCCTCTTGCTAATCAGGGTGAGCCTCGTGAGTATCATGCTATCATTCCAAGAAAATTCCCTCGCATAGGGCAAACATGGAACGCACTGAGCAGCAAGTTAGTGCAAAGAATGTGGGCAAGCGTTAATACTTCAGGAGAAATGCCATCTGATCTTGTGGCTTTCCATGCTTTCGTGGATAGAACTGCACTTTCAGTTAAATCCTCCTGAATGGCATTCTTTCGTGGAGTGCATTCATATAGATGGAATGTATAGGGAACAGATTTCGTACAATGTCGTCCATCTTCTCTACATCATATTCCAAACCTCCGCATAACCAGCCTATATCCTAGGCCCCATGGGCTCGTATCCACACCGTCCACAAGATCTTGTCTAGAGAGGGTGTTATTATTGTTAATTAGCTTGTGAAGAAATTTCCTGGCTGATCCGTATGCTGCTAGCTCTGTGTCTGCGTCATCTTGCATTTGCGCTCACTGCGCTTCTGGTTGAAGACTGTGACGCTCTCTTCGCTATTGAGTAATTTCCGTTGAACACCAGTATACTGGAGGCTCACTCTGATGGGGTTTCTGACGAGGCAAGGAAGAATCGCCAGCAGATATGATCACACTCGTTCATTACACTTCAACAGTAAGTCTTCCACTTCCCAGTGAAGCTAGCAGTAGCGGTGTGCCCGCTGCAAGCATGTCAGTGAACCTTCCAAAGTCCCTCTTCCCAATTTTCTATCCAAAGGTTGGACCCTAGGTGTATCTAAGCTAAAGAGCACTGCTGTAGATATCACCCACTATATACTGGTAGTTCCTGGCTGACTAATCCTCTAGTATATATCAATTGTGTACTCTTGGCACTAAGAACTCCAAAGCGAATGTCGTATCAAGTGTGGATCCTGTACAACCCCAGGGGCGGAAAGTAGGGGTGTTTGCAGTGATTAGGAGAGCAAATACTGTTCTGACCACCATTTTTAGGACCTACTTTCTTGTACAATTAGATTGAGGCATATTCCGTTCAATGGCTCTAGCAATGTGGTTTCTTCCAATGAGTATCTGGCCTTCTGTGTTCAAAACAGCACCCTTAAAGGTATTCAGTTTGATCTAAAAAAATGGCATTGTTTTGCTTGGCGTTAAGTGAATACGAAAAATGTTAGTCCTGCACAACACCTCCTTACAAACCAAATCCTTGCCCATGCCCCTTACCTGCTGGTAGGCGCCGTCTTGAGTCCAGATGGTGCGGGTGGCAGATGCATCAGGGTCCAGGCTTTTGAGTCCTTGTTGTGATGTTGCTCGTTGAGCAAGAGCAACATCATATCCGTAGCAAACTGCTCGAGCAGATCGTAGGCGTTTGTGCAAATTCGCTTGCGCAAATTCACTCTTAGGATCCGGTTTATCGGAGTGATAATTTGGTTTTGATTAGGGCCACTTGGTAAGTTCAGCATCTTTCTGCCCTTAGCAAGTGCTTGAGAGCACCAAAGTCAGGTCTAGGATCCTTGCAGAGAAAAAATGTTGCCTCGACTGTGCATTCGTTTCTTCTGTACCCCGTTCGACCATCATTATAGCACAGAAAGTTCCTGTTGGATCCCCTACAGCTGTCTGCTGCATGTTGATCTAGTTTTTTTCCTGTATCCGTCTTACTTTGACTTCGTTTGAATTAGAGAACTTCTTTTCAAGCCCTTCTTAACAGCGGGTTTGCCCGGACACAGCCGAGGTCCCTGATTTCGAGGGTTACCAATGGCTCAAACGAGACCATGGTTAGCGGGCAGGGGATTGTTTAGTGAGTAGCCCATAGTACCTGGTGTACTTGGAAATCCAACACTTAGAGCATGAATAGCCTACACCTCTCAGCTACAACAAAAAATGGTTACTGTGGCTCCAAAAATTTTTTTGACCGCATCATGGATATGGCCTTGATGGTAGCCTCAGATCTGCATTATATCAGTATGTCTCTGGACCGCGTTAGCCCCATAGCTTTTATGGCAGTTTCGGTGTCATTTGGCTTTACCGTTTTTTTCACGCAGCTCATCTACATAGGAACTGCCTCTAGATGGCTTCATAAACAGAGCCTCTCGAAAAGATTCGCGCCTTGGTTTGTACTTAGATTTCTATGTTTTATCGGAAGAACTTTTGTTCTTCTGTTATTTGAAAGACTTTATGTCAGCCTTTTTAGTGAGGAGCTTTTTGACTGCTTTTTGGTTGTCCTTATCAGTACTTGAAATTTTGTTTGGCACTTCGTTTTTCCTCCTTTTCCTGCAGTCACCTTCGATTGGACTGCCTGCCATCCTTTTGCTCATGTCAGGAGCTTGAGCTACTATTGCTTCACTAGAGCGTCTAGTGTTTTGATCTTTTCCACCTTAAGCCATCTCGGCCCATAGTGCATCTTGCGATCCATGAGTTTTTCTAGCTCAGAAAACCTGTTTCTGACTTTCTTATTGATATTTTATTGTACCTCTCAAGCAGCTTTCAACTATTTTATAATACTTCCCAATTTCCGAATAAACCACTCCTCTTTGAAACCATCAATAAGTATCATGCTTTTTGGCGGAGTTTATTGAGAGAGACAATCGTTTTTCGACTCTTGAACCTCATCAACTTTGTTGAGGGCAAGGAAAGTGTCAGTTAACAGCGAGATTTCTTCCTCTTCCTCCCATTGTGCTTACAGATCGTGCAATTTTCCGCTCCCTTTGCATAGGGTACTCCGAAGTGGGCAAAATTATCTTACTGCGCTAAAAAGCCAGTGCTATGCCTGGCTGAACTATACACTTCACTTTTTTCCGTTCATTCGTCATCAGTCCCTGATTTCTTAATTGTTGTTGTTGTCATTAAAAATGACGCCAGAATTGCTAATTTCTTTGCTGTGCCTTAATTTTTGTTGCTATTAAAGTGGCACACGTTTTGTAAAAGTGAGCAAAAAATGGCGGGTAGGTCCGGAAAGTGTGGGGTCGATGTTATGAAAATGTTTTGTGTTCCCACGTGTGCTTAGTTTCGCTGCGGCCATATTTTCTATATGCGGTATTCTGTTAGGTAAGCATACATTTATGCTCTCATGAATAATGTCAATGAACGATTTTAAAAGCTTTTGCATGCTGCTACTGTTTGATTTTGAAACACGTGTGTTCGAGAGTTTTTGCTAACTTACAAAACCCTATTGAAATTGCTCCCTGTCTGTTCGTCCGTGCATCTGTCACGGCAGTTTTGCTTCGGAATTATACCAGCTATAAACACTTACTTCGTACATAGGTATAATATAAGGATGCAAAGTAATGTCCTCTTGAAACTTCTGGTATACAATGGTTAATGAGTTACAACAATTTTGTTCACCAAAGATGATCATCATGGGTTTTAAATGAAAGGTCTAGATGAGAACTTTTCAAAATAGATTTTACTTACCCGCCTTGCAGTTGGACACCTTTCGTCGGAAAAATCTGTCAAAATCATGGAGGTAGGTCTTTATAAGTAAAACAATTATAAATGCCTTAGAAGTCGGAAATTCACTGAGCTTTGTTCATCAAACTCTTATACTATATAGTAGGATTTGTGAATTTTCTTTTTCTTTTTACAAAATCGTTTGTGTATCCTTAAATTAAATTAATTTTGAGATTTAAATAGGATAACGGGAATACAGGGTTTTCTACTATATGGGCTTTCCCGCGGTCTGCGGCTTAGCACTGTCATAGAGAAGGATGACGTTGTAGCGTTTGAAGGGATGTTAAATGTCCGTACAGGAATGCAGCGGTGGACTGCTGCTTCAATGAGCTCAAGATTCATGCTCAAGCGGAGATGAACTTGTCTGAGGACACGTAAGGACGCTAGGAAGCTATCTTTGCGGTGTCGTGGGGCGGGTTCTTTTCCCACAGCACAAGGGCCCACTAGAAAAATAGAGTCAAAAAAATATAAAATTCAACGCAACCGTCGGAAGGTGACAATGGCTCAGGTAACATATCGAAAGAATTGAACGATAGAAATGTGACGACAATGCCCGGTTAATCACACGCAATACTCAAGGTAATTACGTCCTTGGAACAATGATTCACGGCCCACTAATAAGAGTGGGGTATCCAGATGGTGGTGGTGCCCTCTCGCACCCCTCCCAGCCGGATCATGGATCCAAATCGATGCCTTGTGCTATGTCTGGTAAGGAAGGCCAAGCATCTTGGCGAAAGCCCCTGAAACACAAAAAAATAACAAGAACTTACCCAATAGCCAGCTCAGAAGCGGAGGGGCTAGCCAACCATAACCGTTTGATTATGGGACCCGCCATGATACGAGAGAGAAGACTGATTTGTGAGCGTTTAATTCAACATTTTATTTATTTAAAATACAAAAAATATACTCAAATGTATATACAAACAAACTTCGATATCCTTATCGTTTCACATTCGCTACAATCTTTCGTTTCGTTAACTTTTAATTATATGAATTCAAAAAATATTACCAAGTATTTAAGCCAGATAATACACGTGTATTTAAGTCAAGGAAAAAGTAAATGCCACCAGGTGCTCCTGAACGTAATATGTCAACTGTTTCCATTTGTCAACTTATCTGAGCATCTCCTCAATTAGAGTTTTTGAAGACGGCTCTCTTCATTTCTTGATGAGGTCTACGCTCAAGTTGTCTCAATCTCTGCAATCAAAAAATAGGTGGCAAGCGTCATTGATCACTCCAATGCAGAAGGCAGAATCGACAGACAGTGACTTGCCAATTCTGTGCAGGCAAAACTGAAAACATTCATATCCTAAGCTGGATCAGGTAGAAATTAATCTCGTCATATCTAAGATTTAGCCACGGTCTTAAGTCAGAAATGAGATGCGTGGTCCATTTCTCCTGCATGCCATTCACAATGCGATTGTTGCTAATTTGCTGAGTGAGTATTTTCTCTCTTTAAGCTGAGCTGCCTCCCTGCCACCTTCGTTTCTGTGCAAGTAAGTTTTGCGGGACTCTTTTGGAAGAAAAAAAATTGGTATAATGCCTGCAATTAAAACTTGTACCGTGCGTTTTGTGTACAGTGCCTTATTGAGAGTGTCACTTCATATTTCCCATTCATGCAGTGGCACAGACTGTACCGCACTCATCAAAAATTGCCTTCTTGATTAGGTGGACGTCCCTACATTGGCGATCAGTTAACTATGTGCTGATACACCCATTCCAGTCTTATCAACCATTACTTTGATTCACTTAACGAAAAAGCTTCAAATATTCAGAATGCCCTGGAACTTTACAGCTAGTTTCGGCTCATCTTGCACTTCCTCAATGCTGATTGCTCTTCCACTAGGGGCTCTCTTCTTCACCTGGATGACTACTATGGTGTTCTCTAGCCTTAAGATGAGCCCGAGAGCAGTCATACAGTCGCTCACTTGGCGCATTAGCTTACCAACTCTAATTTGCGCTTGCTTAACCAAACGTCCTACGATTAATGCCACGGCATCATCCGCATAGCTGCTTTAGTGCAACTCACCTGGCAGCTCAAGTCTCAGTGGCCTGTTGCACGTGATGCTCCATAGGTCTGAGCTAAGGATAAGGTCTTGAGGAGCATGCGATGAGTCTCTATCCTCTACCAAACTACGTTGATGCTATGGAATAGGCTCCGATCCTTCAGGTAGTCCGTCAAAATCTGCATCAGATATTTTTGAATTTGAAAAGGGTTTTCAGAGCTTCCAGAATATTCACGCATCTAGTGGTATTGAAAGCGTTTCTGGCATCAAGCATCACCGACAATTCAACCCGTTTGTTGCCCTGGCGGTGAGCCCCTACTCTTTGGACCACCCTCACTAACTCTGTAGTCACATCAATGGTAGAGTGTATTTCTCTAAAGCCATGCTGCCATAGAGATAGATACCAAGCAACATGAATCACTTCAGTGAGTTTTGATGAGCTTCTTGGGTATTTTTCCACATGCACAACCAAAGGGTTTGTAGATGCCACATAGGGATTTTAAATCCTCTTGCTAATCAGGGTGAGCCTCGTGAGTATCATGCTATCATTCCAAGAAAATTCCCTCGCATAGGGCAAACATGGAACGCACTGAGCAGCAAGTTAGTGCAAAGAATGTGGGCAAGCGTTAATACTTCAGGAGAAATGCCATCTGATCTTGTGGCTTTCCATGCTTTCGTGGATAGAACTGCACTTTCAGTTAAATCCTCCTGAATGGCATTCTTTCGTGGAGTGCATTCATATAGATGGAATGTATAGGGAACAGATTTCGTACAATGTCGTCCATCTTCTCTACATCATATTCCAAACCTCCGCATAACCAGCCTATATCCTAGGCCCCATGGGCTCGTATCCACACCGTCCACAAGATCTTGTCTAGAGAGGGTGTTATTATTGTTAATTAGCTTGTGAAGAAATTTCCTGGCTGATCCGTATGCTGCTAGCTCTGTGTCTGCGTCATCTTGCATTTGCGCTCACTGCGCTTCTGGTTGAAGACTGTGACGCTCTCTTCGCTATTGAGTAATTTCCGTTGAACACCAGTATACTGGAGGCTCACTCTGATGGGGTTTCTGACGAGGCAAGGAAGAATCGCCAGCAGATATGATCACACTCGTTCATTACACTTCAACAGTAAGTCTTCCACTTCCCAGTGAAGCTAGCAGTAGCGGTGTGCCCGCTGCAAGCATGTCAGTGAACCTTCCAAAGTCCGTCTTCCCAATTTTCTATCCAAAGGTTGGACCCTAGGTGTATCTAAGCTAAAGAGCACTGCTGTAGATATCACCCACTATATACTGGTAGTTCCTGGCTGACTAATCCTCTAGTATATATCAATTGTGTACTCTTGGCACTAAGAACTCCAAAGCGAATGTCGTATCAAGTGTGGATCCTGTACAACCCCAGGGGCGGAAAGTAGGGGTGTTTGCAGTGATTAGGAGAGCAAATACTGTTCTGACCACCATTTTTAGGACCTACTTTCTTGTACAATTAGATTGAGGCATATTCCGTTCAATGGCTCTAGCAATGTGGTTTCTTCCAATGAGTATCTGGCCTTCTGTGTTCAAAACAGCACCCTTAAAGGTATTCAGTTTGATCTAAAAAAATGGCATTGTTTTGCTTGGCGTTAAGTGAATACGAAAAATGTTAGTCCTGCACAACACCTCCTTACAAACCAAATCCTTGCCCATGCCCCTTACCTGCTGGTAGGCGCCGTCTTGAGTCCAGATGGTGCGGGTGGCAGATGCATCAGGGTCCAGGCTTTTGAGTCCTTGTTGTGATGTTGCTCGTTGAGCAAGAGCAACATCATATCCGTAGCAAACTGCTCGAGCAGATCGTAGGCGTTTGTGCAAATTCGCTTGCGCAAATTCACTCTTAGGATCCGGTTTATCGGAGTGATAATTTGGTTTTGATTAGGGCCACTTGGTAAGTTCAGCATCTTTCTGCCCTTAGCAAGTGCTTGAGAGCACCAAAGTCAGGTCTAGGATCCTTGCAGAGAAAAAATGTTGCCTCGACTGTGCATTCGTTTCTTCTGTACCCCGTTCGACCATCATTATAGCACAGAAAGTTCCTGTTGGATCCCCTACAGCTGTCTGCTGCATGTTGATCTAGTTTTTTTCCTGTATCCGTCTTACTTTGACTTCGTTTGAATTAGAGAACTTCTTTTCAAGCCCTTCTTAACAGCGGGTTTGCCCGGACACAGCCGAGGTCCCTGATTTCGAGGGTTACCAATGGCTCAAACGAGACCATGGTTAGCGGGCAGGGGATTGTTTAGTGAGTAGCCCATAGTACCTGGTGTACTTGGAAATCCAACACTTAGAGCATGAATAGCCTACACCTCTCAGCTACAACAAAAAATGGTTACTGTGGCTCCAAAAATTTTTTTGACCGCATCATGGATATGGCCTTGATGGTAGCCTCAGATCTGCATTATATCAGTATGTCTCTGGACCGCGTTAGCCCCATAGCTTTTATGGCAGTTTCGGTGTCATTTGGCTTTACCGTTTTTTTCACGCAGCTCATCTACATAGGAACTGCCTCTAGATGGCTTCATAAACAGAGCCTCTCGAAAAGATTCGCGCCTTGGTTTGTACTTAGATTTCTATGTTTTATCGGAAGAACTTTTGTTCTTCTGTTATTTGAAAGACTTTATGTCAGCCTTTTTAGTGAGGAGCTTTTTGACTGCTTTTTGGTTGTCCTTATCAGTACTTGAAATTTTGTTTGGCACTTCGTTTTTCCTCCTTTTCCTGCAGTCACCTTCGATTGGACTGCCTGCCATCCTTTTGCTCATGTCAGGAGCTTGAGCTACTATTGCTTCACTAGAGCGTCTAGTGTTTTGATCTTTTCCACCTTAAGCCATCTCGGCCCATAGTGCATCTTGCGATCCATGAGTTTTTCTAGCTCAGAAAACCTGTTTCTGACTTTCTTATTGATATTTTATTGTACCTCTCAAGCAGCTTTCAACTATTTTATAATACTTCCCAATTTCCGAATAAACCACTCCTCTTTGAAACCATCAATAAGTATCATGCTTTTTGGCGGAGTTTATTGAGAGAGACAATCGTTTTTCGACTCTTGAACCTCATCAACTTTGTTGAGGGCAAGGAAAGTGTCAGTTAACAGCGAGATTTCTTCCTCTTCCTCCCATTGTGCTTACAGATCGTGCAATTTTCCGCTCCCTTTGCATAGGGTACTCCGAAGTGGGCAAAATTATCTTACTGCGCTAAAAAGCCAGTGCTATGCCTGGCTGAACTATACACTTCACTTTTTTCCGTTCATTCGTCATCAGTCCCTGATTTCTTAATTGTTGTTGTTGTCATTAAAAATGACGCCAGAATTGCTAATTTCTTTGCTGTGCCTTAATTTTTGAGGTTTGCTGGCTTGTCTCACGATCGGTCTGAGTTTCAACGAACTTTGCCCCGACAATGGGCTACGCCTGAATAGACTTTCTCCGTCGGCCCCGAAATTGCTCGTTGATATGTTTGTTATAGAAGTTAACTTCACCGCTTCAGTCACTGGATAACGACATCCGGGAGCCTGCTCACTTACTACCCTCTGCCGACAGTACTAGGGATCCGACCACTGTACCATAATTTTTTCTCATTATCATCTTTCACCGCGTTTTTTTATCTGGGTTTCTACTCATAGCGTTTACCTACCACCAGGGGCATTTGCATACTCAAAGGTTTGCGAAGTTGCGAGGCTCCATTCACGACAACCATTTTTTGCCTCTTGCTGTCCAATTTCAATGGGGACGGGTTACCCAACATCCGAGGATCTGGGGCAATGTAACTTCCCCGTTCCTGGCTGGAATAATATCAAAATTCAGACAAGCGTCGTTATTCATTTGGTACTGTTCGGAAAAAAAAACGCAAATATGTAAAAATAAACCCTCTTAAGTAGGATGATTAAGGATGTTTATAGTAAAGGAATTAAGTAATGCATGGAAGAATAACAAACGATCCTAATTTAAGTGAAAAATGGTAATTAAGGTGAAAAGGGATCTGAAAAAGAGGTAAAATTGTGAGGGTATAAATAGAAAAAAAAATTTTGTAACTAAATTATATCTAAAACACTGAAGAAGGGAGCACTTTTACTCTCAATATATTGTATGTACATGTTTATTTGAACAAAAAAACATTTGCGGTTTTTCGGAAAAATAACAAATGAATAACGAAGTTGTAAAGGCACAAAATAACGAGCAAACAAAGGTTTTGCAAAGACGGCCGGGTCTAGCCAGGATTTTTATGGTATTTTCTTCTTCTTTTAAGCACCACAGCCCCTCTTGCGCCTTCCTTTCCTGAAAAAAGCACCTCCAACAATCTCAGTTCGTTGACCGCGTCTTCCGATTCCAAAATCCGAGCAGCGATGAACTGTCTTCGTCGACCGAGTCAGGCCAGTGTTTGCTTGGTTTCTCCACTGGCCTCCGGCCTTCAGTTCTCCCAACGAATACCTTCTTGGGTATCCATTGTTCGTCCATACGATTCATGTGGCCAGCCCATTGCAGCTTCCGCAGTCGCACAATCCTCGAAGCCTCCGGTTCGCTCAAAATTTAATACAGCTCATGGTTGTATCGAATTCGCCATTGCTCTCCATCTAGCTACACTCCGATTATTCAACTCAGGACCCGTCGCTCAAAAGGTGTTCAATATATTCACGGATGCTTGGGTTAGAGTCCATGTTTCACACCCATAGCATAACACAGGTCTTATCACAGATTTGTATACTTGGAGCTTTGTTCTCCTGTGTATACAGCTGGTCTTCAAGATCGTCAATACTGAATAAAATATTTTAATTGCGAGCTGTATTTTTCGGCGTGTTTCGTCTCTTTCATCAACCGTTTTCGATATTTTGGAACCTAAATACACAAATTTGCTAACATTTTCAATACCTCTTTAGATAAAAAGCCATCTAAAAATTCACAAACCAGGCAATGAAATGCGTGAAATTATAACTTTCACGGACGCTCCATCAAATAAGATTGCGAAATGGTTGGTGGAAGAGTGTAAAAACTATCATGAACCCCCAGTAACCACTTAGTAAAAAACAGGACAGAACTAATCAACATGCTAAGGAAAATCAACCATATTGAAGGTGACATAATATTGGATTCTTTTGACATGAAGGCCCTTTTTCCAAGTGTCCCAGTAAAGCAAGAATCGGCCTTGTTCGAGGACTGCCTGACAAACCAGAGCATAACTAGAGACCAACGGAAACGGATTCGTTCATTTTATAAACTAGCGGCTCTTTGTATGTCTGAGACTTACTTCACATTCAGAGAAAGGCTCTTCAAGCAAAAATCCGACGTAGCTATGGGGAATCCATTGCCTCCCCTCTTAAGTGAAACTTTCATGGGGGTATTACAGAGGATCACGTTCTTCCAAGTATATGATACGGCACGTCAGTTACGTTTTCGGTTTAGTGAAAAAAGAAAAAGTTTAAGATAAACAATATACACAAGAATATCACCTTCGAAAGAGAAGTGGAGAGGAAGAATGAAATACTGCTTTTAGATTTAAAAATAATCCGGAAAAACAATACATTAGAATTCGATATTTTCCGGAAACCCACGAGTACATAAATTCAATACAGTAAGATCCCGCTTAACGCTGTATCGTTTAGCGCTGTTTCAGTTTAGCACTCTTTTATTTCGCCCCGGGGATTCCCCGAAACTACTCGCAGCACTACGGGGATTTCCCGAAATTGTGCGCAGCGCTATGTTTTCAAATATGTACATAACATAGTGTAGTTGTATTTCTTGTTTGGTGCAGTGCTGTTTGGACGCATTTTTATTATTTGAAACATTTGTTAACATTATTGTAAGTATAAATTTATCTTTAACGATTAATTCAGTGACAAATATTATGATCTTTAGTTTTTATCATGGGTGATAATGGAAAACAAGAAAAGAAAGCAGGCAGAAAAAGCATTTCACTAGAAACTAAAATGCAAGTGATTAGAAGATTAGATTCTTGTGAACGTCAATCTTAAATTAGAGATCCATTGAATTTTGCAACTTGAACAATAAGGAAAATTCTTAAGAATAAGGAAAAAATACTAGCATCGGCAACTGCAACTACGTCAAGCTCCGCAACTAGAATTACCCGTTCTGGAAATAACATTATAGAGGAAATGGAAAAATGACTGTCTATATGGATTGACGACGAAATTGAACGTAGTATGCCATGAATCCAATGCATCATAATGGGAAAAGCCAAAAGGATTTTTAATTACATTTACGTTGAGGTAAGTGACAAAAGTGGAACTTTCTTTGCCAGTTGAGGATGGTTTGAATCTATTAAAAATAGCCTTCACAATATAAGGATTACAGGAGAAGCAGCAAGTGGTGATACAAAAGCAGCGGCTGAATTCCCAGTGACATTAAAAACAATACTTAAACAAGGAAACTATCCTACAGAACTGGTTTTTAATGTTATTGAAACAGGCTTGTCTGGAAAAGAATGCCAAAACGAACATTTTTATTCCGTCAAGAGAAACAAGCACCAGGACTTAAAGCTGCGGAAAATCGCTTAATACTTCTACTGGGTGGTAATGGCAGTGGAGATTCCAAATTAAAACCACTACTAGTTTACCACTCCAGAAACCAAAGAGCGATGAATGGCACATCTAAATCACCTGTAATTTGGGAAACTAGTAAAAAATCATGGATAACTTTGAAAATTTTCCAGGATTGGTTCACTGAACATTTCATTCCATTCGAAGTGGTTTTCTTGCCACCTAAAACAACTACCTTGATCCAACCAATTTTAAGGCTTTTTACTTGCGGTGAACATTCAGGCAGATGTTTAAAAACACTGACGGAGAAGAGAAGCAATCAATAAGAGAAATTTGGAAAAACTACAATGTCATGAATTCTGTGGAAAACATAAACCTTTCTTGGAATGAGATATTAGAAAGACTTTTGAAAGCAGTATAGAAGAACATTTGGTTAGATTTAAGTAAGAGCGAAGCTATTGGACACTCTGTCGGTATGGATGAAATAGTGGAAGAAATAGTTGAATTAGCGAAACAAACCGGTTTAGATGAGGTAAATGTGGCAGACGTCGAAGAAATAGTTCAAAAAACAGCGGCTAGTCTTTCTAATAATGAGCTCAAGGAATTAACTGAGCAAGAAAAGTAAAATATTGATAGTAGTTATTTCGAAGAAGAGCAAAAAGAACTTTCGATGGCATTTGTAAAAATAAGTTTGACAACTATAACTGAAATTATGGAGCAATTTGTTGTAATGATCCAAATTTTGACAGGAGTTCAAAAGCGAGACGGAGTTTTATCCACTTATCAACAACTACTAACAGTACACAAAAGGAAAATGCAAACTATATTAGATGCCTTCTTGACAAAAAGGTAGAAAATTGGAAACAAAGAGTAGACTGAATGATCTCACTGACTTGGAACTTTATTTGTTTTTATAAGTATGTTTGTTTATATTGTTTTTATTTTTGTAAGAAATAAATGCTGTTTTTTTTGCTAATAAAATATAATTGTTAAATTTAATACCTAACCAATTTTCTATCCATCTTCCCCTAACCCGATTACATACATATTTAGACGTTAGGATCGCCTGGTTTTGCGCTGTTTCGTATTACGCTCTACTTTGATGGAACGTATCCGCCGCGTTAAGTGGGGTCTTACTGTACTAGCAACATCCCACCACACGCATCGGAGAAAGATGGCGACATTCAACAGCTGGATATACAGGTTGCTGACTGCCCCGCTACCGAGGCAATGCTATGAGCAAGAAGAGGCCTTTATATTGGGGACAAAACACTGAAGAAGGGAGCACTGTTACTCTTGAAATATATATGGTTATTTGAAAAGAAAAACATAATTGCGTTTTTTTAAATACCAACTGAATTACGAAGTTGTAAAGGCGCAAAAACACCGACGAAACAAAGATTTTAGGACCAGTACATGAAGTCGGTTGCTACTTGCAGGGGAATCTTATGGAAACCTCCACTTCCTAGGATATGTGGAGACGGCACTTCCTGAAGAATGCAAGCCTCCAAGAATACTCTTGTGGACCAGCAATCTTTCTGTGGGGAGGATAGAAGATATTGGATACAGGACTCTATAGGGACAAGCTACATCATTGTCAGTCAAATAAGATGATATTGGTGGTGACTTGTTTCAAGTGGTTATATACAGGGTGGGCCAGAAAGAATTGCGAATTTGAAAAAATCATTAAAAAAAAAACTGAGTACAATTCACATACAAATTTTTATTTCTATAAAAATTAACATCTGGGAAATTTATTTCTTAAAAATAACGTCATCCAGGTGTGCACCATCCCGCTACAAACATTCTTCAAATCTGACCCTCAAATTGGTAAAAACTCGCTGGCACATTGCACGGGGAATAGCTGCCATTTCTTCCCGGATATTGGTCTTCAACTGGTTAATCGTGGCTGGGTTATTGGTGTAGACTCTACTTTTTAGGTATCCCCACAAAAAAAGTCCGGTGGCGTCAGATCCGGACTTCTAGGAGGCCATGCAATGTCACCTCGGCGCAATATAAGTTTCCCAGCAAACATCTCGTTTACGACCGCCAAAGAGGCATTAGCTGTATGGCATGTCGCGCCATCTTGTTGAAACTATGTCACACGATTATAGGCTTCAAATTGTTGCAGTTGTGGAAAGAAAAAATCCCTTAACATGGCTATGTATCGGTCAGAATTTACAGTGACAGATTGGCCTTGTTTTTTCGAAGAAGTAAGGTCCAATAATTCCGTTCTTGTTGACCTTGGGCGTCCTGCAGGCTTCTGTTTGAGAGTCCAACCAGTCTCTTCAAACTTTCTGACCCACGATCGAATCACACTTTCTTTCGGACACTGATTTAGGTCATGTAATCCAAACTCACGCCGAAATAAACGCCGAACAATAGCGCACCAATTGTGATTTTTAATAATGTTTAACGCAGAATGCACGTTGCGCTCCGGTGAAGTGATCCATCGCGACTAAATTTCCGAGAACCGAGCTACTTAACCCCACCACCCGCGCAGTCCCTGCTCTAAAGCTTCAAACGCAAGAGTGTTTTTAAAATCGTACGCCTTTCTGGCCCACCTTGTACTATAATGGAAAAGTTCAAACTTTAAAGCAAGTTTCCTCAAATATAATAGATAAAAGCGAGTATAGGCTTAAAATAATGTTATTGAAGATGAGTATCATGCCTCCTAAAAGTCTTGTTAAAATCAGCAATGTCTTAACCGCAAAGTCTTGTGTATGATACATAATCTGAATTAAAATTCACTGAACTTTTAACACATGATTATATCAGTTTTTACGTCAATTTGGTTAAATACTGCTTCGTTAAAACTGACAGCTTTTAACGCTTTTTTCTCCGAGCGTTAATCTTTTTAAAGAAAAGTGCTTCATAATATAACGAAGATATTAAATGTGGAAAAGCTACTGTAACCCTCAAATGTTACCCTAAGTGGAATGCATAAAAACGTTCAAATATTGTATAAAAACATTCAAATACTAGAACCAATGACCACCCAAATTTGCAATCAAAAGCTTTTGAGCAAATGATTCATAGCAAACATATCATTCTTCATATACATATTGTCCATACAATTTTTTTTCTTTTCTGTTATTCAAAATCAATTTGCTTATATGCTGATTCAATTATCCGGCGAAAATCCATTGAAAATACCCTGGAATTCCGATAATACCCAACACATATGCGTAACCACTAGAAAAATTATTTGCATTCATAAAAGTCCTCACCAAACCATGCAATTCGCACGATATTATTATCCTGACCGCAATCTAGACGAGAAAAATTGAATAAATATTAACGATTTTAATATCAACACTTTCCAAACCGATTCAGAACATGCTCTCAACAGCAGAGGATACGTACGTGTCCCATCATACCATATAAACGAATACTGCGGCATTCCGGCATTTTGATCAAATAAATTTAGTGCAAAAGCGATTTACCAATTTCGATGGGACATCCTCCAACCTCATAAATAAAAACATATTATCGATTCACGCCAATTCTCTCTTCAATACATTTTTGGACTGTTTTATGTCTGCGACCTCATAACAAATATTTCCCTATGTCATCCCAAAGTGTAATAATAGTTTATTGAAGGCCATAATCTTGATGTTACTGTTGCTGTCTCTGAAGGGCCATCATCCATAATCGATTTTATCCATATGTGATGCTGTCCGTTGCTGGTGTGAATTTCTTTATCATTTACTGGAGGTAATGACCCTGAGCGGTTTTGATAAGTGGTTAGGAAACCTTAAAGTAGTTAAGAGTCAACTTTTGTTTTTGTTGTTTTTTATGAGTTAAAGTTTCGTTACAGACGATTAGTTGATTCAAATTATGTTCTGATCCAATAGTGTCTTACTGATAAATGCTTCCAGCAGTTGGGTTCAGCGGCGGATCCAGTCATTTTATTTTTATTTGTCTTAATATATATTTTAAATGATGCAGTTATTTTTTAAGCTATTACTTTTATTTAAAATTTAAATTTTATGTTTAGCGCAATGTATGGATCCGTCTGCCAATCTCGCACATCCTTATCATTTTATGTTGCCATTTTGACGCTGCTGTCTTAAACCATATCGACTACACCAATTACTTGTATGATTTTTGAGTAGTGAAAACTGTGAAATATTGAGCTTTTTTCAACCATGAAGAGAAATTTCTTTACATATTTTTGTCGACAACTTAGTGAAAAAGATAATACAAAAAGTCATGTCGAATTAAATATTAACGGCGAAAAATTGCAAAAAGTGCTAGAAATGAAATATCTTGGTGTTATCATAGACTATCGTGTGACCTGGTTACCACACATAAAAAAATTAAGGAGGCAATTAGCCCCAATAATAGGACTGTTAAGAAGATATGAGGACTTTCCAATGCACATCATGAAACTTGTTCTAAATGCGTTTGTCCTGGCGAAATTGCATTATGGAGTACTTATTTGGAGTCAATCAGCAAAGCAGCATTTAAACAGTATATCCAGGCTGGTGACCAAAGCGTATAAAAACATTCTGAAGCTGCCAATGCTTACTCAAACTAGTTACCAATTGGCAAAATCATTAACCTTTTGCCAAATTACTATTATGGAGAAAGCTAAGTTTATCTACAGAAATTTAACAACTAACGGATCGGAACGAGCGCCATTAATTAAGGTATCACAGATCAACCCATATAATGCGAGGAATGCAGATCAATTCCTAATACCTTTTGCCAGAACCGACCGTCTAAAGAACGATGCAACGAATGATGCTCTGCGTATACGAGTATATAACAATCTACCAGAAATTGTTAAGGAAGCAAACTCACTTTTCGTATTTAAGAAAAGACTAAGGGAGCATTTAATGAGCACTGATTGAAGCGTGGACCTGTAATTCTGCCTTTATGAGCCCAGTATCTTAGGGCGTTCTTTTGACCCTATCGACGAGATACTGAAGTGCCAGTCACTCAGAGATTTTTTTTGAATGTGTCGTATTATATTGAATTTTTTTTATCTCTGAGAGCTTATCATGATTTTTGGACTAGATGTTCACGAAAATGACTAATTCACATTAAATTGTGTGCCCCCTTATGCCGATGTGTTAAACATTGCCTGGGTGGCACAAAAGACCAAGCGACGTAATGTGAATGCAGATCGCACGAACGTTGTGCGACGAAGAAAGAGTCATGGAGAGAGTGGTAGAGAATGGAGGTATATAAAAAACAAGGTTCGTACATTGCAATCTGTAGCTTTTTGTTTTGTTTTTCGAGCACAATTTGCTCCTAACAATTCTAAACAATTCTTTTACAAATTTTCTCTTTGCTTCTCATTAAATTTTAATTTTTCTAGCATATAAGATGGTAATGTCATTAAAGTTTTTACTTTGAAATTGTAAAGAATATGAGTGTCATAAAAACATTCCTTCGTTGTCGAAAAAAATAATTTCGTTTTCTAAAAGTTTACTGGAATCGCGTAGTTCTTAAAGAAATAAAATCAAAACAATAGTGAATCTGCACTGAAATTTGCAATTTATTCACATGTTTCATTCGGTTCACGATTCCAGATATTGCCAGATGAAGAATAAGATTACGTTTAAATTGTTATGAAAATTGTAACTCAGATGACTTAGAGTATGTGTCACTTTCTTCCGCCATATCCATCAACTTTAAAAGACGTGTTTTTCTAATCTCTCCGAAAACAATGCAAATTGGTGACAAGGTTTGCGAACAAATCTAAATAAAATTGATAACAGTCGTCACTTGTCAACGTAATTTTTGGTAAATATCAAATATTCGACTGAAGATTTAGGCAATATTTTCGTGAAAATAATACCGGACAACACATTATACAAGAGCCACATGTGCGATGGTGCAAGCATAAAATATGTCGGAATTCTCGACGAATGAGAACTATGAATAGTAAAATGAGCAGTTGGAAATGCATTTCATTGAAGTTGGACATAGTCAATGCCTCTCACACAGGCTCGAAAGCGTATGCATAACGTCACAATGCGCACCAGGATTTTAAGCCTATTGACCTGCTCTTTGAGACCAATTAAACAGCTTTAGACAGTTCTCACAGTGAAGTCATGTATGTTAACATAATTGGTTTCCTTTCGGGCCTAAGTAAGCAGGCGTTGGTGTAATATAGTACATCAGAAGGAAAAGTTTCCACATTACTGAAACCGATTCATTCGTATTATCTGCAGTCCAACTTGACCATGTGCGAAGACCTATGAAAAATTAGTGGAACTTTTGAAACCATATTACGTGCTGCGCGTGATAGTTTTTCACGAAAGAAAAAACGTTCATAGTGCCAAAAAAAAATGGAAAACCAAACAGTCGCATCAAATTTTCTGAAAGTTTAAAGATTGTCCGTAAATTGCAGATTCGGTAATAATACGGAGCAAACGGTGATCGAAAATTTTTGTAATGGAATCGCCAGCAAATATTTTTGAAAAATTTTGTGAAGAAAGCTAGACAATGACACTCAATATCGCATTTGAACAAGTTGGGTAAACAGACCTACGCTCATGTCAGAATGGTTTTGTATCCAACTTCTCAGATATGCAGTCACCAGCAATGAATAACGTCAAGAAATATGTCAAAGAGATTTGCACGTTTAAAAGAAAATCCATCGTTTTTCTTTTTTCAACGGTCGCCATTTTGGTGTTGATTCGATTTTCATCTAACCAACAGCGTTTAAGGACCTTTTGTAGGACTACGTAAATATCGATTTTCGTTCAGTTCACGGGTACTGTTATGTGCGAACTCTTTATTAAAAAAAAAAATAATAAAAGCGAAAGTTTTATAATCACTAAAACTTTATTTTATTCTTACTCGTATAATTTCAAAAGATCCCGTATGATTAGATTAACTTCTATTATTCGAATAGCAACGTTTTGCCACGGCTCAGGTAATTTTATTATCTCGGATTGCTTGCGTTGCAAGACGAGATGGAATTTGCAAGACTTGGGAATATTTCGTGTGAATGGAAATGTTCCCAAGCAAAATTAAAATGTTAGCAAAATGCTTGGTTCATGGACACGGTGTCACGTGGCAAAACGTGTTACTTGCAAGCAATTGCATGCGCGTAACACCTTCCCCCTTAGGTTAAGGTTGACCTCAACCTTTTACAAGTATCTAGTTCTAATGCGTCTATTTTCAGATTCAATTGATTGACTTCTATTTTCTAAAATATTTTCATCGCTTTCCGAATTTCTAAAAACAACTCTTGCATCTCTTAATCCATGTGAATTGCTCAATCTCTTTCTATTAAAACATCCTCTAAAAATTACTATGGATAATTTTCCATTCATACATTTATAGACAAAATACACAAAAACTAGTATGAGCACTAATGAAATTATCAAGGAAATAGTAGAATTTTCTCGAATTAGCTTTGGTATTGGTACAATCGCTTTATCCCAAAAAGTAGCCTGTTCTACTAAATCAGAAGTAAGATCCTTTAGTCCATGAATATTTGTGCTTGTAAATTTACCAAAACGTAATTTATAGCTTTTAATTTCATTTAATTCAAAATGATTACAACATTTTTCAATTTCTACTACTTTATCTTTTGGGACAAAATATTCAACAAAATTCCTCTCAGGAAAATAATCGTGAGTGGCACTATGAATGCTACAGTCATTTGTCAAGTTAACAATATTACTTCCAATGATTTTTTCTTGTTTTGTCATATTGCAATTAAATTCATATCTAGTTCCCAAAGAGTTTATTATCAACAGTTGAAGATTATTTATTTTATGCATGATATCTAATTCATTACTTAATTGTCGGAATTCACAATGTTTATCCGATTGTTTAAAGAACAAACTTGTTCCATATGATTGTGAATAGACGCTTTAAAGGGGTAACGGTTTACATATTTTTAATTTATTAATATCTTTACAATCAATTTCATTTGTCGTAATAAACTGTTCTCTGTTTTTATTTACAACGAAGTATTTCTTTAAATCGCTTATCATAATAGCTATATTTTTCTTAATGTATGGAAATCCAATAACTTCGTATATTTCAAGATTATCGCTAGTTACTTTATCGAGTGAAATTATGATAAATATATTCTTATTTTTGACGAAAGCAGTCAACTGTAAGTCTTTTGTTAACTCCTTGTAATTTTCAATTAAGGGAGTTACTGCTAAATGCTCCTTATCTTTTATCTTATTCAATTCATTGATTAGTTGTCCCGGTTCTAAGATAAAAGGATGTAAGATTCCTGATTGGATAAACAACAAACTATCACGGAGTATTTCGATTTGTAAGTCAATAACTTCAATTTTATGGTAAATTTTCGAATAAACCTCTTCATAATAAATTTGTAGGCTTAAATGTTTCTCTTGCTCATTTTTAATATTATTAATTTTCATTAGCTCATCAACAATTTCATCAATTTTAACACGGATGGAATTTTGTTCGGTGGAAAGGACTTTCGCTTGTTTATTAATTTCATTCATTAAGTAAGTATTCTTCATCATACCCTTGCTGATATTAAATTCATTTCTTTCGATGGAATCTATAGCGTCTTTGATGTTATCAAAGTCGTATGAATCCATAGTTCCAAACAACATTTTCAATGAGCGTCCAACCCAATCTGCTAAGCCTCGTCGCAACCTGATGTTAGGAGTAAAACCTAAAAGACCATATACCGTATTCAGATTATGTTTTAATCGACTAGCTTGCAACTCTCCATTTAACTTTAAATTTTTACAAGCAGGAATGCTATTTATACATAAATCATTAATACTACGCGTTAATAATTTCACGTTTTCTATTTTAATTTCGATTTCCGCTAAGTCTATTACTTTAACTAACTGAATTTTCTTATCAATAAATTTAGCGTCGGATATATGCTTAAAATACGCCCCAGGATACTCTATTCCTCTTATAGAAACATCACTCATGGTTGTCCTGAGTCCTGCGGTAAGGAAAATGATGAATGTGACCCTGAAAAATATGGTTTTGCATCACAAACATTGAACCAACTATTGAGTTTATTATTTATTTGGATAGAATATTTTTTAACACAAATGATTTCGTATGGGCCTATCCATTGGTTCTCAGTATCTTTGTTTTTCTTTTGTCTTATTAAAACCTTATCGCCTAATTTATAGTTATATACAGCGCCTCTTTTATCTAATTGGCTGTCATACCTCTCTTTTTGTTTCTTTTTGATATTCCAGTTGAATTCTCTGGCGCTTTCTCGCATTACTTGTAAATCGTTTAGTCTTTTACGGAGTGTGGTATTAAGCTCAGATTCATTTTGTTCTCTCTCAGCAGGTATTTCGTTAGAAGGTAGAGTTATTTTACCAAACAAAAGTTCTTCTGCTGATTTGCCTGTTCCCTGACTTATGCATTGGTTGAAACAAAGACTTGCCATTCCAAGTGCTTCTTTTGGTGAAAGATTTGTTTCTTTAGTCACGCTTCTTAAGAATTCTTTAATTCTGGCGTGTGATCTCTCCACTGCTCCATTTGACTGTGGATGACGAGAACTTATTGGAATTTGTTCAATTCCTAGTCGCTTACATAAGTCAGTTACATATTTGCCAGTTAAAACGACGCTATTATCGGAGAGGATCTCTTTTGGTATTCCAAAGTAAGCAATCCATTCGTTAATGATTGCATTAGATACATTTTTAGCATTCTCACTTTTTATATAAACAAATTTTATGTACCTTGTTAAGTTGTCCTGTATTGTTAGAGCTTTGTGCTCTCCATCTTTCCATTTGAATGACACCACGTCCATTGAAATTCTATCAAATGGCTGCTCTTTTAGTTTTTCTATGGTCATAGGTGCTTTCAAATTCCGTCTTACTATCTTTTGCCTCTGGCATTCGTCGCAATTTTTGACATACTTTCGAATGTCCTTTCGCATTCCTTTCCAGTGATAGCTACGTCTAAGGAACTCTTCCAAATTATTGACACCTCTGTGACCTCCAATTATACCTTTATGATACTTTTCCAAGAGTTTCTTTTTCTCATTCATGTCAGTTATTTCGATTATATCTGAATTCGCTGCATTTGTTTCGTTTTGTTGTTGGTCAATTAAAGCTTCACTTCTTGCCTCCTCCCCTTCTATAGTCTTGAAATCGTCCTCGATTTCATTTTCACAGGAGTTATCCATTTCGTCTAGAGAAATTTCTTTAATTTGTCCATCTTTAAAAATTCTTACAATTTTATCTCCTTGTCTAACTATTATTTCGCCATGCTTGATGAATGTTATATCCTCAATGAGCTTGGTATGTTTATAACCTAAGACACTTTCAGAAACATCGTTTTTATGTTCTCCTATGGTTTCTTTATATTTGCCGTTATCAGCAGGCACAATTGCATTGACAGGAAGGTTTCGACTTAGTTCGTCTGCTACTTTATTATTTTTTCCCGGAGTGTATTCCATTGTATATTGATATTCTTCTAATTTTAACCTCCAACGTACCAATCTACTTCCTGGGTCTTTGACACTAAAGAGCCACAGCAGTGGTCTATGATCAGTTCGAATAATAAAATCTTTCCCATATAGATACGGTCGACATTGCTTCACAGACCAAACTATTGCTAAACATTCTTTTTCAGTCGTTGAATAGTTTCTTTCAGCATTATTCAATGTCCTGCTTAGGAACATTATTGGTCGTTCACGTTTTTCATCATCTTCCTGCGATAATACAGCTCCAATTCCACTGTTACTCGCGTCTGTCGTTAGTATGAACTTCTTATCAAAATCTGGGTACATCAAAGTTACATTTTCTTTCAATGTTTGCTTGATATTCTCGAATGCCGCTTGGCATTCCAATGTCCAACGAAATTCTTTATTTTTCCGCAAAAGTTTGTTCATAGGCTCAACGATTTTCGCATAGTTCCTTACAAAGCGGCGGTAATAACCTGTAAAACCCAAAAAAGATTTAATTTCTTTTGAATTTTTAGGTACTTGCAACCTATCAACAGCTTCAAGCTTCTTATGATCCATGCTCACTCCATTATCGGAAATGATGTGTCCAAGGTATGTTACTTCCTTTCTAACGAATTCACATTTGTCCGGTTGAACTCTTAAGTTATTTCGCTTAAGACGTTCAAAAACTGCGATTAATTTCTCATTATGATCTTGCAAAGAATCTCCGTAAATGACGATATCGTCCAAGTAAACAAAGCATTTCGACCCTTGTAAACCTGACAAAACCGTATTCATCATACGCTGGAAGCAAGCGGGTGCATTTTTCAGGCCAAAGGGCATACGAGTATACTCATAATGCCCATACGGAGTACTGAAGGCTGTTTTGCACTGATCCTCTTGCTTCACGGGAATCTGATGAAACCCACTAGTCAAATCAATCGTAGAAAAATATTTTGCTTTGCCTAATTGATCGAGAATGTCAGAAATATTTGGCAATGGGTAATAATCTGCAATAGTTACCTCATTTAACTTACGGTAGTCTATTACTATGCGCCATTTTAGATTACCACTTGCATCAATCTTTTTCGGTACCACCCACAGGGGTGAATTCCAAGGACTGCTACTTTCCCTTAAGGTACCATCCTTTAATAATTTTTCAATTTGTGTTTTCACTTCCACTTCATGAATTTTGGGAAACCTGTAGATTTTTGTATAAATTGGTTTTGTTCCTGGCAACAAATCAATAGAATGTTCTGCTGCCTTTGTTAAATTTTGTGGATCTATTTCTGTAAACAGACATCGATAATTATTCAAAATATTTCATAAACTTTTCTTTTCTTCTGCATTCATATGTTCACCTCGAATGACTATTTCTTTTAGACTTTCTTTGAGTTCCTCAGTATCAACTTTGCACACGTTGATAAGATCTGAATTTATTTTTAGTTCTTCTTCATCTTCATTCAAGATAACAATTGGAATTTCCCCACTATCATTAACTTCGACAAGAGAATTCGCCACTTTCAATTTGCCCTCTTGCATTCCCATTACAAGGACGGTTTCTCCAGGTTTTCCACTGACATGCAAGTAACGAATAGTTTCTGATCTTGGCCTTGCAAGAAGATTTTTCTTGCATAAATTAATTTTGCCCTGGCCAATTTCTAAAATTTGATCTTTCAAATTTACTATGGTTTCATTTTCTACAAGAAAAGGAGATCCAAGAATACCATCGAATTTGTCGAATAGTCTATTGGTTGCAACTTGAAATTGGATGTCGAATTCAATACAACCATAACTTAATTGCAATTTTGTGAGCCCAAATGTCTTTGCATCTATTGCATTAATGCAACGATATTTAATTCCTTTCGACTTTTCGACATCTTTTTCAAAGACATATTTTGCTGCAATTAAGTTTAGTGAGCTTCCCGTATCCACTAAAAATTTTAAATATTGATTTTCGAATTTTAGAAAAACATAAGGACTTTCTTCAATATCTAAAGCATTTATTCTAAACTCATTTACATTTTCATCAGTCTTATGATACGTATTTTTCGAAGATTTAAATTTTGAAACTGACGAAGATCCTTCCTTCTTCGAGGAGCTTCCTTCAGTTGAAGTGTCTTCCGTTGTTCGATTTTTATCAAAGCGTTTTGTTCTGCAATTTCGTTTGATATGTCCAAGCTTTCCACATGCAAAACATTTCTTATCCGAATGAATTTTGTGAACACGAGGTAGAACATTTCGATCCGTAAAATCCTTTTTCGTTGATACTTTCACTAATCCTTGTCTCTGTTCTTCTTCCTGTGCTAGACGACTTGCCTCCTCCAGATTTTTTGGCTTCTGCGTGATGACGTACATAGTTAAAACTTCTTTTAATCCATTGATGAACACTGTTTTAACTTGTTCCTCGATGAAAGCATTTTCACCAATCGATGACTGTCCTGATCGCACTGTCAATATCCTTCGATGAAGACTGAGAAGCCTTTGGTGATATTGTATAACCGTTTCTTCTTTTTCCTGTTTAAATGAGAAAAGTTCACGTTGAAGATGTAACATAGAATGTGGTTCAGCATAAACCTGTTTTAATTTCACTTTCAACGCATTCCAATCTTCGAATTCTTCATTAAGTATAATTGTTTGTGCATTTCCTGGGAGTTGCATACAAATGTACTTAAAAAGAAAGGATCGAATTGGACCTTGAGCCAATTTCATTGCCTCTTCACATGCGTATATGAAATTAAACGCATCCTCAGCTCGTCCTTCGAACACTGGGATGAAGCTTTTCAAGTCCGAAAAACTTATCGAGAAAGGCGGTCTTGAATTCCCGTCTACGGCACTACTAATTACATTTGTTCCACCGTTTTCCAAACTCATTATTGTTGAGTTAGGCCCACTTTCTCTTAAACCACTAGAATCAAATTCCGATTCTTCAAAAAGACTTTGAAAACTTTCCGCAAGATTTTAACTTTCACTAAATGCGACACATTCACCACCGGTAATTTCAAAACTATCACTTTCACATGCACTTTCAATTGACGACTCACTACTACTTTTTACTTGCCCGACGGAATACGTTCCTAAATATTCCCAAAAAGACCTGAAATCGAGATACTCCTTTTTAACACGGATTTGAAAATTTTCGCGATATCGATTTCTTAATATTTCGCTTACAGTTAACCGAACTTTCTTTTCACCGATTTTTACACGATAGATATCATTCATCTATTATCTTGAACAATTTAAAACAAATTTTCCTAAATTGGATTTCCACACTCACAATTTTGTTATTTTAAATTTAAATTTTTCCGAATCCTATCACTTTCCAAATCGTATCATACTTTCCCAAATCCTACACTCCTTATTTCACATTTATTCCCTTTCTTTTTTAAATTTTTCTAAATTCTATCACATTTTCTACACTCCTTATTTCATATTGATTGCCTTTCGTTCTTCAACTTTAATTCCCTTATACTTAGCCAGGGAAATTTTAAGGCTAAGGGCTTATTCAAAATAATAAATGCAAGACACAATGAAAAACTTACTGATGCATCCTGTCCCAATTTCGTTGCGTTGATTACAGTTGCTCCTGCGTTTGCACTTTCTTCCCTCGATGATTCCAATTTCCTATTGTAATTTTGGTCGAATTCCTTGCAAATTATCCCTCGATGGAGTAGTTTCTGCTTCACGCAGACTGTAGTTGAACTACTCAACGTTGGTTGCCCTCGCCCTAGGAGAACAGCGTATCCTTTTTGTTTCCCTCGTTGAGGACTGTATCTTAAAGATACTATTTTTTCCGTCCTTTTTATTAATAATTATGCCACTAGCACGAGTATCTTAGTGATAGTCACTTTCACTTTCACGTTCCTATATTTTTTTTTTTTTAGAGTCACTTTAACTTTTAAATTAGATAGGCACGATAATTCTTTCTATCACTAAATGGCTATCCCACCGCTGCCACCAGAATTTTTGTTATGTGCGAACTCTATTAAAAAAAAAATAATAAAAACGAAAGTTTTATAATCACTAAAACTTTATTTTATTCTTACTCGTATAATTTCAAAAGATCCCGTATGATTAGATTAACTTCTATTATTCGAATAGCAACGTTTTGCCACGGCTCAGGTAATTTTATTATCTCGGATTGCTTGCGTTGCAAGACGAGATGGAATTTGCAAGACTTGGGAATATTTCGTGTGAATGGAAATGTTCCCAAGCAAAATTAAAATGTTAGCAAAATGCTTGGTTCATGGACACGGTGTCACGTGGCAAAACGTGTTACTTGCAAGCAATTGCATGCGCGTAACAGTACCCATGCGATTTTATTGGGGAAAATGTGAAATTCAAATATCATACTATTATAAATGAAGTGGAGTGAATTTTGACTTCTAAGTATTTGCTTATTGTTGTATTCATAAGCACCTAGCACCATAATGTTTTTCAGATTTTTCGGATCAAAGATGTCAAATCACGAGGGGGGAACACATTTTTCGTGTATTTCCACTCACTGCGCACCCCACGAAGCAAAAAGTGTCAAAATAAGACCTAATTGAAAAGACCGTATCAAGACCTTTCATTTTATACCCATATTGGCTACTTTAGATGAAATTTTTCTTTTCGGGGGCCATTCCCCTAGATGGGGAGACCTCCCTTAAATACCTCATAATATATAATTTCTTTTGTAATTGAATTTTGAAGAGAGCACCACTTTACACCTGCATACAAAATTGGATGTTTCCAGCTTCAGTAGTTTGCGTGAAAAAGTGCTTTGACACACGGACGGAAGGGCAGACGGACAGACAGACAGACAGGTTGCGATTTTAGTAGTTGAAAACGAAAAGTCCAATATCAGCAAATTTCGCTCTAGGTGCTCCCTGTGAAGTCTTTACAAATCTCACACTCAATCTACAAGAGGTGACGGATCAAATCGAAAACGTTTGGAAGCTGGATTGTATTCTTTCTGGCGAAATGAAGATGCAGACCGACTTTGACAGCCTGATCGACGAACATATTTGCAAAAGGGAAACTCGGTAAGAAGCCCCTTTATTATGGTTAAATAAGGATTGTGCTCTGAACGATAATGGTCAGGGAGCCTTGGTGCGCTTGAGAAAGCTAATGGATCATAATAGCCGTCAACCAGAAGAGAATTTTGAAGAATACCACGGTACTATACAGGAATTAGTCTCTACAGGCATTGCAAGATGCTGCGATGATAATCACGAATGTCGCTCCTATTTCATGCCTCAGCGACCAGTATATTGCAAGGATAAAGAAACGACCAAAACGCACATGGTATTTGATGCTTCAGCTAGAACGGGAGATAACGCTTCACTGAATGATTTACTATGGTCAGGGCCCAACTTTCTGCCTGAAATATTAACTATGCAGCTAAACTTCCGAGTTAGAAAAAACGCGATGATTGCAGGCATTAAAAAGACTTTTTGGTAGGTTAACCTTTCCCCTGAAAACAGTTCAGTCTACCGTTTTTTGTGGTTCGAAACGTTAGGCGATTGGGAAAAAATTATTATGTTGGAGATGATGCCTGTGATCTTTGGCGTTAAGTGCAGCCCATTTGCTCTTTGTGCCAGGTTGAAGAAGCACATAAGGGTTGAGTCAATAAATTTTCCAAAAGTTTGTGCGATACTTTCTTCTCCCTTTTATATGGATGACTTAATAGTCAGTTTGAACGAATTTGAGGATGCACGGCGCTTATTTTATGAAACATGCAAAATTTTGAACCAAGCCTCTATGCATATTCCCAAATGGCAACCGAATGATAGGCAATTGAACAAAATCTTTAAATTACAGCCTGAAGTTAACGCTAAACAAAAAGTACTAGGCCTTTTGTGGTATTCGGAAATGGATGAATTAGTGGTTGATTTGAAGGAGACCTGCAGTTTACTAACGATCAATGTCACCAAACGAAAGGTATTACAAGTACTTGCAACTATCTACGACCTCATGGGATTACTATCACCCTATATGGTAAAACTGAAAATCATCTTACAAAAGACTTAGCGAATGAACTAACCTCGGGATCAACTTCTTCCTCCTGAATTGTAGAGCGAATGGTGCAAACACACTACCAATCTCCACCTATTACAAGAGCTATCAATTCAACGCTATATTTTCGACTCCAAGTCACCAGTGGAACGACAACTAAATATCTTCGCAGACGCAATTCCAAAGGCTTATGGGACTGTGGCGTATGTTCGAAGTACATATCTTGATGGGCACACTTTTGTCTCTTTTCTATGTGCCAAAAATCGAATTTCTGCCCTCAGAAGTAGAGGATCCATGGTTATTACTCTTCGTAGGCTTGAACTTACTGCTGCCTTACAATCAGCTAAACTGTTAAACTATTTGAAGGGTAACATTCAAATAAAGTTCAAGGCGGAGTATCTCTGGACAGGTTCCATGATGGCTTTATACTGGATTTGAAATGATAAACCTCAACACGACGTTTTCGTCAACAATCGTGTGCAAGAAATATAGCGAACAGCGGAAGTAAATAATTGGTGGCACTGTCCAGGATCTGTAAATCCAGCAGACTTTTTAACTCAAGAAATCAACGTTACTGCACTCCTTAAGGCAACGAATTGGTTTAATGGATCCAGTTGGCTGTTAAACGAATAAGATTGGCTACCTGGTGAAGACGACATATTAGACGTAGAGCCTTTTAATTTTTGTTTTCTGTCAGCGGTAGGAAAAGAAATTCCTGATAAAGAAAAACTCCTAACGGTAGAGGATTTTAGCAGTCATCGGAGGTTGTAACGATTAACTGCTTGCATGTTTCACTTTATTGATCGTCTTCGTAAAATTCCTCTGCGCAGCAAATGTTAAACTGCTTCCGAGGTCCGACGAGCGTAAATCGACTGGTTGAAATTTAACCAGTTTAATGCATATAAGAAAGAGGTGACTGCATTGTCTAGCAATCAAACCGGCCCTAAAAGTTCTCGAATATTATCGCTAAGCCTTTTATCGACGAAGATAGGGTTTTAAGAGTTGGAGGCCGACTTCAAGAATCAGGGTTCAATTTTGACGAGGTTTATCCGATTTGAATGCCTAAAGGATCATATTTAACAAATATGCTTATTATGTACGTGCACGTAAAGACATTACGTAGAGAAACGAATATTATTCTAGCCTTTCTTCATAAATGCTTTTGGGTCACCAGTGCTCGTCAAGCGGTGAAATTTATGTTCAATCGATGTGTCGTTTGCAGACGGCTCAAAGAAAAACCCGCAGGCCAGCCTTTTGCAGCAATACCTACGGAGCGATTGCTTGCAATAAGTCACTTCGAAATAGTGGGGATCGGTTTTGCTGGTCCCTTCTACATTCGATCAGGATCAAATGAACAAACGAATCGAAAAGTATATATTCTTCTTGCAACATGTGCAGTAATTCGAGCATCTCATTTAGAACTGGTGCTCGATCTCACAATGGAATCGTGCATTTTGGCCCTTAGACGATTTTTCGCTAGCCGAGTCTACCTTGTCTTATCATTTCTGATAACGCCAAAACCTTCAAGCGATCTGCTAAGGAATTCAAGAAGGTAGAAATTATCATACAATGCAATAGTTTCCGAAACTCTTTGACCAATGAGCACATTTTGTGGAAATTCATTATTGAAAGAGCTGCCGGGTGGGGTGGTTTTCATGAGCAATTAGTAAAAAGCGTGAAGAAAATCCTTAGAGTTTCGATTCAACGAACTACGCGAACGTTTGATCAGGTAAGTAGTCGCATCTTAGAAGAAGAATCAACGCTCGTCTTTTGACGTATGTAGGTGACAATCTTTAGGATCCATCGCCTCTAACACCGGCTAATTTTATAATCGGAGTCTTTCCTTCAAGTTTATCTCCATCATCTTTACGAGGAGCCGATCAACAGATACGCACTAAGCGGCAGTCAAGGTTTCGATACGTACAATTGCTCAGATCAGCCTTGTCTTTTCTGGAAGTCAGCTGTTGTACAAGAAACACTTCCTGGGCAGGATCTTTGAATAAGGTCTTGTGCTGTTAGACTACATAATGGTACAATCCTCAGGTGACCTGTGCAGCACTTGTATCCGTTAGAAATTTCTTAAATTAAAAATCATCTTTGAAAAATAAGGCACACTAATTACTTTAAATTAAAACTTATGCTAAATACAGTTTATGTGAAATGTTTTTCTTAGAGCTTGCTATTACCTTACCAGGCGCACCATTGAAAATGATACAAAAACTCACCGTAAAAAGCAAAACTGAATGAGATGTGAGAGGAAACTATGAAAACCTTTGAATTTTAGGCATTTTATGAATATTGACAATAAATCCCGAATTGGGGGGTTGTAGTGAATCAAGATGTTCAATATGTCCGTGAAGGACCGCAGCGATGTTCTGCTGCCTCGGCAGAGGAAGGTGTTGGTTCCTGCCGAGAATGCCCTCGTCCGGAGACGCGTGAATGCGCTGGCAGGCTAGCATTGCGGTGTCGTGGGGCGGGTTCGTTTCCCCGGCACGAGGACTCACTACAAAACATTTCGCATTCACGAATTGCTTGCAGAAGATCAACAGAGGACGACCGGAGTCGCAAATATGTAGATAACCTCCACGAAGGAATTACGACTTGTTGCGAGAACAAGTGCAACCTGACAAGAAAGACTAATTTGGGGTTGACCTCGTCTTTACCCAAATACATTCAGGGCCCACAAATGAAAGAGGGGCAACCGGGTGGTGGTGGAGCCCCTTCATGCCCACCCAACCGGAATAAATCCAATGTTAAATCGTTGAAGTGGCCAGGTATTCCTCTTCTGAGTGGAAAACTCATACAACTTGAATTATATGAACTTTCCCATCAGAAGGGGAGTACCCCGGTGACCAATTTATGTCATAGAATTATACAATTGAATTGCATAACTTTATGCCATAAAAAGGCACTTGGCTTGGGCCACTCAACCCATAAAGTCACCTGAAATAAAAAGGATTAAAATGTACCCGGTGACTGGCTCATATTTTGAGGTGGAAGCCTGCCACCGTACCGGGTCCTATACTCGGTCAGAAAAACCGGAAGGGAAAAGACCAATTTTTCGTTTAATTCTTCATTTTATTCACAAATCGCATGGTTTTTAAGAATGTTAACCTAGCACTTACTGTAAAATGATTCTCTGCAAAATGTAAAGACTTCAAAATTTGCGATAAACAAAATATAAATTAAAGCATAGGACCGCCAAAAATCGATTGCTTAATAGATCGTTAAGTATTCTTTTCCGAATCAAAACCATGAGCTCATATTACTTATAACATATAAATACCAAAAGTTGCATATTTATACTATGCTTTTCAAATTAGTTTTCCTTTTTTTTTTTTTCCTTAACTTAAGATTTCATCCAGTTTTTTGAAATAACCGAGTTGCTTTTCAACAGGCAAGGTAAAAAGGTTTACTTTTAGTCACGTTCAGCTAATGAGGACGCGTCAACTAAATTTCTAGGCTTCCAATTAATTTGAAACCGAATCTAATATAGGTATCTGCATATTTTGTATAGATATGTATCCGCATATATAAAACAAATTTTATAATTTATTATAAATAATATAAATAATGAATATAAAATTTTGAGCATAAATTTTTATTAATCAAAAGGACTCACCGCTGTTCCGTCGAGCGCTCGATGGGGCTGGAGGTGTCCTGTAAATTCTTAAGGTTGTTATCATCGTGCTATTAGTATTAGTCTCACTTATCACTATAGAGGTTCTTTGGGCGAATGCCATACAAAATTGAGTAACAAATTCACTTGTTAAGATATTGTCTCGTCCGCGGGCAATAAACCGCAGAGGCAAGAATGTCGGAAAAATGGTCGGTTTAGCAATAAAACTGAGGAAACTCGCTATGGAACCACCGCCTGTTAAATGAAGTAAATTGACTTTTGACGCTTTAATATCTTCCCCATCAACGATGCCAATCCGGTTTAGGTCGATCACAGCAGCTTCTAGCATTAGCGGTAAAATTTATAGGTGTATCGAATTCAAATCGTGCAGCTTCCTCCATACAATAATAACGGGTTGGATCTCTGTAGTCGATCAGGTCTTTGCGATTCCAATGATTGATGTTATTGCCGGTTTCTTTATTCGTTGGGAGTCCCTGCAACTCCGACGTATCTGCTCTTGATTTCTGCAATCCTTTGATATCGTGGGCTACTTGATCCCTTTTCTTTTCTAGACTAACTTTTCTAACTCCTTAGAACGATAAATATCACATTTTTCATCAACGCATCTAAATCTAACTTAATGCGGCGTTTTGAGATATTTTCACGACATAAATGCTGCTCCTGCACTAAGATTTTGGGAAATTCCATGTAAGGAGTAAGGACTGCATAGTTCTCGTTGGCCTTATCACCGGTTACCTAAAGTGCAGAAATTTGCCTGCATGACGCTCAAAGATAGGTTTGATTTGGCTTAGTTTCATTTCCGACCTCAATGATACGTTCTAGCAATTCCACACCATTCTCTGCAGCCGGCCTTCAGTTGTTGCGGTGCTATACAATTATTCGTAGACGACCAACTGAATGGCTGTCGCTGACTATGACTATTATTCCCTGATTCACGTATGGTTGAGCGGAGGTTTCTTAGTGATGAATATGATCGGTTACGGGAGCTATACGAGCTCTTTCGATATTTGTCCACGTTTGTAGAGGTGCTCTTTCTGTCTTCCGCCGAATCCTTTCGTTTCTTCCCGCTAGAATCGTTCTTGCTCGTTGATTGGCAACGAGGCGACATATGTTCGATCATCCGAACAAACGGTTGCCGAGACCTTGAAAGCGAATCAAACGCGGCATCAGCTAATTATTACTGCTCCAGTGCGGGTTCTTCGGACGAATTTGAAATCGTTATCGAAATGGGGCCTGGGGTGTTGTATGTGTACGAGTAGTTATCAATCACTGTAATCACGGCAGGCCATGGAGTGATTGCGGCTTGTCCTCAATTCAAAGGGCATGGGGTACCCGTATTTATCCTTGCACTATCAACACCGTGATTGCATTGAGAAAGTTTTGGTCAGCTCTAGGTGCACGGCGACTGGTAATAATTCCTTAGCAAAAAAAAAATTCACCTCAACAGAGTATTCCCCGCAAATTTTAATTGTTGCCTGTTTCGACTCACCAATAAGTTCGTAAACACGCTCTCTTATCTTTAAAACTATCGCGCACGCAAATAAACCGGTAATTTGTTCTTCGCACCTCCGGATAATTTTATTTTATAGTTCCAAATAGTCTTAGATTAAGTTTATGTTGAATCGTCTTTTGAAGTGTTTGCACTTTATAAAAATGATTTAATACACATGCCTTGTTTTAACCACTAGTGTGCAATATTTTAGTTTCGAATAATAATTTTAATCTAATTTTAGGTAGGGTTGCGTTTGAGCCATTAAAAGTTTAATATATTAACAGTGATTAACAGTGAACTTGTTATGTCCCGCAAAATAAACAGATATGACATTGTATACCTCGTATAGAATGCTTATCGCCTCCTCAGGAGTCACCCTGAATCACTAAAAGCTGGCATTTGACTTTCGTTCAGGAAATCTGCTTCCAAGGAATATTCACGTACTCCCGCAAGGTTCCGGAATCCTTCGAGTCTTCTCGCTAATCCTTTTGCAGTGATCTTCGAAGTTCTTGTCCTTTTGCTTTTGCCACGCTCCTTACGAAATGTTCGAGGCAGCCAATGTGCGTTCGGGATCGTCTTGTGCGATCGTATAACGCCGGCGATGGCACTTTCGTAATCCTCAGGATCTTCAAGGCCAACGTAAACAAATCAGTTTGGCTTTAAAAATAGCATTTCCGGGAAGTCATCGTTTTTGAGTGTTTTGTTTTTTCCTTCGGAAAGGTCAGTTGTTGCGAGGATGTGCTGGGTACGTGAAATATGGAGAAGAATCCGATAAGTGCAACAAGAATCTAATTATCCTTTTTATTCGGAATACCAGAAAATTGTAGCAATGAACTTTTAATTTCCTGCAGCAGCTCAAGGGGAACGTCTATTAATGCGTAGATCGATTCCGGGAACACAGTTACCAACTTTTTAAGCTCTCTTCAGCATGCCAACTCTCTCTGCGAACACTTTGATACGCCTTTGTGCTATTTTTATCACTTATTCGTTGAGTTCACAATCACGTTGCAAGAAATTGAACTGTTTCCGGGCGCCAGGAGAGCACAAAGGACAACTTGAATCGATCAATTCCTGTTTAGCATTTCAGTTGGAACTCCCACTTTTAAGTCGCCTGACGGACAGTATACAAAATGCAAGAGTTTGAAAACGAGATTTTCTTCAACATCACTTTAAGCTCTTCTCAGTAAACCGGAACTTTCTTTGCTCGATGAAGAGATTTGTAGTCTAACATAAAATCCAACTAATCTATTGCACTCTCTCGGGATGGGATTAGCAATTATCTTCTTCAGCAAAACGAGACTTCTTAAGAGCGTCACGCGCTTTCGACGATGTGAGGTATTCTACATCAAGACTGAGAAATTTCGTCTCTTTCGCCCGCACATTAGTGACCACTCAAATGTCACCAGCAGGATGTACCGTTTTCCGGGGTTTTTAAGAAAAAAAAAGAAAAGCCGTATCATTTACATGCACTGCCGCGTCGTCAATGCCTTCTTAATCCCGTTACACAGTTGCTACCCTGATAAAGAAAATAATTCGAAAAAAAACGGTTAATCCTCCCGCAATTAAGCAACTTTCCAAAGAATGAGCACGACCCCAACAACGTTCCAATTATGAACGTTTTCCTAATGGTAGAACTAATAGGTATCCACAATAAGGTGATGTTTATCACTTTTAAAACACGCTTTCAACATTTCAATCTTCGTCACTTGGTGATAAATTATGTACGGAATCACGAAATACATATAATTAAATATCGCGCGGCGACTAGCTTTTCCACATTCGCAAACACCTGTTCGTTTTTCCCCCTTCGCGTCTTTTATTTTTCCCGTCGTCCCGATCGCCGTCCCCGCTTCGGATTTTGAGCTAACACTCATACACAAGTGTGCACTCACTGACACATAGAACTCGTTTTTCGAGAAACTCGGCAACAGCGCTTGCCTGCCGTTATTTCCTAATCGTCCGCACTCTGGGGCGAAACCGTAAGCAACTCGATCGAATTGGAACACAAGTGCGTGTCAACACCTCGCGATAAAATTCGCACTTCGATTTTTCTTCTGCGCACGTTTATTCGCATATCCACTAACTCTTGTGTGAATCAAGAGAACTTCGCGCACTCGTAGTCGGTATACGCGATAATTTTGCCTTTTTTCTTTCTCGCGCCGTCCGCACTGGTTGACGATCGTGAACCGACTCCTGGCGCGAGCAAGTTCCCCCATCGCCCAAAGAATCAAACAACGGCAAACCATCGAACCAACACACTCTGCAAACCGTTCTCTCGCTCGTTCATACACACTTGTTTGGGACTAGCCAACCTTCCTCTCACACTTAAAAATATTTGGAACTCGACTATCACGCTAGAAATCAGGTTTCTAATCAATTCCCTGAGACAATTTTCATTTCTTCACTGAATAATGTACATTTGTGTGTAGCACACCGCGCAAGTCTCATTGCCCCGGCACACTCCACTTAACTCCATCCAATCTTTTCCTTCAGTCGCGACGGAAGAGTCAATCTCCCTCACGCCCTGGCAAATTCAAATGCACCTTTCTTCTTTCCCTTCGTCTAACATCCCGTACACTCCCTGCATTAAGTTGAACTTGCCGGATGAAATTACTCATGCAAAATACATGAATTCATGCCAAATTTTACGCATTTCACAGCACAACAATTCAATGAAATGACCTTTCGATGTTGTTTTGCCGCCGCGCGCACACTCCGGCGCTCGTCAGTGCAATCATTTATTTGCTACACTCGCGCATGCTGTGTTCAATACACTTAAAAATAGCGAGTCATTTTCAAAAAACATCAGCTATTAAATTTTGATCTTTTTGATGCACCTTCACATATTCTCGACCTCTTCAGTTACTACAGGGTCCCGCTTGTAGTCAATTTTAATTTTGTCAGAAAAAATTGTAGAGATACGAAGGGTGAAAAATGCTTCAAGACAAATCAAGCATTTTAATTAATATATACATTTTCGATTCTTTTCTGAACCATCAGGGGCCGTTATTTTGAATTTTTATTGAAAACGGCTGCTTAAAAATATTAAGCTGTAAATTTTCGATTTTTTTATTTGTCATCCGATTTGCATAATTAAATTAAATTAGCTTGCCTTAATAACTTATAATTTCAAGTTTTATCGGAATCTGTTGAGAAACTTGGCCGCTAGAGGGCTACAGAAATAAAGAAAAATGTTTATGTCACCCCCCTGTATGGGGAGGCCCCCTTAAACACTTTAAAATATTTTCTTACACTGCAAATTTCAAGAGCCACCACTTTTGACCTACGTAGAACATTTACTCATTCTAGCTTATGTGGTTTGCGAGAATACTTGTTGTGAAACGGACGGACAGACAGACAAGTCATGATTTTATAATTTTTTAGAGTATTTTTAAAAATATTTTACAATATTTAAAAAGGAGTCTGATTTATAAATACTTTCAAGTTAAGTCATTTAAAACGTTTTCATGAAAAAATTCATTATTTCAGTTGTTACTAAAATAGCGAATTGCGCTTGCCTTCTGACCTTTGACGGCCGCCATTTTGAATGCATGCATTTGATTTTTGACTATTTTACATCTTTGTGGGCTAGGACCTCATCAACAAATGTGCCAAATCTCGTTCAAATCGGAGTTTCACTCTAGACAGGGCAAAATAATTCAATTTTTAGTGAAACTGCCAGCTAAAAATATAAGGTTTGCATAATACAAGAACATAGTGCAGAGATTCATAATCTCAAGTTGCATCAAAATCCGCTGGAAAATGTGACCGCTAGAGGGCCACAAAAACCTGAAAAAACGCATATTTAAACCGCCGCCATTTTGGAATTTGCCCTTATATGATCACAGAAATACCAAAATCTTTAGATCTAAGTAATATTTATCTTGAAACCAAGTTTCATGTATGTCGGATCAAAATTGCGACTTTTAGAAGCCTTTGAAGTTTTGAGCTTCAACTGTCCGCCATTTTGTTTTTTGCGACCTGACCTCCAGTTTTCTTACTTATAATATTTATCTAGCTGTCGAATTTCATGGACATCTGTTTAAATCTTTGACCACTATCACAACAACAAAATTTTACACGTTTTTCGACCTTTGAGCGGTCGCCATTTTGTTTCTGCTGTTTCGACTTTAAATTTTTTATCGTGAGATTCATCACATACATCAGTGAATCTTTGTACCGAGTTTCATCCAAATTGGAGCTATACTTTGGTCAGAACAGAAATCACGATTCACGTCTAAAATGGCTGCCATTTTGTTTTTGCCCGGCCGATATAGCTGGTTCACAAACTAAACTGACATATTTCTACAATACACCTTTTCTGAAAATTTAGTGAAAATCGGAGCAAAATTGCAACCTCTAGCGTGGTCACAACTTTCGTTATATCCTATATATATATATATATATATATATATATATATATATATATATATATATATATATATATATATATATATATATATATGATACTCTCCGCAATAGGTTAATTTCTCTCGAGAAATTTACCTTATACTATATAATATGGTACGGTTGGCAATCCTACTTTCAGTAAATTAATTGCATCGTGCACAGCGTCATACGTGGTGCAGTTCAACTGATACCACACGTCAGCAATATTACTGTCTTCCGGCTTATGTACCAAAAAGTTAATAATATTGTCTCTCTTACACTCGCTGTTTACTGTAATATTGTGAACATCATTATTTTTGAAGACATATAGACCAATCATCCCACATGCCCATAAAACGCAGCAAACGGTGACTTTTTCTAGATGTAATGGTGTTTCCACACCTGCTTGTTGATCATCATCGCTCCAAATGCAGCGATTCTGTTTGTTGACGCAGCTATTTAACCGACAGTGTGCTTCATCACTTGCCAACATTTTCAAATGAAATTGCAAACTTTCCTTCGACCCGTTTACCAAAGATACGGTAGCGTGACTCTACTTATGATGAATTGCCAAACAGGATTAACTTCAAAAGAACCGAGAGCCTTGACATAGGCTGTCACAGGAAACAGTGCTCCTATTTTTAAGTTCTCTCTCCATGTAAACAAGACATAACATAAAGCTTTTGATTAGGAATATATTTAGATATAAGCTAAAAGTTGATTTTTTATTGTGTAGAATTCGTTAATATTTTCTCTTTTTTCAAACTAATTGATAACGTCTAATAATACTCATTTAATTAAAATATAAAATTTTTTCGGACTAATTTTTGATTTCTATAATTTAGAGTGGCAAGTGAGCAATATGGTTTTGATAAAGGTTGGTGACCCAAAATAAAGCCGATGTCTTAATAAGGCCATTTTTTTTAAATTTCCAACTTCACGATTTCAAATGGGCGCCAATGTTTGTAGATGTGTGCGTGTACGGAAATTAACACCCACAAACACAGCAAATAACCCGTGCTTCTAGCGTGTTGGAACCTGCAGTCGAAAACAAACACCGATGCGAAGCGCACGCTTGTTTTGATAAAATTCTAGCAGAGTAAATAATATAAATTTTTATTTTTATTTGTACACGGTATGCTGTATTTTGTCTATAGGATAATTATACGTGTAACCATCTCCTCACATGAGTGAAAAAGTTGTAACATCAGTTTATTCCATATAATTGTTGTTTTGTTTATCCATGTGCCACACCCTAATAAAGCCTACAATAAAATGTATAGGCTTTATAACGGCACAGGCTTTATAACGGCACAATGTTTTATGTCAGTTAGAAAAATATCACAGTAAAATAGTAAACACTTGTTTTCAGTAAGATCATGGAAAACGAATCACCAGCTTCTACCACAAGGAAAACAAGTTGGGTAGACAGACCTACGCTCATGTCAGAAGGGTTTTGTACTCAATTTACAAAATGCAGCCGGCGGGAACGAATACAATCAGCAAAAACATGTCAAAGACGGTTTTATGGGAGAAAATATTAAATTCGAATATCATACTATTATTGACAAAGTTGAACGAATTTTGACTTCTGAGGTATTTGTTATTGTCATGCTCACAAATATTTCCCTTAATAATGTTTTCAGATTTTTTACATCATAGGTGTCCATTTGCGAGGGAGGAAACACTTTTTTGGTGTATTTCCCCCTACTGTGCCCCCACTGAAACAAAATTGTCAGTTTAAGAACTGTTTTGACAAGCGCCCATAGAGAACTTTCATTTGATAGTCATATCGGCTACCTTTGATAAAATTTTTTTACAGGGGCCACTCCCCTGTACTGAAATCATCGATTCATGGCCAATTTTTTCAAATCCTAGAATGGTTACAAAACGATTTTGCTAGGAGCTCTCTCCCACCTTCTTGACTTGTTTCACATATGAGTATTAATTGTAGGTACTCATCTTCATTCATTCATTAAATTGAACCAAGTGTTAAAAGCATGCACCTTAAACGTTGAAGTTGGGGTAAAATAACTCAAAATTATTCAATCTTCGCATTTAAAATAGCCACTATTTTGTTTTACGCTTACTGACGCTGTAAGCTGAACCAATTCTCAAACATATTCATCAAACCTATCATCCCTGAAATTTTCATGCAAATCTTAGCAAAGCTGTAGTGTTTGAGTCGGTAAAAAACGCATGTTGTTCCATAGCCATATGTTTCCATAGTAATACGGCGCATATTGTTCCATAGTAATACAGGGAAAGTTTTAGTGAGTTTTAGTGAATTTAAGGGTACCGTTAAGATTTTATTCAAGAAAACGTAAAATCAATAAATCATACTATTACTAACAAAGTTGAGTGAATTTCGACTTCTCATGTATTTGTTGTTGTTGTACTTATAAAGGCCTACATACATGATTTTTTTTAGATTTTTCGGATAGAAGGTGTCCAATCGCGAGGGGAGGGTACGCGAAAAGTTCGTACATTTCCTCTATCCCTGCCCCCCTCGGTACAGATGCGGCAATTTTAGGACTTGTTTTGAAAATATCTCATTAAAAACTTTCCAATGATACCCTATTCGACTATCCATGGTGAAAAATTTTGTTTAAAGGGTCACCTCTCTATATGGGAAGCCTCCCCTTAAACCCCTTCGAAAAATTTTTCCGCCCTTGAACATTCAAGAAGTCACCACTTCTGACCTTTCCAGTAAGTTTCATTGCTGCGGCTTCTATAGTTTCGGGGAAAAAGTGCTGTGACATACAGACGGACGGACGGACGGACGGAAGGACAGACAGACACAGGTCCTGATCGCAATAGGGTTTTGTATTTTAGTACAAAACCCTAAAAAGGGCTCAATGGACTCCGCAACAGATGGAAAACGCTGTTAAAATGGTAGAAAGAGGTAGATTATCTACATATGCTGCTGCAGCCAGATACAACATCCCAAGAAGAACCCTACGCAACCATCTAGCCAGTGGGTCGACTACACAAAAGCTGGGTCGGTCAGCTGTATTTACTACAGAACAAGAAGCTGGACTTGTCAGCAGAATCATACGTTTGGCTTATGTTGGAGTGCCGTTGACATCAAAGATGTTTCGCGTACAGGCTTTTTCATTCTGTAAAAATAAGGAAACTCCAAACACTTTCAATTATGCCAAAAACGCCACGGGGAAGAAATGGTTGAGGTTATTTCTCAAACGACACCCTAAACTAGCACGCCGTAAAGCACAGATGATGAATCCAGCTCGTGCTCAAAAACTAAATAAAGATATTGTTAGCGATCACTTTTCCAAATACAAAAGTGTGCTGGAGAGATTTGAAATTGAACATAGACCTGAAAGCATTTACAACATCGATGAAAAAAATTGTCGCATACCTTGCACCATCTGCAGGCAGTTTTGACAGCCAAAGGGAGAAAAAGAGTTCATCAAATAGCGAATGAGCATGCTGAAAGTGTGACTGTGGTAGGCTGCGGAAATGCTATAGGATCAGCTATGCCGCCAATGATATTATTCAAAGGCAAGAGACTAAAGCCAGAATTTCAAGACAATTTACCTCCAGGCTCTCTGGTGAAGATGATGCCAAAAGGAAGTATGACGACAGAAATTTTCATACAGTTTATTAATCATTCGCATAAATACAGGACATCAGGGCCATGTCTCTTCATATTTGATGGTGCAAAATGCCTCCTGGACTTTACTATTGTCAAGGAAGCTGAGAAATGTGGCATTACTTTATATTGTCTTCCGTCAAATACTACGCACGAGTTACAGCCCATAGATAAATCTGTTTATCGTTCTTTTGAGCACCATTAGGACCAAGAGTTGATTAAATACCTCAATCAGCATCCCGAACGAACCCTTAACAAGACACGCTTTAACGTCATTCTCTCACAAGTATGGCCGAAAGGTATGACTATCACCAATATCTCGAATGGGTTTTGCGCTACAGAGTTATATCCATATAACTCAGATGCTATTTCTGAAGAGGCGTTTGCACACTCTGCGTTGTTAGAACTTCCAAATCCTACAAACAATGAGAATATTGCTGTCTATCTAACGAATGGGGGGAGCAAGAGATTTCAACTTCAAATGTGGAAGATTCAGATGGTTCAGGCACAGATACTGAGAATTCGCCACTCTCCTTGCTGGAACTCCACAGAAGATAGACAATCAATCAACCCCATGTGAGATTCATGAATTTTTACCAACTCCTAAGTTTAAAGTTGTAGTGACTGCTCCACGCAAGAAGTCTCTGAATTAAAGGGCTCAAGAGGTTACAAAAGATTTTTTTGGTGACAGCGCTAAGAACTCCTCATCACAGATTACTGTAACATCGTCAAGAGGTGAAGATATTCTGGTACTTCATCCATGATAAAGATTAACACAAAGACACCAAAATCAGCGTCAGTTACTGGCTGTACATCTGCACAACCTACAGTTGTTGCAACGCGGAAGCAAACCTCAGTGAAGACTGCTTCTTTGACAGCAGAAAAGCTTACGGAATCTAAACCAAAACGTCGCAATAATAAACCTTCTTTGTTCTGTCCGGCTTGTAAAGAAGATCGAGTTGATGATATGCGACAATGCCTTACTTGTGGCGTTTGGTATCATGAGGTGTGTGATGTGTGACTCACACCCGTAGATAAAATATTTCACTGTCCAGGGAATTGTTTAAAAAAAAAAAAGATGAAAAAGGCTGATTAATATAGTACTTTTGCATGATGAGAAACTCGTTAAATTTGATCTAAAATGATCAAAAATAATTAATGGGATCTCATTAGATTTAATATAAGTATTGACAATATTTTGTATTCATTAAGAAGTTGAATGTTTACTTGGTTTTATTAAGGCTTTATTAAGACACAGGGTTCCCAATAAGGCCAAAGTGACATTTCAGTTATTTGTGTTCACAAAAGTGTGATTTTTGTTTCAAAAGCAATTTTGTTTGATTTATTTCAAAGTTTAATAAATAAATATAAATATTTCAAATTACCAGTGCATTGTTATTATCAGCCCGCTTGTTAGATAATAAAAAAATTAAGGTAGGCCTTATTTGGGTCACAAACCTTATTTTAATGTTTTTGAATTTGCTTTAAATTTTTCTTTAATTTATGATTGATGAAATAAAGCAAATTTGAATTAGAATTTGCAAGGGAAGGTCTGAAGAAATGTTGTTAGCAAATTCGAAGCTATTCCAGGTAGCAGCATCATTTAAATATAGCGTAAAGGCAATAATTTGAAACAAAAGAGAAAAAAGAACGCCTGTAAGATAAGTAGTTTTTTTGGCAATTCCAAAAATTATTAAAACATAAAAACGACTTGCACGTTTACTTCACGATATTCCTTCAACACCATTCTCATATTAGTTCAATCATTAATGAGAGGCAACGCGTCTTCCTCAAGTAAAAAATATAAAACTGATTCATGATGATAATCAATATCACTTTCACTTCATGCTTTAGAATACATAATCCTCGTAATCGAAGGTTACAATTCACCTCATGCTTCAGGTTAGTCAATTCTACCGAAAAGACATTCCTCAACGTGTTGAACAGCTCCGTCTAACCTGAAATGTTACGTGACTTTGCATGATAAAGTAAAAACGACACCTATAAATATCCCTCCGAAACCAACGACCTTTACCACCCCCTAGCTAGGCATTTGGATATGCAAATGTGTGAGACGTGTTGCCTTTGTCCCAATTTAGAATTCCTCAACACATCAGTTCCCGTTGGCTTATCACTTTATCAGAAAGTGCTTACACGAAGGTGGCAGTTGTCAAGAATGCTGTGCATTTAAAAGGATTCGCGAATGTAGAGTACGTGCCCATTCAACAGCCACTTGAGTAACTGCCATCCTACTTTCATATGCTCCAAGCCACATTGTCGCCCACTGAGACCATGATGTCTGTATTTGCACTGCATGTTGATGCTTTCACATGTTCAATCTTCATATGAGAACTTAAAAACTAGCAAGTTCCAGCCACACATGTATGTACCAAGTGTCACTCGACTTGCAAATGAAATTGAAAAGTTTCTGCGAAAACTAGTGAATTGGCATAAAAATTGGAAACGCACAGTTGGGAGGATTTGAATAATGGAAATATAAGCAACATGTCACTGTTAGTAAGAGAATCAAGTGACGCACTCATATTCATCATTTTGAAAGGCTTCGATTGCATTGTTGAGAGTTTTTAAAGGAAAAACCCTTAGATAACAAAAATTCTTTGAACACTAGGAACAGATTATGTTCAATTTGTCAAGTCTTTGAATTATCGGTTTCAGGAAACAATATTCGAGTTCCTCAGTAAGCTTTTTAATTGTACATTTGATTGATTTCAATAACTTATGACTTTCAAGCGGAACTCGACCCAGTTAGCAGGACATGGTTTGAAACCATGATATCTCAATTATGACTGGTCTCTACAGGAACAGAGATTGTCACTCGTATTTCTGCCTGTTGTTTGTTCATATATTTTGCTTAGCCAACTCATTGCTACTTCCGTAGCTTCATTGTTGTGGAGACTTGCAACTCATTTATCCATCTTGCTCGCCATCGGTCTCCTTCCATTGTAGCTCCTTTTATTGGTCTTTGCACCCATCCTGCATAGTCGTTTAACACATTAATGACAAACTGAGTGAGGGTCCATGTTTCACAATCATAGCTTTAGACAATTAGAGCTTTCTTCCTGTGTATGTAGCTGGTTTTCAGGATCATCTATGCCGATAGTTAAGGATCCCAGTTTTGCAAAATTTATCTTGGGGGTTTTTGAAAGATCTTAGCCGCTCTATGTCAAAGCTACGTTCAGCCCTTCCAGTTCTTGGATAGGGCCACGGTTAAAGTAGAAAAATTCTACCTTCATAACAATTCATCTCTACACACATTTTTTCTTGAAATCTGCCATAGTCAGCCCCCTGCATGTTGAGACACGACCGGTTAGTGGACCTGTAAAAAAATATACGTGAAATATACGGAGCGCTAAAATTTTCCACCAAGGTATTTTTTTATAGACGGTTTAATTGTCTTCTTCATCATTTGTGGTATAGCTTCAGTTTGGGACTCCGAGTCCGCTAGTAGTAGCCACATATTGTCATGGTGTTATAATAATTGCCGGAATGTGCATCGTGACAGGAATACCACCAGGAAGATTGAGTGAATGACACATATGTCACCATGAAGTCTCCCTGTAGCGAATATCAAAGCGACTAAGAGATATCTATCTGTGAAATAGTTTGGGGTGTCAATGGCGACTTCCTCTAAAATGTACCTTCTCACATTTTTCCTTCTTCTTGCTTGAGACTCTGCATGGTTAGACGTGATTAATAAACGTTATTAATACATATGAGATTCACGTGTTTAAATATCGGTTCAATGAGCTAATGTACATTTGAATTTAAACTGCGCGCGTCGAAGGATTTGAAGAAGTGACATCTACGTCAAATTTACATGTCAAAATCTTCATGAGTGTTTGACATACGCGTCGTTTTGTGAGCTGTTAAAAATGAGTTTTTCGTTTTTCGCGATGTCGAAATTTGTTGAATTTGCATTAAATTTTGTTTGTGAAATTAATTTTCTGCTGCGGATATGTTGAGGATAGTGCAGAAAGCGTTTGGTGATGAGACTATGTCTTAAAAAATGTTTACAAGTGGTATAGTGAGTTCCAAGCCGGCCGTGAAGGTGTCGAAGACGAATAGCATCCTGGGCAACCATCAACCTCTTCTCTTCCTCGATTATCGTGGTGTTGTGCATTATGAATTCCTTTCACCGGGCCAAACAGTCAACAAGGAATATTATTTGAACATTATGCGTCGTTTGCGTAACGCTATCCGCCTAAAAAGGCCGGGATTGTGGAAAGACAATTCTTGGTTTTTACACCATGATAATGCACCATCCCATACTGCACTCGTAATTCGTGATCATTTCGCCAAAAACTCAACCCATATCGTTCCGCAACCACCGTATTTACCTAGTCTGGCGCCGTGTGACTTCTGGCTGTTCAGCAAGCTCAAAAGGCCGCTCCGGGACACCGTTTTGATACGATAGAGGAGATTCAAGCTGCAGCGAAGACGGAACTGAAGGCCATCCCGAGAAGGACGCGTATCTCAAACACTATTGAATATTTTGACTTGTAAATTTGACATAGATGTCACTGACAGTACTACCAACCTTAAAAAAAATAATTCTCCAAATACTTCGAAGCGCGCAGTTTAAATCCAAATGTCACCTTATTTTTTGGTCACAGTATTATGCTCAGACGCTATAATTAGTACCTCTATTAACTTGAACACTTTGTAAGTGGAGTGCGTTAGAGTCTCTAAACAAAAACTAAAATATGGCGACGCCAAAACAACAGGAAATTCCCAAAAATGCTAAACTGGATAACCCGAAAACTCCCCTAAATATCGCGCGTGAATTGTGGCCTGGCAATGAACCCCTGTGGCTGGATGCAACATTAAACTGTAGCCATTTTGGGAACCACTGGTTGAGCCATATTTTTCCCAAACGAGTCGACGTTTAGTCATTATAAAGTTTTCTCCGACATTGAAAAATTTAATGCGGCCATAACAACGCTTGACATAACAATATTGAAACAAATTGCGGTCGTTGTCGAACGCTGTAACCCACCCACCCCCCTTTGAAAAACATCGATTTGGAGCAATAGACAAAATTACTGGCGCGATTTACAATTTCCCAACAACGAAAATTGATGCCGGTGTTGACGGAACTCGAATTAAATTACTAGAAACCTTCGCATCTATACAGGAAATGCAGGCTTTAGCGGGTGCCAAACTCCTGGAGGATGCACTACGCGCAATATGGATTAGGCGACTTCCAGTCCCCGTACGAGCCATCATGTCAGTTTCCATCGTAAAAGATGTGACGCCATTGTTACAGATGGCTGACAAAATCGTGGAGGAACTTAACACAGCATCCGGAATGACATCAAAAGCTCCAGTACGGTTGACATCAGAATTTTATATTCTGTTGGTGAAAATTTAGAAGCGCCTCGAAATGAACAGCAAAAATAATCATTCTGGAAACCGCAACTCCAAGAACCCAAATCAATCTCACTCAAGAAACCGCAACCGAGTAAATCACGACCCAAATGCAGTTATTACCATTGAACTTATGGCGAGAAGGCAATCCGCTGTTGAGACCCCTGTAATTATTAGCGATAGGGAAACTAATGCCATCGTCATCAAGAACGGTTTGTGGTAACGCCCAAACAAAGAGCCGTTTATTTATCACCCATAAAAATACGGGAGAGATATTTCTTGTGGATACGGACACAGAAGTTTTAGTAATGCCCTGCAAGAGTAGACGTAATAAAATGGATTGAAAACTATATGCGACAAACGGAACGATAACCGACAAATTTGGAGAACAACTTTTATCGCTTGACCTGGAACTCCGTCGGAATTTCAAATGGTGCTGAGGAACAACCCAATCTTGGAGCTGATTTTCTGCATAATTTTAATTTATTGGTGGACTTAAATCGGAAACGATTTGTAGACGATAAGACCAATTTACATTCTTTGGTGACAATTTCAAATGGCTCCCAGTTTTCTGAAGTAACAAACTCAGCAGTTGTCACAAAAACTCGAGAGACGGTGCTCAAACATTATATCGTCACAAAAGGTCCTCCCATTGCTGAAAGAGCTCGTCGGGTACCGCAAGCTAAGCTCCGAGCGGCTGAAACTGAATTCGAATATATAGTTGAAAAAGTAATATGCCACCCTTCGAGTAGCCAATGGCCAGCCCTCTTCATTTGGTCCCAAATCAGTCAAAACAAGTTGAGAGAGTGCTCCTGCCAGAAGGTCTTTGTAAACATCCTAGGGTTAGAAACATGTTTTCTAATAGCGTGAATCGATCACTTGAATTATTTATCCAATACTTGAATTTAAAATGGTCCAAATTTATACAAAAGATGCACAGTTTCTTTTATAAGCACAGTGCATCCGCCATTTTGATCCAGCTTGAATGATTTTTCTGAATGCTTGGCCGATTGAACATATTCAAGGTAAACACTATTTCTTAAATTTTCATGAAAATTGAAAGAAAATAAAAGTGCCTAGGTCAATTGGAATAATGAATCTACCATAAACACGTGTTATTGTTGTTTTAATTCCATACACTTGAAATGGCTATAACTCACTTGATTATAATTCTATCTCAATTAAATTTTGTGAACGTAAATGCCTTATATTAGTCAATATAATTGCAAAATTTTAAGACGTTTAAAGATACCGTTTTAATTTTATGGGTGAAAATGTAACATCTACAAATCACACTATTATTAACAAAGTTGAGCGAATTTCAATTCCTGAGGCATTTGTTGCCCTTGTACTCATAAAGGCCCACATTCGTGGTAATTTCCAGATTTTTCAGCTCAAAGGTGTCCAACCGCAAGGGGGGACACACAAATTTTTGATACATTTTGCCTTCCCCTGGGCGCCCTAATTCAAACAATGTCTTTTTTATTTCAGATTGTAAAAGCTCTAATCAAGACCTTAAATTTGATACCCCACTCGACTACTTTTGATTTAAAAAAATTTCAATGGCTAATTCGTGATTAGGGAGGACTCTCCTCAAAAAAAATTTTAAATTTTGGTGAGGCCTTAACTTTTGAAAGTACATCACTTCTGATTTTTTCACAAAGTTTGAGCATTCTAGCTTCTATAGTTTCTGAGGAAACTAGCAGTGACGCACGGACACACGGACGGACAGACGCACAGACAGGTCTTTGTAAAAAATTTTTAAACATAGACCTAAAAATGGAGAACATGCGACCAATATAGGGGGGAGCTCTGTAATCAACTCCGCTGTAGACAGTCCCAAGCCCTTCGAGAAAGGAGGAGGGAACCCTTTGTTTCCCCAACCCATAGCTTCCATGATTTCTTATCCCAAAATCCCCAATTAAATGGTAGTAATCGCTCTCGGGGTAGCACCTTGCGTTTACTGGTTCCCCAATAATGTAACATTAACTGCCGAGAAATGCGAATAACTTTACATACGAGTACATGTACAGCTATGCTACTAAGTCCTACTTACACATCCTTTGTGAGAACGTAAGAGGGTGAAGGCGAATCTTCCACGCCTGATAACAGGATCGACGTTACAACAATGCCACCGGAGTGGAGGTTGGGCAACGGGCTAACTATCCGTCCCTGGAAAACCTAAAAATGTTTCCAAACTGAAGATGGGCCTTAGAATGGCTTGGACTCACGTTAACGACCTCGCCAAGGAAAGTAGGACTTCGGCATTGAATTCTGGAATGTTAGATCACTCAATTACCCTGGTGCTGTTAAGGACCTTGTACAACAGGCCAGTCAATATCAATTAAAACTACTGGCAGTCCAGGAAACGAATCAGACTAGAAACGACATTCAAGACATGAGATCGCACAAAAGCGGGAAGCCTACTGGAAAATGAGAGTTCGGAGTGGCCTTCATTGTCGAAAGAGAGTTTAAATCGGACGTTATTAATTTTAAGGCAGTCAATGAACGGTTGTGTGCGATCCGTATCAAAGCAAAATTCTTCAAAATCTGGCCAATCAATGTTCACGCCCTGACCAAATTAAAGGACGAAGAGACGGAGGAAACGTTCTACAACCACCTGAAAGGACTGGTCGACTCATTGCCTACAAACGACACAAAAATAATTCTGGGTGATTTTAACGCTAAAGTTAGCAATGAGCTATCTCATTGAGGAACAACTGGAGGATATAACCTCCACGATGAAACAAATGACAAAGGCCAGCATCTGATTGATTTTGTATGTAGCAGAAATCTATTCATACGTTGGGTATCACCGGATGGCAACACAAAAATCAGATCGATCATGTTCTGATCCAACAACGTTGGGCCTCGAGCATACTTGACGTCCATACATACCGAGGAGCCAATTGTAGCTCTGATCATTACTTGATCAAGTTTATCTATCGATGTCGTTTGTTAAAGACATATGCGGCAAAGACCAGCCCGCTACAAAAATTTGACATCGAAATCCTCCAAACGGCGTCTGTGACCAAAAATTTCACGGTGACCATCGACAACCAGCTGGCTTCCATCTTATCAGACGAATCACTTAACCAAGCAACGAGCTCTGGACGGAAGTGAAAGCGGTTATTAAGATCGTGGCAGAAAAGACGATCGGACATCAAGCCCGGCGCAAGTGGAATGATTGGTTTGTAAAAACATCAAAGAATACGTAGGTAGAAAAACCCGGACAAAGAGAGAACACTTTGAAAATCTCAGAAGAGTAGTGAATAAAATAATCAGAAATAAGGAAAGAAAATACTATGACGACCAATTGAGAAGTATAGATGTAAGTTTAGCGAGCAACAACACAAGACAAGCATACAAAGTAGTGAAAACTCTGAAATATGGTTATCAGCCCAAAACGATACTCTGCCCTCATGACATCGGCAATATTATTGCTGATAAAACCAAGATTAAGGTAAGATGGGCATCATATTTTAAGAACCTCCTCAATTTTTCGCAAGGCTCCAGAACATTGGAGCCTTTAGAAGTCTTCGGAAAGATTCCATTGGTTCCACCAACTCTGGATGAAGTTCGTTCCATCATCAAAGCCAAAACAATAATAAAGCGCCGGGTGTCGATGAGATTCCTGTGGAGCTCATCAAGTATGGTGGTAGTTGTGTTCATCAAGCTATTCATAAAGCCATTCAGCACATTTGTCAACAAGAACATATGCCGAAAGAGTGGAGCCAATCAATTATATTCCTTTTCTACAAAAAGGTGCGAAAATTATAGAGGCATATAACCACTTCGTACGGCGTACGAAATATTTTCTAAAATTTTAGAATATAAAATCGGATCTTGCAGCAACAGTATTATTGGGGAGTATCGAGGTGGTTTTAGAGCAGGCAGATCGATAATAGACCAATCGTTCACAGTCAAGCAGGTACTTGAAAAATGCTGGGAGTTCAACATAGACGTACACCAAATTTTCGTTGACTTTAAGCAGACATACGACAGTATTAATCGTGATGCTTTGCTTTGGCATCCCAGCCAAATTAGTCCGTCTTACCAAAATGACAATGACGTCGATGACCTTGCAAGCCCGCATCAATAACCAACTTACTGATGCCTTTGACACAAATATCGGACTAAAGCAGGGAGATGAGCTGGCTCCATTGCTATTCAATTTGGCTCTGAAGTACGTCATACGGAAGCTACCTGTCGATACGCGTGGTAGATTACTATTCAAGTCGAGCCAAGTAGAAGCCTATGCGAACGACATGAATATTTAATCATGGTGAGTAGCAACAGGCAAAGAACTTTTCCTTAAACTCAACAGCAAAGCAAAGCTGGTAGAGCTACAAATCAATCAAAATAAAACCAAGCTCATGACGCAGTCGACGAAAAATACCTCAAATACGCAAAACATCACACTCGGCGAACAAAGTATCAAAAATGTTGGCAATTTTGTGTATTTAGGTGCCAAAATAACGGAAACGGTTTATGAAAGAGACGAAATACGCCGAAGAATACAGCTCGCAAATAAAATATTTTATTCAGTATTGACGATCTTGAAGACCAGCTGCATACACAGGAAAACAAACCTCCAAGTATACAAATCGGTGATAAGACCTTTGTTATGCTTTGGGTGTGAAACATGGACCCTAACCCAAGCATCCGCAAATATATTGAACGTCATTGAGCGACGGGCCCTGAGGTGAATTATTGGAGCGAAGCTAGACGAGGACCAATGGTGAATTCGATACAACCATGAGTTATATGACATTTTTGACGAACCGGAAGTTTCAACGATTATTAGACTGCGGAAACTGCAATAGGCTGGCCACATGAACCGTATGGACCAACAACGGATACCCAAGAAGGTATTCGCTGGGAGAACTGAAGGCCGGAGACCAGTGAGGAAACCGAGAAAACGATGGTCAGACTCGGTCGGTGAAGACAATTCATTGCTGCTCGGATTTCAAAATCGGAGGACGCGCTCGATGGATCGAGACAGTTAAAGGTGCTATTTGCAAGAAGCGATGGCCAGCGAGGTGCTGTCGTGCTAAGAAGAAGAAGAAAAGCCAATTTTTAAGTATTACCTACTTCTGATATTTCTTGCAACATATCTTCCGCCTATGAATCTTTTTTCGGGAATTAACTTTTCAACTGTAAGACAGTGTTGATAACTTTGTCGCACTCAACTTGTTCAGATTCGCTTACTTCATTTCCTGAGCTATCTTCTTCTAATTCAAGAAAGATGTCACAACCACTTGCACCACATCATCGAAACCTTTCTTTTTGTACTTTTAAGAGAAATATTCTACTGCTCCGACTAGCTTCAATTCACGAGAGTACCAAATGAACTCCTTTGATATATTTCTAGATACCAGTGTAACGTATTTAATAATCTTCTTCTTCTTCGTATGACTGCAGCCCCTCTCGGGCCTTCGTTTCCTACAAAACGCGCATCCATCTGTCTCGGTCCATTGACCGCGCTCACCAATTTAGGAACCCAAGTAGCGATGAACTGTCTTCGTCGACCGAGTCAGACCAGCGTTTCCTCGGTTTTTGTACTGGTCTCTGGCCTTTTTGGGTATACGTTGTTCGCTCATACGATTCATGTATCCAGCCTTTTGCAGCTTCCACAGTCGGATAGTCGTTGAGACCTTAGGCTCGTCAAAAATTTCATACAACTCATGATTGTATGGAATTCGCCAGTGGTCCCCGTCTAGCTTTGCTCCAATTATTCGCCTCAGGACCCATCCCTCAAAAGCGTTCAATATATTGTACTTCCAGAAGCTATTTATAACGTCCCTGACCACGGCTGAAGCTGTGAAAATTCCAGGAGTTCAGCAAGAGGTCCGAGTCTCACCACCAACCAGAGACAAGGCGCAGGGAGCAGTACGGAATCTTATGAAAAATAAAGCTTTTGAAATAGATGGATTAACAGTAGAATCCTTTTAGAAAGGTGGTCCCCAACTAAGTAACCTTCTGCATAGGCTTATATGCAGAATATGTTCAGAGGAGCAGTTACCAGAGGACTGGCAAAAGGCATAATATGTCCTCTAAAGTAAAAGGGGGAAAATTAATATGTGAAAATTATAGAGGCATTGCTCTACTGTGCACGTCTTACAAAGTGCTTTTCAAAATCATAGAAAGAAAATAACAGCCGTTCTATGAAACAATTCAGGAGAGTATCAGGGAGGCTTTTAAAGTGGATGGCCTACAATGGACCAAATATTTTCAGTAAAGCGGATTTTCGAAAAGTGGTCATAATATAAAATTGATGTGCACTAACTTCTTGTAGACTTCAAGCAAGCATGCGACAGTGTCGATAGAAGTGCGCTGTACAAAATAATTCTTGAGTTTGGTATCCCAACAAAGCTAGTCCGCATGGTCACGATGCTAAGCGCACAGTCCCAGGTCATAATAAACGGTGAATTAACAGACAGCTTTATAATGAAATCAGGTTTAAAACAAGAGGATGCAATGCTCTTTAATATTGCGCTAGAACACGTCATCAGAAAAATATCAGCTGAACATGAGTGTACCCGATACTCATGTTCAAGCCCACATAATTGGTAGCATATGCTGATGATACCAATATTATGGTGCACTCAATCTCAGATGTCAAAGGAGCATTGCTGAGCTGAACGTCTAAAGTAAACTAAATAAGCCTACGAGTTAATGAAATTAAAACTGAATTCATGAATAAAACGAGGAAGAAAAATCAAATTCGACAAAACATGACCATTGGAAACTATAACCTTGAAAATGTGGATAACGTTGTATAGCTTAGAGCCAATCTGAATAGAAGGAGCGCCAAAAAAACTAGAATGGACGCTACACGGCCTATTACTTGAAACTTCCCGTATATCCAGAGTGGTGCACAGGCAAAATAAACTCCGCATTTACAAAACACTAGTCAAACTTGTGCCGTTATATGAAATAGAAACACGGACCCTGACGAGCAAATCCGAAAAGGCAATGGACGTACTTGAACGCAAAGTACTTCGGAAAATCGACGGCCCAGTGAAGCAAGGAACAGAGGAGAGACTACGTTACAACGATGGGTTGTATGAATTACTTGACGATCCACCTATTTTTTCTTGCGTAAAGCTACGTAAACTGCAATGGGCAGGCCATATAGAAGGAATGGTAGAAAATGAGCTACCCAAAAGAGCATTAACGGGTAGAGCACAAGGAAGACATCCAGCGGAAAGATCATGGACTCGATGGGAGAGCACGATAGAATTTGGCAGCAGACTCTTGTTAGGAGTGAACAACTGGTTGACAAGGTCGCGGAACCTTAATGACTGGAGGAAATCAATCCTAAAGACCATGGCACAGCTTGAGCTGTCACGCCATAAATGATGATGATAACTTTACGTAAATATTGTGAAACTGTTGAGGTGGTTTGTCGTAGATACTAACAATCAAACATCAAAGATCACCGTCAAGTTTTGCTGTTTATTTACATCCTGGAGGTCGTAGTTTTCATTTGGAATCAACTCTTAGAAGATGAATTCTTTCTGCGTGAATACAACTTCTTATAAAAATTAAAATTTAATTTTTAAAAGATGTTTGAAGAAAAAATTGATATTGATGGGATTTTGATAATATCTATTTACAACCTAAAAATACTTAAAACACTTTAAGATTCAAATAGAGTGCAGGGTCAGGGTGCACCAGAGAAACTTACTTATTTGAAAGGTCAATAAAAACAAAAGTACTTCAGTTATTGTTTTAAATTTTTTTTTATTTGAGAATACAATATCCAAATTTTTTTTTCATGCAGTCTTGAAAATGACATCGGTAAATGGCGACCCCCATTGCGCATACACTGATGAAGCTGATTTTTGAAATTCGTATCCACTCTTTGCAGCATATCAATCGGTATGTTGGCATTGGCGTCACGAATGTTGTTCTTGAGGTGTGCTATGGTCCGTGGTCGATCGACATAAACCAGGGATTTCAAATAACCCCATAAAAAGAAATCGCACGGAGTCAAATCTGGAGAACGTGCCGGCCATTGGAGATCGCCTCTGAGAGAGATGAGGCGGTCGGGGAATGTTGTCGCAACAAATTCATTGAGTCTCGGCTGTGTGTGCTGTGGCTCCATCTTGCTGAAACCACACGTTCCTAACGTTCATTTCTTCGAGTCTTGGAAGAAAAAATTCCTCGATCATGTTCCTGTAACGAGCTCCATTCACGGTAACTGCGCGTTCGTTTTCTTGAAAAAAATAAGGACCAATTATTCCTATTACCGACATTGCACACCAGACAGTAACTCGCTCGACTCGAGGGAGAAACAAACTTGGGAACTTCCCCCTCCAGATGCGCCCCCTCTCGCCACTCTACCCACCTAACTCACCGCGCGGGAATTTTTTCAAATAAGTAAGTTTCTCTGGCGCACCGTGTACATACAAAATTCTTACTGTCTTTTTTCAAAATGATTGGTTAAAATGTTTAAGCCTGGAGCTTTTACAAACTCAAGACACATTGTTTACAGAAAAATGGAAAAACTGACGCTTTCTTGAGAAAGACATTACTATTTGTAGCGCTTTCTAGGAAAAACCTTACAGTATCTATTCCCCATCTCTTAAAAAATGTGTACGTCCAGATACAGTTGAAGTAATAACTAAATGACTACTTGAGTGAGTGGTCCATTTTAAAAGTCACGATTTCAACGAGGAATACTCACCTAGTTGATCAGACCTTAGAAATATTGAAATTTTTGTTTGAAACTTTGGAAATATATATTTTTGAATAGTTTTTCACAGAATTTATGAAATAAAAAAGTGAATTTTTTGGGAGACCCATAGCTACTTCCCCCTCAAGAATAACATTTTTAAAAATTACTACGTATACTTGAAAATTTGTTGAAGAATGACATTTTAACTGTTACACGCTTATTTAAAAAACATCGATAAGATAACTTGTGAAAATTGTTTGTATGTAGCTACTTAACTGAGTTGCAGTATTAATTTTCCTTAAAAATTATTAGAGAAGATAAATGTTAGACGTGGGTTACTACATAAAGTCTAATCAGGCTTTAGACACACACGGGTCATGGCGACCACCATGCTTAGAAGTAAGAGAATTATTCTAATTTATTCTACCTATGCGAGCTCAATACGTTATTTGTAACTACGAATTATATTTAGGCTTATTTTTTGCTGTTAGTACTTGTTTGTGCTAAACTTTTACATTGATCACTCGACCCTTATATACATGAACTTCATGTTTATCTGCACGTTAATGTGCTTGACACTGAGCTTTACAGTACATCGTACGGGCAACAATCTCGTCTTTGCTTGTATGTAGCTACTTAATAGAGTTGCATAAAGACTTTATGTAGTACACACGTCGAAACAACCTTCTTATAAGATTTTTCTTCTTGTATAATTTCCCAGAAAAATTGTTGATGCAACTCAATTAAGTGGCTACATACAAACAATTTTTATAAGTAAGCTGTTGGAGCCATCCAAAAAACGTTATTAATGCCCGCACGATGCAATGTAAAGCTCAGGGTCGAGCGTATACGAGTAACGTATAGATTTACATGAAATTGATGTAAAAAGGGTCGAGTAATCAATAAAAAAGTTTAGCATCAATTCGATAGTTTATACCTTACGAAACCCAATGTACCCGATACAATATTTATTATGTTGGCTTTATGTTTACGAGTAAAGTAAGTTCTGTTATTTCAAATTCGATAAAAATTTTACAACACAGCTGAAATAAGCAGAATGTAATAAAGTTTCTAGAGCACAAATGCAACAAAAACTTTTCCATATAACATAAAGAGCTCAGTTTTCCTTTTAGCATAAGGGGTTCGTTGTAAATTTGACCACATCAAATCACCTTCACCGCAACTAGTTCATTTGTCTTGTCTCACCATGTGTCGGCCGTCAGTGAAAGTCTTTATCTTTATCAAACCCTCTAAACATTTTACGTTCATTATCCTGAAAGCACAAAACAGTTGTGCATGTTTATTCCATCCCATTCTCAGAATAAACAACGAAAATGAAAAGGTAATCATTTTATGGACCAACTGAACTATCCCAGCTGAAGGCCAAGTTGACCACTTGAAAACTTCTGATGGCCGTAAATCTTCCAAGTTCAAACTACCCCTAAAAACATCTAAGACCCTCAGACATGTATATTCACACACAAATAAATCAGAATTCGTAAAACCTTCCGTCAGCTTCAGATCTTCTCAATTCAAGTGGAAAGTGCTCCTTTCCATGCCCGACATCCTTTACATCTTAACATGGAGCTGAGTGGTCAAAAGTTAAAGGATATCACTATCCTGATAAATGCCAAGCGTGTATAATTTATACTGTTGAACTTTTTCCGGCCAGGTGATTCTCAGAGGGTTCTGAAAAGGCTATTGGTTTTCAGTAAATCGCCTGTCTTTAAAAGGACACACAACCAACCAACAAGGACGGACGGAGGTGAGAAGATGCGGTAAGCGTGAAACCACCATTTAGCTGTTAAGTGGTCGTCGATTTTATTAAAGAAGAAAATTGATTCAGCTAAGTGGTGGTATCGATAACAAGGATAAATAAATTACCAACTACTAAGCATCCTTGTGTACATTTACCTACTATACAACTGTTAAGACCAGCAAATACCATTTAATCATCGTTTTATTTTGTTTGTGCTCCTCGTTTTTAGATGTTAGACAGTGGAAAGAAACGCTCCCATGGAGCGAAATATTTAATGTGCTTATTCAAGCTTACTTGGAAAAATACCATTCGGTCCAGGGTAATGAAATAAAATATTGAACAATGTATTGTATTTGTTAGAAAGTGTTGCTGTGTGGTGTGTAAATTGCTTTTACTTAATTATTTACAGGTTGAGAGAAATGACTTGATTATAATAAGATATTCAAATTGATATACGATAGATGCATTCAATTTCCGTGATAAAAATTTTACTCATTATGGTTTCATCAAAGCAATTTATTTTTCATAGCTTATTTTTAGGTAAATTCCTCGAAAGAAATATATATATATATATATATATATATATATATATATATATATATATATATATATATATATATATATATATATATATATATATATATATATATATATATATATAGCATCTTCTAATAGGTTACTTACCATGGGCCATCCTATATATGTATATGTATATATATATATATATATATATATATATATATATATAGATATATATATATATATATATATATATATATATATATATATATATAAAAGATGTCTCATTATAAGTCCACCACCAGATAGTCACAAATGGTCCACCGGTTTTTACGAGACCGCGTCACCTCGCGAGAGAACGCCTCACCACAGCCAAAGCCGATTTCTTGCTGGAACGAGGCATAATTCGAACCTCATCGAGCCAGTGGGCCAGTCCTCTGCACAAAGTGCCCAAGGACGGTGTCCATTAGCAACCTACTGGGGATTACCATCAACTCAACACTCAAACTCAACCGGACTGTTACGCGCTGCCCATCATCGAGGATTTAATTCAGGAGGCCAGCGGCACTGTTTTCTCAGTAATCGACCTCCAGCGTGCTTTCTACCAAATTCCGGTCGCTACTGAATGTGTATGTGAGACGGTAGTCACATCGCCCTTTGAATTGTATGAATTCCTGGGGATGCCTTTGGGTCTACGTTATGCAGCCCTAACGATGCAGCAGGCTCTAAACAATCTGCTGAGGAAGTTGGACTTCATCCGGGTCTATCTGGACGATATCCTATTTTTCTCGGCTAGCCATGACCATCACCAACGCCACGTCGAGCAATTTTCTCTATGCTGCAGGTGGCGAATCTCCACGCTGACTGGGATAAATGCCAAGTTGGTCAGCCTGAGGTCAAATCTGCTGGATACCACATCTGCGAAACTGAATTTCGATCACCAGCCCCCAAAAGAGAAGCCATCGTATCTTTTCCCAAACCCGCTGAATCATCCCAGTTGAGGTGTTTTCTCGCCCCTGCTGAGTCCCAAGGGCCACTATCGGAACTGCTAAAAGGTTGTACAAAAAAGAAAGTACTACTCACCTGGACACCCAATGCTGAAGCAGCTTTTGAACACTGCAAGCAAAGCATCGCAGAGGCAGCCACGTCAGCTATTCTCTCACCTTCGCACCCATTGGCATTTCACACTGATGTGTCCAGCACTGCCATTGGCGTGGCTTTGGACCAGGAATGGGGTGATGGCACTTATGTACCATAGAGTTTCTTCTCGAGGAAGCTCTTTGAAGCTGAGCAACGCTATCCAACCTACGACCGTGAGCTCCTTGCGATGTTTACCGCCATCAAGTTCTCTCAGCGCATCTTGGGAGAAAGTCACTTTATCATCTACACCAACCAACGGCCACTTATATTTGCTCTGATGCAACGCTCGGGTAAAGCCTCACCCCGCCAAAACAGACAACTGGACTTCATTACCCAATTCAATTTGCGAGTTGAATACACACCAGGGGATGACACTATCGTCACTGATGCACTTTCACGTGTAGAAACGGTCACGATACTCGCCACAATCACAGCTTAAATCATCAGTGAATCATAGAACACTGACGCCCATTTGAATTTCCTCCTGAGAAGCCCCCGTCTCAGACTGCATCATCTAGTCTTAAATGGCTACTCAGTGTATTATGTGGAGTTTAACGGCACCATTAAGCCTTAACTGCCAGTTGCACTCCACCATCAGTCTTTTGACATCGTCCATCAAATGTCGCATCAATTTCTGTCTACGTATCTCGCCTGCGTCTTGCCCATCAGACAATTAAAGTACTCTCGGAGGAACTGAGCTGCTTGCAAACGAAATGCTCACGCGCGTTTTTGGATATCGATTCATTGTTTCGGCCTATTGAAGCATTCTCTACCGAGAAATCAAACCTTCCTCTCTTTTGCAATCAGCCACCATCGGTGCTTGAGTTTGAGGCGTCATCCTCTAGAACAGAGAGCCTGAGTAAGCCATTATCATCGTCATCAAACAATGAGAATATTTCGTCAAGAGGTGCGAATCTGCCCATCTCTTCAGAGTATTTGCCGCAGAGTATACCCTTGGCATCAAGTAACACAACCCTAATGGTTAGCTATGTTTCAGACGCTTTGCTTACTTCACAGCTTTCTTCGTCTATCACTACATGAAGTATGATGCAGTGATCTCCAGCCATTCCAAAAATTTCGAAATGCGGTATGTTCCTGAGAAATCGCCATCCCTCCAAGTTGTAGCACTACCGAAGCAAATCTTCATATTAAGGCTTGTGTATACTACATCCACCGAAGATATTTTAGATTATGTAAATAAGAAATTTGGCTCATCTCTGAAAATAATTAGCTGCCAGAAGCTGATAAAGGACAACTTGATCAAAATAGTTATAGCTTATTTCAAACTGACTGTTCCGGCATCGTGTGACTACATATTGAATCCTGATGGCTGGCCGCCTGGAGTGCTTGTTAAATCATTCATAACTTCAAGGAACAAAATTTTCGTTCTCCACCGAGCTCCTTACCAAAGCTGTAACATCGGTTCTTCCTAAAAACTTTCAGAATAGCACTCTTAAAAGTCAATTTTCTAACAGGCAATTTCCTATTTATTATCAAAATGTTCGAAGCTTGAGATCCAATCTGAAGGAGTTAGCATTATCCGATTCTCTCTCAAAAGATTATATAATCTGTATTTCTGAATCCTGGTTGACTGATAGTATATTTGACTCTGAAATTTTTCCTAATCACACAATTGTTAGGCGTAATCGTGATAGGTCAATCTCCAAGAAGTTAGATGGAGGAGGTATCCTAGTTGCCTACAAGAATACCTTTACTGGCGTCCCTCTACCAAATTTACTTTTCACTGCTCCTGTAGAATGTGTGGGGGCAAAAAAAATTATTTCATCTTCCCTTTCTCTTCTTGTCTTTTGCATTTATATACCTTGTAAGTCTCCTTTTTCGGTCTACAATATCTTCGTCACCGAAATATCTAGTATTTGCTTATCGCGCTTTTCAGATTGTCACCTTATTTAATGTGGAGATTTTAACCTTCCTGAACTCTAACGGAATGACAATCAGGTTGATTCCGACTCATCTCAAATTTGGTCTTTAATTTCTTCTTTTATGTCCATGTGTTCTCTGGCTCAATTTAATAATTTTCTTAACGTTAATAATCATATCCTTGACTTATTCTTTTGTACTATGGAGCAATCGTTGCTATGCTCACCTCCAGTTCTTTTTCCTTATCTTTCTCATGACTCCCATTATTCCCTTTCCGCTTTAAAATTTCCTATACTGCTTCTGTCCGTTATCGTCGGAAAGAGCGTGAGCACTATAACTTTTATAAAACTAATTATGGGCAACTTTCCGAAACAATTCGCTCTGTTGATTAACGAATTTGTTAGAATTCATGACCCTTACTTCAAAAGCCATGGAGGACCGTTCAAAAGTCCAAACCTTATATTAGGAGTTCTCTAAAGCCTCTAACTCAGTAAATTACAATATTTTATTTAGCAACCATAAAGTTCTTAGCATCCCTGATTATTTGCTCAACTAGTTATCCTTTTACTTATCCAATCGTGCCAGTTAAGTATCTTTTCAAGGCTGTCTTTCTACTCCTCCCATCCGTCTTCAGTTGTTCCTCGAGGATCCATTCGTGGCCCACTATTGTTCACTCTGTTTATAAATGACCTACCACCCAGTGTCATCAACTCCTCCTGCCTTCTTTATGCAGATGACGTCAAAGTGTTCAAGTAGTGTCGTCAATCGATGACTTTGCCTTGCTTCAAGAAGATTGGAATGCCATTTTATTTTGGAGTTTTTATAACCAACTTCACTAAATGTTTTTAAGTGCATCCATCTTTCATTTTCTAATAACGCTTGCCCTATTAGCTTTCAATTTACGTTAAATAGTTCGCACCTATGTACGGTGACACACTTCAGCGACAAAGGTGTCACTTTTGACTCCAAATTAAAGTTCGACGTTCATTTTTCTGGAATTACTACTAAAGCCTCTCACATTTCTGACTTGATCTTAAGAAATTCCCATAATTCTTCCGATCCTTTGTCGTGTGTTCAATTATATTCTAGTTTGGATCGTTCCATCCTTGAGTAATGTTCACCAGTTTGGTCGCCTCATTTGAAATGTTTTAAGTTCGCGCTAGAAACTGCACAAAATAGATTTACCAGGATCGTTTTCTTGAAATTCCAGATTCCCTACATTTTTTATGAATCACGCTTAGCTATACTCAATATTCTTTCGCTGGAAATCCGTCAACTCTACCTTGATGAATGTTTCCTTTACAGGCTTTATCGTGGTTTGCTCGATACTCGCCTTGTCAACCAAGTCCCAGTGAGGTGCGTTATGCGTTCTACAAGATCGTCGAATATCTTTGATGTTCCATTCGAACGTAGTTTGGTGTATTTTCACTCACCCATGCCCAGATTGCCTCGTATTTAGTTTGTAAAAGATTTGTCAACTGTCTGCTTCTCAACTCTTGGTAATTTTTCTTTTTGATTTTCTCCTAGCTTTTGCATTTTTAGGGTTTTGTAAAATAATTTTACAAAACCCTTCTAAAATCGCGTCCTGTCTGTCCGTCTGTCTGTCCTTCCGTCCGTCCGTCCGTGTGTCACAGCAGTTTTTCTCGGAAACTACTTAAGCTAGAAGCATCAAATTTTGTATGTAGGTGTAAAGTGGCGTTCTCTTCAAAGTTCAACCACAAAAAAATTTATAAGGTATTTAAGGGAGGTCTCCCCATATAGGGGAGTGACCCCCCGAAAAAAAATTTCATTGAAGGTAGCCAATATGTGTATCAAATGAAAGGTCTTGATAAAAACTTTTGAAAACAGGTCTTAGTTTGGCAAAGTTTGCTTCGAGGGGCGCACAGGGAGGTGAAATTCACGAAAAATTTGTGTACCCCCCCCTCGCGATTGGACACCTGTGATCCGAAAAATCTGAAAAAAAATCAAGAATATAGGCCTTGATGAGTACAGCAACAACATATACGTGAGAAGTCGCAATTCACTCAACTTTGTTAGTAATAGTATGATTTATCGATTTTATGTTTTCTTGAAGAAAATCTTAACGGTACCCTTCAATTCAATGAAATTCAGTACAAAGATGACTCTTAATAAGATTGATATACCCTGCAAGTTTCATAACGATTGAATTATATCTAGCGAAGTTATAGTGGTTTGAATTTTTACTATGGAACAATATGCGCTGCATGTATTGTTATGGCAACATACGAGTATGGCTATGGAACAACATGCGCTTTTTACCGACTCAGACGCTACAGTTTTGCTAGGATTTGCATGAAAATTTCAGGAATGATAGGTGTCATGAATATCTTTGAGAATCGGTTCAGCTAGTGGTATCAGTAATCGTAAAACAAAATAGTGGCTGTTTTAAATGCGAAGATTGAATAATTTTGAGTTATTTTTCCCCAACTTCAACGTTTAAGGTGCATGCTTTGAACACTTAATTCAATTTAATGAATGACTGAAGATGAGTACCTGCAATTAATACTCATAAGTAAAACAAGTCAAGGAGGTGGGAGAGAGCTCCTAACAAAATGGCTTTGTAACAACTCTAGGATTCGAAAAAATTGGCCATGAATCGATGATAACAGTACAGGAGAGTGGCCCCCGAAAAAAAATCATCAAATGAAGCCGATATCAGTATGAAATGAAAGTTTTCATGAGAGCTTTTCAAAACAGTTCTTAAACTGTCAGTTTTTGCTTCAGTGGGGCACAGAGGGGAAATACATGAAAAATGTGGTTTCCTCCCTCACGAATGGACATCTGAAATAATTATCAAGGGAGATATTTATGAGTATAACAATACCAAAAACCTCAGAAGTCGAAATTCGTTCAACTTTGTTAATAATAGTATGATCTTCGAATTTCATATTTTCTCCAATAAAATCGTCATTGACATATTTCTTGACTTTATTCAATCTGGTGACTGCATTTTGAAAATTGAATACAAAACCCAACTTGTTTATTACTTGTTTACCCAACTTGTTTATTACTTTTATCTTGCTATTTGCATGCTGTGCTATTTCTGAATTTATTTTGCTGTCCTATTAGTTTACCTATTTTGTAATTGGATTTTTTTCCTGTTAAATAGAAATAATAAATAAATGATTAAATCAGAGTGGACGTGCCACCTCAAAGCACGTGACGCTTAAATACTTCTGGCCAAGTCTGCGGAAAGACGTATCCCAGTGTGGCAAGCAATTCATACCTTGCCAACTGTCGAAGGTCCACCGTCACAACCGCACCGAGTTAGGAAATTTTAAGACGCCGTATGGGCGCTTCGACCACAATCATGTTGACTTGATCAAGCTGCCACAGTGTGAAGGCTACGAGAACTGCCTTACCATTATCGACCGCTGTGGACGGTGGCCTCAAGCAGTCCCAGTGCGTGACATACGAATCAGCACCGTCGTCAAGGCACTATTCAACCACTGGATATCAATATTTGGCCCGCCACTGGAGATCACATCGGAGCAAGAATGCCAGTTTGAAGCCAAACTCCTGAATCAGCTTGGCCGCCTCTTGGGCACCAACCACGTCCACATTACTCCATACCACCCTCAAGCCAATGGCATGATCGAATGGATGCACTACATCCTCAAAGCAGCGTTAAAATGCGTTCCGGAGACATCATGGTTACAGGCTCTTCCACCGATCTTGCTGGGTCTACGAACCACATTCAAGGAGGACCTGGAAGCCTCTCCTGCAAAATGGTTTTTAGCACATCGCTTTAGATCCCGGGCGAGTTCATCACACCTCAAAACACACCAGCTAGCGACCCACAAGATTTTTTCACCGACTTACGCCGCCTCTTCAAATCGATTCGTCCTATCTCGTCAGCCAGATACTCGGCTCACCAACAATTCATTTTCAAAAACCTACCCAGCTGTGAGTACGTGTTTCGTCGCATCGATGCTGTAAAGAAGCCACTCGATCAGCTTTAATCTGGACCTCATTGAGTCATCAGAGTGATCAACGCCAATACCTACGTCATAGACATAAACAGCGCTATCAAAACCCTCTTTACCGAACAACTCAAACCAGCCTACCTGGAGCAAGCCGATGATTTCAAACGGTCTTCAGACACACTCTCAACTACAGTCACTATGTTCTCTCACTACGTGATGGATGTGGTCTAATCGGTCGAGTATTATCCAATAATGTATACTCGTACTTCGTTTAAATTTGCAGATGGTATAGGCTATAGTTAATATATGAATAGACTTCGTGCTGCACAACCAACTATAGACTCACTACTGGACGCATTTAAAAATCTTCATGGAAAGCTGGAGGTCGCTAAGTCTGATACTTCCAAACTACTTAAAGTTGCTGATGTGGAACAGAGTATGACATCGCCGAAACTTCCTGAACTGCCTTCCGTACGTGATACTTCTCATGCAATGACTACCAAAAGAATTATGGCTTCCATTCAAACTCAATGTCAGATGTGTCATCAGAATCAAGCTTCCCTATCGCTGTAGGTGTCTCAGCAAAATAAAAGTTCATCTAAATCGCTATAAGAGAGACAGTGCAAATTTACTGATGATGAGGATCCTCTCTTAATTATATCATCGCTTATTTGAGTTTTTGTTTCACGTTTTTGCTCTTCAACTTCTACTGACCAAATATTAAACTTTATTCATCTTAAGCTGACGGAAGAAAAACAGAATTTATGTTCTTTTCAAACTGACATATCCGCGGACGCCTCTGTCATCCTGATATTGAAGTTCTGGTGCAGTGGAGTCTTTGTGAAGGAGTTTGTTCCTAATAAAAGAAAATTTTGAAAACGAAGAATATTTTCATTGGTTCGTGCGATCGTAGTTGCTTTCACTGAGTATGCAGAATCTCAAAGTGAGGGGCAATCTTTGATGATATATTTTCCATTATATTGGTCATTGTTTCAATTAAAATGAGCTGTGGGAAGCTCTCGGATCCATAGATGGTGTTTTCTAGGTTTTGATACTTCATCTGGAGCTCCTCAAAATAGTTGACAACCATGAGTTAAGTGGGTATGACTTGGAAGCCAATTTTGTTGTTATTAATCTTTGCGAACTTTTTTACATTTCGTTAATCAAATCTACCACTTGATTTAATTTCATTGTTACTTGTGCAAGATGAGCGTCAGTGTGATGGTTGACGCTTGTTATATGTGCGTTCAATTCTACGCTCTGTTGATTTAAGGCTAATGTGTGTTGGTTTTTATTACGCACGTCAAGATCAGTGTAGACCTTATATTAAACCAAAAACTGTTTTAAGGTGGTCTCCAACCAAGCCTCTCTTTCTTCTGGAGCCTGTTATCGTTCGTAACTTTTCCGTTTATTGAAGGAGCTCCTTTTGTTTACTCTGTAGATGGTTCAGAAGACCATTGCAGTGGGTGCAGTCGATTAATTCTTTTGTGCGTTGACACATATCTTCTATCTGTTTGCCTGTAGATAAAATATTTTTCTCATCCTGAATCGCTTCTGCAACCCAAAAATTTGCTATAAATCTTAGTTTGCCAAAAATGCTATGCACTACGCCAAGTTTTTTTATACAAAAACCTGATCTTGGCCTGAGGGTGTCAGAATTGTGCTAGTTAGAGCTGTTATAAGCGTTCAAAGGCTATGATGGTATTATGACAGGCCGGAGTGTTGTTGTATTCAGCAAGAACCTCGCCTGCATACATGGTGCAATTCTTGGTTTTTTTGCTTTGTTAGGTTTGTCTACAGATGCAATCCGCCTTCTTCCTGCCCAAATTTTCTGCTTCATACAGTTAGATTTCAGGTGTAGAGCGTTCTTCGCATTTGTCAGGAGATGATTTCGGTTTTGGCGATTCGATATTTGCAGCGGTTTTCTCTACTGGTGTTATTGCTGTTGCCTTACTCGTAGAGTCCTTGAGTATTTCTACCGGTAGCTTACACAAATTGCTGATCACTACTTGCTTAGGATATTTCCATGGTGTTTGGCTGTAACTGTTCGTAGATTTCATCTCTTCCTGGTTGCATGCTATGTATTCTTGCCAGTAACTGTTCGTACGATTTCATCTCTGCCTGGATGCATGATATGTATTCTTGCCAGTAACTGTTCGTACGATTTCATCTCTGCCTGGTTGCATGCTATGTTATCTTGCCAGTTGCCACTTCGTTGGTGGCGTGTCTCTTTCCTTAATGAGAACAAGCTGACCAATTCTGGGATTTTCTCTTACGCTTGTCCACTTCGTACATTTTTTGAGATGCTGCAGGTACTCTGTCATCCATCGTTTCCAGAATACTTGATGCCAGCGCTAGTGTTGTGTTCTACATGAGGTATCATGTTCTGGAATTGCCAGGCGAGGTCGTCCAATGAGAAAGTGCCCTGGAATTAGGGTTTCAAGATCATTTGGGTCGCTTGATATAGAAGTTATTGGCCTGGAATTTAAGCATGCTTCAATTTGGCACGATATTGTTGTGAATTCGGCAAATGTTGGAATAATATTTTGCTCGTCCAAAATGCACTTAATGTGATTCTTGGCCGATTTTAAACCAGCTGCCCAAAGCCCACTGAAATGAGGTGTAGACACTGGTATGAACTTCCAGGTGATTCCGCCTTTTCCAGTTATCTATGCTAACTCACTGCTTGATCTTTTCATTGCTTCTTCTAGATCCTTGTCTAGCCTATTACTCGCCCCGACAAAGTTGGTGCCGTGGTCGCTAAAGATCTTCTGGCAAAGTCCTCGTTGGCTTGTGAGCCATTTGAATGCTGCTAAGAATTCTTCTGTTGACATGTTGCTCACAAGTTCGAGATGTAAAGCTTTTGTTACTGTGCATACAAATAAGGCAATGTAGGCCTTTACGACCCTTGCTCGTCTTCCCTTGGACATTGGTACAGTGAAAGGGCCTGCGTAGTCTACTCCACAAAGAGTGAAAACTTTTTCTGGTGTTACGAGTATGGGAGGCAAATCACCCATTAATTGATGATTTTTAGCGGTCAAGTATTTACAGCAGATCATGCATAGATAAATTTCGAACCGAATTACTTTCTGATCATTTACGATCCAGTACTGCATTCTCAAGTAGTTGTGCGCCTCAGTGCGTTGTTTTCAAGTGGGCTTGCCTCACAATTAGATATGTCACATGATGGCACTAGGGTGTCAAAGTCAGATACTTTGTTTCTTAAGGAATGCTTGCATTTCAGAGCCTACCACCAACTCGTAGAATACCATGGCCATCTAAAACAGGAAGGGATTTAGAGTTCTGAGTCTTTTCTTCAACTTCTTGTTACTCCTTAGCTCAGCAATTTCCTCTGAAAACTCTGTTTTCTGAAGCATTGTAATGATTTTTTAGGGTTTTGTACTAAAATACAAAACCCTATTGCAATCACGACCTGTGTCCGTCTGTCCGTCTGTCCGTCCGTCCGTCCGTCCGTCCGTCTGTATGTCACAGCACTTTTTCTCCGAAACTATAGAGGCTACAGCCATGAAACTTTGTGGAAAGGTCAGAAGTGGTGACCTCTTGAAAGTTCAAGGGTGGAAAAATTTTTCAAGGGGGTTTAAGGGGGGTCTCCCCGTATAGGGAGGTGACCCCTCAAAAAAAAAATTTCACCATTGGTAGTCGAGTAGGGTGTCATTGGAAAGGTCTTAAAGAGATCTTTTCAAAACAAGTCTCAAAATTGTCTTATAAGTACCGAGGGGGGCAGGGGAAGGGGAAAAGTACGAACTTTTCGCGTACCCCCCCCTCGCGATTGGAAACCTTCCATCCGAAAAATCTGAAAAAAATCATGAATGTAGGCCTTTATGAGTACAACAACAACAAATACATGAGAAGTCGAAATTCACTCAACTTTGTTAGTAATAGTATGATTTATCGATTTTAAGTTTTCTTGAATAAAATCTAAACGGTACCCTTAAATTCAATAAAATTTAGCAAACAGATGACTTTCTATAAGATTGATCTTTTCTGAAAGTTTCATAAATATCGAATAGTATTTAACGAAGTTATAGCGGTTTGAATTTTCCCGTATTACTATGGAACAATATGCCCTGTATTACTATGGAAACATATGGCTATGGAGCCATATGCGCTTTTTATCGATTTAGACACTACAGCTTTGCTAGGATTTGCATGAACATTTCAGGAATGATAGGTATCATGAAAATGAGTACATGCAATTGAAACAAGTCAAAGAGGCAGGAGAGAGCTCCTAGCAAAAGGGCTTTGTAACCATTCTAGGATTCGAAAAAATAGGCCATGAATCGATGATTACAGTACAGAGGAGTGGGCCCTGAAAAAAATTTCATGAAAGGTAGCCGATATGAATATCAACTGAAAGTTTTTGCTTCAGTGGGGGCACAGGGGGTGGGAAATACATGAAAAATGTGTTTCTAAAAAATCTGGAAAAATGATCAAGGGAGATATCTATGGGTATAACTAAAACAAATACCTCAGAATTCATAATTCTTTCAACTTTGTTAATAATAGTATGATCCTCGAATTTCACATTTTCTCCAATAAAATCGTCTTTCACATGTTTCTTGATTTTATTCGCTGCTGGTTACTGCATTTTGTAAGTTGAGTACAAAACCCTTCTGACATGAGCATAGGTCTGTCTACCCAACTTGTTTATGTACTATTTCGAGTTCCTCTACTTCTAATCGTCCGGTCTTGCGGTTTCATTTTTGTGTCGTACAGTTGCAATGAGACCTGAGACAAGTCACAGTAACCCTTACTGGTCTGTTAGAATTGGAGTAACGTTCAAAAACATTGCTTTCAACTTCCGCTGTTGTCACTGTCGAAACAACGTTGATATCGATGCAAAGATATCTAAACCAGCTTGAGCCATTCCACCACAAATGATGCTTGAGCAGTTGCTTTGGACTGCTGCCTCTAGAAGTGAAATCGGCTGGCTTATGCTATGAGCTGATATGCTGCTATTTCCAGGCGTCAGGATCCAATTTCTGAATCTTCGATACTCTATTGGCAATGTAGGCCTTCAGTGAAGTTGATTTCTTTTTCAGCCATCCCAAGGGAAAGTCGAGTCGCATCAAGCATACACGTCGAGTTTAGGTATGTAGAGTGACGCTATTGTATTGTGCAACAGATTAACCAAAAGTACGGCTCCATTTAACTCAAGCTTCGGGAGAGTAACCTTGGTCTTGGTTGGGGTGACCTTTGTTTTTGCAAGGTAAAGAGTTGTGCTTATAGATCCGCGCATATCAATGATTTTACTATAAACCACCGCTACGTAGGCGGACTCTGATGCAGTTTATGCAGTAGCGATTCCATCGAGGAATGCTAATGTGTTCTAGCAGTTTTAGCTTAGATTCAAGTTCGTTCCAGCTTTTAAGAATTTCTTCTGTTGGCTTTTCATCCCAATACGTTCCACTCTTCCAAATTGCCTGCATTTTTAGCTTTGCCCTGACTGCAACGGATGCAAGCCATTGTAACGGATCGTATATAGTTATAATCTGTGACAGAAGCTGCCTTTTTATGGGCCTTTTAGATTCCTTAAACGCCATGATTTTAAAGTGGAACGAATCTTGGGCTGGCTTCCAGTGTATACCGAGGGTTTTCAAGGATGAGTCTTCTTTGAACTCTAATAGACAAACTTCCCTACTGTCTTCCGGTATATGGCTTAATAGCTCCAGGTTGTTGCTAGCCCATTTTCTGAAGTTGAATATACCTTTTTTTAGTAGAGCTGCCATCTCCTGCTAAAGAGAAATCGCTTCTTGTTTGGTATGGGTGCCTATTAATGCATCGTCAACATAGAAATCGTTCTTTAATATCAACGAAGCAATCAGATAATTTCTTTCTTCATTCTGAGCTAGCTGCATCAATGTCGTAACTGCTAGAAATGTGACACATGCCGTGCCATACGTAATTGTATTGAGTTGATATTCCGCTATCGTACCTTGGGGACGCCTCCTCCAGAGAATCCTTTTGTAGTTTCGGTTATCTCAGTGCATTTGAATTTGTCAAAACATTTTCTCGATATTTGTGGTATAAACGTACGGATATTTTCACCATATTAGCAATATCTGGGCCAAGTTTTGCTGAAGCCTTGCTCCAATGTGCAACTTATCTTTCAAACTAGGGCCATGGAGTGTCTTTGCAGACGTGTTGAATACTATTCTGATTTTCGTCGTGGTACTGCTCTCCTTGATTACCGCATGATGTGGCAAATAGTATAAATACTTGCTGTCACCAATATATGTACACGCATGTCATATGTTCGAATATCAGATACTCTCCAAGGAAGGTGTTGTACTCAAAAGCTATATTCTCATCTTTAGAGAGTTTTTTTCTTGATTCGCCGGTATCTGGATAGAGCTCTGGTCCTTGATTTACCCAGGGAGTTTTGTAGCTAATCTACTTTAAAGGGAAGGCGAACTATGTATCTGCCATTATCGTCTCTACTGTAAGTACTCTGAAAATGATTTTCACACTCCGTGTTAATATCATTTTGCTCATTCTGGCTTTGTTCGCCATCAATCTCAAAAAACTTTTCGATTTTTCCGTGAAATTCAGCCATAGACACTAAGAAGGCTATTTTCTTTGTTTCTGAAGGATTTTCGATAGACTTCCCGGACAGTATCGCCAAATTTTGTTTTTGGGCCAGTAACGGTTTGCTTTGAATCAAGGAATCCTCTAGCACTTCCTCAAAAACGTCTGCACCAATTATCATGTCGATGACTCCTGGCAAATGAAATTGCAAATCTACCAGATATAACGCCTTCATACTGCGTGGTAAACTCAACGTTGCCCTTCGATCAGTAAGCATCGTTGTTAGCCTGGGCATAATTAAAGCCTCCACTGAAACTCTGAAGTTCGAGGGGAGCCTGGGTGATATTGTAACGAATACCCTCTTCCGGAAAGTTTTGGCTTGAACTCCTCCGATTCCAGTAACAGCTGCCGAAATGCTATCTTAGCCCAGTCATATTAGGGCTTTCACCTCGGAATGAAAGATAATAAGCTGCAAATTGGTATGAACCTTTGTTTTGTCGTTCTAAATGTTGTCTCAAAAGTCTAAATCGTTATCGTGTTCGCGTCTCAAGATATTCAAGGTCAAAGGTCACAAAAATCGGTTTTTCGCGAATATCTGGCTTCCTATCGGTTAAATGAGATTTGCATTTATTATAAAAGTTGTAGGCTATAAAATTCCCTACAACTTTTGTTTAAACTTTTTTTTCATACGACCAACCGTTTTGAAGGTAGAGCGCGAAGAGTGCACATCGTACAGTCATATACGGCCTAATGCAAGGTCAAGCGTGAGTTATGGTTATCAGTACGTTATAAAGTCAATTATTTACTTGGAAATTATAATTATTAAACAATGCCTATTATTTATGTACTAACTATTAATTATTTATATTTAATTAAAGTAGAACCTAAAGAATGGGGCTGGATGCTTGAAAATGAAATCCTGGAGCCCATACGAACGTTATTACCTCCAGCACCAGCCGAACTACTAAACGTAATATTTTGCAATTGCAAAAATGGTTGTGGTTCCCGCTGTGGATGCAGAAAATCAGGGCTACAATGTTCTTTAGCTTGCGGCCAGTGCAACGGACAAGCTTGCCTCAACGCTTCACTGTATCCAAGTAATCCCGATGAAGAAAATACATATGATCCCGATATTCTGGAAGGTTTGGAGATGAACATGACAGATAATGAGGATGATGACAATGAATCGAACATTTTTGAGCGACAAGAAGAAGAATTCATTGTCATCATCCTCATTATCTGTCATGTTCATCTCCAAACCTTCCAGAATATCGGGATCATATGTATTTTCTTCATCGGGATTACTTGGATACAGTGAAGCGTTGAGGCAAGCTTGTCCGTTGCACTGGCCGCAAGCTAAAGATCATTGTAGCCCTGATTTTCTGCATCCACAGCGGGAACCACAACCATTTTTGCAATTGCAAAATATTACGTTTAGTAGTTCGGCTGGTGCTGGAGGTAATAACGTTCGTATGGGCTCCAGGATTTCATTTTCAAGCATCCAGCCCCATTCTTTAGGTTCTACTTTAATTAAATATAAATAATTAATAGTTGGTACATAAATAATAGGCATTGTTTAATAATTATAATTTCCAAGTAAATAATTGACTTTATAACGTACTGATAACCATAACTCACGCTTGACCTTGCATTAGGCCGTATATGACTGTACGATGTGCACTCTTCGCGCTCTACCTTCAAAACGGTTGGTCGTATGAAAAAAAAGTTTAAACAAAAGTTGTAGGGAATTTTATAGCCTACAACTTTTATAATAAATGCAAATCTCATTTAACCGATAGGAAGCCAGATATTCGCGAAAAACCGATTTTTGTGACCTTTGACCTTGAATATCTTGAGACGCGAACACCATAACGATTTAGACTTTTGAGACAACATTTAGAATGACAAAACAAAGGTTCATACCAATTTGCAGCTTATTATCTTTCATTCCGAGGTTGACCCCTTTTTTACCTAATATGACTGGGCTATCTGAGGGCAGGCTGATCAGCTTTGCAGACGTCGATGATATAAATAATGTTTGAGGCCCAGGGTCATCCTTTTACTATTGCAGTGGCAAGAAGAACGGTATTTGTTACGCTTGAGGCAGGCACTTGTGTTCATTGCGGGCTTGGTGTTGCTGCTGGCAATATTCAAAGTGACAGTCTTACGATCAGTGGTTGAGTAATGCAATGTGGTGCGGTGTGGTTTCTTGCATTCAAAGCACGTATTTTTGCTTTTGCATTAACACTCGATTTGTGTGCTAGGCAGTTCGTGTACAAATTGCTATCAGCAACAAATCGCTTCCGTCCATCGACGCTTAATTTTTTAAATCCATCGCAATGGTGAATGACATAATTACTTTCATTGCAGAACTTGCATTAGTATGTATATGTTTTACTTGAAATTCTCTTGTCCGATTTACCAGGGTTCTGTTGCAAAGACACGAATGCTTGCTTTTGTGTCGTTTGCTGTTGTACTTGTGAGCATTTTAAACTCGTTAGGACCATGTGCCTCCTCATCAGAAAGTCTAAACTTGCTTCAAACTTGGCATCTCTTTGGTGTTGTTTACATTTTCTTCGAATATGCGGACATTTTCTGCGTCTAGCTTTCTCATAGCGATTCTAACCATTATCGGCTCCCAATGCTCTGTGTTATAATCTAGACTTTTTAATGCCGCTAAACAATTACGAAGTGTGTCGTGCGATGCCAGAAGAGATGTGGAATATCTGTGCATAACTTTTTTGATATCCAAAATGGTATCTATGTAGGTTGTTACCATCTGTGGGTTGTTTGAGAAGCGCTATTGTACTTATTGTATATTACAACTGTTCTGGCCAAACATAAAATTGGCGAAAAGATAATACTCCCTAATTTCATTGAATTCAATCAACCAGGTGAAATACAGTTTCTTGTATTCAGATTTCATAGTTATTTTGTCGGGCTTTTGGGAATAGATGCATTAAGAGATCTTGGTGCTAATATTGATATAGCTAACAAGTTGCTGGTGACTAACTGTTCAGAATTGGGACTCCAATTCAAGCCCAATTTTTCTTCGGGGTATAAGGTGGTTTCAGGAAAAAGCAAGGCAATATGCAAGTTGCCTGTTGACGTCGAGAACGGTGAAGTTTACATGAGACAGACGCAGCTTACCCCTAACGTGGTACTCCCCGGAGGCATTTACGTTTCTGAGGACTATTTCGTGCTTATTGAGATAATGAACGGGTTGAATTCTGATGAGGCGTTGCTCATCGAGCAGCCTTTGAAGGTGGAATACCTTGCCTCTTATTAGATGGTTAACAACTTCGATATCAGCTGTGATGAGGGTACTCCTTCTCCGTTGAACGTTTCGTCGGGCAATATATATTGCTTCAATTACTACACCTAAACAGTGAAGAACGAAAACAGCTTTCGAAAGACTGCAGAGAGTTTGATGACATTTTTTTTCAGGGAGGGTCAAACACTTGGCTTCACAAATCAAGTCAAACAACACATTAAACCCACCAATAACGTACCCATTTATACAAAATCGTACAGATATCTTTTCGTACATAAAGAGGAGGTACGAAAACAAATACGTGATTTGTCAATCAGAGTACTATTCGACCCAGCTACTCTCCTTGAAACTCCCCTGTATGGATAGTGACAAAAAAGGCTGACGCTAGCGGCAGACAGAAATGGAGATTGGTCATCGACTGCCATAAGTTGAACGAAAAGACAAATGCGTATCGGTACCCCTTGCCGAATATAACCGACGCTCTCGACAAACTTGATAAATCTATTCCACCTTGAACTTGGCTAGTGGTTTCCACCAGATTGAGATGAACCCCGATAAAATCAGCAAAACTGCCTTCACGATTGACAAGAGATATTACGAGTACGTCCGCATGCTATTTGGATTAAAAACTGCTCCACCCACTTTCCAGAGAGCTATAGACAATGTACTCAAGGGACTTCAGGGATCCATTTACATGTCGTGAATCCCAGAAACGTTTTTTAAAGATTAATGGATGTAAATCTTAGGGTTCAGATCGACAAGTCTGAATTCATGAGTAAGGAAATATCGTTTCTGTGCCACCTGGTCACTTTTGAGGGTGTGAAGCCCAACCCCAACAAAGTTAAGGCTATTAGATCTTTTCACTTTTCTAAGAACACAGAAGGAAAATAAATCCTTCCTCAATCTTCTTGGTTACCATTGCAAATTTATAAAACAATTTCGCAAAGCTTGTTAAGCCCAGGAGTCAATGCATGAAAAAAGGCAAAACAATCGAATCAAATGACTCTTACGTCAGATATTTTAACGAGTGTAGAGAAATACTTATGAACCACCCCATTCTTCTTTTGTCTTACCGACTGATGCGAGCAATATCGCAATTGGGGCTATGTTATCACAGGGTCTGATTGGAAGTGGTAAGCCGATATGCTACACAAGCACAACATTGACGGATTCCACCATTGAAAAGGAACTTTTGGCCATTGTATGGGTGGCAAAATATTACAGGCCATATATGTTTGGTAGAAAGTTTGAAATAGTCACGGATCACAAATTGCTGACATGGATGACGAGCCTGAGGGACCCGAATTCTAGGCTTGTCCGATGGAAGTTGAGATTGGAAGAGTAAGTCTATGATATAGTCTATAAAAAGGGAACACAAAATAATAACGCAGACGCATTGAGCAGAGTAAGGATTCCGGATGGAATCAATGTTGAGGTTCACGCTAATGAGAGTGAAGAACCGACCCCAGGCGCTTCAAACCAGGGCGCTGAAGGTACCACGATACATTCGGCGGAAGAGAATCTCAGCACAGGCATACATATTTCAGAAAAACTGTTAAATGAATTTTCACTGCAGATTTTATTCAAATAGGAAGCCAGTAACAGTTTTAGAAATGGCATTTAGAAATAAACAATGACGTACTTTTAGGTAATCAAAATTTTCAGAAGCAAATATAAAAGATGCTTTCAAGAAATATGTTTCCCCCAATAAATTAACAGCAATATACTCGTATGCCAATGACGATATCTTTAGAAAAATACAAAATGTTTATTCCATCCATTTCTCTCAGTCAGGACTGTACAGAGTGATTTGCTGTATAGAAGTGTTGAAAGACATTAATGAGACCGTTCAACAAGATGTAATCCTCAGAGACTATCCTATTAAAAGTAATCATCGTAAAATTAATGAAACCCATTCTCACCTCAAAAAAACAGCTTACTTCCCTTTCTTCAAAAATAAAGTTACACAGGTGACTAATAACTGCGAGATATGCTAAACCTTGAGGTATGACCGAAATCCACAAACCCCCAAATTTTAGACCCGCGAACTGCAGTGAAGCCTTTGGAGACGATATATGCAGACATATACAGGGTCAATATAATAAGTAACCGGACTGAGCCTGCCCCGCGCCGTCAAAGCGTCTGTTAACCGGTATCTGGTGCTGGAGTGGTGGTGGAGGTCTGGGTAAAGGGAACCAGGCTGCAGCAGTTGCCTCCAAGCGCTTGGAGAGATAGCATCGAGCGAGAGCGGAGTGCGTGTTCAGTTACGTCGTAGGAGTGAAAATGGAGCGTACGATCGAGCAACGTGTTAGCATCAAATTTAGTGTCAAACTCAAGAAAACGGCCACAGAAACTCTTCAAATGATTCAAGAGGCTTACGGTGAGGATGCTCTGTCCAGAACTCAAGTGTTTCAGTGGCACAGAAATTTCCGGGAGGGCCGCGATGACGTCCATGACAAACAGCGCGTCGGTCCTCCATCAACGAGTCATACGGACACAAATGTGCAAAAAGTGCATGATGTGTTGAACAGTGATCGTTGTCTGATCATTCGGGGTATCACAGATGAGGCTAAAATTGATAAGATGACCGTTCACAACATTATTAAGAACGATCTGGGCATGAGGAAGATCTGCGCGAAGCTGGTACCTAAACACCCGACTGATGAGCAAAAGGAGCATCGTGTTGCTGTCGCTTCGGAAATCCTTGATCGACTGCAAACCAAACCAGAGTTCTCATAGTCCGGATATGGCACCAGCGGACTTCTTTCTGTGCCCCAAGATCAAGAGACACCTTAAGGGGACGCGGTTCGGGACTCTGGCAAACGTTCAACGTGCTACGACGAGAGCTCTAGACAGCATCGAGGTTGCCGACTTCCAGGGAGCGTTCGAGGATTGGAAAATCCGGTATTAACGTGTTATTGACTCCAATAGGGACTACTTTGAAGATTTCTAAAGAAAAATTGTACATATTTTGCCAATAAAAAATTTCCTGAGGTCAGTCCGGTTACTTATTATTCAGACCCTGTATACTATAAATAAAAGACGTATTCTTACCATAATAGACAAGTCTTCCAGATACGCTGCGGCCTATACTCTAAATAGCAGAAATAGCCTTTGCATAATTAAAACGTTGAAACGCCAATCAGCAAGCTGAGTTTACCTCAACCTTATTTAAGGTCTTTGGTAGACAGTACGGAATTACCCACCACATTACACCTCATCAACAAGCAAGTAGCAACGCACCAGTTGAACGATTACATTTGACTCTTACGGAAATATACAAAATCATACATAACAAACAACAAGACAAAGACCATGACGATATGCATTGTAAATGAAACAACTATTACATACTAGTTGTGACAATTAAGTAATGAGAATGATTTTATTACCGCACTTGTGGGAAACCTGGGACTTTGAAATGCTCTTCCCCTTTCTCGGCATCCTTCCTCTATTTATTGATATATTTACCATCGCTCTAGCTTGGTGATAGTACTCTTAGTCATGCCCAAGTGTTTCGATGACATAAAGAGTTTAAGGAGGGGCGTGAAAGCGTGGAAGATGAGGCATGGAGTGGAAAACCAGTCGAGCTGCGGACTGGCGCGAATGCGCAGCATGTACGTGCCCTAATCCGTGAAGATCGGCGTTTAACAGTTCGAATGTTGGCCTCAGAACTGGTATGAACCGTGAAACAGTCAGACAAATTTTAGCCGACGATTTTGGGGTGAAAAAGTTGTGCATGAAGATCACGACAATGCGCCGTGCCTCACCACCTTCAGTGTGTCCCAGTATTTGACCTCTAAAGGGATCGCCGTGTTGCAACAGCCGCCTTATTCGCCCGAAGTGTCACCGTGTGACTTTTTTGTTCCCTAGAGCAAAACCGGTGGTCAAAGGAACCCATTTTGAGTCAATTACGGACATCTAGGCGGCCGTGATGAGGGTACTCATGAACATCCCCGTCGAAGCGCTCTAAAAATGTTATTAAGCATGGAAAACGCGCTGGAATCGTTGTATAGCTGCCCAGGGGACTACTTTGAAGGGAATGACAGAATTTTAGAATAATTTTTAAATATACGGTTTTCGTGGAATCAGTCTCATTACTTAATTGGCACACCGCGTATGTGTGGCAAGCTCCTAAATGGTTGGCGCCTAGAGCTAAAATTCCAACTAATTCATGGTGTGGAGAGTCGCTACATACTCTTATATTTGTAACTGTTTTTTTTTTATGAAAATAATAATTATAAGGAACCTTCTCTCACATCATTGCAAAGCAGTCTCAGTAAGTTTGACTCGGTTACCAATTGCCTACAACCGTTTGTTCGAGCTGATATAATTGCTTATCTTATGTTTATTTATCATGCTCCAAATTTGTCATGAAATTCCCAAAAGATTTCATTTCATAGCTTACTCAGCAAATCTTTCGCCAAAATCGTAAACTCTCGCCCAATATCTTCGCAATATCATACATACTCGTATGCATATTTATTGTTATCAAGCCCTCAGTGCATATCATGGAAACTTTGCTATCTGTTCTGAACTTGAACTGCTAATAAAATCTTATGTCTCTCTGCCAAGTTAAGTTCACTTCGCATGAACAAGGAGAATCTGCGATATGCCTTAGGGACACATACGATCCCGATAGCGTGCAAACAAGAGCTTCTCACAATCCGAAAAAATTTTCTCTCACGAAATCTCGTCGCCTCCTTTTTGGCTTATCTATGCGATTTTGTTTGAAATAGGACATTGAGTAGGAAAGATATGCATGTGAGTATAGTTTAAATGTAAATAAAGTTTCAAATCGGAGTATTTCAGGATAAATAGGAGTCTGCTCATAAATCTGCCTAAGATGGCATATCGAAAAAATGCTAAGGACAATTTTAAAATGTTTTTCTCTCTCGTCTACGATGGATTCTGTTTGAGTTTGTGATTCATAAAAAAAGTGTCAATAGTGTCTCAATATGGAATGGAAATTCAAATAGAGTTTTCAAAACCAATGACGTGGAAGCTTCACTGGCCTAGAATGCTTTCTCTTCAGAATGCTTCAGCATGCATGGATAGGGACCTATTAGAATCTGACACTCTCTTAATTAGAAATACGGAAAATGTAGAACAATTTTCTGGAAAGCGTGACGAGAGCTTTGCAGAACTAAAAAGAATAAAATTCTCCTCGTATAGGATTTTTCAATGGAGCTCAAAAACAGGACAATTCAAGGCCACGCAATTTCCCAGCGGATTTCATCTATTCTATGTATTTCAAAATCCAAATCAACGCCAATCTAGCCAACGGCGTCACCCACATCGGCAAGTGTGTGGGCACGATAGACGCCTTGGAATCATAACATGGATATTGGGATAATTTGATTTTTCGATTTGTTTTTGAATAGCAGCAAAAATATCGAAAATATCACGTTTTCGTTCCATTTGAATGGTTTTCCTGCTGACACTCTACCGAACGCTTTCTGTGCTTTTTATGGCTATACCAGAGTGGTATTTGCTTTGTTCAATATTTTCGAAGCAGAACGAATGGAATCAATAGTGTGAATGGTTTTATTGGGAGCAATTTGATGATATTGCAATGTTAGCAAATAAAGACAGTGTGGAAATTGCAAAAGACAAATACTCGCGATAAATGAAAATTGTTTACATAATACTGGCTATGGGTGTCAGAACGTGTCGACATTGTTTTCGATGGATTGTATTTATTACAAGGACCTTTTGCTATTGGAGATATAAGTTTGAATTGTTTGTGGAATGTTGAAAAACGGTGGACAATTGTACATACATATATTCATTCACACGATTTTATGATAGCCTGGCGTTTGAGTGGTGGTTGAGTTAAGAACAGAGAATGGCTAAGCTTACGAGTGCAACTATAATAGACTTCCTGTCACAAGACAATGGTTAGGCCAGTCTTGACATAAAGATGTCAGATTTGGTATTATCAGAGTGCTTGGACAATGGAAAGATTAAGAGTTTTCGAAAGAAAATGTCTTTGTGCGTATACAGGTCTATACAGAAACCCTGAAACGGATTGGAAACACTATATGTAAACCGATTCAAAGAATTTATCAAACTACTAAAGTGACCAAAGTCGACATCTTCATTTTAAAAATGCCTGGAAACCAGATCACAAAATATGTAGCAATGAGCGAAAACCCAGATGGATACATTGAGACTTGTCTCTCTCTTCCTCCAGAAGCATTCATGTACTGCCACGAATACCTTTTGCACTCTTTCGCGCGATCGTTAAGATACCGCCCGAGCCAAGGTTATAAATGCTAAAATAAAAATTTTAAAGTAAAAACAAAACAAAAAAATGAGTACATTAAACAAAATAAGATACTTAAATAAAATTGAGTAATTAAGTAGAGAAATAGGTGAAGAGTTAAAACCTGAACGGCACAGAATCTAAATGAAGCAAACAAGGGAAATCAAAATACGTTCACCTAGGATACAGCGTATGAACACACATCAACACAGAAAAGGATTTACGATGAAATTGTACGTCCACTTGTTTCCAGTGCCCTGGAAAGATTCAATTCTTCGTGTTCGTCAGCGAACAAACAAGCAGAGGCAAAACTCACATAATGGAAGGCATCCGAGGCGACGAGGAACAAAAAGGCATCATACCACGAACATTCGAACAAATTTGGTCTCACATCGATCGAGTACAGAAATTGACACATTTTTGGTGTCTGTTTCCTATTTAGAAACTTATATGGAAGAACAACGTGACATATTTCAATCCAATTGCAAAACTTTAGAGTTAAGAGAACGCGAGAAGACTGGAGTCTATATGCCTACCTTGCATTCGGTCACATGCAAAGGCGTCGAGGATATGAATTCGGTAATGGATGGTACTTGGGGATCAATTATGTTGCACGCCACAGCAACATACTCCAACACACATGACATACTCAAAGCTTATAAACAACTTAAGCCGCTTCTGCCTTGTCACTTTCGACGTAACAGACACTTTAATTCGTGCTAAATTCTTACCGGGGTACAAATATGCTAAAACTGCTGAATACTGTGTCTACGACAAGATATACCCCTATATTCTAACCCGACAGTTCCGAGTTCAAAAGAATGTCAAAATTATGTATATCCAAATTTTGGCAGCAGAACCGCGGAAATAAATTGGAAATATTGGTGGCGTCGTTTGCTCTACACGATATCCATCAAAGCTGATACAAATATTTCGGCTGAGGATCTTATAGGAATAACAAATACATCAATTGCTCAATACAGAACTGCTGAATGTTGTGTGAAATGTGAAGGAGCTAATGAAATATTCCAGTGCATAAAATGCTGCAGAAGAAAATAGGTATAATTTCTAATTATGATCCCAGCCTGCATCGAGTTATCAAACAAATGGATATGCCGAGATTTGATTTTTTACTCACACCCTATGAACAGCAAGCCTTGAAACCAAATCAAAAAATGCTTGAAGAAGCCTTAAAAACCGCTCGTCATGACAGTGGAATCGCAAAGTGGCTGAACCCTTAGAGTGAAAACGATCTGAAAACAAGGAAACTTTTAAAATACTAAAATAAATACATGGCACTACCACAAGAACTAGTCGTTACTATCTGTTCCTAGAGTGAAGAGTGCTGAGGTCCCACCTCAAGTAGACAAGTGTTTTCAAGGAATGCAGGACAAAGTCATCATACAGGCCGATCAATTCACGGATTGAAGGGTGTTGGGAAGTGTCTTGTGGAAACAATTTCCAAGTCGTGTAATTCCCCGGTCAGAAAGAGATCAATTGCTCTTTCATTGCAATGATGATCCCCGAACAGGTCACATAGGGGTGCAGCGAACTTATGATATATTGGTGCAAGGCCACTACTACCCAAAAAAGCGCTGACATAAGGAAATACGTCAACAGAGTAGAATGTAGAGCACCTAAAGGAGCAATGGCATCTCGAGCGGGGAAGACTCGTACGCCATGGAAGACCATATGCTTTGATTTGGTGGGACCGCTTCCCAGATCCACCAAGGGTCATACGTACATTTTATGGATCGTAGTGGATTATGCCGCCAAATTCGTATTAGTTTTCCCACTTCTACAAGCAAAGGCTAGAAAGTGATCAACATGCTGGAGGAGCGGGTATTCCTGATGTTCAGCGTTCCAGCGGAGGTGATCTGTGACAACTGGGTACAATTCCGTTCAAAGGAGTTTAAACAATTGCTGAGGGCGTATGGATCAAATGCGATATATATCCCTTTTCATCACCCGCACCCCGCGGAATGAGATAACCAAAATTTCAAAAGGATGCTACGTTCCGATGCCAATAAGGACCACCGTCGCTGAGATGTGAAGCTGGGCAAACTGGGATGCGCATTGCGTGAATATACACATGAAGCAATGGGGGTCACTCCGTATTTCTTAAACTTTGGCTGCAAGATGGTGACGGATCGTGACAACTCAAAACCAGCAGGTCATAGCAGTAAGAGGGTGGATCGCCAAAGTAGAGCGGCGAAGATGGAGAAATTGAGGGAAGATGTTGCTGGACGATTGCGGGTGCCGGGAAAAGGAGCAAACTCGCAGTGTAACCTGTGGCACGAGAGATTCAAAACTGGGGATAAGGTGTGGCGACGAAATTATGAACTGTCTGACATGGCAAAACATTTCTCGGCTAGGCTGGCCCCAGAATTCGTGGGGCTGTAGAACATCGAACCACACGATTCAGGGGCTTCATACAGACTCCAGGAGATAGGCGATAAAAACGCGGAGTTATGGCATGCTTAGGACCTCAAACCATATTTGTTCTGAGACATTTAACCATGTAGAGTGTACTAAGGAGGCAAAGAAACAATGTGGTGAAGAAGTGAGGCAATAAGGTAAACCTTTTAAGGGGGCGAAAGCCAGTAGATAATAAGTTAGAAATTAATTGATGTAGAGAAGATAGACTTTAAGCATGTTAATACTTCATCTTTTTCTTAGCACTACCGCCCTTTTCGGGCTTTCGCTTCCTGCAAATAGCGCCTCCAACTGTCCATTGCGAACATCCTTCAATTTTGAAATCCAAGCAGCGATGACTTGTCTTCGTCAACCGAGTCAGACCAGCATTTCCTCAGTTTCCACGCTGGTCTTCGGCCTTCAGTTCTCCAAACGAATACCTTCTTGGATATCCGTTGTTCGTCCATACGATTCATGTGTCCAGCCCATTGCAGCTTCCGCAGTCTTACAATCGTTGAGACCTCCGATTCATCAACAATTTCATACAGCTCATGGTTGTATCGAATTCACCATTGGTCCCCGTCTAGCTTCACTCCGATTATTTGCCTCAGGACCCGTCGCTCAAAGGCGTTCTATATATTTGCGGATGCTTGCGTTAGGGTCCATGTTTCACACACATAGCATAACACAGGTCTTATCACAGATTTGTATACTTGGAGCTTTGTTTTTCTGTGTATGCAGCTGGCCTTCAAGATCGTCAATACTGAATAAAATATTATATTTGCGAGCTGTATTCTTTGGCGTATTTCATCTCTTGCATTACAGGTTCTCGTTATTTTGGAGCCTAAATACACTAATGCACTCACATTCACGATACTGTACTCGCCAAGTGTGATATTTTGGGTGTTCGAGGTATTTTTTCTTGACTGCGTCATGAGCTTTGTTTTATTTTCATAAATTTGTAGTCCTACTTGTCTTGCTTCGCTGTTAAGTTTCAAGAAAAGTTCTTTGGCAGTTGTTCATGTCCGCGGCAGAATTTTGATATCATCCGCATAGGCTAGTACTTGGCTCGACTTGTATAGAAATGCACCTCGCGTATCGACAGGTAGCTTCCGTACGACGTACTCCAGAGCCAAATTGAATAGCAATGGGGCCAGGCCATCTCCCTGTTTTAGTCCAATATTTGTGTCAAAGGCATCGGTGAGTTGGTTTTCGATGCGGACTTAGGAGGTCGTTGACGTCATTGTCATTTTGGTAAGACGGACTGATTTGGCTGGGACGCCAAAACCAAGCATTATTTGGTTCAGCATGTTAAGATCACTACGGTCGTGTACTTGCTGCAAGTCAACGAAAATTTGTTGTACGTCTGTGTTGAACTCCAAGCATTTTTCTAGTACCTGCTTGACTGTGAACAATTGGTCTATTGTTGGTCTACCTGCTCTAAAACCATCTTGATACTCCCTAATAATACCCTCGGCGTATGACCCAAATTTATTTTCTAAGATTTTCGAAAATATATTGCACGCTATACAAAGAAGTGATATGCCTCTATAATTTTCGCACTGTAGATTGTCACCTTTTTTGTGAATAAGGAATAGAATTGATTGGCTCCACTCTTTTGGCACATGTTCTTGTTGCCAAAGGTGCTGGATGACTTTGGGAAAAGCTTGATGAACACTACTGCTACCATATTTGATGAGCTCCACTGGAATTTCATCAATGCCCGGCGCTTTATTATTCTTTTGGGCTTTGATATTGGAACACACTTCATCCAGAGCTGGTGGAGACAATGGAGACTCTCCGTACACATCTAAAGGCTTCGATGTTCTGGAGCTGTGTAGGGGATTAAGGAAGTTCTTAAAATATGATGCCCATATTTCCTTAATCTTTGTTTTATCAGCGATGATATTGCCGATTTCATCACGACAGAGCGTGGTCTTGGGCTGATAACCACGTTTTAGGCTTGTCACTACTTTGTATGCCTATCTTGTGTTGTTGCTTGCTAGGCTTACATCTATACTTCTCAATTGGTCGTCAAAGTATTTTCTTTTCTAAATGCTAGTTATCTTATTCGCTACTCTACTACATATTCTTTATATGCCTGATTCTTTTTATCTAACGCATTCTGGCACTCATCATCGAACCAATGATTCTTCTTGCCCGGGTTTGATGTCCGATCGTCTGTTCTGCCACGGCCCTAATAGCCACTTTCACTTCCATCCAGAGCTCGTTGCTCGTCTTTAATTATGCGTCTGATAAGATGGGAGCCAGCTGATTTTCGAAGGTCTCCGTGAAATTATCGACCGCAGATGCCGTTTGGAGTCTTTCGATGTCAAATTTTTGTAGCGGGCTGGTGTTTGCCGAATATGCCTTTGACATACGACATCGATAGGTTAATTTGATCAAGTAATGATCTGAGTTACAATTGGCTCCTCGGTTTGTACGGACCTCAAGTATGCTCGAGGCCCAACGTTGTTGGATCAAAACATGATCGATCTGGTTTTGTGTGTTGCTTTCCGGTGATACCGATGTCATTTTATGAATGCGTCGATGTGGGAAGCAAGTTGAACGTATGACTAGATTTCTGCTACATGCAAAGTCAATCACACGCTGGCCGTTGTTATTTGTTTCATCGTGGAGAGTATATCCTCCAGTCATCCCTGATGAGATAGCTTATTGCCCACCTTAGCGTTGAAATCACCCAGAATAATTTTTGTGTCATTTGTAGGCAATGAGTTAACCAGTCTTTCCAGGTGACTCTAGAACATTTCCTTCGTTTCTTTGTCATTTTCTTCAGTCGGGCCGTGAAAATTAATCAGCCTGATTTTGAAAAATTTTGCTTTTGTACGGATCGCACACCACCGTTCATTGACTGCTACGAGCGCTTTAAACTCCCTATCCACAATGAAGGCTACTCCGAATCCGTTAATAATTGGGTGGAGGAAAATAGCTAGTAAGTTCTTCTTTAAACTGGTGGTGAATGGTAGAATTATATTAGACTTTAAGTTGAATGTAGAGTAAGGCACGTATTAAAGCCGCTCGGCAACACAAACAGCATTTTAAGTCATAATCGGAGAGTCTGGCGTTTTGTTACAATGGAAATCGGCATGACGGGCTCGCGGCTGTCTTCAAACCATGAAACCATCGGTCGCACAAAGTAGTTAAATAAATGGGGCATGGGTCCCTGGAAGCGTTGGTGAGTAGAATATTGGACAGCACCCCACACAAATAATTTCGGTTAATTGATATCATTACCTGTGTTGCAACAGCCGCCTTATTTATCGATATGTAACCCTGTGACTTTTTTGTTCCCTAGAAGTAAATTGGTGGTCAAAGGAATGCATTTTGAGTGGATTACGGACACCCAAGTGGCCGTGACGAGGGTACTCATGGACATCTTAGTCGAAGTGTTCCAGAAATGTTCCGAGGCATGGAAAACACGCTTGAATCATTGTATAGCTGCCCAAGGGGACTTCTTTGAAGGGGATGGCAGAGTTGTAGAATAATTTTGAAATATACGATTTTCATGGAATTAGTCTCATTACTTAATTTTGACACCTCGTATATGTTTCCATAGTAATGCAGCGCATATTGTTCCATAGTAATATAGTAAAACTCAAACCACTATAACTTCGCTGAATACCAATTGATCTTTGTGAAACTTTCAGTACAGGTAAATCTTGAGTCATTTATACACAAAAATTTTTTATTAAAGGAATTTTTTTATTAAAGAGTGAGAAGTGATCGCCCCAGCATCGACAAATTCTTCCTTGCTAGTTAGAAATACTGGAACTTGTTTCCAGCTGTGTGAGGGATGTTTGGTGGCCACGTTTCTAACTTGGCGGCTACTTGGGACGAAGGGACAAGGGAGTAGTGCCTCCTATGACCATTTCCGATGGGCAAGCCGGGTCTGAAGTCCCAAGTCGACGGGCCCTCAAGTTGGAGGTAAAAGTACTTGAACATAAATCGATAAGTTTTTCATTCTGTTGGTATTCCGCTTATGTTTCATATAAAAAGTTTTCCAATAAGAGGTGTTATTTTAAATAGCCCGCTTTTCAGGTAGATGTCACTTTTGAAGCTGTTATTTTTTAATATTTGACTAGTAGAAAGAATTTATAACAAGTTGGGTAGACAGACCTATGCTCATGTCAGAAGGGTTTTGTACTCAACTTACAAAATGCCGTAACCAGCAACGAATAAAATTAAGAAACACGTCATGTTCGAGGATCATACTATTATTAACTAAGTTGGAAGAATTTTTTAATTCTGAGGTATTTGTTAAAATTATACCCATAAATATCTCGCTTGATAATTTTTGCAGATTTTTTTAGATCACGGGTGTCCATTCGCGAGGGAGAAAACACATTTTTCATGTATTTCCCCCCTGTGCCCCACTGAAGCAAAAACTGTCAGTTTAAGAACTGTTTTGAAAAGCTCTCATAGAGAACTTTCATTTGATACTCATATCGGCTACGTTTCATGAAATTTTTTTTCAGGGGCCACTCCTCTATACTGTAAGCATCGATTCATGTCCTATTTTTTCGAATCCTAGAATGGCTACAAAACCCTTTTGCTAGGAGCTCTCTCCTGCCTCTTTGACTTGTTTCAATTGTATGTAGTCATCCTCATGATATCTATCATTCCTGAAACTTTCATGCAAATCCTAGCAAAGCTGTAGTGTCTAAGTCGGTAAAAAGCGCATATGGCTCCATAGCCATATGTTTCCATAGTAATACAGGGCATATTGTTCCATAGTAATACAGGAAAATTCAAATCGCTATAACTTCGTTAAATACAAATCGATCTTTATGAAACTTTCAGGAAAGATCAATCTTATAAATAATCATCTGTTTGCTAAATTTTATTGAATTTAAGGGTACCATTTAGAATTTATTCAAGAAAACATAAAATCGATAAATCATACTATTACTAACAAAGTTGAGTGAATTTCGACTTCTCACGTATTTTTTGTTATTGTACTCATTAAGGCCTACATCCATGATTTTTTTCAGGTTTTTCGGATGGAAGGTGTCCAATCGCGAGGGGGGGGTACGCGAAAAGTTCGTACATTTCCCCTTCCCCTGCCCCCCTTGGTACTTATAAGGCAATTTTAAGACCTGTTTTCAAAAGATCTCATTGACACCTTTCCAATGACACCCTACTCGACTACCATTGGTGAAAATTTTTTTTTGAGGGGTCAACTCCCTATATGGGGAGACCCCCCTTAAACCCCTTCGAAAAATTTTTCCACCCTTGAACTTTCAAGAGGTCACCACTTCTGACCTTTCCACAAAGTTTCATGGCTGTAGCCTCTATAGTTTCGGAGAAAAAGTGCTGTGACGTACAGACGGACGGACGGACGGACGGACAGACGGACAGACGGACACAGGTCGTGATTGCAATAGGGTTTTGTATTTTAGTACAAAACCCTAAAAATGGAACTACATGCTTAACAACGCATTGAAATTATTAAAATTCACTATAAAAATGATAAAAATTAGGCAGAGATGGTTCATAAAACTTGAACATTTATGGATCGTCGTGAAGCACATTGTCGGACCGCAATACAGAAGTCGCTGGAAAAATTTGAGCTGTTGGGACAACTTGGTGATGTGAAGAATAAAACCCGTGCACGTCACTCAAGAACAGCCGAGAATATTGCTGCTGTAGCCGAAAGTGTTGAAGAAAACCCAGGTTTGTCCATTCCTCGTCGTTCTTTGGAATCAGGCATTCCACAAACGTCATTAGACCGTATTTTGCATAAAGATTTGGATCTTAAGGCATATAAAGTTCAGTTAACACAAGAACTCAAGCCGGTCGATTATCAATAACGTCGTGTCTTTGCTGATTGGGTCCTTGAAATGCATGAAAATGATCCGGAATTCCATCGAAAAATCATCTTGAGTGATCAGGCCCATTTTCACGTCAGAGGCATCGTCAACAAGCAAAATTGTCACATCTGGGGCTCGGAAAACCCAAGAGCTATTATTGAAAAGCCTCTCCATCCTCAACGTGTGACTGTTTGGTGCAGTTTATAGTCGGGCGGACTCATTGGACCTTACTTTTTCGAAAATGAGGCTAGAGCAACAGCTACGGTGAATGGATTGCGCTATTGAGAGATGATTAATGATTCTTTGTGGCCGGGATTGGATTGTATTGATCTGGACAACGTTTATTTTCAACAAGATGGCGCTACGTGTCACACAAGCAACGAAACCATTGATCTTTACGGGAAAAGTTTCCGGACCGTGTTATCTCTCGACGAGGTGATCTCAATTGGCCGCCGAGATCTTGTGATTTAACACATTGCGACTTCTTCCTTTGCAGCTACGTGAAAGAAAAAGTCTACGCCAACAGCTCAGCGTTGATTCAAGACCTCAAAGATGGAATTCGTGAGTCTATCGTGAGGCTATCGAGGACAAATCGCTTTGCGATTTGGTTATGGAAAATTTCATGAAAAGGATATGGTCCTGTAAGCGTGGTCGTGGTGGTCATTAGCCTGATGTTATTTTTTACTATTAACGGCATACCTTCCTCTTTAAAATGAAATAAACATCTGATCATTTATATTAAACACGTTGGGTAAACAGACCTAAGCTCATGTCAGAAGGGTTTTGTACTCAACTTCTCAGAAATGCAGTCACCAGCAATGAATAACGTCAAGAAATATGTCAAAGAGATGTGCACGTTCAAAAGAAAATCCATTGTTTTTCTTTTTTCTAGGGTCACCATTTTGTTGCAAACCGACAAAAATCACTCAAATTATGAATTCTCAAAAATATTAATGTTATTGACCTTAATGGAAAATTTCAAGAACATCAAGTCAAAACTGCAGTGACTGATTCGATGGAAAGTCCATAAAATACCAAAATCATGTGTTATTTTTTGTTGTGATTGGAGAAATTTCAAACGGCTATAACTTCCGTGTAAATTATTCGATTTTCATCAAACTTTTAAAGTTTAAGAACCCTTAGTAGGACTACGTAAATTTCGAATTTAGTTAAGTTTTAGGGCACTGATGCGATTTTATTGGGAAAAATGTGAAATTCGAATATCATACTATTATTAACAAAGTTGAGCGAATCTCGACTTCTAAAGTATTTGCTGTTGTTGTACTCATAAACACCTACTACTATAATTTTTTTTCAGATTTTTCGGGTCACAAGTGTCCAATCGCGCGGGGGGGGACACAAATCTTTCGTGTATTTCCCCTCCCTGTGCGTCCCTCGAAGCAAAAAGTATCAAACTCAGACCAGTTTTGAAAAGTTCTCATTAAGACCTTTCATTTAATACCCATATCGGCTACCTTCGCTGAAGTTTTTTTCGGGGGCCACTCCCCTATATGGGGAGACCCCCCTTAAATACCTTATAAAAATTTTTTGTAGTTGAACTGTGAAGAGCGCACCACTTTACACTTGCATACGAAATTTGATGTTTCTAGCTAAAGTAGTTTGCGCGAAAAAGTGCTGTGGCACACGGACGGATGGACGGACAGACAGGTCTCGATTTCAGTAGGGTTGATTTTACAAAGCCCTAAATATGGCATTTTTCTTTTAATATCAAAATAACACCACTTATTCGAAAACCCTGTAGTTCCATCTATTTCCAAGGCAGAGTAACTTACAGAACATTGAAAAAAAATCTTTTAACGTTGCAGCGCAAGTGTTACACCTTTAAAATAATTTTAACATTTGTAGTGCTCAATTTACACAAATTGAATTTTAGATTTATTTTGTAAAATCAATTTGCCATCGGAACGATTTTCCTCACAACAGCATTTTCCTACAGTAAAAATTACATCAGTAAAAAGTGTTCTATTTCCGAAAATTGGGGCTACTCGTACTATCACAACGTTGTTAGTTTTCCCACCTCGTCAAGATTCATATATGATATCCACGTCTGCACTTCGTTCGACGGAACTAATCAATAAGGGTTGACAGAATCCCGTAAACAAGTTAGAGACCAATTCAATTTCCGTGTGTAAAATACACCCTTAAGGGATGCATCACAATCAGGGTCGAAGCTATATGGGTGATTGTTATGCATGTGATGCATATCGAGGTCGTGAAAGGGTTCACATGTAGAGCAAAATGGTCAATTTGGATCTTTGATCCTAGATTGCATTATTTACATTTAACAGTAAGATTCAAAAAAGAATCAGCACTTGTTACTTTAACTCTCCAATATTTGTATTCACAATTTTCATATTGAGTTTTGGTCCGATGATGGGTAACTGCAAAAGCGAACGTTTCTATGGAATTTTGGACTTCTTTGCTTTAAGTCAGCCCGGATGGAAATTTCTTCATACAACTATTCATTTTCTACCCTTGCGAGTACTTTGTACTGTTCTGTCTACATATCAGCCCCGGTTACTCCTGTGGGAGTAGAGAGTGATAAAATTTTCAAGCTGCAATTAGTGCTGGTGCTTTGAAATTTAACCGGTTGATTGCATTCTGCAACAAAGTCATCGGTGCAAATTGTGTATGGGCAAAATGTAAATTGCATAGCGGTTGAAACCACTTCGGATGTAACCGTGCTCGTAAATGCAGGCGTTGTTTGATCATGCAGGGCAGCAGGATATGATGGCTACGTGAACAAAGTCCTTCTATTTCTTGAACGAATGTTTCAACTATTGGAAACATTAGGCCACACATTTGTGTGGGAATGAATTAGCAAATAGGGATTTTTTTACGATTTGGGCTAGAAAAACTTGTGTGTGGCAGGTGATTTTTTAATTAAAGGGCTAATAAAGATTCAGTGAACAAGAACTTGAACTTTTCAGGGCTTTGTAAAACAAGCTTTGTAGTCCGAATAGTGTAATAGTTATATCGCTCGACATTAAAGAATGTCACCTTTTAAAATGAAAAATACAATTCCTAGGACATGTCATGGAAGACCAAAAAATACTCACTTGACCGGAAAACATAGATGCTCTAATTTAATATCCAACGAAGCAAAACCAGAGGCAAGTCCAAAGTTTTCCTAGATCAATGTATTATTTGAAAAAATTCAGAGGAGGAGCTCAGCTAGAGTATGCACACCATACACTTTCACCAAAATACGATGACTTTCGGCAGTCTTTTTCTTCAATGAAGAAGTTCTCCCCGCAAAAACACTTTATTCGGCACAAAAGTCGACATTTTCAGAGTAAGAAAAGTATTGTTGGTTACGCTTCAGCTAATTGACACATACAGATTCTGAAACTATATGACAGTAGCTTTCCAATACATATTTGGAAAGGTGAATCACTGGAATAAAAATCAAATTACGCCATCTGTTAGCAAACCGCATGAATTAACCGGCACCCCTATTATATATACAGTGGCTCACATAAGTCAGCATACAGCATGTAAAAGCACGAATATGGTACAGTGGAATAAGAGAGGATGCAATGAAAACGTAAAAATAACTTTATTGGCATTAAAAATAAGTTTCATAATATAACAATAAAGGAAATCCGAACACAGAAAGAAATAAGCCATAAAAACTAAAAAAAATTCATCCATCGAAAGTCAGTATACGCTACGAGCCATGTTTCGAAAAGAACGAAAATGGCCAAAAAACGCGAGGTCTATACTTTGTAGGACATCCAACAGCCTTAGTAACAGCTTCTAAATGCCTTCGCATCGAAAGAACGAGATTTCCGGTAATTTCGGGTGGAATATTTGTCCAGGCACACAGCAGTGCGGATTTCAGGGTCTCTTTGGTAGTAATAGTTACACTTACGGCTGGCTCACGAATTCTGCGATCCAATTCTTCCCCCAAATGCTCTATAGGGTTTAAATCGGGAGACTGAGGCGGACTGTGAAGCTGGTGAGGGACGTTATACAGCAACCATTCCTTGACACTTCTAGCTGTATGTTCTGGATCATTCTCCTGCTGAAAAATCCAACAGGCTGTAGGCTTAATTTCTGCATTGAAGGTATCAAACTGCCTCGCAATATGTTCAAATACATGTATTGATCCATAGTACCATCAATAAAATGTAATTGCCCCACACCCGCGGCTGACATACAACCCCATACGAGGACTGACCCTCCACCGTGTTTCACTGTACGACGCAAATTCTTCTTTGCCAATGCTCCGTTCCGGTTCCTCCATACGTATCCGCGCCCATCAGAGCCATAAATATTATACTTGATCTCGTCACTAAACAGAACTTGATTCTAAAAACTTTCGTCCTTATTAAGACGCAGGCGAGCGAAGTCGAGTCTCTTCTTTTCATTCACTGGAGATATGAAACGTTTCCTGGGGAGAACTCTGCCTTTATAACCCTGATTACGCAAAACTCGACGTATTGTTTCTGGACTCACTTGCTTTCCTGTTGCCTTCACAAGTTCAGTGGCCATTGCTGGAGCACTTTTTTGTGGCTCCTTACTCATTTTCCGAAGCAAGTCTCCCTCATCTCTCTTACTTTAGCATTTCGGTCTTCCTGTTCGTTGTTTATTTTGAATTCTCCCTTTCGTTTCCGCTTTCCGTATGATCGTTTGCACCGTTGTCCGACTCCTTCCAACTATTTTGGCAATTTCGCCATATTTTCTTCCAGTCGTTCACTAAGGATAATTTTTCGCGCTTCCAAACTCGTTTCCTTTCCTGTACTCATTTTAAAGTATTAAATATATATATATATATATATATACATATGTTTGTATGTATGTATGTATGTATATATATATATATATATATATATATATATATATATATATACATACATACAAACAAACATATATTACACATAATTGTCATAGATCTTTCTATCATAATAAAAAAAAATATTAATATAATTTTCTGAAAACTTTTGTTTTATTTACAATTAACATCGCGCGTTTAAGTTGGACCACCCTCTATATATATATATATATATATATATATATATATATATATATATATATATATATATATATATATATATATATAGAGGGTGGTCCAACTAAAACGCACGATGTTAATTGTAAATAAAACAAAAGTTTTCAGAAAATTATATTAATATTTTTTTTTATTATGATAGAAAGATCGATGACAATTATGTGTAAAACAAACTTTTGCTCAAATGCTCACCACTGCTACGGTGGCATACATCTATCCTATGCTCCATATTTTCAATGACTCTGAGACCCTTGGCTTATTGATGTTCACTTTTTCTTTTTAATATCCCCAGAGAAAAAAACGAGTGTGCTTATGACCACACAACTGTGAAGTGAAACTTCTTCCGCTCCATCTGTATATATATATATATATATATATAGATATATATATATATATATATATATATATATATATATATATATATATATATATATATATATAAATAAATCAGTAATTACTGTGGTTGATTGTAAAACCGAGACATGTAGTGAATAAGAGTTTCCTTAATGTCCGTAAAGGACCGCAGCGATGTTCTGCTGCCTCGGCAGAGGAAGGTGTTGATTCCTGCCGAGAATGCCCTCGTCCGGAGATGCGTGAATGCGCTGGCAGGCTAGCATTGCGGTGTCGTGGGGCGGGTTCGTTTCCCCGGCACGAGGACTCACTACAAAACATTTCGCATTCACGAATTGCTTGCAGAGATCAAGAGGACGACCGAAGTCGCAAATCTGTAGATAACCTCCACGAAGGAATTACGACTTGTTGCGAGAACAAGTACAACCTGACAAGAAAGACTAATTTGGGGGTGACCTCGTCTTTACCCAAATACATTCAGGGCCCGCAAATGAAAGAGGGGCAACCGGGTGGTGGTGGAGCCCCTTCATGCCCACCCAACCGGAATAAATCCAATGTTAAACTGTTGAAGTGGCCAGGTATTCCTCTTCTGAGTGGAAAACTCATATAACTTGAATTATATGAGCTTTCCCATCAGAAGGGGAGTACCCCGGTGACCAATTTATGTCATAGAATTATACAATTGAATTGCATAACTCTATGCCATAAAAAGGCACTTGGATTGGGCCACTCAACCCATAAAGTCACCTGAAACAGAAAAATTATTAAGTACCCGGTGGCTGGCTCATATTTTGGGGTGGAAGCCTGCCACCGTACCGGGTCCTATACCCGATTAGAAAACAGCCGGAAGGGAAAGACCGTCGGGTACGTTTTGAATTCATTTTTATTTAATACTTCATCTCAAAAAAATTTCAATGTTTCTTGTGTTGTATATATAAGAAAGATATTTAATAAAATCTGTATAAAAAAATCTAAAAATTTAACATTTTCAATAAATATTTCTTGTCCTGCAGAAATACTTCTTGTGTGTGCTTACTTAACCCAAACGGATCAGGTTGAAAATTAGAGTTAATATATGTGTATATTTTATGCATAACAATAGTAGGCAAACAAAAAGGTACTTACATGCATGTTCCGTCGAGCGCTCGATGGGTGCAGGTAACTTCTTCTAACAACGTAGAACAACTGGTTGTTTTAATCGTACATAAAAAGCAATCACACACAATCACAACAGTACCAATTAATAATCTTAACTTGAAAGGTGTTTAGTACGGAATTTGTAAGATAAAGCGACTTAATATCTTTCTTCAGAGATGGTGCATGGTACAAAACAAAAAAAATGAGAACAATTCAAAAGTCCATATAAGATACGATTTTCGCGAATGTTTTTGTTGTGCTGCTATCGATGACGACGGGTGTTTTTGTTTTCCTATATGTGTGCTCTGTTGCCAGATTCCCCGCGTCTATACAACGTCGTTGCGATATTTCGACGGTTGTCGCTGACTTGTATGCTGGCGCTCCGCGATAACGAATATGATGTGAGTAGCTAGAGAATACCAGTTCTGGCTCACTTTTTTCATACAAATTTCAAATGTGGTCTAGGGTGTGTGTCTTGGGTGTATGGGTGTGTATATTAGGGTGGTATAGGTAGGTGCCTGGTATAAGAAGGTATGTGTCCGGAATAGGTGTGGATCTTTTGGGTGGTTGCAGCGAGGGTGTGTGTCTAGGATATGTGGATATGTGTATCGGATTAGTGTAGATGTGGGCCTTAGGTATGTGGATATGTGTATCAGATTTGTGTAGATGTGGGCCTTAGGTATGTAGGTATGTGTACAAGATTGGTATAGGGGGGTACCAGGGGTGAGAAGGTATGGGTCTAAGGTAAATATACATCGGTACCTTGGTTAGATAGGTAAGTGTTCCGGGTCTTAGTACCCTCTAGCGGTTAGTAGAAGTAGTCATATGTCTTTAGATTACTGGTGCATATCCTTCGCCTTTACAGCCTGTGATGGTAAATGGTGAAACTAGAAAGTTGATTTCTGTCTAGATTAGTCCCGTGTTTTCAGTTAATAGATTAAAGACTTAGATTTCCCAGCGTGTTTATATAGGGTCAATATAAATGTTTAAGCCTTTGACGCTTTTAGCGATAGATAATTATACTATCCATGTTTTTTTATTCATCTGGAAGGATTTCTCATACATTCGTTTCTTATAGTCTTTGCATGGTTACGTTATTCATCTTTGGTGGAAGTGTTTCTCGGGTCTTTAACGCTTCTAGCGGTAGATAGTTTTTTACCCATGACCACTTTAATGTATATGTTAGGAAATCCACGTCTAGAGTTGATAGTTTGAAGTATTAGGGTTGCTAAGCCATTAGGGAAGTTCTATTGATAGGTGGCGCTCTACGCGATAGGTTTACTGCTTATAGGGCTTGAGAATTTCTAGCATATCTCACTACTGAGAGGCTTCCGGGTCGAACGATTTACTTTTTCACAATATGCGTACTGAACGTTTTTTATGGTGCGATTGGCTGCGTGGTGACGGCGGGCGTTTGTATAGACGGATGACTGCGATACTGATGGATGATGGACGTGCCCGTCAGCGCGTATTCTAAGCCGTGGGAATTTACTTCATGGGCGCTTGGATAGGGAACGCGTTGCAGCGATTGGTGTCTTTGGCTGCGTGTGGAAATTGCCGATTTGCTTGATCATGCTAGCCGTGCCGGAAGTTTTTATGATGCGAGTTATTGTGTGGTATGGAGGGCGCTGCATTATGGATGGGCGCAGGGCTTGCCTTTCGATGGGTGCTCTAAGGCATGAGAATTTACTTAGTGGGCGCTTGCTTAAGGTACGTTTTTGCTCCTCGTTTGATGTCTATGGACGGTATTGTAGATGTGATGCGCGTCGCTTGTTTCCACCAAGGCGGATGTTATGAGCCGTAGAAATTTGCCTCGTGAGCGTTTGGTTAAGTTTCCGCGTTGCTCATCAAAGGGTGCCTGTCTTTAAGTATGGACGACCTTGTAGGAAATTCGGAATGATTTGCGTCGCTTTTCAGAGGATCGTGATTGCGGTGTAGATTTGCCCGGCGGCGAGTTCTGTTAAGCATGGAAATTGACCTCGGGGGATGCGTGGCATGTGCAAGTGATTTTGCTTGTTAAGATTAGTTTTTCGTACGCATAGACTTCCCTGTCGGCGCGAGTTTTGAGGCATCGGAATCTACAGCGTGGAAGAGAAGTGGCATGGCGTACATTGCATTGTAATTTGGTTTTGCTTGATGGAGGCGTTTTTTCTTGTTGTGTTGGCCGTGGGCAGCGGGTAACGTGATGCGCGACATTGAGACGTGTTTTCATAAATGTCCATTCACAGATGCGCCTGTTCTAGTTTGCTGATTATTATTTACATTGATTGTTTTCAGTTTCATTTTGCTTGGATACGTCGTTTCTTTGGTTTGTGACTCATTGCTATTGTATATTATTGCTTTTATCGGTTTCATGTCAATAGTACTTTAAAAATCGTCTACAATGTATTTTGTTCGGTTAGACTACTATGTTGATTGCTCAAATCTATGGATGCAGTAATACGTTCTTGATATTTAGTATAGTTTTAAATTTTAGTTTGCTTGTAGCAGCATTTTGTTTGTCTTCATCATCATCACTTATTTCTTAAAGCAGTTTCTATACTTCATTCTCTGATTTTACTATTATGTAGAAGTATGGTACTATATTCATTCATGTTTTCTTTACTATAGGATGCTCATTGGTTTTGTTCAAAAATTCTAATAATTTCTTCCAAGACGAGTTATTTTTTCAAATTAATGATCTTGTAGTGCATGAGATGGTGATAATTTTGTTCGTACATCATATGATTTGTCCCTTTTGATAAGTGCTTGGGTCTATTTTTAGATCACTATGTTGAGATGTTTGTTTTGGGTATCTATTCTAAATTTGAGATTATTTATGGATGTTGTATAGGAAAGATATTACGGTTTATGGCTTCTGGAATGCTACTTTTTTATGGAGTTTATGTATGATGGATGTAGAAATCATCGTGGTGGTCCTAATGAGTAGGAATATAGACGCATTTTCATTGATTAATTTTGGGTACGTACTGAAAGGAAGAACCTAATATAGAAAAAAGTGAATGCGCTAGGTCATTGACATTAGGGGTTTGTTGGTATTATGGTATTATTCTTTGTTTATGTTCATAATGCATGGGAAAATATTTTTGGTCCTATATGATGGCATTATAGGCATGCACTAGATTGAATAAATTTTTATATTTACTCTGAATTAGGTGCTGTTATTATGGATCTGTATTATTTAGTTTAAGTAGTTTCATGAGTGTCAGCATAATATAGAGTAAAACTGTTATTTTATGCTTGTCTCATATTCTACACAGTATGTATGATTTTTTGACATTTCCGAATTTCTCTAGGTATATTTTCATTTAGAACTTGTTGATGTTTTTTGAGTATGATAATTTTTAATTTGTTATCTCCTTAGGAAAATGATGCTTGAATGGTGCCGTTAAGTTGATACTTTTCGGATGCATATCTCGCTTTTAATGCCTATATGATTGCATGAGAATTTACAAACCTCATACTTTGTGTGCTTGTATTAAGCGTAAAGCCACTTCTGCTATATTCATATACATTTTCAATATTTGTGCATTAAGTAAAATACGTATTTACTACATTTTAAATATACTGGACTTATCATCATAGCGATTTGAGGGTATACTCATTAACATATTCAAGTATTATTTTCACATAAGTAAAATATATTCTTGTTGAGTTTTTTCTTATCAGAATTTTTTTCTGCTGGATGCTTGGTTGATTTTTTTTAGGTTTGAAGAAGATCTAATTAGTTTTCAACATAAAGGATATGTTTTGGGTTGGCGCACTGCTACTATAGATCACTTAGGCTAATGTTTATGTAAGATAGTTCGGTATAGATAACGATGTGTGGAAGCATATGAGTTTATGGTAGGCTATTTTTAGATCGATCTCATCGTATCTTGTATAGACAAGTAGCATATGTTATAAAGTGTTCTTGATAAGGATGGTCACGAGTCATTGTAGGATGTTAAGATATGATCATTACTTTCAGGAGGTGTTTGTCTGCTGGTAATTTGATGAACAGATGTATACTTGAGTTGAATGAACTAATGAGGGGGTTTTTTTTGTCTCTCATTAGATATTTTTGAATGGTAGAATTGAGTGTTTGACACTTGGGAGTTTCGGATATTTTAGGAATGTTTAGGTTTTTTTGGTTTATTGTTTGAGGTATTTGTTTACTTGAGCAGTGTTAGATTAGTTGTTAAAATAAAAAGATTGTGTTTCTTTCTAATAGAAATAATTTATTGAGTAATGCTATTTTTTGTTATATATAAATAAATTTTCATACAATTTACAGGACATCTAATATATGGGTTGATATATTTATGAATTCTATAGCATATTGAAGGTTTATTCAGCTGCACTATTTCTGCTTTAGGACCATACAAATGTATAGTAAGTCCTCTCACGTCTTTTTTAATGTTTATTATACAATTTATATAGCAATTCAATATCCTCAGCATATAATTGTAGCTTATGTCCCCTTCACTCTAGTGCAAACTGTTGATGTTTCAATTCGAATTTCGTTTTGGTTGCATTTATGAGAAAAGTATGTTCCTTGATGAATTACTGGTGAGGATTTCCCGATACATTCTAATAGCGCTGGCCACCAGTTGGCTCTAATTTTGTTTGGACTATTTATACTACTCGATGCTATGAATTATTACTTTGTCGTATGTATGCGAGACTGCAGGAGTATGTACTGTTTTATTAGTTTAAAAGTATTTCTTGTCTCTTGATCGTATGAATGACAAATGCATGTATCAGTGCCTGATGTCGTATTAGAGTTGGACCATTCACATATTTGGTAGTGTATTCCATGTTTATTAGATACTTTCTCGCCCATATTACCATATTTAAGCATATAATTCTCGATTCGTATTCGGTGTTCAGGAAAAAATATCACGGTACACTTCCATGAAGTATAGGATAACCATTGTAATAGATCTTATCGCGGTGAAAGTGTATTGACCTCTGTTTTCCTAGTTTTCTTGAAGTCGTTTACGTTGGTTTGCTGAATTTTAAAAACCTCATAATAATCCGTAGAATTATATGTAGTCTAGTGATAGAAAAAACGACGTGCTGCCTTTAAGTTAACATACATTCATGTCCTAGTTTGTACAGTGCAGCTAAGATGAGGGTCTGTTTCTCAATATTAAATTTCAGTATTATATAGACTCAAGAGGTTATACTTGATTTCAAAGCCTTTCACAATAGTTTGTAGTTTACCAAGTCTCAATTTCCAATTTCCTTATGAATATTTCCTTTAAGTGAAGTAAAACATTGTTTATAGGGTTTTTAGTATTTTATTTCATCACATGGAAAATTAGATCATTACATAGTACTGGTATTTCATAAAAAAGCCTAGAGTAGTTTATATTTACAAATGATGTTTGAGTTGGAGTGAAGAAGTCGTTGATATCCAGTTTAAGTACGCTTTTTTCTCTGCATCTTGCACAATATTGGTCATAGTATTCCTTCACACAATCGGTAAGCAAATTGTTGTATTGCATGACAATGTTGAAAAAATCCATCAAGATGAAAAGCGTGAAGAGCTCGGGATGTTTAAGTATTAGTCTCTCTCCTCCAATAGGTATGTAGAAGAGTTCAAGAAGTCCAAGCTGATTTGCAGGGAACTCATCTACTCTATCCTTGAGATCAATGAGGTATTGGCGAAGTGAAGTCCATTGACTGTTATCTAACTCCAACTGATTTTGTCCACTGCATCGGAAGATTATTTTTGCTTGAAATGTCAGCGGGTCAAATCCAAGTATTACTTTGCTTTTGTGGAAGCCTTCATCAAGATAGTATGTATAGTTCAGCAAGAGGTTTTTCTCATAGATTCGCTGTTTCTCTCGATTCTTTTTTAGTTTCTTCTCTTTCTTGTTCACTTTTCTGGCTGAAGTAGCCTTATCAGTCTGGCTGGCCTTTTCATGCTTCTGACTGACTGACGAAGTTACTGGATCTGCTCCGTTCATTTTAAATGACTGCTTCTAGTAGTAGTAAAACTAAAGATGTATATTTGTTACACCAGCATATATATTCACTTCTCTGCATTTACGGATGGAGTGGGGGGCAAGTTCAATATGTGTTGATAATTCTATTGCATAAGTAAACATGTTTAGCTCTTGAATGCTGTAATGTTGCTTACGCTCATGATTTAAATTCAAAGATAAGAAAGTGCTATGGAGTTAAGATTTGAACCACCAAGCTAACAGGAGTAGGAGTCAGTAACAGGAAATGACACTTTGCTCCGTATTTCCTTTAGAATTTTTAGGAGTACTGCTGGGCTACAATAGATTGCTTGTAGGCTAATTAGCTGTCTTTTTATCTATTAAACTATTTATTTAGCTGTCACTTTTGCTGATGAGCTGTCTATCTTATGTGTAATGCTGTCTTTTAAGCCGATTCCCTGTCTGTTTAGCTGATTTGCTATCCTCTTGAGCTGTCTATTTAGCTGTCACTTTAGCTGATGAGCTGTCTATTATATGTATTATGCTGTCTATGCAGCTGTCTATTTAGCTGATGCCCTGTCTGTTTAGTTGTTATGCTGTCTGCTGAGCTAACCGTTTAGCTGATAAACCCGTCTATTTAGCTGGTAAGTGGTCTATGTAGCTTTCTTTTTAGCTGATGCCCTGTCTGCTTAGTTGATATGCTATCTCTTTAGCTGTCTGTATAGCTATCTTTAGTTAATAAGTTGAGCGTTTGACCTTACTTGCTATCTGCCATTCAGTAAATTCATTTGATTGTTGGTAATTATCTACCCATAAAAAAATTCTTACTTTCCATACAGTTGCAGTCAGCTTTTTTTTACATTTACTTTAAATGTCATATGCACATCACGATTTACGTTAGGCCTATTGGTTACCAAGACTGCATGTTGATCATCTTCCAAGTTATTCGTAGGCATACATGGGTCAGACAAGAATCTTCACGTCTATGTTGCTCTTCTGGTGAACAAATCTTGATTAGGAGCAAGCCATTGTTATTTGCTCGAGAGTTAATTGATCTTATTTCACACTGATGCATTCTTCATAAGAACATTCTTTTTTATCTGCGTCAGTTTTTCTCTGGACCTCTGTCTATCTAATCTATAGGATCCTCTTTCTACAGCAATTCGATTTCAGTTCTCTAGGTTCTCATGTCTTCATAGGATTTGCGACCTATGGGACCCTCATTGCCCACTATAATGTTCCATTGCATTGAAATTATGTTGCTACACTTATGAACTCATCCAATATGCCCAAAAATTATATGATCCCATGGATCAGCCATTTGAATCATTTTGTAAAGCACAAACTTGTTGAATAAATCTCTACTTCATGCAAACCATTGCTAGGGCCTTAACATGAATTAGTTCAGCCTGTTGCTTAGTCGATGTATTAAGGGTTTATAGCGGAACTTATTAAGTATATTGAATCATCTTGGCGTTCTCATGTATGATCAACCCTTTTGGATTATCCGGGATATGCTATGACTGGAACGATTTTCTCCCTATCATTGAACAATTGAGTAAAATTTTGATACCTCCAACTGACTAAAAATCTGTCATTGATCCATTTTCAGAAGATGTTTGAATGGTTTGGAAGACTTGAGGCTGCAACATTACTCACAACCTGTGAAATGATTAAATATCATGGACAAATGTGTCTACATATGTACATTATAGTAGCTATCAAATGTCTTTGTATTAGTATCATATGATCGACTGGTCTCTTTATCATGCAAAGAGGGTTATCCACAATCACCGATCAGTTGAGCCGTCTGATACGATCACGAGTTGCCTGTTCAGCAGTTGAACTTTGGTCAGCTTCACACCAATATGTTTTCTCTTTCGCACCTGCTAACCCAATTGCCTGACGAACTCAAGGTAGCCTTCTCTTTCTCACCTACAACTCGAGTTGATTGGTGAGCAGAAGGTGGTGAAGGGCCTTACAGGGCTTCTACCCAGCCTTCCCCGTGGCATGCATGCATGATGACCTTCGCAGAGATGCAGAATAACCTTCTACCCAGCCTACCCCATTGCCACGCAGGCATGATGACCGGTAAGGCCCTTCACCACCTTCTGCTCACCAATCAACTCGAGTTGTAAGTGAGAAAGAGAAGGCTACCTTGAGTTCGTCAGGCAATTGGGTTAGCAGGTGCGAAAGAGAAAACATATTGGTGTGAAGTTGACCAAAGTTCAACTGCTGAACAGGCAACTCGTGATCGTATCAGACGGCTCAACTGATCGGTGATTGTGGATAACCCTCTTTGCATGATAAAGAGACCAGTCGATCATATGATACTAATACATAGACATTTGATAGCTATTATAATGTACATATGTAGACACATTTGTCCATAATATTTAATCATTTCACAGGTTGTGAGTAATGTTGCAGCCTCAAGTCTTCCAAACCATTCAAAAATCTTCTGAAAATGGATCAATGACAGATTTTTAGTCAGTTGGAGGTATCAAAATTTTACTCAATTGTTCAATGATATGGAAAAAATCGTTTCAGTCATAGCATATCCCGGATAATCCAAAAGGGTTGATCATACATGAGAACGCCAAGATGATTCAATATACTTAATAAGTTTCACTATAAACCCTTAATACATCGACTAAGCAACAGGCTGAACTAATTCATGTTAAGGCCCTAGCAATGGTTTGCATGAAGTAGAGATTTATTCAACAAGTTTGTGCTTTACAAAATGATTCAAATGGCTGATCCATGGGATCATATGATTTTTGGGCATATTGGATGAGTTCATAAGTGTAGCAACATAATTTCAATGCAATGGAACATTATAGTGGGCAATAAGGATCCCATAGGTCGCAAATCCTATGAAGACATGAAAACCTAGAGAACTGAAATCGAATTGCTGTAGAAAGAGGATCCTATAGATTAGATAGACAGAGGTCCAGAGAAAAACTGACGCAGATAAAAAAGAATGGTGACTTGACTCATTCTTATGAAGAAAGCATCAGTGTGAAATAAGATCAATTAACTCTCGAGCAAATAACAATGGCTTGCTCCTAATCATGATTTGTTCACCAGAAGAGCAACATAGATGTGAAGATTCTTGTCTGACCCATGTATGCCTACGAATAACTTGGAAGATGATCAACATGCAGTCTTGGTAACCAATAGGCCTAACGTAAATCGTGATGTTCATATAACATTTAAAGTAAATGTAAAAAAAAGCTGACTGCAACTGTATGGAAAGTAAGAATTTTTTTATGGGTAGATAATTACCAACAATCAAATAAATTTACCGAATGGCAGATAGCACGTAAGGTTAAACGCTCAACTTATTAACTAAAGATAGCTATACAGACAGCTAAAGAGATAGCATATCAACTAAGCAGACAGGGCATCAGCTAAAAAGAAAGCTACATAGACCACTTACCAGCTAAATAGACGGGTTTATCAGCTAAACGGTTAGCTCAGCAGACAGCATAACAACTAAACAGACAGGGCATCAGCTAAATAGACAGCTGCATAGACAGCATAATACATATAATAGACAGCTCATCAGCTAAAGTGACAGCTAAATAGACAGCTCAAGAGGATAGCAAATCAGCTAAACAGACAGGGAATCGGCTTAAAAGACAGCATTACACATAAGATAGACAGCTCATCAGCAAAAGTGACAGCTAAATAAATAGTTTAATAGATAAAAAGACAGCTAATTAGCCTACAAGCAATCTATTGTAGCCCAGCAGTACTCCTAAAAATTCTAAAGGAAATACGGAGCAAAGTGTCATTTCCTGTTACTGACTCCTACTCCTGTTAGCTTGGTGGTTCAAATCTTAACTCCATAGCACTTTCTTATCTTTGAATTTAAATCATGAGCGTAAGCAACATTACAGCATTCAAGAGCTAAACATGTTTACTTATGCAATAGAATTATCAACACATATTGAACTTGCCCCCCACTCCATCCGTAAATGCAGAGAAGTGAATATATATGCTGGTGTAACAAATATACATCTTTAGTTTTACTACTACTAGAAGCAGTCATTTAAAATGAACGGAGCAGATCCAGTAACTTCGTCAGTCAGTCAGAAGCATGAAAAGGCCAGCCAGACTGATAAGGCTACTTCAGCCAGAAAAGTGAACAAGAAAGAGAAGAAACTAAAAAAGAATCGAGAGAAACAGCGAATCTATGAGAAAAACCTCTTGCTGAACTATACATACTATCTTGATGAAGGCTTCCACAAAAGCAAAGTAATACTTGGATTTGACCCGCTGACATTTCAAGCAAAAATAATCTTCCGATGCAGTGGACAAAATCAGTTGGAGTTAGATAACAGTCAATGGACTTCACTTCGCCAATACCTCATTGATCTCAAGGATAGAGTAGATGAGTTCCCTGCAAATCAGCTTGGACTTCTTGAACTCTTCTACATACCTATTGGAGGAGAGAGACTAATACTTAAACATCCCGAGCTCTTCACGCTTTTCATCTTGATGGATTTTTTCAACATTGTCATGCAATACAACAATTTGCTTACCGATTGTGTGAAGGAATACTATGACCAATATTGTGCAAGATGCAGAGAAAAAAGCGTACTTAAACTGGATATCAACGACTTCTTCACTCCAACTCAAACATCATTTGTAAATATAAACTACTCTAGGCTTTTTTATGAAATACCAGTACTATGTAATGATCTAATTTTCCATGTGATGAAATAAAATACTAAAAACCCTATAAACAATGTTTTACTTCACTTAAAGGAAATATTCATAAGGAAATTGGAAATTGAGACTTGGTAAACTACAAACTATTGTGAAAGGCTTTGAAATCAAGTATAACCTCTTGAGTCTATATAATACTGAAATTTAATATTGAGAAACAGACCCTCATCTTAGCTGCACTGTACAAACTAGGACATGAATGTATGTTAACTTAAAGGCAGCACGTCGTTTTTTCTATCACTAGACTACATATAATTCTACGGATTATTATGAGGTTTTTAAAATTCAGCAAACCAACGTAAACGACTTCAAGAAAACTAGGAAAACAGAGGTCAATACACTTTCACCGCGATAAGATCTATTACAATGGTTATCCTATACTTCATGGAAGTGTACCGTGATATTTTTTCCTGAACACCGAATACGAATCGAGAATTATATGCTTAAATATGGTAATATGGGCGAGAAAGTATCTAATAAACATGGAATACACTACCAAATATGTGAATGGTCCAACTCTAATACGACATCAGGCACTGATACATGCATTTGTCATTCATACGATCAAGAGACAAGAAATACTTTTAAACTAATAAAACAGTACATACTCCTGCAGTCTCGCATACATACGACAAAGTAATAATTCATAGCATCGAGTAGTATAAATAGTCCAAACAAAATTAGAGCCAACTGGTGGCCAGCGCTATTAGAATGTATCGGGAAATCCTCACCAGTAATTCATCAAGGAACATACTTTTCTCATAAATGCAACCAAAACGAAATTCGAATTGAAACATCAACAGTTTGCACTAGAGTGAAGGGGACATAAGCTACAATTATATGCTGAGGATATTGAATTGCTATATAAATTGTATAATAAACATTAAAAAAGACGTGAGAGGACTTACTATACATTTGTATGGTCCTAAAGCAGAAATAGTGCAGCTGAATAAACCTTCAATATGCTATAGAATTCATAAATATATCAACCCATATATTAGATGTCCTGTAAATTGTATGAAAATTTATTTATATATAACAAAAAATAGCATTACTCAATAAATTATTTCTATTAGAAAGAAACACAATCTTTTTATTTTAACAACTAATCTAACACTGCTCAAGTAAACAAATACCTCAAACAATAAACCAAAAAAACCTAAACATTCCTAAAATATCCGAAACTCCCAAGTGTCAAACACTCAATTCTACCATTCAAAAATATCTAATGAGAGACAAAAAAAACCCCCTCATTAGTTCATTCAACTCAAGTATACATCTGTTCATCAAATTACCAGCAGACAAACACCTCCTGAAAGTAATGATCATATCTTAACATCCTACAATGACTCGTGACCATCCTTATCAAGAACACTTTATAACATATGCTACTTGTCTATACAAGATACGATGAGATCGATCTAAAAATAGCCTACCATAAACTCATATGCTTCCACACATCGTTATCTATACCGAACTATCTTACATAAACATTAGCCTAAGTGATCTATAGTAGCAGTGCGCCAACCCAAAACATATCCTTTATGTTGAAAACTAATTAGATCTTCTTCAAACCTAAAAAAAATCAACCAAGCATCCAGCAGAAAAAAATTCTGATAAGAAAAAACTCAACAAGAATATATTTTACTTATGTGAAAATAATACTTGAATATGTTAATGAGTATACCCTCAAATCGCTATGATGATAAGTCCAGTATATTTAAAATGTAGTAAATACGTATTTTACTTAATGCACAAATATTGAAAATGTATATGAATATAGCAGAAGTGGCTTTACGCTTAATACAAGCACACAAAGTATGAGGTTTGTAAATTCTCATGCAATCATATAGGCATTAAAAGCGAGATATGCATCCGAAAAGTATCAACTTAACGGCACCATTCAAGCATCATTTTCCTAAGGAGATAACAAATTAAAAATTATCATACTCAAAAAACATCAACAAGTTCTAAATGAAAATATACCTAGAGAAATTCGGAAATGTCAAAAAATCATACATACTGTGTAGAATATGAGACAAGCATAAAATAACAGTTTTACTCTATATTATGCTGACACTCATGAAACTACTTAAACTAAATAATACAGATCCATAATAACAGCACCTAATTCAGAGTAAATATAAAAATTTATTCAATCTAGTGCATGCCTATAATGCCATCATATAGGACCAAAAATATTTTCCCATGCATTATGAACATAAACAAAGAATAATACCATAATACCAACAAACCCCTAATGTCAATGACCTAGCGCATTCACTTTTTTCTATATTAGGTTCTTCCTTTCAGTACGTACCCAAAATTAATCAATGAAAATGCGTCTATATTCCTACTCATTAGGACCACCACGATGATTTCTACATCCATCATACATAAACTCCATAAAAAAGTAGCATTCCAGAAGCCATAAACCGTAATATCTTTCCTATACAACATCCATAAATAATCTCAAATTTAGAATAGATACCCAAAACAAACATCTCAACATAGTGATCTAAAAATAGACCCAAGCACTTATCAAAAGGGACAAATCATATGATGTACGAACAAAATTATCACCATCTCATGCACTACAAGATCATTAATTTGAAAAAATAACTCGTCTTGGAAGAAATTATTAGAATTTTTGAACAAAACCAATGAGCATCCTATAGTAAAGAAAACATGAATGAATATAGTACCATACTTCTACATAATAGTAAAATCAGAGAATGAAGTATAGAAACTGCTTTAAGAAATAAGTGATGATGATGAAGACAAACAAAATGCTGCTACAAGCAAACTAAAATTTAAAACTATACTAAATATCAAGAACGTATTACTGCATCCATAGATTTGAGCAATCAACATAGTAGTCTAACCGAACAAAATACATTGTAGACGATTTTTAAAGTACTATTGACATGAAACCGATAAAAGCAATAATATACAATAGCAATGAGTCACAAACCAAAGAAACGACGTATCCAAGCAAAATGAAACTGAAAACAATCAATGTAAATAATAATCAGCAAACTAGAACAGGCGCATCTGTGAATGGACATTTATGAAAACACGTCTCAATGTCGCGCATCACGTTACCCGCTGCCCACGGCCAACACAACAAGAAAAAACGCCTCCATCAAGCAAAACCAAATTACAATGCAATGTACGCCATGCCACTTCTCTTCCACGCTGTAGATTCCGATGCCTCAAAACTCGCGCCGACAGGGAAGTCTATGCGTACGAAAAACTAATCTTAACAAGCAAAATCACTTGCACATGCCACGCATCCCCCGAGGTCAATTTCCATGCTTAACAGAACTCGCCGCCGGGCAAATCTACACCGCAATCACGATCCTCTGAAAAGCGACGCAAATCATTCCGAATTTCCTACAAGGTCGTCCATACTTAAAGACAGGCACCCTTTGATGAGCAACGCGGAAACTTAACCAAACGCTCACGAGGCAAATTTCTACGGCTCATAACATCCGCCTTGGTGGAAACAAGCGACGCGCATCACATCTACAATACCGTCCATAGACATCAAACGAGGAGCAAAAACGTACCTTAAGCAAGCGCCCACTAAGTAAATTCTCATGCCTTAGAGCACCCATCGAAAGGCAAGCCCTGCGCCCATCCATAATGCAGCGCCCTCCATACCACACAATAACTCGCATCATAAAAACTTCCGGCACGGCTAGCATGATCAAGCAAATCGGCAATTTCCACACGCAGCCAAAGACACCAATCGCTGCAACGCGTTCCCTATCCAAGCGCCCATGAAGTAAATTCCCACGGCTTAGAATACGCGCTGACGGGCACGTCCATCATCCATCAGTATCGCAGTCATCCGTCTATACAAACGCCCGCCGTCACCACGCAGCCAATCGCACCATAAAAAACGTTCAGTACGCATATTGTGAAAAAGTAAATCGTTCGACCCGGAAGCCTCTCAGTAGTGAGGTATGCTAGAAATTCTCAAGCCCTATAAGCAGTAAACCTATCGCGTAGAGCGCCACCTATCAATAGAACTTCCCTAATGGCTTAGCAACCCTAATACTTCAAACTATCAACTCTAGACGTGGATTTCCTAACATATACATTAAAGTGGTCATGGGTAAAAAACTATCTACCGCTAGAAGCGTTAAAGACCCGAGAAACACTTCCACCAAAGATGAATAACGTAACCATGCAAAGACTATAAGAAACGAATGTATGAGAAATCCTTCCAGATGAATAAAAAAACATGGATAGTATAATTATCTATCGCTAAAAGCGTCAAAGGCTTAAACATTTATATTGACCCTATATAAACACGCTGGGAAATCTAAGTCTTTAATCTATTAACTGAAAACACGGGACTAATCTAGACAGAAATCAACTTTCTAGTTTCACCATTTACCATCACAGGCTGTAAAGGCGAAGGATATGCACCAGTAATCTAAAGACATATGACTACTTCTACTAACCGCTAGAGGGTACTAAGACCCGGAACACTTACCTATCTAACCAAGGTACCGATGTATATTTACCTTAGACCCATACCTTCTCACCCCTGGTACCCCCCTATACCAATCTTGTACACATACCTACATACCTAAGGCCCACATCTACACAAATCTGATACACATATCCACATACCTAAGGCCCACATCTACACTAATCCGATACACATATCCACATATCCTAGACACACACCCTCGCTGCAACCACCCAAAAGATCCACACCTATTCCGGACACATACCTTCTTATACCAGGCACCTACCTATACCACCCTAATATACACACCCATACACCCAAGACACACACCCTAGACCACATTTGAAATTTGTATGAAAAAAGTGAGCCAGAACTGGTATTCTCTAGCTACTGATGTGAATTCACCGATTTTTCTAAGTCGCTCGCGTCTTCTCCCTCCTTGCGAACGATTTTGCTGTCGTTTTCGTTCAATCGAGTCGTCGTCAAGAAATCTCTTGTAGTACAGCGGCAAGATGGCGGCGCTAGACTTATCGTCGCGAAATCACGGATGCGAGTAGTTAAAGAATGTTTGGCGTCAACTTTTACGAATTTTTCGTGTCGTCCGATGCGATAACGTTCCGATAAATTTTCATCCCGAATACTAAATTGTTGCATGCACGCACTATACATGCAACCGAGCAAACGTCGGATTTCTGCACGAATTTCACTCGTAGTGGAGGTATCACGCTGGCACAACACTCGCGCGTGTGCCTTGCTTGGCGATGCGTATCAAAGGTCCTCGTTTGATTGCCCACTCGAACAATTACGCTCTTCACCACTCGAGAAATTTTCAACTTCTGCACACGTCAATTCGCGCGAGACCTCGAACAAAGTAGAAATTCCGGGCGTAACAAAATTCCTTTGAACTTCCAAAAATTAACACAAGCACACACGAGTTTCTCTTTTCATTAAAACACTTGACTTCAAGCTAAACAATTCTTGGCAATATCCTCGCGCTTGAGAACTTAAAAGCAAATCGAAATTTGAACTAAGTCAAAATAAAATTCAAAAATCAAAATGAATTTGCAAATCGGCTGTCGTGTAGAAATCGCGTGCTCTCCCCCCAATTCGCAAAAAAATCAAAATAGCGGCAAACCATCGAACCACCACACTTTGCAAACCGTTCTCTCGCTCGTTCACACACACTTGTCTAGGACTCGCCAACATTCTTATGCCACAAAAAAAATATTTTGAACTCGGCTATCAGCGCTAGAAATCAGATTTCTAATTAATTCCCGGAGACAATTTTCATTTCTTCACTGAATAATGTCCATTTGTGTTTTTCACACCACGCAAGTCTCATTGCCCCGGCACACCCCTCGAACACTTAACTACCGCACCGGCACCCTAATCCGGACGTGTCCGTTACTATTTTTTCTTTCGCCTAGTGTGTACCGTACGTACGTGACGGTTGAGGTATTCTAATGTGGGACCATACGAAGAACAGGAACATTATTTTTCACGCGAGACTCAACACACTCATTCAAAAACTATTAGCGAAAGCCTTTTAATGATAAATGTGAATAAACTTTCGAAACAAACTCGAACGGAAAGTCTTCTAAACCGCAGTCAAACAAAACGCGACAATCCAATCAAAATCCCGCGGACACCACGCTCAAAAGCAGTCGCTGTCTCGTACCGCCCTGCCTGCTGGTGCACTCCGACTCCCCCATCTCCGACGGCTCTTTTCTTTTCCGCAATTCTAAATCTTCCACTGTACGGCTCTTGCGGAACTCGTACACTCAAGCAACTACAACACTTTCCGGGCAAGTCGAACAATACGAACACATTCAGAAAGGGGGAAATCACACGATTGAAGGTTTTTGTTGCTATCAATTGTACTTTTTCCTTATCATTTGTAGTTTATGACGGCGGTATTTGCAATTTCCCTTCTCACTGTCTTTTGTAGGTTCAATTAAGTTATCAATTGAAGGCAATTTTTCGTTTATGATAATTAGGCGTAATTAGGTGGGAAAAATCGGAAGAATTAGACAAATTTTAAGGGGTTTAAATGATACAATGATTTTAGCGTTCATATAATTTGAAAGATTTAATGATACAATGATTTTAGCGTTCATATAATTTAAACGGTTATATGATACAATGATTTTAGCGTTCATATAATTTAAAGGGTTAACCGTTTCGTTCTAAGCATTTGTATACCGCGTTACACCGCAATTCGTTAAATTATCTTCAAAAGATATTGTAATAAGATACTACACATTAAAAATTTTTAAGCATTTTTAGAATTTTGTTTCCCGGGTGTTAAGTACAAAAGAAATTTTTCCACTTATTTTTCCTGCGAAAAAAAAAACGAGTGTTGCGATGGGGAAGGTGACTGAATCGACTGAATCCTTATTAAATTGCGTTCGTGCTGTGTGCCTGTGTCAGCGCTGCTTTTAGAGCCATAGCTCCTAAATTACTACAGGGCAGCTGATTTTCTCGTGATCCCAAGGCAATGCGGATTACGAAAAAGGAGCTGAAGGATCTTTCTGTGTCTCACGGGTTGGCTTCGGCGTCGGGACTAGAGATGATGAACAATAAAAGAAGAACACAATTAACAGACGGACGGACTGACTTATGTCTATGTTTGCCTGGAAGTATACAACCTTTGCGCGTTTTTGAAAATGTATGCGGACGGGCAAACAGACGTGCCCAATTATCTATCGGCGCAGGTCTTTCGCGTGGTATATCCCCACTTCTTTTCCCGATGTATCCGTTATCAAGTAACGGTTCGGTCCCATTACCTGTTTTATGCGGCTTTTCAAGAATTGCCTGTCCAGCTTGGCGTTGTAATGCCCCGCGGCGTCACTTTGGCGGAAATTACGCCGGGAAACTTCATCTCCTTCTTTGAAATTAGCAGATCGTGACCGGAGATTGTACTGCGCTTCATTTGCACTACCTGCGGCCTTAATCTTCCGTCCGATTTGTTGGCGGAGGTCTCCTAGACGTTCGTGGGGCTCCAGCGCAACGACGGGGTCTCCCAAACACTTTAATTGCCGTAACAGCCGGTATGATTTACCGTGGCAAATCATGTGCTGTCCAAAGGCGGCAAAGTAAGGGGCGACACCGGTGACGGAATGATACGAGGATCGCAGGGCGCATGTGATGGCAGACAATCGCCGATCCCAATCCTTTTGAGATGGGTGGACGTAAGAACGCATCGCGGCCAATAGGGTGCGGTTCAACCGTTCTGATGCGTTGGACTGAGGAGAGTATATGGGCGTCAGTTGGTGTTCAACGCCATACTGCTCAAGTAGGCTCTTAAACTGCCGAGACCGGAACTGTACTCCATTATCTGAGTACACACTCTCTGGAACACCGAACACATGGAACACCCGGTTCTCTAAGAATTTCACGTTCGATGGAGTTGTGAATTTACGGATAGGTTCCACCATTGGGAACTTTGAGAGCTGATCTAGAACGACTATGGCTCCGATGTGTCCCATGGAAGACCGAGGATATGGACCGAGTAGATCGATGTATAGACGCTGGAACACGCGTTCTGGAACGTTGAGTTGACCCATAGGAGGTCGAAGAGGCTGGTTGGGCGCTTTGGTGCCTTTACAGGTCTCACAGGCGCTCACGTAGTCTTTGACCTGGGATGCCATTTTAGGCCAAAAGAAGTATTTCTTGAGTCGCCGTAACGTCCGACCGTAACCTCCGTGGGCACTTAAAGGATGGTCATGTGCGCGGAGGATCAGATGTTGTGTCATTTCCTCCGGTACCCAGAGTTTCCAAGACTCTTCTTCCTGCCATGGATCACCAGTGGCGTATTCGTTTCGTCTATACACATAGCCGTCTATTACCTTCAAATCAGGCAGCTGTGTCTGTTGGGTCGCTATGGTTTGCCTCAACTCTTTGTAGCTATCTGATTCGAAATGTGGGCTGTCCAAATCAATTTCGATGGGGTCTTCGTCATTTATTGTTATTTCGGCTCCCTCTGGGGAAAACATCCGTCAGAGAGTACGATGTTCTGGGTTCCTTTCCGATGTTTGATGGAGAACTTGAACCCTTGCAGTTTAAGAGCCCATCTGGCGAGGCGTCCACTTAAATCTGCCTGGTTCATCAACCATTGTAGTGACGCGTGGTCCGTGATGATCTCGAATTGGTGGCCCTCGATATAAGCTCGAAATTTCTTCACAGCCATTACCGCTGCCAAACATTCTTGCTCGGAAACAGTATAGTTTCTTTGGGCCGAATTCAGCTTATTGGACATGAAGGCGATGGGAGCTTCCTCTCCTTCGTCGGTCAATTGCACCAGCACGGCTCCTACTCCATGTTGACTTGCGTCACAATGAATGGAGAAGGGCTTCCTGAAGTCGGGGCTGTGCAAGACAGGAGCTGATGTGAGGGCTTGTTTAAGCTTTTCAAATGCCTTTCGGCTGAGTTCGGTCCAAACGAACCTCCCCTTCCGCAACATGTCTGACAGGGGTGCTAAAACCGTTGCATAATTCCGAACAAACCTTCGGTACCAACCGCACACACCAAGGAAACGTCGTAGCTGCTTCACAGTTTTTGGTAAGGGGAACTCATCAATCGCACGAGTTTTGTCTGGATCTGTTTTGATAGTGCCATGTCCTATGACATGTCCTAGGTATCGGACTTCTTTCATGACAAACTTACTTTTCTGTACGTTGATGGTGAGTCCCGCCTTACTGATGTGCAGAGCTACTTCTTGTAGAAGTAGGAGGTGTTGATCGAACGTTTCCGTGATGAGTAACAGATCATCAAGGTACACGAACACTTGGTGTTTTAGGTGAGGTGGGATGACCTTGTCCATCAACCGAGTCATTGTTTGCGGCGCGTTACACAGGCCAAAGGGCATTGTGACGAACTGATATAATGGTCGTCCAGGCACTGTGAAGGCGGTCTTGTCCCTCGAGCCCTCATCGAGTGGAATTTGCCAGAAGGCGTCTTTTAGGTCGAGACTGGTGATATAATTGGCTTTCGGCAGTCTCCCTAGTATTCCATCGATGAGTGGAAGAGGGTACGCGTCCTTGATGGTAACCGCGTTTACCTTACGGGCATCAAGACAGAGGCGGACTTTACCTGGCTTCACCACCAAGGTTACCGGTGATGACCAGGCACTTTGGGACTCCTCTATGACCCCCAACTCGAGCATCCTATCTAGTTCCGCATACACCAATTTCTCCATGGCCGGCGAGATGGCGTAGTGTCTCTGTTTAATCGGTTTACTATCGCCAACGTCGATGGCGTGTGAGACTAGGGTGGTGCGGCCAAGGCCTTGGGTGGCGTAAGATGGGAAAGCAGCAACGGATGCTTCCAGGCGTTGTCGTTGGTTAGGCGTCAGGTCATGCCTATTGGGAGTAGAAGTGATTTCGTTGACATTTCTGGTTTTTAAAGACAAATCGGTGAACAAATCTGAGGCCAGTCCAAAGCGAAGGACGAAATCGACACCAAGGTATACATTCTGAGTCAAAGACGGGATAATGTAGAACGTAATATCCTTCGTCTGACCCCTGAACGTCACGGGTGTGGTTAGTTTACCTCGTATAGGGTGTTTGGTGCCATCAGCTGTACTGATTTCAGTGCGCCAGGATTTAATCAGGTTCGGATAGTCTTGGAGCACCTTTGAGCCAAAGCTCGAGGCAAGACAACTGATACTGGCACCCGTGTCGATCAAAGCAAACACGGTCTCGCCCAACACTTTAATTGGATGATAAGGTCTGATCTCATTCTCAGCAACCTCCGAGATGTTACAAGAGTTTACGGTTTGACGGCAGGTGCGCACTCTCTTGCGGAAATTCCGCCAACGACGGGTTGACCATTTTGTCGTGCACGAACGGGAAGTGACGACTTCGGAAGCAAATATTCGCTCTCGAGCCACCCGATATTCCTGCAGTCGCACATGATAAGGTTTTAGAGTGCGTAATTGAGGCTGCCGCGGTTCTTCTGGCAGTGACTGCGATGGTCGTTTTAATATTGTCGTTGGTGAGGTCTCCGGAAGAGAGTGAACATCCGCAGTCGTAATGGTCATGGCTGGTGGGTTAACGTCAGGTTTGTTGGGGTGAGCCGCTGACTGAGGAGCTACTGCTGGGGTTTTGAGTACCGCTGAGGTGGTCGGGTACTCTTTTGGCCGTTTTTTCGCGCGGCACATTCAGAACAGTCCGGGAAGTAAGTGTCCGGCTTGCCGCAACCGTAGCAGAAAACCTTACGTTCTGCTCGACATGAAATGAACCGGTGTCCGGTTTGGTGGCAATTCCAGCAGGTCGTAAGACTTCCCACTGCTGCTACAGCAAGATGGTCTAGGTCCAAATCATCCTCCAGATCTAGGGTGGCATAATCTGGGGCCAATTCCGCGATTCCTCGTCGAGGACCCGTCCTGGTTAGTAAGTATGGCCGGTCCCGTAGGTCTTCCTCAAACCCTTCTATGCGGCGCACATTTCTCAGCAGAGCCTCCATACTCTGTGGATCGGAGTTCACGATATGCCGACGAATCTCCGGTCTTAGATTGCGCTTTAGCAGGCGCAGAATTTGGGTAGAAGACAATGGCTCTGACAGCTGGTCATTCAACCGAAGGATATCAGCTCGATATTGATGGAAGGACTCGTCCGGACGCTGCCATCTAGCATTCATCTTGTCCAGGACTAATTCGTCCATGTCGACCGTAGGGTATTCCATGCGGAGTACCTCCTTCAACCGTGACCAGCGTATGGATGGTGGAGCTGAATGTATTCGCCAATATGTCTCAAGTGCTGCTCCCCTAAGCAGCATTGGCAAGTATCCTGCGAGCGCTGTGCGGTCTCCTGCTAGCATCTGCTCAATCAGCGACTCCACCCGACTTATGAAGACTTCCACCGTTATAGTATTGGGTTCCCCACTGAAATGTAGATTCCATCCCTGGATGATGCTGGGGATCTGTGTCGGCTTCAGCCGATACATGTCGTGTGGATGGAAGCGTTGTTCCGGCGGAATCACTGGAGCTTGATTAGGTGGCGGTGCTTGGCTCAGTCGGGGCCGGTAAACTGGAGCCAACGGATTCATGGCTGTACCTGGCCGGATCCGTTCGGGATCACGCCGCGAGTCTACTGGGAAATCCCACAGATTTGGGTCCGAATCCCACATAGGAGGAGTTCTTGGCCGGGGTGGTGCGGGGTTCTCTCTCTGGCTTTCTAGCGAGGCTAACCGGGTGGACATGTCCTGTACGAGCGCCATTAGATCTTGTAGAACTGTGGCTTCCACAGCCACAGGGGGACTCGCTTCTTCTGCAGGCGGAACTACTTCAGCCCTGTAGTCATCGTCTCGTGCACTCCTTGTCGTGGATGGAAGGGGTCCGCTTTTGGGGACAGCTCCACTTGCACTGGGGGACTGAGGTCGTTCTGTTGCTGGCTGTGCGATTTCCAAAGGCTGACGACAGAGCGGGCACGTGGATGAGGTTTGCCGCAGTTGGGCCAAACACAGCTGGTGTAGCCTGTGTCCGCATTGCAACCTCTGGCTTGTGGTTTCGTCCATGTCCTCGTGACAGATGGAGCACAATAGAGCTGGTCCGGCATCCGACCGCAACTTTCTCCTTTCGGGAGTTCTTTTTGTGGGCATTCTAAATACAAATGGTTTTCCTAATTAAATACCTAGATAAATATATATAAATAATGAAGAATATGGGTATATAATATTACCTATATGAATAATGAATATAATGAAGAAAAGGTGAGAAAAGTTACTAAAATTCTTATGTGTCCTTCAATAGCGAACTATCTCAGAACCTTACAAAAAAAAGTTTTGATTAAGTTATAAGAAAAAATATATATGAACGGTCTTTCCTTTCCGACCTTCCTCCCAAGTATGGACACCATGGCACAATCCTTCTAAAACGTTTCAGGGACACTCTCTTGTGGCACCATGAAAATCAGGGTTCAGAAGTGATCCCTCATTAGCAAACTTCTCAAGTTACAACTTGTCAGCCCGGGGTGGTATTCTAATCCACAAGCAGCGCGTGTCTTGTCATGGATAGTCATGGATTAGCTAATCAGCCAATCACATGAAATCAAAATCCATGTAATTTAAGACACTTAGGCACCGCTGGTTTGGGGAGCGGATCAGAATCCTCCGCGAAATAGATGTTGGGATAATAACTTCCGAACACAAAAAGGGACTCTAATATCATTTGGCCTTACTAGTTATACAATGGTGGTAAACCACCAAAGTATAAATCAAAAGAAGGACCAAACGATATTGATGTCCGAAGACAACACACGTTCGGAAGTTATTAGGCTGCTGGGGCACGATCAGTGCAAAAACCCTCGGGAGTTTTCTACCCGCCAATAATTCTGACACCTAGTGGGGACACCTAGAGACGATAGACTGTCTCGTGCTCATGACTGATGCTACAGCCGGGCTTTTCGGGCCCCACGTTGGGCGCCATTTGTAGTGAATAAGAGTTTCCTTAATGTCCGTAAAGGACCGCAGCGATGTTCTGCTGCCTCGGCAGAGGAAGGTGTTGATTCCTGCCGAGAATGCCCTCGTCCGGAGACGCGTGAATGCGCTGGCAGGCTAGCATTGCGGTGTCGTGGGGCGGGTTCGTTTCCCCGGCACGAGGACTCACTACAAAACATTTCGCATTCATGAATCGCTTGCAGAGATCAAGAGGACGACCGAAGTCGCAAGTCTGTAGATAACCTCCACGAAGGAATTACGACTTGTTGCGAGAACAAGTACAACCTGACAAGAAAGACTAATTTGGGGGTGACCTCGTCTTTACTCAAATACATTCAGGGCCCACAAATGAAAGAGGGGCAACCGGGTGGTGGTGGAGCCCCTTCATGCCCACCCAACCGGAATAAATCCAATGTTAAACTGTTGAAGTGGCCAGGTATTCCTCTTCTGAGTGGAAAACTCATATAACTTGAATTATATGAGCTTTCCCATCAGAAGGGGAGTACCCCGGTGACCAATTTATGTCATAGAATTATACAATTGAATTGCATAACTCTATGCCATAAAAAGGCACTTGGATTGGGCCACTCAACCCATAAAGTCACCTGAAACAGAAAAATTATTAAGTACCCGGTGGCTGGCTCATATTTTGGGGTGGAAGCCTGCCACCGTACCGGGTCCTATACCCGATTAGAAAACAGCCGGAAGGGAAAGACCGTCGGGTACGTTTTGAATTCATTTTTATTTAATACTTCATCTCAAAAAAATTTCAATGTTTCTTGTGTTGTATATATAAGAAAGATATTTAATAAAATCTGTATAAAAAAATCTAAAAATTTAACATTTTCAATAAATATTTCTTGTCCTGCAGAAATACTTCTTGTGTGTGCTTACTTAACCCAAACGGATCAGGTTGAAAATTAGAGTTAATATATGTGTATATTTTATGCATAACAATAGTAGGCAAACAAAAAGGTACTTACATGCATGTTCCGTCGAGCGCTCGATGGGTGCAGGTAACTTCTTCTAACAACGTAGAACAACTGGTTGTTTTAATCGTACATAAAAAGCAATCACACACAATCACAACAGTACCAATTAATAATCTTAACTTGAAAGGTGTTTAGTACGGAATTTGTAAGATAAAGCGACTTAATATCTTTCTTCAGAGATGGTGCATGGTACAAAACAAAAAAAATGAGAACAATTCAAAAGTCCATATAAGATACGATTTTCGCGAATGTTTTTGTTGTGCTGCTATCGATGACGACGGGTGTTTTTGTTTTCCTATATGTGTGCTCTGTTGCCAGATTCCCCGCGTCTATACAACGTCGTTGCGATATTTCGACGGTTGTCGCTGACTTGTATGCTGGCGCTCCGCGATAACGAATATGATGTGAATTCACCGATTTTTCTAAGTCGCTCGCGTCTTCTCCCTCCTTGCGAACGATTTTGCTGTCGTTTTCGTTCAATCGAGTCGTCGTCAAGAAATCTCTTGTAGTACAGCGGCAAGATGGCGGCGCTAGACTTATCGTCGCGAAATCACGGATGCGAGTAGTTAAAGAATGTTTGGCGTCAACTTTTACGAATTTTTCGTGTCGTCCGATGCGATAACGTTCCGATAAATTTTCATCCCGAATACTAAATTGTTGCATGCACGCACTATACATGCAACCGAGCGAACGTCGGATTTCTGCACGAATTTCACTCGTAGTGGAGGTATCACGCTGGCACAACACTCGCGCGTGTGCCTTGCTTGGCGATGCGTATCAAAGGTCCTCGTTTGATTGCCCACTCGAACAATTACGCTCTTCACCACTCGAGAAATTTTCAACTTCTGCACACGTCAATTCGCGCGAGACCTCGAACAAAGTAGAAATTCCGGGCGTAACAAAATTCCTTTGAACTTCCAAAAATTAACACAAGCACACACGAGTTTCTCTTTTCATTAAAACACTTGACTTCAAGCTAAACAATTCTTGGCAATATCCTCGCGCTTGAGAACTTAAAAGCAAATCGAAATTTGAACTAAGTCAAAATAAAATTCAAAAATCAAAATGAATTTGCAAATCGGCTGTCGTGTAGAAATCGCGTGCTCTCCCCCCAATTCGCAAAAAAATCAAAATAGCGGCAAACCATCGAACCACCACACTTTGCAAACCGTTCTCTCGCTCGTTCACACACACTTGTCTAGGACTCGCCAACATTCTTATGCCACAAAAAAAATATTTTGAACTCGGCTATCAGCGCTAGAAATCAGATTTCTAATTAATTCCCGGAGACAATTTTCATTTCTTCACTGAATAATGTCCATTTGTGTTTTTCACACCACGCAAGTCTCATTGCCCCGGCACACCCCTCGAACACTTAACTACCGCACCGGCACCCTAATCCGGACGTGTCCGTTACTATTTTTTCTTTCGCCTAGTGTGTACCGTACGTACGTGACGGTTGAGGTATTCTAATGTGGGACCATACGAAGAACAGGAACATTATTTTTCACGCGAGACTCAACACACTCATTCAAAAACTATTAGCGAAAGCCTTTTAATGATAAATGTGAATAAACTTTCGAAACAAACTCGAACGGAAAGTCTTCTAAACCGCAGTCAAACAAAACGCGACAATCCAATCAAAATCCCGCGGACACCACGCTCAAAAGCAGTCGCTGTCTCGTACCGCCCTGCCTGCTGGTGCACTCCGACTCCCCCATCTCCGACGGCTCTTTTCTTTTCCGCAATTCTAAATCTTCCACTGTACGGCTCTTGCGGAACTCGTACACTCAAGCAACTACAACACTTTCCGGGCAAGTCGAACAATACGAACACATTCAGAAAGGGGGAAATCACACGATTGAAGGTTTTTGTTGCTATCAATTGTACTTTTTCCTTATCATTTGTAGTTTATGACGGCGGTATTTGCAATTTCCCTTCTCACTGTCTTTTGTAGGTTCAATTAAGTTATCAATTGAAGGCAATTTTTCGTTTATGATAATTAGGCGTAATTAGGTGGGAAAAATCGGAAGAATTAGACAAATTTTAAGGGGTTTAAATGATACAATGATTTTAGCGTTCATATAATTTGAAAGATTTAATGATACAATGATTTTAGCGTTCATATAATTTAAACGGTTATATGATACAATGATTTTAGCGTTCATATAATTTAAAGGGTTAACCGTTTCGTTCTAAGCATTTGTATACCGCGTTACACCGCAATTCGTTAAATTATCTTCAAAAGATATTGTAATAAGATACTACACATTAAAAATTTTTAAGCATTTTTAGAATTTTGTTTCCCGGGTGTTAAGTACAAAAGAAATTTTTCCACTTATTTTTCCTGCGAAAAAAAAAACGAGTGTTGCGATGGGGAAGGTGACTGAATCGACTGAATCCTTATTAAATTGCGTTCGTGCTGTGTGCCTGTGTCAGCGCTGCTTTTAGAGCCATAGCTCCTAAATTACTACAGACAGTAGGCTTATGGTATGAGAAATAAGATACATATATTTTCGAAGAGAAATAATTGATCAGCCTGCTCCTTGGTAAAGAACCGTGATTCAATAATTGCTAATTCGTCATCTGTTAATATCAAGCCATTACCGATTTTCGTGAGTAATGTTGAAAATATTGCATTACTTTGTCACATGACTTCTGTCAATTGGTAACATTTTAATCCTCGCCATAGTATTGGTCCTGCCATACGCTGTTTTGGCTGTTTATATATCGTTGTAGTGCGAACAGGCGGCAGTTGCCGTAAATCACCAATGAAAATCATGTCTAATCCACCAAAATTTGTTTCAAAATTCCCTGTTATTTGTTTTAGTCTAGCATCAATTTGAGCTAATAATTCTGCACCAATCATGCTCAACTGCATATTTGAAACTATATATTCGAAATATACGTATCTTATTTGATTTCGTTCGCCTCACCCGATCACACTTTTCGTAACGCTTACGTCACGCGTTCGCCAGCTTACTCCCCAAGTCAAGCGTGCGTAAGGAAATTTTTTTTTTGTTTTTCATTTACAGTCTATTCGCCTCGCCCGATCACGCTCTTCGTAACGCTCTCATCAGCTTACTCCCCAAGTGAAGCGAGCGTAAAGAAGTTTCACTTCAAAAAGTCCAACGGTGTCAAATCATTGCCATTGAATTTCTCGTAATAGAGAACACCATTCACGCCAACTGCTTGACCGTCCTCATTTTCGAAGAAGTACGGCCCGATGACGTCGCCAGGCCATAAACCGCATTTCATTTGCCCAAATGCGGCAATTCTGCTTGTTAACGAGTCCACTGAGGTGAAAGTGTGCCTCGTCGCTGAAGATAATCTCCTTTCTAAAGTCACTATTCCTTCCTGTCTGTTCAACCAATCATTCGGCGTATTGCCGACACTTGAAATGGTCAGTAAGTTTCAGCTCTGGAGTCAATTGAACCTTGAAAGCGTGTAAATTCAAATCTTTATTCAAAATTCGCATCAGTGATGTTCGTGAGATGTTCAATTGTTGGGCACAACGACGAGTCGAGGTTGACTGGGCAAGCATGCAGAGGTGATTTCACATTTCTTACAGAATCAGTTTGCTGCAATTTGCGCCCGATTCTCCCGATTGTGGATACATTCGGTCGATTATGCTGACCAAAAAAATCACGAAGCGCACGAAATACATTTTGATTTGAACGCCCAACCTTAACGCATTGCTCAATCGTGTACCTTTCCACGGTTGAATTTGTCAAACGCTGAAACAAAGAAATGTAAAATTGAGTTGGGCGAAAAACGGTGTGACTCACAATTAACATCGTGTATTATGGTTGGACCACCCTATATATATATATATATATATATATATATATATATATATATATATATATATATATATATATATATATATATATATATATATATATATGTGTGTGTGTGTGTGTGTGTGTGTGTGTGTGTGTGTGTGTGTGTGTGTGTGTGTGTGTGTGTGTGTGTGTATTTATATAGTTTATGAAACGATGGCCTGTTGAGACCCTACACAGGATGATTACGCCTAAATCAGTAGCTCCAAGTCAAAGTAGACGCAGGATGGCCGATATGAAGAAAAGAAAATTGCAGTCATACAACAACTTCCCCAGAACGAGGGATGAGTGCTACCACAACAGGTCGATCCAGCCAAAACAGACTGAAGTGTATTTGTTGAAATTTATTATTAAATCCGAACTAGATTTTCTTTGCTATTTCATAATAAATGTGTTTAATTAAATGAACCCGACTTATATTGAATGCAACAAAGTCTGTTACTATGATAGATGTCATGATTTTGCTTCGGTTTTCACAAAATTTTCAGGAAAGATAAATTGAGTATATATCTCAGTTAAATGTACTAACCAGCCAAATCCACCAAGAAAAATGCGTCGTTTCTGTTCTGACCAAATCATTGAACTATGAGATAAAGCTTACAACAAAAAATTCAAAACCGAATCGCCTGAAATGAAATGGCCGCCACTCGAAGGTTAAAAGACATGCAAAAATTTGTTATTGCATATGTGATAAAACCTTTTCTCCCGCAGGTGGAGTGCCGGTCGACAGAAATACTCTTGGAGGCTAGCATTCTTTGGAAAAGCCACCTCCATTCACTCGAGGACATGGAGGTCATCGTGAGGTTCGCCCCGGGATAACAAATGTCAACCCTGACCCCGGTCTACTCTTTGAACAATGAATTGGAACAAATGCTTTGGACAGACGGGCATGAAGGTTTGGGCCTAGATGCTTTGCATGGCAGCGCCAAGCTGACATTCGTACATAAACGGCTCCAATCCAACTATTGTATCGTCTCTGTAAACCTTGGCAGATATCTTAGTACGTTTGAAATTTGCACTGTTGGGTTGGCAATGTGCGTTTGGCTGAGATGGACTCCCAAAAAGCGCTGATCTGGCTCTGAGCACTTGTCCCCATAAAGGCCTCCTTGCTCTGTAAAGATAACCATGGAACCAAAAGGTAACCGCAGACACGAACGGAGATAGTTACTCCAAGATGGGACTTAATCAAACTGGAGCATTATCAACTAAACAACTTCAAAATGAATAAACAAAAAAACCAAAAGAAAGCAAAATACCAACAACGACGACAGAACCAACAGTCAGAGCTACGATATTAACAGCGTATTGAGAACGACAATGAAGACAATGACAGTAAAGACGAACAAACAATGGAGAATAACCAACCACCTTGTCCAAAGTGGAATGCCTACAGCATTTGGGCGCAGCAAAAAAACGAAATAAATGCCAGGCTGTCCTTAAAAAGAAGAATTGAGAGTTCTGCAAGACATGCCAGATATTTGTACAGTAGAAGAAAATATAAAGAATATCGTGAGCCCGAAAATTAATGCTGCAGTCTGTGCTGAAGCGACCAAAGAAAGGATCTTAAATGACGTAATAATAACGAACTATCCTGATGTTCACAAGGTGATCACGGCAAAAAAAGAAAGAAGCGACGAGACAAACGAAGCACCATTGTGCACCACATAAATCTAAAAAAAAGCTCATTTGAATCACAGCCATTTTTATACTTATGCGTGGGTGCTCACCAAAATAAAAAAGTTCTCAGATATAATTATTTTCTATCTTGAAACTAAGTTTCATACACATCAGATAAAAATTTGGAATTTTGAGCTTCAATAAGTCACCATTTTGTTTTTTGAGACCTGACCTACAATTCTTTTATACAGTTTTTTAGATACTTATAGATTTGAACTAGGTACTGAATTTCATCAATATTTCGTCCAATGGTTTGGTCACAACGACAAAAACAAATTTTTGCACATTTTTTGACTCTTGAGCGATCGCAATTTTGTTTTAGACGGTTCGACTTTGGATTTTTTATTGTTAGGTTCATCACACAGTTCAATAAATCTCTGTACGAAATTTTTATGCGAATCGGAGCTATACTTTGGTCATAATAAAAATCATAGTTTATCGTCTGAAATTGCTGCCATTTTGTTTTCACTTGGCAGATTTAGCCGGTTAAAAAGAATAACTGGATCTTAGGATCAAAAAATGTCAGGCTTTAAAGCAAGCTTTAGCCAAGGCAAATTAGATATTCGATGACCCGAATCCAGAAGATAAGCGTACACCGCAGTTCAACCACAAAATCTGCTTAAGCAGTTTGCGAGGGAAATGAAAGTTGATGTTTTGCTACTGAGATCATTATCACGATAAAAGTTCTATATCAACGTAACCTGATGAAACTGGTCCTGCCCCCATCTGGATTTAGAACAGAGATTTTCGGGCGGAGGGCATTGGACAGGGATTGGTTTCATGTAGGTTCAGTGCCAAGAGACCACCTTCTTTAGTGTAGATCTAAAACCAAACGAACCGATATCATCTTTTCAAGCCAGTTTTATTGCTTTGGAGGGCACTGTCTTAAACGTAGATAGCAACATGCTCATTGAAGGAGACTTTAGCGCTTAAGCGATTAAATGGGGCATACTTTTAACAGATTTTCGGGGTAAATGAATGCTAGAATTGGCAGGAAAAGATAGTGTTTATCATGCTAAACACCAGAAATATGCTGGATTTCCGCCATATGCTGTGAAGGAACTATACTGGACATAACATTACCCTTGGAGTTTTAGTACGAGATATACACAATTGGAGAATATCGGAGAACTACGCAGCCAGTGATCATTACAACATTCTGCTTGAGATCCGTGATGTTGCTTCCCGGTCAAAAAGACAACGGCATATAGCTATCCCAAGCGGCGAATTTTTATTTGTGATACTAGATGTTGAAAACGCCTTCAACTCCGCTACATTAGTGGATATTCTAGATACGTTAAAACACGTTTACAAGTTGCAGAATATCTTCTGCGACTTCCAAGGGACTACCTAAAAGACAGGAGGCTTCTTTATGTCACGATACAGTGCTAGAAAAGGATGAAAGTTACATCGGGTGGTGCCCAGGGATCTATCCTTGGCCCGGACATGTGGAACGTATCTTACAACAGGGTGCTGCAACTGAAGATGCCAGAGGAATCTCTCTTGATCGGCTTTGTGGATGATGTTGCGGATCTATTTAGCTGAACGCACTGTTGAATAAGAGACTTGGTATCTGCTCGTGGGTTTATTCGAGCACTGGAGAGAACGAAACTGGTCATCTTGACAAAGAAAATCATTGGAGACAAATTAATCGAATGAAAACCAGGAGTTTAAGGACCTGGAGTTACTGATGGACACAAAGATGAGTTTTGCTGATCAAATCAAGGCAAATGCCGAGAAGACTGCTTCAGGCGTATCGGCTCTGAATCGACTTATGGCCAAGTAGCGAGACCCAAGCCATTATGAATATGCTTCTTGTGTCGCTTGGTAAACGTAAAGAGAAGAAGAGCACTGAGCATTGCATCTTCATATCCAACAGTCTCTGATTCGGTGGTGAAAGTTATTTCAGGCGTGATACCTGTCGCTCTCTTTGCTAGTTAGCACCATACTATTTACCTGCGTTGGGTCGAGGACACAAGGGAAATGATTTCTCGGGAGGATAGACTGCGCTCACTAAACATCTTGGGTGAATTGCACAGAGGGCAGGTGAACTAACCGGCTCATGCCGTATCTGATACCGTGGCTAAATCAAAGGCATGGTGAGATTGACATCTATATGTTCCAGCTTTTGAGGGGGCTTGAGTCTTTTCAGTCTTAACTGCACAAGATTGGTTAGCTATGATCCTCCGACTACCAGTTTTGCCCAAGAGAGGAAGACAATGCCTACCACATATTTTTTGCATGCAAAAATTAGATAGGCTGCGACAGCACATCTACAAGTAAAAAGAAGAGCTCGCCTGGATAGTATAGGCACGTTTATGCCTGGATCGGTTGACAAATGGAACCATAGGGTACATTATGTTGTGGCTGTCGTAAAAGATAACAAATTGGGTAAACAAAACTACGCTCATGTCAAAAGGGTTTTCTACTTAACCTAAAATATGTGAATAAATGGAATGATCTAATTCAAGAAAAATTTTTATGACATGCACAACATCAAAGAACTTCATTTTAATCAAACAACATTTTGTTCCAATACATATACTAAAATCATTGACTAATCTGAATCTTAAATGTTTTTTTGTTATTCATCTTATCTGAAAGTTTGGAAAAGATCTAATCTAAAGTGCGGTGTCTGGTTCGATGGAAAGCCCATGTAGTCGAAAAATCGTATATGATTGTTGTAATCTGAGGAAATTCAAATGGATATAACTTCGGTAAATTTTATTGAAACTTATAGAATAAAATGATATTTTGGAGAGCTACTTAAATGGCTGATTTCAAATAATTTAATAATACTGATACAGCTTTACTGACAAAAATTTTAAATCCTACTTCTTTTAACCAAGTTCAACGAATTTCAGCCTCTAAATTATTTGTAATTGGGTCTAGCTCCATGATTTTTCGGAGTTTTTGAAAAAAATTTTGCAAAAACCTACCCTCTTGTCCTATCTGTGCGTCATAAGACATTTTTTTCCGAAAGTATAGAAGCTACAAAGTTCAAACTTTGTGGAAAGATCAGAAGTAGGAGTTTTTCAAAAGTTTAGGTTGTATCATATATATAAAAAAATTTAAGTTAAGTTTTTCATTAAATGTAGTTGAGTAGGGTATCAAATGAAAGGTCTAAGCACTTTCAGAATCTGAAAAATAAGTCATTTTTTGCATGAGAATTGCAGGGAAAGGGGGGAGGGCAAAATGCACCAACAATATTTGTGTCCGCTTCCTACACGATTGAGCACCTTTGAGCCGAAAATACGAAAAAAATCACGAAATTAGGTCTTTATGAGTCCAAGGGCAACAAATAGCTCAGAAATCAAAATTCCCTCAAATTTGTTAATAATGTTATGATTTGTAAATTTTACATTTTCCTCGAAGAAAAAAAAAACTGATAAAAAACTGTTATCAGAAGGTAAAACATATAGGATTATACAAAACATTGTTGGATGCAAAATGATAGCGAATGCCAAAAAGTGGACCGAAAAAAATGAAATAAGAGGACACAAATAAAAACTTGAGGAACGTCATGTAAGAAAAATCATTAAAGCTCTGCCAAAGTAAAACAGGAGTTAAACCTTCAAGTTCATACATTGACGATTAGAAGAAGGTTGTTTGGCAGAAGTCCAAGCAAGGTGCCACTTTTATAACCTCGGCATGTTAAAGCGAGAATTCAGTTTGCAAAAATACACATAAATTGGCCAGCAAGCAAATGGCGTAACATATTATGGAGTTCTTTTCGGATCCAAAGGATGCAGGCAGTATGTAAGAAGACCAAGAAGAACTGAATATAGTCCGAAGTACACCACCAAAATCGTGAATCATGGTGGGGCAATAATCAACATTTGGGGTCGTTTCTCATATTATGGTACAGGTCCATTTTATTGGGTCAAAGACGATATGGATGCAATTAGCTATATAAATAATATAAATGCAACCATGTTGCCCTACTCTGACTGGAACACCCCATTAAAATGGGTCTATCGATAGGACAATGACCCAAAACAAACGAGTGCAATACCACAAAATTGGTTTTCTATTAATGGAGTTGACGTTATGAATTGATTAGCACAGTCTCCTGATCACAACCCCATTGAAAACCTCAAAATGTGAATGAATTATGGCGCACAGCAAAGCAAGCGTAGGAGTCAATCCCGAAAGAGAGATACCGGGCTCTGGTAGATTCCATGCCGCAGACATGCGCTGCTGTTCTCGAAAATTAAGGGCATTCAACATAGTACTAGTTTTTGCTTTGTTTTGAAATAATTTATTTTTGCTCTCTGCAAGATTATCTTACATATTATTCGTTTTTTAAAGCTATATCGAAGTACGGCTATTATTTTGCACAGTTGAATTATGTTATTTCAAAGAACTTTTATTTATTAACACTGCAGATATTATTTTAAGGACGAAATGTTTTTCTTGTGTATATTCCGACTATATCTTAATAAAGACTGTATAGATAAAAATATAATATATATTTTTTATTTTCCGTGTTATCTCAATCAAACTTTATACTGTTATTTTTTGCACACAACTATTTCAAATCGACCGAGGCACCTTTATTTTCTTTGGGCTTTCATGATAATTTAAGAAATGCTGGTTTAATTGAATATGTTCAATGAGCCGAACATTCAGAAAAATCATTTAACATGAAACAAAATCGCGGCACCTGTCAGATGAATTTGAACGATTTTTCAAACAAGTATTGGGTGAATAGTTCTAATCATCGATTCATAGCATCAGAAATTTTTTTCGAATCTTAGAATGGTTTCAAAGTCTTCTGTTAGTATGCCTTCTTGACTTGTTTCATATATGAGTATTAACTGCAGGTACGCATCTTCAGTCATTCATTAAATTGAATCAAGCGTTAAAAGCATGTACCTTAAACGTTGAAGTTGGGGAAAAATGACTGAAAATTATTAATTCTTCCCATTTAAAACAGCCACCATATTCACGGTATCTATCATTCCTGGAAACTTGTAGTGTCTGAGTCGGTAAAAAGTGCATATTATTCAATAGCCATATGTTTCCATAGTAATACAGCACATATTGTTCCATAGTAATACAGAAAAATTCAAACCACTATAACTTCGTTAAATACCATTAGATGTTTGTGAAACTGTCGGGACAGATTCTTCTTCTTCTTAGCACCACAGCCCCTTTTGGGCCTTTGCTTCCTGCAAACAGCACCTCCAACTGTCTCGGTCCGTTGACCGCGTCTTCCAATTCTAAAATCCGAGCAATGAGTCAGACCAGCATTTCCTCGGTTTCCCCACTGGCCACCGGCCTTCAGTTCTCCCAACGAATACCTTCTTGGGTATCCGTTAATCGTCCATACGATTCATGTATCCAGCCCATTGCAGCTTCCATAGTCTTACAATCCTTGAGACTTCCGGTTCGTCATAAATTTCATATAGCTCATGGTTGTATCGAATTCGCCATTGGTCCCCGTCTAGCTTCACTCCGATTATTCGCCTCAGGACGCCATGGACCCGTAGGGTCCATGTTGCACATCCATAGCATAACACAGGTCTTATCACATATTTGTATACTTGGAGCTTTGTTTTCCTGTGTATGCAGGACAGATTAATCTTATAAATAGCCATTTGTGTACTGAATTTTATTAAATTTGAAGGTATCGTTAAGATTTTATTCAAAAAGTGTAAAATCGATAAATCATACTATTACTAACAATTGGTTGTTGTTGTATTCATGAAGCCCTACATTCATATTTTATTCAGATTTTTTGGATGAATGGTGTCCAATAGCGAGGGGGTACGCAAAAAGTTTGTACATTTCCCCTTCCCCTGCCCCTTACGGTAGTCATAAGGCAATTTTAAGTCTTGTTTTGAAATGACTTCTCCATGTAGGGAGTAATGTGTAAAACGGTTTCAGTCTAAGGTCTCAAGTAGTCCAGCCACTTGCAAGCATGGGATTTTCTTACTCAATGCGTAAATACCATTCCCATTCCAACACAAAAAAATAAATTCTTTCAACTGAGATGAATGAAATTTGGCAATACTTAAAATATATAGAAAACAATGAAACAACTGTTAAGATCAAGTTTGAACCTTCAAAATGGTTGTCAATCAATATTTGAAATTTCAAAGGTCTTTAAAAGCCACTAATTTGATTTGATTTGCGCATGAAACTTTGCATTAAGGTCCCCGCAGGGGGAATGCTGGTCGACAAGAGCACTCTTGGAGGCTAGCATTCTTTGGAGAGTTCCGCTCCCACTTACCCGAGGAGTCCGCAGGGGGAGTGCCGGTCGACAAGAGAACTCTTGGAGGTTAGCATTCTTTGGGAAGTTCCGCCCCCACGCACCCGAAGAAATTCCCGCAGGGAGAATGCCGGTCGACAAGAGCACTCTTGGAGGCTAGCATTCTTTGGGGAGCGCCGCCCCCACGGACACGAGGATATGGGGGGTGCCGTGAGGTTCCCTCCTGGGATGACAGGTAACGACTCTGATTGGATCTGGACTACGCTTTGGACAACGAACTGGAAATTACGCTTTGGGCTGGCGGATGTGATGATTTGGACCTAGTTGCTTTGCACAGAAGCGCCGAGGTGAAACTCGTGTGTGAACGGCTCCAATTCAACTATCATACCGTCTCCGTCCCGGTAAAACCTTGGCAGGCCTCGGAGTACGTTCGAAGTTCGCACCATTGGGTTGTTGGTGTAGGTTCGGTTGAGACGGACTCCCGATTAGCGCTGGTCTGGCTCTGAGCACTTGTCCCCATAAGGGCTTATGCCAACCCCCGCATGGCTTCCCTGCTCTGCAAAGATAACCATGGGACGAAAAAGGCGACTACACACACAAATGGAGATAGCGGGTCCGAGGGGGGACCCAACAAAACTGGAGCAAACAAAATCAAAAGACCACAAATACCCAGAAAAAGAAACGAAAAATAATAACGACGACGCAACCAGCGATTGCAGCCACGATGTCAACAGTACATCGCGAGCGGTACTAACAACGACAAAAACGAAGACTAACACGACAACAGTGAAGATGGACAAAAAACGGAGAATACAGACTGAGATTCCTGCGGCGTTCGGGCACAGCAAAAAAATGATGCGAACGCCCGAGCGTCCGATTAAGGAGAAACGGGAAACTCTGCAGGACACTTCAGGTGTTCGAGCGATGGGAGATAACATAAAGAGCACCGAAAATTCGATTGTCACTGCTGCAATCGTTACCGAAGTGACCGATGCAATGGTCACAAATCCCGACATTGCAACGAAAAATCCAGAAGCCAACGGGAAGATTACGGCACTTAAAGCAAAGAGTGACCAGAATGCACCGCCAAAGTTGAAAATGTGGCGGAAGTACTGCACTCGGAAACGGAACGCGATAACCTCTCCCAAGGATGGTTGCAAGGTACAATTGCGGCCCAGCAATATGAAGAAGAGAGACTACTCCGAAAAGCGGAAGATGTTCTGAAAAGAATACAAGCTGCATGCGACTCCCCAAAAATCAGCAAAGCACCAAAGGCAGGGCTCCTTGAACTAGAGGAGCTCCTAGATCGCAAAGGGCACTAACGGAGGAGCTGGTTAAGGGCCAACGAAGGATGGAAATTACATCGGGTGTTGCCCAGCGATCTATCCTTGGTCCGGACCTGTGGAACGTGACTTACGACGGGCTACTGAGACTGGAGATGCCAGATGAGTCGCGCTTGGTCGGCTATGCGGATGATGTTGCGGCTCTGGTCGCCGGACGCACCGTTGAACAAGCGCAACTTAGGCTAGGTATGCTAATGCGCCGAGCGAGGGACTGGATGACTGCTCGCGGGCCCAGTTTAGCACTGGAGAAAACCGAAGTGGTCATCTTGACAAAAAAGAGAATCCCTAGAGTAAGGATGATCAGTATTGGAGACATACAAATCCAATCGAAGCCAGCGGTGAAGTACCTGGGGCTACTGATCGACTCGAAGATGATTTTCTCTGAGCAAATCAGGGCAACGGTTGAGAAGGCTGCTTCGGGAATATCGGCCCTGAGTCGACTTATGGCCAACGTAGGGGGACCCAGCCCATCAAAAAGACGCCTCTTGATGAGTGCTGTAGGGTCAGTGCTACTGTACGGGCCAGAGGTATGGGGCGACGCTCTCAGCAAGGAGGTATACCGAATACGATTGGCACAGGTACAGAGAAGAGGAGCACACTCTTCGTATCCAACAGTCTCCGACTCGGCGGTGAGAGTGATTGCAGGCGTGATACCTGTCGCTCCTTGCTAGGGAGCGCCGCGCTATTTACCTGCGCCGAAACGAGGATGCGAGGGAGATGGTTGTCCGCGAGGAGAGACAACGCTCGCTCAACGATTGGCAGCAGTCTTGGAGGAATTGCACGAAGGGAAGGTGGACTGCGCGCCTCATCCCGGATGTGAGACCCTTGCTAAATCAAAGGCATGGTGAGACTGACTTCTATCTGACCCAGCTTTTGAGCGGACACGGGTGTTTTCAGTCTTACCTGCACAAGATCGGTAAGTGACGGTCTCCCGATTGTCGGTTTTGCCCAGGAGAGGAGGACAATGCCTGTTACACATTTTTTGCATGTACCAAATGGGCCAGGCTGCGAAGAGAACTCTACGGGGAGACGTGAGAGCTCACCCCGGATAATATAGGTGCGGTGATGCTCAAATCGGTTGACAAATGGAACCAGGTGGCGCATTATGCTCGGGCAGTCCTAAAAGATAAAAGGGACTCGCAGCAGCCTGAGGGGCTGGGGGATCACTCTTCTGGAATTTCCTCCTCCCCTCTCCCCTCCCGCTAGGAAAGGCACTCCCCAGCTTGAAGGCGCCCCACGGCGTAACAAAACGAGACCTGGCCCGAAGTAATGTATCAAACGGTTCCAGGCTAGGTTCTCAGTTTGACAGGGGAGGTGTTTAGTGTGTAGTCCAAGGGTATCCTCCATGGGAGTCCCACACTGCCAGACTCGGTGGGCGTAAATGCCTTCACCTCCCTACCACAAAAAAAAGGGCCAAAGACGAAGAGAAGGCTAAAGAAGCGCTTAGGGCGAAATCTAAAGGCGACACGCAGATAGCTCCACCATTAAACGTCAATAAAAGAATGGCGTCTAGCCCAATCGAAGGAGATCGGGATAGAAGAAAGAAAGCAGAGGCACTTGATGGGCGTGGAGCACTAGATCAGGGGTTCCAGACAGTGCATACAAAAGGAGCGAAGAAAGCCGTAAAAACCTCCTTCAAAAAAAGTCAGAAAGTAAAATTCGTACGGACGCCACATAACCAAAAGGACCTGATGCAAAGCAGGAGAGGCAGAAGCCCCGACGAAGACCCCGGCAGCGGCACTGCTTGTAAAGCCCCAAGATGACCGATCCCACGCGGAGGTACTACGGGACATCAGGGGAAACGTAAGGCCCGAAGACACCAATACTACCATTAAAGTAGTACGACCAACGCGGTCGGGCCACATACTGGTCGAATTCGGAGCAAAGGCCGGCAATAAGGAAGCATTCTGTGACGCAGTAAAGCAAGTCCTCGGCAAAAGCGCAACAATAGCCCCACTCGAGCCGATGGAAACAATCGAAATGCGAGACATAGACTGCGTGATGGATCTGGCCGAGGTGGAAGAGGCCATCAAAAAGGAGTTCCCTAGCGTGGGAAGGATCAAAGTGAGACTGACACCAGAAAACAACAGGGGACAACGCATGGCCATAGTTGACTTGACCGAAAAGGACGCCAAACAATTCCTCAATAAGGGCAAAGTACGAATAGGGTGGGTTGTCTGTAGGATACGGCGAAGAGCAACGCCTCTTCAATGTTTCAAATCCCTTGGTTATGGTCACACTACACAAGTATGCAAAGGACCCAATAGGAGTTCCCTATGTTACAAATGCGGTGAAATGGGACAAAAAAGAAAAGAGTGTACGAAGGAGGCACACTGTATTCTTTGCAAAGATGCTGATCCAAAACTTGATTTTAGACACGTCTTGGGATCAGGAAAATGCCGGGTGTTCCAGGAAGCCCTAGCCAAGGCAAAATCAGAGCTTCGATGACCCGCATCCTGCAGTTAAACCTACATCACAGTGCAGCCGCCCGACTTCTTATCGCTGAGTGAGCAACACCATAATAAAATTCCTACATTATGTTATTCTGATGAAACTGGTACTGCCACTATCTGGGTTCGAAACAGTGACTTTCAGGCGGAGAGTTGTGGACGGGGGGATGGTTTCGTGTGGGTTCGGTGCTCAGGGATCCCCTTCTTCGGTGTGTACCTAACGCCTAACGAGTCGATATCATCTTTCCAAGCCAAGCTTAATGCTTTGGAGGGCGCTGTCTCGAACGCAGAGGGCAAAGTGCTCGTTGGGGCGAATTTAATGCTAAAGCAATCGAATGGGGCATGCCTCAGACGGATCCACGGGGAAAACGAATCCTGGAAATGGCGGCCAGGATAGCGCTCGTCGTACTAAACTCCGGAAACACGCCGACTTTCCGCCGTATTGGCTGTGAGGGAACCATACCGAACGTGACATTCGCCTCGGAGTCCTTAGTACGAAGGATACACAACTGGAAAGCATTAGAGGACTACTCAGCCAGTGATCATCATTGCATTCTGCTTGAGATCAGTGATGCTGTCTCCCGACGTCCGTGCTCTCGGCCTTCTACAACTGGATGGAACATCAGAAGAATGGACGTCGAGAGGTTGGTCGAGGTGCTCACAGCAGGTGAGCTGCAGCAGGGAGCTTCGGAGGGGTCGGAAGAACTGGTAGCTCAAGACGTGGTTAACTCTACTATGAGCATCATCAAGACTGCTTGCTGCGCTTCTATGCTCCGTCGAATACCCCGGCACGGCAAGCCCCCAGTGTGCTGGTGGTTAACTGAAATCGCTGAAAAGCGGAGGGAGTATCACAAGATTCGGCGTGAGGCTCAACAGGTGCGGAACCGTGACGAGGCATGCAACCAGGTGGTAGCATATAAGTCGGCCAGGAAGTGTGGAAATCGATCAACAGTAGCAAGGCTCGCAGCTAGCAAGACCTAGTGGACAAGGTGAACAACGATCCGTGGGGCCTTGGCTACAAGCTGGTGATTGGGAAGCTTGGTGCCCTACAGAAGCCTTATACATGACGCGGAAAAGATGGACGTGATAGTGCGGGGACTCTTCGACGCCCATCCCGTCCGTGTTGGCGCTGTCCATGGTGAAACAGCAGTAGAGTGCCCACTCTTCACACAGCTGGAGCTAGAGGAGGCAGTCCTCTCCTTGAAAGCGAGGAAGGCTCCAGGTCCAGATGGTGTTCTAGCTGAGGAGTTGCGGCTCGTCTGTCACCATTGTCCTGACTTGCTGCTCAGCACATTCAACGCTTGCCTACGGGACGTGGTTTTCCCGGTACGATGGAAGGTGGTGAGGCTCGTGCTGATCAGCAAGGGGAAGGGGAATCCCTAATCGCCATCTGCATACCGCCCGTTATGCATGCTAGACACGGCTGGGAAAGTGCTAGAGAAACTCATCAAGGGAAGACTCACTGACGCGATTCGTGCTGCTGGGGACCTATCTCCTTGGCAGTACGGCTTTAGAGCAGGACGTTCTACCATTGATGCGATTGCAGAGGTGGTGAACGCGGTCCAAAAGCCAGGGGCATATAGTCGCACCAAGCGACGGATCGTCCTGTTGGTGACACTCGACGTCAGGAACGCCTTCAACTCCGCTAGATGGGTGGATATTGTGGATACACTGGCAAACCCTTATCAAGTTCCAGAATATCTAATGCGGCTTTTGAGGGACAACCTAAAGGACCGAAGCCTACTCTACGATACGACACAGGGCCAACGAAGGATGAAAATAACATCGAGTGTTGCCCAGCGATCTATCCTTGGTCCGGACCTGTGGAACGTGTCTTACGATGGGCTACTGAGACTTGAGATGCCAGATGAGTCGCGCTTGGTCGGCTAAGTGGATGATGTTGCGGCTCTGGTCGCTGGACGCACCGTTGAACAAGCGCAACTTAGGCTAGGTATGCTAATGCGTGGAGTGAGGGACTGGATGACTGCTCGCGGGCTGAGTTTAGCCCTGGAGAAACCCGAAGTGGTCATCTTGACAAAAAAGAGAATCCCTAGAGCAAGGATGATCAGTATTGGCGACTTACGAATCAAATCGAAGCCAGCGGTGAAGTACCTGGGGCTACTGATCGACTCGAAGATGAGTTTCTCTGAGCAAATCAGGGCAACGGCTGAGAAGTCGAATTATGGCCAACGTAGGGGGACCGAGCCCATCAAGAAGACGCCTCTTGATGAGTGCTGTAGGATCAGTGCTACTGTACGGAGCAGAGGTATGGGCGACGCTCTCAGCAAGGATGTATACCGAAAACGTTTGGCACAGGTACAGACAAGAGGAGCACTCAGAATTGCATCTTCGTATCCAACAGTCTCCGACTCGGCGGTGAGAGTGATTGCAGGCGTGATACCTGTCGCCCTCCTTGCTAGGGAGCGCCGCGCTATTTACCTGCGCCGAAACGAGGATGCGAGGTAGATGGTTGTCCGCGAGGAGAGACAACGCTCGCTCAACGATTGGCAGCAGTCTTGGAGGAATTGCACGAAGGGAAGGTGGACTGCGCGCCTCATCCCGGATGTCAGGCCGTGGCTTAATCGAAGAATTGAGACTGACTTCTATCTGACCCAGCTTTTGAGCGGGCACGGGTGGCTTCAGTCTTACCTGCACAAGATCGGTAAGTGACGGTCTCCCGATTGTCGGTTTTGCCCAGGAGAGGAGGACAATGCCTGTCACACATTTTTCGCGTATACAAAATGGGTCAGGCTACGAAGGTAACTCTACAGGGAGACGTGAGAGCTCACCCCGGATAATATAGTTGTGGTGATGCTCGAATCGGTTGACAAATGGAACCAAGTGGCACATTATGCTCGGGCAATCCTAGAATATAAAAAGGGACTCACAGCATCCGGGGGCATTGGGGCTGGGGGATCGCTCTTCTTGCATTTCCTCTTCCCCTTTCCCCTCCCGCTAGGAAAGGGGCTCCCCAGCTTGAAGGCGCCCCACGGCGTAACAAAACGAGACCTGGCCCGAAGTAATGTGTCAAACGGTTCCAGGCTGGGTTCTCAGGTTGACAGGAGAGGTGTTTAGTGAGTAGTCCAGTCACGCATTGGAGTCCCACACTCTGTGCATAAATAGCATTCACCTCCTTACCACAAAAAAAAGGTAGTAATTGTATCTTAAGATCTTGTTATTTCCGTTAATTCAAAACAGCGGCAGCTTAAATATGCCATTGTTTCATGTTTTCATGTCTCTCTAGCGGCCATATTGTTCAACAGGTTTTAGAAATCATGGATTGTTGTAACAAATTCTTATATCATGAATATTGGATTATAAGTAAAACAGTCAAAAATGTAAAACAGATTATTGTTAGCTGCCATTTTCACTAAAATCCAAACGTTTTTTTCTTTTTTGAGCGAAGTTTGGCACAGTGATTGATAAGATTCTTAGACAGATATTTTTTTTTTAAATCCAAAATCAAGAGCTTAAATTCAGATTGGTACGCTTGAAAGCTCAGAAGGTAACGGAAACTTGCTACTTTATTAGAACTGAAGTGTTCAATATATTTTCGTTGAAACGTTTGAAGCATATGGCTTACATTGGAAGTATATATTTATACAAAAGAACTTTTTCCTTAAACACTGCTTTACATTCAAAGTGGCAGCCAATCAAATGAATATTTGCTTTTAAAAATAAGGTTACCGACGAGAAAATTGCCTTATTGACTGAAAAAGCCCATTTTTGGAATTGGCGGACTTTCTACTCCGATCTCTTGGGTAGTGATTCTTCGACTCCTTAAGTACTAAAACCTCTATTTGGAATTAGGAAGTTATACATAAATTTGCCTAACTCTGCTTTTATATAGATCTTAACCTAGCTAAACCATCGGCTGCTCTTAATGCACGGGCTTATAAATGGTTACTTCACTGCAAAATGCAAGGTTAGTGTATTCAGCTTAAGGAAATCTAGCTTTGACTAATGCCAAGATAGCCATTTGAGTTTTCTCAGCTGACAATAACAATGCTAACTTATTTACATTAGCGTCTTTCTTCCAATCAAGACACTATTGAGTCTTACCGAAGTTTTATATATGTTGATCCCAAATCGATTTAAAAATCCTTATATGAAATTTTATTTATACGTAAGTCTCACTCAATTTTGCCTGAAAAGGAAAACTTTATCCCATGCGCTTATAATAAATTTGTTCTAAGCTTAAATTGTAAGAAGCTACTGCTTACGGATTTATTGATAATATCTTTCTCCTTTCAGCAGAAGATAACTCTTCTTTTATGGCTTCTTCGTATTTAAGGACATTTTTACTAAATCTACAGGCATTGATACTTCTATCAAAAAGCATACCAATCCATCAAAGTCACTACGATGACAATATATCAATTGGTAACACAATAATCTGAAAAAGTCAAAGTAGCAATCACTTTTTGCCAAAGGAATTAATCAAGATATTTTGGCTGAAACTGCTATCTTACTCTATATTGATTGATTGAATATCCTCTTTCTTTTAATACAGACAGAATATGTAGGTAATAAAGACGATATATGTAAGTTGAATGTCAATTGGGCATGCCATTTATTTTAGAACTATGTACATATGTATTTGTAACAGCAACAAAACATCACCAAATTGAGTGAGAATAGTAGTGAGATTTAATTAGTCATTCAAGAGTTCCAAATTCAATTATCTCAGCAAATAAACATTGTCCTATCCAAAACTCACATCATCTAACCACTAAAAAACCACAAAGTAAATGATGCAAACTTTTGGACGCATTCATTCCATTTGCAAATACAAGTTCATTGGGATGAAACCATATAAATTTTCAAATTCCAACTGAACAACCACTAAGAGGTAGGTTCTACCAATTTCACACTTAAAACTCTATTCAGTGGTCCACCATTCTCGATACCAAGGGTCAAAATAACATACAAAACAAGACTAGTGGCCGATTAATCAACAATATCTTCAATCTCCATGCAATTTAACTTGGAAAAAGGTTTAAACATTTAAATAATATTTTTCACTTTACCATGTAAATTCCATCTCTGAGTATGAGTATATGCGCAAGGAAAGATACAAAGTTAAGGAGAGTAGGAGGAATCTGCTTTGCGGGCTAATGCTTGTTGGTAAATTTTGTACATTAAAAGAACTGTTTTGAAATTGGTATTCTAGTCCCAAAACTTGCTTTCTTTTTGTCCCCTTTGTTGGACATAGACAGAAAAGGTTTCTAATTAAATTTCACAATATTTATTGGACATTCACTGGAAAATTTAATTGGATGTTGTTGGACCATGCAGAAAATGTTGGCTAGTTCTTTTTGATAAGAATGCTAATTACCTAATTTTCGAAACTGAACTTCAGGCAAATGTTGTGGCTGTATTGAGATGACAAGACAGGCTCCTTCAGTCAAGCCTTCTTTCTAATGATAACTTGATAAAAAAAACTACCTTATTATCACCTAGATGTATACAAAGATTTGCAAACTTAAATTAGGGATTGCAAAGTTCACAAAACATCCGACAACGCTTCTAATTACAATTTCCATGATATTTCCAATTATGACGCTCAAATGAGTAATTAAAAGATTTAAAAGTAAGTAGACTAAAAAACGGCTTAAAGTTAAGTAAATTTCAGTACTGCGTTTGAATTGGCTTGGAAAACAGAGGCAACAATAAAGTGAATGTTTTGACTTACACATATGTATACCACTGGCAGACTTCAATTCGCTGAATTTACAGTAGGCACTGCTCAGGCATCTTTAAATTTCTCTGATTTATGCAAACACCCATAGCCACAACCAACAAGTAAGATGTTTTGCCGTAAAGAAACCGACCTTCTATAAGGCCTTCGAGCGCCCAAATCACCTACAACAGTTTTTTTACACGGAAATAACTTGAATTAAAAATGGGTGCGTTTTTCGAAGAAACTGAGTTCCCACGCACTTGGCGCACACCTTACCATGACCGTTCCTGGCCTCTAAGTAGGTTGAGATGTCCCCAATGATAAACAACTGTCATGGATTTTTATAGAGGAGTAGCTTTAATCCTGAATTGTAGTACTGTGCGACATTGAATTTGAGGGTCAATAATTCTACTTCAGGGTGAAAGTACTAGACCAGTATAGTAAAATCTCCAAAGGGTTTGACGTTGTCAGGTCAAAAAAATTTTTGACAATGAAGAAATCCGAGCAGCGGTGAACTGTCTTCGTCGACCGGGTCACACCAGCGTTACCTCGGTTTCCCAGCTGGTCTCCGGCCTACAGTTCTTCTAAAGAATACATTTTTGGGTATCCCTTGTTCGTCCATACGATTCATGTGGCCAGCTCATTGCAGCTTCTGGAGTCTTACAATCGTTGAGACCTCCGGTTCGTCAAAAATTTCATACAGCTCATGATTGTATCCATTATTCCCCGTCTAGCTTCGCTCCGATTATCCGCCCCAGGACCCGTCGCTCAAAGACGTTCAATATATTTGTGGATGCTTGGGTTAGGGTCCATATCTGACACCCATAGCATAACACAGGTCTTATCACAGATTTGTATTCTTGGAGCTTTTCCTGTGTATGCAGCTGGTGTTCAAGATGGTCAAAATGAATAAAATATTTTAGTTGCGAGCTGTATTCTCCGGCATATTTCATCTCTTCAATTGCCCGTTTTCATTATTTTGGCACATAAATACATAAATTTGCTAACATTTTCGATACTATATTCGTCAAGTGTGATATTTTGTGTACTTGAGGTATTTTTTCTCGACTGCGTCATGAGCAATGTTTTATTTCCATTGATTTGTAGCCCTACTGGTTTTGCGTCGCTGTCGAGTTTCAGGAAGAGTTCTTTAGCAGTTGGTAATGACCGTGACGAAATGCTGATGTCATCCAAATAGGCTACTACTTGGCTTGACTTGAATAGTAATGTATCTTGCGTATTGACAGGTAGTTTCCCTATGACGTACTCCAGAACCAAATTAAATACCAATGGGCCAGCCCATCTCCCTGCTTTAGTCCCATATTTGTGTCAAAGGCATCGATGAGTTGGTTATTGATGCGGACTTAGGAGGTCGTCAACGTCATTGTCATTTCGGTAAGATGGACTTATTTGGCTGGGATGCCAATGCAAAGCGTTATTTGGTACAGTACATTACCAACAATAGTATCGTATGCTTGCTTAAAGTCAACGAAAATTTGGTGAACGTCTATTTGAACCCCCAGCATTTTTCAAGTGAACCTGCCTGACTGTGAACAATTGTTCTATCGTTGATCTACCTGCCCTAAAACCGCCTTGATACTCCCTAACAAAACTGTTGGCGTATGATTCGATCTTATTTTCTAAGATTTTTGAAAATATTTTGTACGCCCCCACAAAGTAGTGATATGCCTCTATAATTATCGCACTGTAGCTTGTCACCTTTTTTGCGGATACGGAATATAATTGATTAGCTCCACTCTTTCGCCATATGTTCTTGTTGCCGAATGTGCTGGATGACTTTGTAAAAAGCTTTATGAACACTGCTGCCACCATATTTAATGAGCTCCACTGGAATCTCATCGATGCCCGGAAATTTATTATTCTTTTGGGCATTGATGGTGGAACAGATTTCATCCAGAGTTGGTGGGGCCAATAGAAGCTCCCCACAGACATCTACAGGCTCCTATATTTTGGAGCTGTGCGGAAGATTAAGTAGTTTCTTGAAATATGAAGCCCATCTTTCGTTAATATTGGTTTAATTAGTGATGATATTGCCGACGTTATCACGACAGACTTTTCACTGCTTTGTATGCTTGCCTTGTATTGTTGTTCACTAAACTTACATCTATACTTCTCAATTGGTCGTCACAGTAATTTCTTTTCTTAATCTTAATTATCTTATTCGCTACTCTTCTGAAATTTTCATAGTGTTCTCTCTTCCTCTGGGTTCTCCTACCTACGTATTCTCTGTACGCCTGATTCTTTTTGTCTAACGCATTCTGGCACTCATCATCAAACCAATCATTTATCTTGCGCTGGGCTTGATGTCCAATTGTCTGTTCTGCCATGGTCCTAATAGCCACTTTCACTACCACCCAGAGCTCGTTGCTCGTCTTTAACGATTCGTCTGATGAGATGGGAGCCAGCTGGTTGTCGAGGGACTCCGTGAAATTTTTGGCCACAGATGCCGTTTGGAGCCTTTCGATGTCAAAATTTTATCACGGGCTTGTCTTTTCCGAATATGCCTTTGACATACGACATCAATAGGTTAATTTGATCAAAAAATGATCTGAGTTAAAATTAGCTCCTCGGTAAGTTCGGACGTCAAGTATGACCGAGGCCCAACGTTGTTGGATCAGAATATGATCGATCTGGTTTTGTATGTTGCCATCCAGTGATATCCAGGTCTTTTTATGAATGTGTCGATGTGGGAAGCAAGTCGAAAGTATGACTATATTTCTGCTACATGCAAAGTCAATCAGGCGCTTGCCGTTGTCATTTGTTTCATCGTTTAGGCTATATCCTCCAGTCGTTCCCCGATGAGATAGCTCATTGCCAACCTTAGCATTAAAATCACCCAGAATAATTTTTGTGTCGTTTGTGGGCAATGAGTCAATCAGTCTTTGCAGGTGATTGTCAAACGTTTCCTTTGTTTCCCCGTCCTTTTCTGCGGTTGGGGCGTGAACATTGATTGGCCAGATTTTGAAGAATTTCGCTTTTATTTGGATCGCACACAACCGTTCATTGACTGCCTTAAAATCAATAAAGTGCGATTTGAACTCCCTATACACAATGAAGGCCACTCTGAATTCTCTTTTTACAGTAGGCTTCGCACTTTTGAATATTGTGTGAGATCTCATGTCTTGAATGTCGTTTTCAGTCCAATTCGTTTCCTGGACTGCCAGTATTTTTAATTGATATTGACTGGCCTGTTGTAAAAGATCTTTAACAGTGCCAGGGTGATTGAGTGATCTGACATTCCAGGTTCCAATGCACTTGTCCTTTTTTCGTTTGCGAGGTCGTTGCCGTGAGTTCATCGCCCAACCCCCACTCCGGCGGCATGGTTATTACGTCGATTTCGTTATCAGGCACGGAAGATTTGCCTACACCCTCTTACGTCCTCACTAAGAAGGTGTAAGTGGGACTTAGTAGCAAAGCTGTAGATGTATTTACAGTTATGCGCATTTCTCGACATTTAATGTTACATTATTGGGGAACCAGTAAACCCAATGTGCAGCCCGAGAGCCTTTACTACCATTTAATTGGGGGAGCTTGGGAAAAGAAATCATGGAAGCTATGGGTTGGGGAAACAAGAGGTTCCCTCCCCCATTCTCAAACGGGCTCTAGACCGACTATGGCGGAGTTCGAAGTGGCCCTTAAAAAATGTTTTCTATGATTGTAGTCGAGTAGAGTATCAATTGCAATTTTTACATCTCGGGGTCCAGGGGGAGGCCAAATGCACAAAAAGTTCTTGTGTCCCCTCCACTCGCAATTGTACATTTTAAGCCGAAGATCTGAAAATCACAAAGGCAGGTCTTATTAGTACAAGGTCAACAAATACCCCAGAAATCAAAATGCACTCAAGTCTCTGAATAATAGTATGATTTATAAATTTTACATTTTTCCCATAAATACAAAACGATGCCACTAAACACCTTAATCTTTTACAGTTATATAGATTGATATCAAAGCCTTATGCCTCCAAAATTTCATAGGGATCAAATCGTAATAAAGTGAGATATCCCCATTCTGTATGGAATTACAACAAGAATAACATATGTTGACAGTTTATACATATTTGGATTTTCATGAAAATTTAATGAATAGTGTTTCGCTTGAATATGTTCAATGAGCAGAGCAGTCAGAAAAATTATTTAACCTGGAATAAAATCTTGGCTGTTATGTGCTTATAGAAGGAATTCTGCATTTTCTGGATAAATTTGAGCCATTTATTACACATATGAATGATGAATAATTCAAGTCCCCAACTCATGGCATTAGAAAGACTCTTTCGAAGCCTAGGATCGTTGTAAAGCCATTCTGTTTGGTGATCTCTCCTACCTCCTCGACTTGTTTCACATATAAATTGTAGGCACTCATCTTCAGCCATTCATTAAATTCAAATGGGTCACCTCTCTATAGGGGGAGGCCCCTCTCCAAACTCTCCGAAAAATGTTTTCTACCCCAAAACTTTCAAGAAATCACCACTTCTGACTTTTCCCCTAAATTTCACGGCTGCAACTTCTATACTGCGGATTTTAGTACAAAACCCTAAAAGAAGTCGTGGTTGTCGGAGTGCAATCAAAAAAATCAGTTGGAGTGGGCCTTCAAATCAAGAGATTGGACAGTAGAAGATTGACATAATACACTGTGGTCAGATGAATCAAACTTTGAGACATTCTTATTTTTGCCAATCTTTAAATTGATCATTTTTACAGTGAGCTTTCATTGCTACGTGCGGATATCGATCTCATTCTTCGGATGGCTCCGATAATAAAATTTGATTTTTAGAACAGCTTGGTTTTTGAAAAACATTTTGCTGATCTGACAGTTTTTTACTTAGAGCTTCTGCTTTTCGCTTCCCTTTTTCTTCGGTCATATTTTCACAAGTGGTGTTGTTATGTTTTGTCATAAAGTATCTTGACAGTTTGAATTCCTTGAATATGACTACAGCTTCATTGCAAATGAGGCACACAGGTTTATCCTTAATACGCGTAAAAAAATATTTTTAAGTCCACTCATCTTTAAATATATGACATTACGTTTTTACTTGCCATATAAACTATCAAAATAATGTCAAAGACACTATAAACTAATCAAAACTATAGAAACATAAGCCAGATGCGCAGCTGTAGAGGTGATTTGAAACTGAATATGTGACTGTCTAAACTAAACTGACCTTGAGAAGCGACAGAACGAATATGGAAAGCGTGCGATGTAGCCCAGCTTGCAGCTTGACAAGCAACCTGGCAAGCAGTACGACACGGGCTAGCAGGCCAAACAATATGTTCACAAGCATCCCAGGCATCGTGAATATGCACGAAATACTGAAGAGATGAAGTGCATGCACACGGGCACAAGTAAATTCATTCTTTGATGTTTATCGAAGCCAACGTAAGACTAAGCCAAACACACATACATTGCATTTATAGTTGTCAGCCTACATGTGCCCAAGCTCCAAGCAACTTTCAGCCTACGTCGGCAAATGCCCCCCAAGTGATTGTATGAAAAGTAGATTTCATTGCACTTTTGACAGCATTTGCAACCAAACGTATGCAGAAACTAAAACAATTTTTACATCACAACGGGCAGCACAATGTTTTACGTGGACTATATGGATTTCAACTTTGAAATCTATCTTGAACCTGTCCAAAACTTTAACTTTTTGCGGGCACTTAAACGATTCTATAGGGTTATCCATTTTACGCTTGGGAAAGTGAAGCTAAAGAAAACACATAAAATATTCAGAAACAAACAAAATTTTTTAATCAATATCAAGATTGAACCTTGCCATTATACGTTAAACACAAAACCATTCAAATGTTTTCCACGGGACCTCTTACAGGCCTCAATCCTTTTGAGGTAATTTTCAATGACTTTTTGGCACATTTCCGGCAATATCTCGGCCATAACTTCACGAATATAGGTTTTTAATTGCTCAAGATTTTAAGGATTGTTTGTGGAAACACGATCTTTCGCATAGCTCCAAAAAAAGAAATCCGAAGGTGTTAGGTCGTAGGATCTTGCGAGCCAATTAACATCACTCAATCTCGAAATTACGCGTCCTGGAAATTTCTCTTGCAAAAATGCTCGATTAGCCTGTGTTGTGTGGCTTGTGGCTCAGTCCGGTTGAAACCACAAGTTTTCCAGATCATAATCTTCAATTTCTCTCTAAGAATAATCGGTTAACATCCGTCCATAGCGGTCAGAATTGACTGTAATGGCTCTTCCTTTATCGTTTTCAGAAAAAAAACCGTCTCAAAAACACCACCAGACCATAATGCACACCAAACGGTCACTTTTTCCGGATGCAAAGGCCTTTCTGCGATCACCTGAGGATTTTGAGAGCCCCATATGCGGCAATTCTGTTTATTTACGTAACCACTGAGCGAAAAATGAACCTCATCACGAAAGAAAATTTTGTTCGAAAAATCGTTATCAGTGGTTTGTTGTTCAACCACCCAATTCGCATACATTCTCCGTTGTGTATGGTCTTGAGGGTTAAGTTCTTAAGTGAGTTGGATTTTGTACGGATGGAGATGCAAATCCAAATGCTAAATCCGCCCCAATGAGCCGTAAGAGAAGCTCAAATGTAGAGCACGTCGAGGAATCGACAAATTCGGGTCTTCCTCCACACTTTGAGCAACGACAGCGATATTTTTAGCAGAACGAATGTTGCGATGATGCACAGGCCTTGCAACATCAAAAATCAATCAAGTCTCTTCAAATTTTCTCACTGTGCTCGAAATTGCTTGCTGTGTTGATCGATTATGTCGACCTTAATCGGCTCGTAAAGCCCTAAATGTTGATACAGCAAAATCACCATTTTTATAATAAAATTTAATAATTTTAACGCGCTCTTGGACAGTTAAACGGTCCATGCTTCTAAATGGCAAACCTTCAACTAAAAATAACCCACTTTGAATGACATTTAATTTTGAATGATGTCAAATGGCATGGTTATACTTTCCCAAACATGAAATGGATAACCCTGTACTTGTGTTTTCATATATTTTGCAAAGCAAAAATCAGCTTACATGTGGTCATGTATGTGGTAGTAGAGCTATATAGAATAGGCTTTCTACTGTAGTATTTGTTTTATATTGACGAGTATTTTATCAGAAGTCTTAGAATGGTAAGAGCAGCCGAGTGCTTAATAGGGAGGTCTGGAGAAATGAGCTCCTTGGATCACCCGAAAATGTAGAAACAATGGGCAAACAAGTTGGGTAGACCGACCTCCGCTCATGTCAGAAGGGTTTTGTATTCAAATTACAAAATGCAGTAACCTGCAACGAATAAAATCAAGAAACATGTCAAAGACGATTTTATTGGAGAAAATGTGAAATTCGAGGATCATACTATCATCAACAAAGTTGAACGAATTTTGATTTCAGAGGTATTTGTTATTGTTACACTCATAAATATCTCCCTTGATAATTTTTTCAGATTTTTTAAGATCACAGGTGTCCATTCCCGAGGGAGGAAACACATTTTTCTAGTATTTCCCCCCCGTGCCCCCACTGAAGCAAAAACTGTCAGTTTAAGAACTGTTTTGAAATGCTCCCATAAAGAACTTCCATTTGATGCTCATACCGGCTACCTTTCATGAAATTTTTTTTCAGAGACCACTCTCCTGTACTGCAATCATCGATTCATGGCCAATTTTTTCGAGTCCTAGAATGGATACAAAGCCCTTCTAATAAGAGCTCTCTCCCGCCTCTTCGACTTGTTTCACGTATGAGCATTAATTGTATGTACGCGTTTTCAGTCATTCATTAAATTGAATCAAGTGTTAAAAGCATGCGCCTTAAACGTTGAAGTTGGGGGGAAAGTAACTCAAAATTATTCAATCTTCGCATTTAAAACAGCCACTATTTTGTTTTGCGATTACTGATACCACTAACTGAACCGATTCTCAAAGATATTCATGATACCTATAATTGCTGAAATTTTCATGCAAATCCTAGCAAAGCTGTAGTGTCTTAGTCGGTAAAAAGCGCATATTGTTCCATAGCCATATGTTTCCATAGTAATACAGCGCATATTTTTCCATAGTAATACAAAAAATTCAAATCGCTATAACTTCGTTAAATACCATTCGATCTTTATGAAAATTTTAGGACAGATCATTATAAATAGTCATCTGTGTACTGAATTTGATTGAATTTAAGGGTACCGTTAAGATTTTAATACAAGAAAACATAAAATCGATAAATCATACTATCACTAACAAAGTTTCGTGAATTTCGAATTCTCATGTATTTGTTGTTGTTGTACTAATAAAGGCTTGCATTCATGATTTTTTCGGATTTTTCGGATGGAGGGTGTCCAACCACAAGGAGGGGGTGCAAAAAGTTCGTACATTTCCCCTTCCCCTACCCCCGTCGGTACAGATAAGACAATTTTAAAACTTGTTTTGGAAAGATCTCATCAAGACCTTTCCAATGACACCCTACTCGACTACCAATGGTGAACATTTTTTTTGAGAAGTCACCTCCCTTAAGCCCCTTTGAAACATTTTTCACCCTTGAACCTTCAAGAAGTCACCACTTCTGACCTGTCCACAAAGTTTCATTGCTATAGCTTCTATAGTTTCGGAGAAAAAGTGCTGTGACATACAGACGGACGGACGGACGGATGGACAGACGGACACAGGTCGTGATTGCAATAGGGTTTTGTATTTTAGTACAAAAACCTAAAAAACTCATCCGCAAACAGTCTTGGGTTTTTTTGCTAATTACTGTGAAGATTAATAGCATGCCGGTTGTGAGTAGGAAAACGTTTCAATTTTTGTGGAAAAGCATCTTAAAAATTTTTTAAAGTTCCTTTTGATGGCGTTCCAGCATAGCGACCGGTATCTCGCGACTTCCAAATCGTCGATTGAAGCTGGCTTATCCCTAAGGACCAGAGACTTCGTGTAACCCCAAAGAAAATAATCTAAAAGTGTGATATCACACTTAGACGGCCAATTTACTGGTCCAAAACGTGAAATCAGATTCTCACCAAAATAATTTAGTAGCGCCAACTTGAACGCTGATTTTCGTAATACAGCTGAATAATTTGGATACGTTGTTGTAGTGTACATCTTTCCATGATAATTTGTCAAACAATACTGAATGAAAACTACATTACAGTTTGACAGGAGTCATGCGTGATCTGCCAAAAAAGCGTATTGAAAATCAAAACTCATAATGAATTACCCTTTATAACATATATTTAAAACTCTTACGAGAATAAAAGTCAAACGGAACGGAACGGATAATCTGAGTTTTCTTGAATAATTTTCAACAGGTGCGTTTAGTTAAAAGGTAATTCGACCATCATTAGTACCCACACTATATTTTGATGCATTATTCTAACCTATTCCCGCCAATACTGAATACAAAACGCCCCACACATATCTTCTGAAAACATAAATTCCAACGTTTATGAATATTTCCATGGAATGAGCTAATTGAACGTTCAATCTATTCTCGGTTTTTTGATTGTCAAAGTCAAAGGAAACGAAATTTCCTGGAAATTAAGGAAATCCGAACAAGTGATAAGGAGCTGAAACTTTCCTCTCAGCCACTCGTTACTTTCAATTTCCCTCGTCCGTCAAAAGGGAAGTCGATGTTTCAATGCTACTTAGTTTCGAATGTCCTAGATCTGAAAATTGCTTTTCTCTTTCAAAGGAATTCATTAGAAAGGAAAACTCATCACTAAATAACGACACATTGAACACGTATTTATCTTGAGGCACTTCTTTGGAAAAAAAAACCAATGTAAATTGAAGCGCTACTAACAACCGGAATACAGTTCAGGTGAAACTGGTGTTAAAGTGTCTTGAAACATGTGACTATAGTCCCAGACAATCCTGACAAATTTCGCGCATGCCTGTGATGCGAAAGCTTTCCTATAACTCTCACTGATTCATCTCCCGTTCTCCAATTTCAATTCAGCAGTAGGTTATAATGTAAATGTTGAGCGGAAAACTAGGTCTGCCTTGTTTTCGGGCTCGCAGATGCTACCTACACGACAATACCGTTTTCCCAGCTTCCGAAAAGCATTTGAGATTTTCAGCCATCTAATGCCATCTGTCTGGTTCAGGGTATATTTTCACAGAAACTCTGTGAAAGGACTTCAGTTATCTGACGTTTACTAGGTCGTGAGGAGCTAAAGCTCTACGTGGGTAAAATACTCAGTGCTTCGGTTTCGGATCAAAGAGTTTTCGTTCATCTTGTCATAATAAAAAGTGAAGTCTAATGGAGAAAGTGTTTTACATGTCCCAAGAGTAAAGTTGAATTTTATCTGAAGTTCCATATGTCACGAGTAGTGATTCGACCGATTATAGGGTTCAAGTGTTTGTTTTCCTTAGCACGCTCATGTCATTAGTGTACCAAAATTTAAATTGCTGAAATACAGTTTGCTAAATCGACACAAACTTTGGATTTTCTTAACCATCCCCTTTGAATCTATTCCTGCACCCAGCATCTCCAATCTCCAGCTGTTAGTGACAAAATAATCAACTCAAGTGTTTGATAAATTATTCACAATTGCTGCTGACAGCAAGGATATTACGTCCAAAAGCTCGGCTGCCTTCGTCATCGTTTGGAGCATACATAACGTTAATAAAGGAGCAGGAGGCCTAGGCGAACGAACACTTTAATTTATAAGGATTTAGGATCAAAGAACGCCCAATACAATCGAGTATTAAAAACAAGTGAAAATCAGAGCGAAGTTAACGAGTTCAAGGACCAGAAGAAGGCTCACAAAAGTGTATGTAATCAAATAATATAGCAACGTGCTCGTCATGCTTATCGGCATATTTTGGTCAATGTATCCTTGAACGATATTGAAGGTCTCGTCTCGTGGCTTGTTGTCTATGGGCTACTGTTGGCAAACAACCCGAGTTAAACCACATAACGTCCCATATATTCGTCATCTGGCTCTTATCACATTCTCAGCCGGCTACGATACCACTGACACGAATTTGTGTCAGCAAAAATCACCAAGATAAACACACAACCAACGGCTTCAAGACGTGGTCGGAATTCCTTAAAAGTAAGGATATGTTTAAGACACAAAAAATATAATGTCTTTAGTTTTATGCATACATATGTTGTTTTGGTTTAAGGGTCATCTTCAGTTATCTATCTTTAATGTGGAGGAAAAATGTGTGATTGAGTGTTTGTGAGCATTCGTTGAACATTTTTGGAGATTTATAAGACTATTGATTTACTTCTGATAATGTATCGCAACTATAGTGATTTAATTTTTCGAAAGAAACTCCTTTCAGTACATTGTCATTATGAGGTCCTGGCACAACCTTCGGATAGAAAATCTACTTACTATTTGCACAATATAAGCTACATTAAATTTGTTTTAATTAAAAGCCGTCGGGCCTTGCTTTGTTGTATGATCAGACGCGTTTCGACTCCTTTCAGTCATCTTCAGTGTCTCGAGGATGTTTTGAAGGGGACTCCTTCCCTTCAACACATCTTTTTAGCACTGAAGATGACTCAAAGGAGTTGAAACGCGTCTGATCATACCACAAAGCAAGGCCCGACGGCTTTTAAAGAAAAAGAGAATTGGCCTACGGATATCAAATAAACAAAATAATTGACTACATCAGATTACTCTTCTACTCTATTTTGATCAGTTATCAATAGTTAGGCTTGCACATAGAACTCTAAAACAAAACAACGGCTTGAGAAGAGATAAATTAAAGACAGACAGTTGATTATAGAAAGCTTACATAAAAGCTACTTAGATAGCTACATTAGACATACATTATTATAGATATAATTTCAACATCCCCACTATATACAAAAATTTTGATAAACTTAATATCATCATTTCAAACACATAATTCGTTTGAAAATTTTTAGATAACCAACATTTATAATTTTATTTGCTCTATAAAAGTGGTATTAAATATAAATATGCTTGGTTCTTTGTAAAAAATGCATTCCCAGTTAATTTTAGTGTACTTTGATTATCATTAAAAGATCAACAGTTTACTTATTTTGAGTAATCTCAAACTGTAAATTTCTCAAATAAACAACTTCGGTGATCCCAACGATTTCGCTGCAAGATGAGGCCCCAGTCTTCTGATTTCGTGTTTCCAAAGGAATTATACAGCCAGATAAAGTAAAACAGAATCTTGTGACCTTCTATCAATAATATTTGCATCCCAATCAGCTTCAACTAACCCTTGAATGAATGAATTCTCGTTTGTAGTATACTTCAAACCATCATCGTCATCTATGGCGTGAAAACAAAAGCCAGGCTTTTTCCTCCAGGATAAATGTCTTCCAATCATCACAGTTCTGTGTCTTTGTCCACCAGTTGATCACTTGTCAGCTTCTGTCTTATCTCCCCATCAAATCCTCGGTCTTCCCGCTCAACGTCTACCTTATGCTCTACTCTTCAATGTTCTTCTAGATAGCCGACTTTCGTCCATTCTTTCTACACGGCTTGCCAATCGCAATTTTGGGTAACTTTACGTCCGTGTATACAGGTAGACCGTCAAATAATGTATGCAACTCATGGTTATCACGTAGTCTCCACTCTTTTCCTTGTTTCACTGGGTCATTAATTTTTCGGAGCACTTTACGTTCAAATATGTTGACTTCCTTTTCGGATTTGCTCGTCAGGGCCCATGCTTCAGTTTCGTATAATAGCACAAATTTGACAAGTGATTTGTAAATGTGAAGCTTATTTTGCCTGTGCACAACTCTGGACTTCAAAATGGTAAGTACGGATGAATAACTTATGTGACGTTCAATTTCATCCTTTTCGGCGTCTCTTCTATTCAGGTTGACTCCAAAATATATAGAGTGATCTATACATTCTTAATTATGGTCCCCCATCGCCGGGCTTTGTCGAACTGATGCTTTTTTCCTCGTTTGAGTCATGAATTTGGTTTCAGTTTCATTTACTCGTAGGCCAATTCGGTTTGCTTTTAGATTCTTGGCTCGAAAATGCTCCATTGGCATCTGAGATTGAACATGACATTATATTGACATCAACAGCATATGCTATCAATTATGTTGACTTGAAAATTAGTGCACCCGAGTTTTTAGCTGATGTCTTTCCAATGACGCGTACCGACACAATACTAAAGAGCATTAGTGCAAGTTCCTCCACTTATTTTAAGCTGGATTCCATTATGAAGATGTACGTTAGTTCACAGTTTACTTTGACCTGGAACTTATTTTTAGCATCGTGACTTTGACTATTCAGATTAATTTTGTTAGGACGCCAAAGTCAAATATTATTTTTTAGGGCGTATTTCTGTCTAACAAGAGTTGGTGCACATCGATGTTATATTCTCAGCCCTTTTCGAGCACCTGTTTAGCTGAGAGTAGTTGGTCTATTGCCTCCCTGATACTCTCCTGTAATACTTTCATAGTACGGCTTTAATTTTCTCTCTATAATTTTGAAGAGCAATTAAAATGACGCAAACAGTCGAGCAATGCCTACATAATTTTCACCCACTTAACTTATCCCCCTTTTTGCGTACAGACATATTATATTTGCGTAGAGACATTTCCGGCAATATCTCGGCCATAACTTCACGAATATTGATTTTCAATCGCTCAAGATTTTGAGGATTGTTCGCGTTAACACGATCTTTTGCATAGCCCCATAAAAAGAAATCCAAAGGTGTTTCGTCGCAGAATCTTGCGGGCCAATTGATATCACTCAATCTCGAAATTACGCGTCCTGGAAATTTCTCTTGCAAAAGTGCTCGATTAGCCTGTGTTGTGTGGCTTGTGGCTCCGTCCTGTTGAAACCACATATTTTCCAGATCATAATCTTCAATTTTTCTCCAAAAATAATCGGTTAACATCCGTCCATAGCGGTCAGAATTGACTGTAATGGCTCTTCCTTGATCGTTTTCAAAAAAATACGGACCAATAACAAAACCAGACCATAATACACACCAAACGGTCACTTTTTCCGGATGCAAAGGCCTTTCTGCAATCACGTGAGGGTTTTGAGAGCCCCATATGTGGCAATTCAGTTTATTTACGTAACCACTGAGCGAAAAATGAGCCTCATCACTACAGAAAGTTTTGTTTGAAAAATCGTTATGAATGGCTTGTTGTTCAATCACCCAATTCGCATACATTCTGCGTTGTTTATGGTCTTTAGGCTTAAGTTCTTGAGTGAGTTGGATTTTGTATGGATGGAGATGCAAATTCAAATGCGAAATACGCGATAATGAGCCGTAAGACAGGCCCAAATATTGAGCATGTCGAGCAATCGACAAATTCAGGTCTTCCTCCACACTTTGAGCGACGACAGCGATATTTTAAGCGGAACGAATGTTGCGATGATGCACAGGCCTTGCAATATCAATAACCGATCCAGTCTCTTCAAATTTTCTCACTGTTCTCGAAATTGTTTGCTGTGTAGGTCGATTATGTCGACCGTAATCGGCTCGTAAAGCCCTTAATGTTGATACAGCAGAATCACCATTTTTATAATAAAATTTAATAATTTCAACGCGTTTTTCGACTGTTAAACAATCCATATTTCTAAATGGCAAACCTTTACCTAAAAAAACACGCTTTGAATGACAGTTAATTTTGACAGATCTCAAATGGCAGGGTTTCCCAGCCACGAAATGGACAACCCTGTACTTTTTCGCCAATCTTCTGACAACTGTTATTTTGACCAATCTTGGGCAGTTTTTCTGGTATTCCTTCTATTTTGGGAGCCATATTCTTTCGGAGATCCCATACTACTGCCTATAATTTGTCTCTGGTTGGTGGTGAAACTGGAACCTCTTGCTCTGTTTCTGGATGTTCACAGCCCCGATCGTTATTGGGGATGCTGTGAATAGCTTCTGGAAATATCGCAGCTATCTTTTTTTGATTTCGATTGGGTTACCTATGATTGATCCTTGTGCCCCTTTGGCAAAGACTTATTTGTAGATTGAATCTGTTTTTTATTCTTTTCATAGAGGTATATGCCAATCTAACTTCATGTAGGGTCATGTTTTTGTTTATCCGTTGTATCATGGTTTTGATGGTCAGTAATTTCTTTCTTCGGCATATGTATTAGCTTGTATTTGGAGGATTTTAAATTACTCTTCCTTGGCCCGAGTGGCTCGCTGGATATATTTTTGGTGCGCCTCATGCATTTTTAACCACATAATTTAAATTTTCGTCATACCAGCTGTTCTCCTTTTCTTTGGCAGGTGCCTCAAGACCTATTAAGTTACTTCTGTTACCGCATCTCTTACTGTCTTCCACATGGTTTTGGTGTAATCATTACCTTTTTTCACCAGCGGAGGTATGTTACTGTTATTTTCCAGCGCTGACATGTGTGTAGACGTTACTGAGCTATCATTTAGCTTGTGTATTTGGTACATTGTGGTAACTGATCTTCCTTGCTTATAGCTCAAATTATAGACGGCGCCACGGAAGGAACACGTGCTGCGAATGCTGGTGGCCGCTCGTTTTTGTTTGAGAACATGGTCACCTGGTTGAATGTGCGACCGTCTGGGTACCTTTGTACTCTCATTTATGTCTTGATGCGGAAAGTGTGTGGAGCTTACTGTGAAGTTTCTACTAGTAGCAAAGTCTTTCAGACACTTTCTATTCTCGCTGGTCTTTGCATGGAGGCTATGCTTTCTGGCTGCTTATTTATATGCCGACTTGTAGTGAAAATGGGTAGTTGAATGTCCGTAAAGGATTGCAGCGATGGTTTACTACCTCTGCAAAAGAGGATGGTGGGTTTCACCGAGATTGGCCTTGTCTGAGGACGAATGCGCTAGCAGCCTAGCATTGTGGCGTCGTGAGGCGGGTTCTGTTCCCCAGCATAAGGATCCACTACAAGAAAATTTCGCATTCACGAATTGAAAAGGGTCTAATGCCGATCGACTGGTGTCGAGACCGAAGTAAACTACTTAGGGTTAAAAATGCCAGTAACGAACTGGGCAGGGAGAAAACAAATGGACTTAAGGGCAGAATTCGTCATAACCGATGATACTTATGGCCCCCAAACAAGAGTGGGGCATTCAGGTGGAAGCGGTGCCCCCTTGTACCCTCCCAACCGGATCAAGTTCCAAATGTAGACGTGGTCATATATTTCTCATTTAAGTGAAAAACTCATACAAACATAATTTGTTTGAATTTTTCCCTTAAATGAAAAATATAAATGTAGCCAATTTATTATATAGTATTATGTGATGGAATCACATAACACTATATCATAAAAAGGTATGCAAGCGGAAGGCCACTCTGCCCGGGTGAGAACTCCTATAATGCAGAAAAAGGGGAGAGCTCGCCCGATGGCTAGCTCATTATAGCGGAGGGGCCGGCCAACGTGACGGGTTCTATTCCCGGCCAGGTTCGCAATCCAAATGGAAAGACCGAGGGTACCATTTAATTCAACATTTCTTTATTTTTCTTTACCTAAATGGCTGCTAGCAGTTTAAATATTTCAAAATCAAATTTCGCATTTCAATGACAATGGTTGTTTATCAAGATATTAATCCCTTTTGGGATTGCACAAATTACTTTCCCTCTATAACTTTTCTTTTAACCTCTAACTACCTATTTTCCAATCAACTCATCAACTAGTAAGGTCTATAAAATTAAATTGGTAAAGACAATATTCTTTCGGTTATTGATTCAGTGGGATTATTAAAGATCATCATTTTTAATTACAAATATTATTTCTAGATTTAACAAAATTATTTTTTACTTTCTCTTTGAATTGTCAGCACAATATATGTCCACGTTCCATAAACCAATACATTAAAATACTTTTTCAATATCCCAGCAAGATTCAAGTAGCAATTTCTTTCTTAAATCTTTAATAAATTTTTCATTATTTTTGAATTATTTAAATATCCATTTTCCAGTGTAACTTAAAATTAAATTATTGTGCATATATGTGTATGCATCTAATATTGTATATGATAAAAGAAACAAGAGGGTACTTAGCCAACATCCCCACCGGTCGCCTGCTGGTGATGTGGGTACATTACAATGATGCTAAGGCTGTTAAATATTCGTCGAAATTGTTGTACCATATAAAAAATTTACTCGAGCTGACTGATTTGATTAAAGTTTAACTTATCATTATAATTATAATTCACTTGAATACTTTACAGACAACTCACGCAATTGGGCGCATAATAATAAAAATTAGAAAATGTGTGATGTGACAGACTAAAATTCTCATGTATTGCCAGTTTTGCCTTATCTCGAATATTCAATCCCGTTGAACGAACACTTGAGTGCAATTCGACTGTAGAGCACTACTTCCAGAGGCAATGTCTTGTGATGTTTTCCCATACGACGCCAAATATTGCTAGTGACCTTGAAAAGACGTAAACTGACATTTCCCGTTGATAACAATTTTCAGGTCTGTTTTAAAATTGTGAACACTAGATGATAGCTCGATCTCAATTTGTTAACATCGAATTTATGCGAAGTGGTAAAAATCAAACATTTCTCGTTCAACATACACGTATGGTTAGCATCTCAACACACTCTTATTAAGATGCATAGTTTTACTAATAATTCTGCATACTCAGGTACTTTTGTAAGCCACTTTTTCATGCATTTCCTAGTTTGTTAGCAATTGAATGGACTTCTTAAACAAAGCATGGCTCCCTTTAAGTTACTCATTGCTCACTCAATTTATTTAATGAAATGACACCGTAATAACTATCACAATGAGAGCTAAGAAAATGCCAACTAGCACTGTCGTTAACCCGACTGAGGGCATTATGATTTAATACGCTTAAGAGCTAGACTTTCAACTCTGTTAAATAATATTTGCAAGTTTTTTGCAATTTTCGCGACAATATCTTTCATAACTATTTAGATATGAACTAAGAACAAGCGATTTCAACTATCGAAAATGTGTACACCGCGCCTACAACCGTTGCAATCGACACATCGAGACGTCTCTCCGATAGCGGTTTCGACAAGTAGTAGCAAAGTCGGATACTCCTTGGGCGTCACGACGTGTTCGCGGTGACGGTTCATAACAGACTCCCCCGATCCGCCTAAGCAAATCTCAGCATGATCTCTATACATTGAGACCAGCTGCTAGCTCAGCCAAGATAGATTTCATTCGGCAATGCAATACATGGATGGCTGTTTATCTCAGTGTTCTCATATTCGCAATTTTAATTGCCAATTTGAATTTTTAAATTACCAGAAGCTAAAATGAAAATTTTTTTAAATAATAGTAAAAAGATAAAGAATATGATTAAAAAGAAAAGTTTAAATTTAATATAGAAAAAAAATGTTAAAAAATTTCTATTTAATTATAAAGAAGAATTTAAATTTAATATAGATAAGAAATATAATATAAAATTTATATTTACAATACAAAAAAAATTTTATAATTTATAAACTATAAATTGGAATCAGCAATTAAGATTCAGATCATGTTATGAACGTTTTCAAGAAGTTTGCTTAGGAAACTGCTCGATGACTACAAACTTTTGCATTGAAGTTGCCCAGAACAATCTTAATGTTGTTTGACGGTACTATAAAATTCACCCTTGATTGCTTTCTCCTTTTGTATATTTTTTGGGGGTTTTGAAAAATAATTTTACAAACGACCTGTCTGCCCGTCCGTCATTCCGTTTGTCCATGCGTCCATATGTCACAGCAATTTTACTGACAAACCACATAAGCCAGAAACATAAAGTTCCGTAAAAAATTTAAAGTGCCGATGCCTTGAAATTTTTGCTACAAAGGCAACAAATACCCTAGAAGTCAATCGATCAACTTTGTTAATAATAGTATATTTCATAAATTTTACATTTTTGCCTATAAAATCAAAATAGGACTCTTGAATTTTTTAAAAGCTATAACTTGAGTCTTATGATAGCAGTTGTATATGTTTTAAAAATGTCATATCAATCGAACGATAAACAGCTAAGTTACAACCGACTGAATATTTAACAATTACAACAACATTGACAGGTGATACTAGGAGGATACACGTTTGCAACGGGCGTAGGAACTACAAATATTTCGGAATTTTGATAAAACCTTTAAAAATGCACCAGAAGTACTTGGTTGTAGTTCTTTAGTAGCCTTTTCTTTAATTTTTATTTTAACCTGAGTAAGGTTTTTGGACAAGTTTGCTAGTTAGCTAACGTCAATTTCTCAAAAATCCGGCATTGCTATTGACAGAAGCTTTCTTTGAAATTTGTATATTATTGTACAGCATCTGTTGTTTATTGGGGATTATGGTTATAGGTTTGATGGAGAGTTCACAGCTTTCCACACCTGAAAAGCTCTACTGTTGGTTTTTTTTAACGCGAGGCCATCACTTGAGCATATGTGTGTTTCATTAAAGCTTTTCTAATATCTCTTACTGGGTTGTTTTTACTAGTAACTTTGTCCCTTTTCAATTAAGAAAAATCCATCAGAGCTATGTCTTCAAGGTTAAGACCTTCAAATCTGTTTTTCTCTATTAGTGACATTTAATATGGAGCTGACTTTTACTACATGCTTATATTTATACCATTTAGGATATTTGATCAATAGCTACATGCTCCTTTCTGTTACATAGCAGACATTTTCTATTATTACAAGTTCCATTGCATTTAGTTGTACTGCATTTAAGACACCTCGACGTTTTGTCTTTACAGATGGTGGCAGAGTGCCTCAACCTGCCATAGTTCGTAAATTTCTGGGTCGGAATTTGAAACGTTTGAGTTTAACATTGAAGTATTTTTAGATAGTCTGGGAAGGTATTGCCTTTGTCGGAATGAAGTTGCCAGCCTTCTCAGAATCTCTCCTGTTTAATCTTGTGGCGTTGATCAATTTCATATCATTAAGTAACATATCCATCTTGTTGCAAGGCCGCGCTCTTTCAACTAGCGCTTTCAAGTCAAAGTCTGATTTGACATTCCGAATTACAACATACCTGCAGGTGAAGCTGCCTGGAATGAAGATAGTTATGTTCATTTCTTTCAAAACATCATTTTCCGTCATATCATAAGCTTTCTTTGATGTACCAAAGAAAAATTTAATTCTTTGTTAAGCATAAAGAATCTCATCGGCATTAACCTGATGGGCTTATCGTTGGTTAACCATTTTAAGATAACCGGGAAGTTTTTTCTTAGGATTCTAGGCGCATCTGTCTGTCACTATGGTGTTGATTCTAAAATTGATTTCCCCCGTTGCTCGAAAATCGTTGGTGCTCCGCAGGTGTTCTGCTTCTTTTTTCTTATTTCCATTAATTGCATTTCACTGAGACTAAATTCATTTCTTATTTCTGGATCAGGATTGCAGTCCTCCATACCCTGTTTCATTTTGGAACATGTGTGCACCAAACTTCAACTTTCTAAATTACACCAATTCGAAAATGAATAAAGGTACTCACCTGTCTCTATTAGCACTTGTGAGAAAGCACTTAAGCACTTGTGAGAAAACACGTAAGCCCCCTCATCCGTGACAGTTGACCAGCCAGATGTTGAAAAATTTGATCTTGATACGAATTGATCTGATTCTTTTGTCAACAATGAAAGCCACTCGGATCACATGACATGCTTGCAATTTTTCGTTTTTAACACACGTACTGCGTTCGTATATAAAACATGTCTTCACCATACTATCTGGTTTATTGCACTGCGAGGATGTTGACTCTGTATTTCTTGATTTCATCCAGAAGTTGTCGCAGTGCACCTTGGCTGTTCAATGATCTAACATTCCAAGTTTCAAAAAAATACGTTGAAATAATCATTGCCATTTATCCAATCCCACCCGAGGCTACTGTACTGGTTCCAAGACAAGTAAACTCTAAGTAAGGCATTATCAGCGCTTTGACTTAGTCAAAAGTGGGATTTTATTTTCCAAATATCCGGTGGTTAGCTGGTTAAGGCACCCTCTATCCGTCGTCGTGGCCAATAGATACTTTAAACCATAATGTTTCGTAGTTCTTAAATATATCAATGATCCCTTTGCATATAAGATATGTAGCTTAGAATAACGTCCAAGAAATTGGCTTAAAAATCCAAAAGTTTATACCATTTTAGGTTGAATCAGCACAGCTAAATATACAATAGTGTCACGTGTTATAGTTCACGGCTGATAGTTTTAATGTTTCGGGAGAATGACAACGCATTGTCTTTTAAATTAAGTTAAAAGAGTTTATTTACTGAGAATGCACAATCATTAATTTCACTATTTCACAAAAATTTATTAAAATGTTATTTTTCACTTGTCTATAAATTTATATTATAACTGTCTTCACTACCAATCAATACCGCTTTTAATTCGCACTCCACACGTATCGCAGTTTTACACCGCGGTTTTACTATTATCCCCCATTCATTAAGCTCGGCTTTATATAGGGCCTCTAGTCATTCAATCCATTTCTCGTATATCGGCGGATATTCTGGCGGTAGCTACCTGGAATATTCGAACAATTCTGAATACCCCGCAGTGACGTCACTTTCAGATATTGATCATGCTTGGTCGATTCTTGTGCTTTCGGCTACATTCGTTTATTGAACATGATGATATTAATAGTTGCGACAACAACTGTGACAGTAGCGCGCAGAAATTCTTGGACATGTAACAATACAGGACTTTCCAATAGGAGGTGTTATTTTAATTTTTTAAGTACCATTTCAATGCCATTTTTTAATAAAAATGATCGCCGCTAGTAGTGAAAAATAACATCAGGTAAATGACCACTACGACCACGCTTACAGGACTATATCCTTTTCATGAAATTTTCCATACCCAAATCGCAAAGTGGCTGCCCTATGTCCTCGATAGCCTCACAAATTCTATCTTTGAGGTCTTGAATTGACGCTGGGCTGTTGGCGTAGACCTTTTCACGTGGCCCCAAAGGAAAAAGTCGCAAGGTGTTAAATCACAAGATCTCGGTGGACAATTGTGATCTCCTCTTGGAGAGATAACACGGTTCAGAAACTTTTCCCATAAAAGATCAATGGTTTCGTTGCTTGTGTGGCACGTAGCGCCGTTTTGTTAAAAGTAAACGTTGTCCAGATCAATACCATCCAATTCCGGCCATAAAAAATCATTAATCATCTCTCGATAGCGCAATCCATTCACCGTAACTGTTGCTCCAGCCTCATTTTCAAAAAAGTAAGGTCCAATGACTCCGGCGAACCATAAACTGCACCAAACAGTCACACGTTGAGGATAGAGAGGCTGTTCAACAATTACTCTTGGGTTTTCCGAGCCCCAGATGCGATAATTTTGCTTGTTGACCAAGTCAAACCCAATCAGCAATGACACGACGTTGTTAATAATCGACCGGCTTGAGTTCTTGTGTTAACTGAACTTTATTTGCCTTATGACCCGAATCTTTACGCAAAATACGGTGTAAGGACGTTTGTGGAATGCATAATTCCAAAGAACAACGAAGAATGGACAAACCTGGGTTTTCTTCAACATTTTCGGCTACAGCAGCAATATTCTCGGCTGTTCTTGAGTGACGTGTACGGCTTTTATTCTTCGTATCACTAAGTTGTCCTAACAGCTCGAATTTTTCACGACGACCCAAAAGTGTTCGAGTTTTTTGAACCGTCTCTGCCAAATTTTCTACATTTTTATAGTGAATTTTAATAATTTCAATGCATTGTTGAAGCGTGTATTGTTCCATTTTTATAGACGGTGTTCTACTTGTTAATTGTCAAAAATAACAGCTTCAAAAGTGACATGTACGAAAATAGCGGGCTATTTAAAATAACAGCTCTTATTGGAAAACCCTTTAAAATTATGGCATGCTAACTTATACGTTCATGTCTTCTCATTTCTCCGTTGTCCGATGGGTATGAGACCCGTGTTGTTGATTGATTGACCATCTACTAACCCAGCCATCATGTTATGGGTTTTTGACGTTGTACGGGGGTTTGCTGCGATAAGGATTCATCACTTGTTGACTTGCGCGACCGGAACCCTAGATTTGGCTAGTAGTAGTGCAAGGGGGTGCCAATACCATCCAAAAGCCCTACCTCTTACCATGGGGTACTTCTTCCTTCATGAAAAATGAGCTTGCCCCCCTGAACCCGTGCGATTAAAATGAGACAGAAGGAAGAAATGTAACTTTATCTCTTTAATTAAATTCCTTAGATCAATCAATTCATACATAAGAAATATATTTTTAGTAGACTTGGTGCTAGGGGAAAGAACCCGCCACGGGACACCACTGACAGCTAGCTGTTGTTACGGGTGCCGCAGTCCAAATATTACTCGGTCCATGTTCCGTTGTTCCTCACTGTATAGCTTTTAAGGTGTATGCGTTTAATCGTTATTTGATTGGTTAAAATTGTCTAATGCACACTCGTGTATTTATATGAGAGAGTTGAAAGGGAACTTCATTTGAATTATACCGCTCTGTCTTTAACTATGTATAAATTGCTGCAGATTATCATCTGCAGCTCATCATCAATAATTATTGATAAATTGGAGACTACATGTTATTTTGAAGTTTTTTTTATTAAATATAAGAACGTTGGGTGTGCTATAATGAATGTTATTGATCATTTCCCTTACATAAATTTAAAAGGAAAGATCTTAAGCTTAAAAGTTATGATAAAACTTTGAATGATTTCAGGAAACTGTTAAGTTAAAAATATCTTGCGAGAAGGAGTATTATAAAATATGGTCGGAAAAAAACTATCACCATATGTTGGGCATGGGAGCATAAAGTTTCGACCTTCATTTAAGACCCAATATGTTTCGTAGAATTTCTCCCTAGTGAGCGTCCGGTTTAGCGTAACATTGTCCCAGACTTTGCTGGAAGACAGTACAGTGCCGTACGAGATCACTTCATTTGCCGTTAGTTGAAATTGTTGATCTTGATCTCGAGGAGGAAGGGTGGGAAACGGGTGGGTTTTAAATTTTTTGGATTAGCCGCATGAGTTCCTTTGGTGAATTATTTAGTAATGAGCAGTTACGCAGAATGCATTTATTGAAAGCGACACATAGTGGCTTGTTTAAAATGTACTTGCATGGTAGCGTGTCTGCAAGCCATTTGGGATCAACAGCTCAGAGGCTATGATCGTGTCTACTTTGCTGACATGCATACAACTTAAGACTAAATATAGCGTGTCTGCCGATAGTTGAAATCGAGCAACTCAGAGGCTTTTATGAGTTTATGTTGTGCCTTATAACTAAAAATAGCGTGTCCGCTAACAACTAAGGTCCACGGCTCAGAGGCTATTGTTGGTTTCCTTACCGACTTGTCGATGGCTCAGAGGCTATTGTAATCATGTAACTTAGACATCAAAATAGCGTGTCTGCTGATGGTTTACGATCAACAGCGCAGAGGCTACCTTTTTTTTATTTAGACTAAAGGCTGAGTGGCTGCCGACATTTTGTTTTGAAGGGACCACATTTGTGGCTGCCGGCAGTGGGTTTTTGGGGGACCACTTCTTGTTTTTTCTCATTAATTAATTAAATTTCGCTGAGATTAATTGGCTTGACTGCCACTAGTTTCCATTTTACTACTGCTGATACTATGAAATTGCAAATGGAGGGCTGAATTCATATTTCGTCATTCGCAGGCGAAAAAAAACGGGGCTTGAAAGACATAATTGCATTAAGGATAAATTTGTTTGCATAAAGCCGGCTTATATTGTATTGGGTCGTAATAATTAAAAGTAGTTTGTTTCACAGTTCCTACACTTGGATTATTTCAGTGAAGCTTGAAATTATTTATTTTCTTGTTTAGCATTTGTATTGAAAAATTTTCTCTTGTAAGTGAATTTTGTTTTCATTTCACGCAGTTTGTTGATTTTGTTTGTACAGGGTGGGCCATATCAGTGTTGGTTAACAGACTTTTTGGTGCCAGCTTTGCAAGAACTTCAAGGCAATACCTCGAGTATGTGGTTTCAACAGGATGGGGCCACATGTCATACGGCTAGGGTATCCATAGAGCTGCTGAAAAATGCTTTTCCCGGAAAACTCATCTCGAAAAGGGGGGATATGGAATGGCCCCCACGTAGCACCGATCTCTCTCCATGCGATTATTTACTATGGGGCTACCACAAATCGGTAGTTTTCGAGACTAATCCGACCAATTTAGAGCAGCTGAAGAGGAATATTATTCAGGAAAGTAACAAAATACCGAGAACAACTTTTCAACGAGTTTTCCAAAATTTGCGACTTCGGTTCCAAGAGTGCCAAGCAGCCGAGGGAAGTCATTTGGACAACATTATTTTTAAGTCTTAAAAATTCCTATGCTTCTACTTTTTAACAATACAAATATATTTGTGTTATGTTTCGTAGTTTTTTTTAAATCGAATATTTAAACCGCCAACACCCTTATGGCCCACCCTGTATTTTAATTAAATTGCATTAAAATTTATTGTCCAAATGTCCACTCATTAATTTATTTGATCAAATGCATATTTTTGTGTGCAATCAATTAATGTAACATACATAAGTGTGTAACAACTAGAGATTGTACCGATCATTTGATTTCATTAAACGCTCTCAGGAAATTATTCAAATGCTAATTAAATTTAAAAGATAAGATCCGAGTTTTCATGTGGATGGGCGTTATTGCTATTATTATTGTTTCAGTTATTAGAGCGATAAAAGGTGTTATGGGCACGCGTTTGTTAACTCGTTATTTATGTTTTCATTATGCTTGCTTGTGTTACTTGTACTGTTTATTGTTTTGCATGTTGGTCAACTGAATATTTATATCTTTAATAAGTTGTATGTTAAATTATGTTTAAATCATTTGGAAGTTTATTTGGATGATTTTTTAATCAACAAGATCAGAGTTAAGAATATGGATTGATTTTCTTTGCATTAATTATTGGATATTAATATCATATTGTTGCTATTATTTTTTGGTTGATGATTGTTTAATTTCTTTGAGAATACTGATCTAGTTTGATTGACAGTGTAAGTAGCAGTGGTATCATATAGGAATTGAGTGGTTTCGGATATCGGCTGCTACGAAAGATTTACAGCCCATTTAATTTTGCTACACAATGCGCTACATTGTGGTGTTTGCAAAACCGATATCCTACAGGCTGCGCCAATTTTGTTTCAACACCAATGCACCCTATGTATACTGGCACACACTGGGAACTTGATATGATATGTATCCTGTATACACATCAACGCTCCCCGGAGAGAGAGATATCGCTGTACAACACTTACCTGCTACTTTATACAAGATAACCAGATCAGTGAAAAGACGCTTTCGTTTATTTAACGACTTAATGTTTATTTTGTTGTCTGTTAGATTTTACAATTACAAATTCAGTTGACTATATAATATTAATAACATATTTTACGAACAAATTCTTCTAATAATTAATTTATTACAGAGGCAAATATTGAGGTTTCATGTTCACATCCGTATAAAGTTGGAGCAATAATGGAGCTTGTAAAACTTCTGCGATTTATATTTAGTGTAATTATATTTGTAATTCATTCAGAGGGAAAAAGAAATTCGAAGAAACCAATCTATTCAGACACTAACTGCAGGCCCCGGGTGTCATTGCCTAGGACGCTAATACTCGGGCTGATGCCTTGAGTATGCAGTCAGATTAATAAATGAATCAATTATTAGTTCATCTGCAGGCCCTGGGCGTAACTGCCTTGGGCGCTTATACTCGGGCAAATGCCTTGAGTATGCAGTTAAACGTATTCTTATTTCGCTTATCCCGGGCTAAGTGCCTTGGGAATTACTTCTCGGCTATCTTGCTTCTTTAATTTTTTTAAAGCATAATTATGCTGACTTAATTGCTTACTATCTAAAATAATGAAGGCAATTCAACAAGTAAATGATCAAAATTCAATTGTAACGTTTTTTATTACCGCCATCTCTCTGTGACTGGTGCAACCACAAAGCTCAAACTTTTGCTCAATTTACCTCATTGCAATTGCGTGTAACCAATCCGTTCTACTGAGGCGATACGTTCGATTGCGAAGTCTTGTGTGTATGCTTAATACTTAATACGAGTATGGCTACAGACCAACTTCTGCTAATGCCGCGCCCACAGATGCTTTGATTACAATTTGCAGCTTTTCGTTTATGTGTGTTGTAATTTACAGTATACAGAGAGGAACGATGGAACACGGACCGAGTAATATTTGGATTGCGGCTCCCGCAACACTGCCAGCACATGTACGCGTCTCTGGACCTTGTCAAGCCCAACAGAGCTCTCCAAGCTAATTTGCTGAGGCAACATTCCACCACTACCTTATTTTACGGACATTTAATATCTTCAAAAATACTACAATATACCTCAAAAATTACAGAGCTCCGTCTAAAATGACCACCATTTCACTTTTGTTCGGCTAAATCGGCTGGTTAACGAGTTTAGCTAAAATATTCGTTGCTTTTGAGAAATTACTGAAAAAATGAATTTTCTGATGCCATATTCCAATCAAAGTCAATAGAATAGGGTTAAAATGATTTCAAAAGATAATGAACTTGAATCCTTTCTAAAACTAAAGACACAAATTTATTTCTGATTTGAGCTTCCAGCATTTCCCTCAATATTTACGGCTTAAGACGAAGTATATTGTATTGGTTGGGCTAAAAAGTCCGTAGGCTAACATATAGATAATTTTTTATCCATACTAACCTTCAAAAGATATGTGAATAAATTTCATACCTGGCAAGAATGATGCATGCAGCGGACGACCGAATGAGTCTATTGCCGATGAAAACATCAAAAAAGTCCACAAAATACAATAGTTTTCAATGACCGTTAAATAAAGTTGATTGAGTTAGCTGAGACTCTAAAGATATCAAAGGAACGTGTAGGACATGTATATGAATATTTGGAAATGCAAAAGCTGATTGCAAAGTGGGTGCCGCGCGTACTCACAATCGATTTAAAAATAACGTTGTGATAATTTAGAGCAGTGCCTAGCAATATTTAACCGTAATGAAGGTGAATTTTTTCGTCAATATATTACAATGGATGAATCCTGAATTCATCACTACAGTCCAGAGTCCAATTGACAATCAACCGAGTGGATGGGACGTAAAGAACCAAAGCCAAAGCGTGGAAAGATGCAACAGTTAGGTGGCAAGGTAATGGCATCAGTATTCTGGGATGCATATGGTATTCTATTCATCGATTACCTCAAAAGGGGCCAGACCATGAACAGTATTACATAGCATTACTGAAGCGTTAAAAAGATGAAATCACGAAGAAATGGTCTCATTTGAAAAAGAACAAGTTGAGTAGACAGACCTATGCTCACGTCAGAAGGGTTTTGTACTCAACTTACAAAATGCCGTAACCAGCAACGAATAAAATTAAGAAACACGTCATGTTCGAGGATCATACTATTTTTAACTAAGTTGAAAGAATTTTTTAATTCTGAGGTATTTGTTAAAATTATACCCGTAAATATTTCACTTGATAATTTTTTCAGATTTTTTTAGATCACGCGTGTCCATTCGCGAGGGAGAAAACACATTTTTCATGTATTTCCCCCCCTCTCTGTGCCCCCACTGAAGCAAAAACTGTCAGTTTAAGAACTGTTTTGAAAAGCTCTCATAGAGAACTTTCATTTGATACTCATATCGGCTACCTTTCATGAAATTTTTTTTCAGGGGCCACTCCTTTGTACCGTAAGCATCGATTCATGGCCTGTTTTTTCGAATCCTAGAATGGCTACAAAGCCCTTTTGCTAGGAGCTCTCTCCTGCTTCTTCGACTTGTTTCAATTGTATGTAGTCATCCTCATGATATCTATCATTCCTGAAATTTTCATGCAAATCCTAGCAAAGCTGTAGTGTCTAAGTCGGTAAAAAGCGCATATGGCTCCATAGCCATATGTTTTCATAATAATACAGGGCACATTGTTCCATAGTAATACGGGAAAATTCAAAACGCTATAACTTCGTTAAATACTATTCGATCTTTATGAAACTTTCAGGACAGATTAATCTTATAAATAGTCATCTTATTGCTAAATCTTATTGAATTTAAGGGTACCATTTAGATTTTATTCGAGAAAACATAAAATCGATAAATCATACTCTTACTAACAAAGTTGAGTGAATTTCGACTTCTCATGTATTTGTTGTTGTTGTACTCATTAAGGCCTACATTCATGATTTTTTTCAGATTTTTCGGATGGAAGGTGTCCAATCGCGAGGGGGGGGTACGCGAAAAGTTCGTACATTTCCCCTTCCCCTGCCCCCCTCGGTACTCATAAGGCAATTTTAAGACCTGTTTTCAAAAGATGTCATTGAGACCTTTCCAATGACACCCTACTCGACTACGAATGTTGAAATTTTTTTTTTGAGGGGTCAACTCCCTATATGGGGAGACCCCCCTTAAACCCCTTTGAAAAATTTTTCCACCCTTGAACTTTCAAGAGGTCACCACTTCTGACCTTTCCACAAAGTTTCATGGCTGTAGCCTCCATAGTTTCGGAGAAAAAGTGCTGTGACATACAGACGGACGGACGGACAGACGGACACAGGTCGTGATTGCAATAGGGTTTTGTATTTAAGTACAAAACCCTAAAAAGTGTTGTTCAATCAGAACAATGCTTCAAATTGCTTCCCAATCTACCTTTTTTCCAGATCTGGCCCCCAGTCACTTTTTTCTGCTTGCAGATCTCAAAAGAATTCTGGCTGGAAAAAAATCAGGACTGATGAAGAGGCAGTCACCGAAACTCAATCCTATTTTCAGGCTGAAGAGAAATCATACTTTAAAAATCGCATTGAAAAATTATATGACCGCTATAATCGTTGTATTGCTCTTGAAGGCAGCTATATTGAATAAAAAAATTGATTTTTACCATTAAAAATATGTTTCATTACGTTGGGCTACGGACTTTTCAGTCCAACTGATAGCATTTAAATGTTTGAGATACTTCTGATTGATTTGAATGTAACATGAAACATACAGGTATGTCTATCACAGATAAACTTCTTCTCTTAATTGATAATTTCAAAAATGCCACATGTAACTGGTTCTAATAACATTTCAATTCAAAGTGTGAAATTCACACATAATTAATGAAAGCCTTAAAAGGATACAGTCCAATAAAGCTGTGCATATTCAAAAGCTTCTAATAAATTCCATTCTCTATAGTACTAAACCATCCATTATACCAAAGTGCGAATCCTCCCCTTTCTTTTATTTCCCACGCTACCTTAATTCATTCTTACAGTGTAATTGACCCTGGATAAAGTATAGCTCGTTAATCTTCCGCTTTGTATGTATTCGTTAATTATGGACCTCGTCATAGCTGGTTACAGCCTGGCGGCATTGAAATGATGAGTTTTTCATGGTTGTCTTTTTCCTGATGATAGCTTTAATGCCTACAGACAGTGGACTTTATCGACCAGCTACCGAACATTGTTTTTTGTGTTAGTTTAAATTCTCTTTCTTGTAGGAGTATTTTGAGAACAGAATATCCTGACGACAAAGGAGACAGATTTTCACTAGATGTATTTACGCATTTGTTGTGGTTGTATGAATTGCGTTGTTTTCAAGTAAATAGAGATTAATGTTTCTTTCTGATGAGCACTTTAAGCGCGAATATAGCGTCGTAAAACTGTGAAGTGACAAAAGTTTGGATATTTTTTTTTTGAAAAGCTTTGAAACTTTTAACAGTTTCAGCTGGCGTTTTAGATATTCTGGAAACATTGATAATCGATTTTAAAATAAACACCGAAGAACCACTTTTAAGTTTTGTTTGAACTACCAAAATTATTCTTCGATAACTGAGAGATACATATGTCGTAGCATACGCATACACTAAAAGCATTATTGGGGAATATCAAGGTGGCTTTAGAGCAGGTAGGTCTACAATGGACTAATTGCTAACAGTCAAGCAGATACTTGAAAAATGCTAGGAGTTCAATATTGATAAATACTAAATTTCAAAGCAAGCATAAAAATAGTATTGACCATTACCATTGCCTTCTTACTCAGGCCCATAAGAAAATCAGCCCTGAATTTCAGTTGCTCATTAGCCCTAAATTTCTGAAAACAACTGTCCAGAAAACGTGAAAGCAGCCCCTCAGTAAACTTTTAACATTGTCAAGTATGACATTTCTCAGATGAAATCTAGCCGAAATGATAAAAACGAGAAGGAAATACATACATATATTTGCGTACTAATATTGTCGACGCCTCGTATCTAAAATTAATCGTTGGCATAGTACTGATAAAATTTCAAACGTACAGCCATAAGTAATGTCAAAAATCTTTAGAAAATTCGTTTGACAGCACTACATGGCACTAATGAGGCTACTCGAATAGGTTAGTTCGCGGCGTGAAAAAGTGTTTCCGTTTTCGGGCCTGAGTGAGAAGGCAACGCCATAACGTCTTGTCTTTATTATAGTATCCCGGCCAACTTAATTCTATTAACCTAAATGACAACATCGGTAACCTCCCAAGCCTTGATCAAAAACCAACTAACCGATGCTTTTGATACAAATATCGCACTAAAACAAATAACTCATTTTAAACACTTTCCTTCACATCCGTTTTGATATCTTACACCATGACGTCTTCAGTATTGCTTCTTGATACACCGTGTTGCCAGTTCATTCATTTTCGAAGCCCTAACTTTCACTAACAGCAGTCCTGCATCAACAGTCACATCTTGATTTGTTACATCAAGAACTAGAATTGATGTTTTTCCCTTATCACGCGTTGAGATTAAACCAAAGCATATCTACCTAAAAGCAGCTGCTATTAGAACAAATTCTATTTCTCACGGTACCTATACAAGGTGCGTTCCGAAATAAATGAAGCTGTAGAAATTTCAAGCGTTTTTGAAATTTGTTTCGAGAATTTATTTAAAGTTAAATCGATAATGCAAGCGAAACAAAGGCCGAGAAAAAGGCTTCAAACGAAAATGTTAAATTGCCAATGTCCGCACTATGATAAGGACAAATTTGAACCGCGGGAAGACTAATAACAGTATTAGCATCACTCCCGATAGAAAAAAGATTTACTGTTGTCGTAAGTATGTACTGGGGTGATGCCAGTACTGAGAGTACCTAGTACGTGATGCAAAATTATATGTATGTGTATGAGGCTGGAACTATGATAGTATTGCGCGCCGCTGCTTTGTCATGAGAAGACTGAACATCTTCCCCACCATGAAAACTTCTGTTTTCATCCGATTATTCGATGGCCCGGTTGAAGATTCCCGAAGCTGTACGTACTGTAGCAACTCGAACCTTATCATCTTCGCCGCGTATCACATCGATAATTCTGGCGAGAGGCCACTTCATAGGTGGAAGATTTTCGTCTTTCATTAATACAAGTTGGTTAACCTTGGCATTGCTATTGACTGAGGTCCACTTAGATCGCGACTGCAATAGGTGAAGATAGTCGTTGCGCCATCGAGTCCAAAAGGATTGCTGGATGAAGGATATTTTTCGAAAGTTGTCCAAGGAATCGAATTTAAGTTGTGTGATGATTGGTTCGGGCAAGCTTGTAATTGGTCGTCCAATCGAGGAATGTCCGGGTGTGAGGGCTTCCAAATCAGTTGGATCTGATGACATCTCCGTGATGGGTCGAGAATTAACGATCGCCTCCGCTTGATAGATAACCGTAGGCATTTGTTCGTGGGTTAGCGATGCATTGGCAACTGCTGTGGTAAGGTGAAATTTTGCCTTCTTTACCGCCGCCTCCCACAAGCCACCAAAATGCGGGGAGCGCGGTGGGATGAAACACCATCCAATGCCTTCCAGAAGGCAAGCTTGCTGGACTTGGTCAATATGTGATTGAGTTGAGAAAAGTTTTCTTAACTCTCGCAACTGGTTATTGGCACCGATAAAATAAGTAGCGTTGTCCGAGTATAGCTTGTTGCATTTTCCCCTGCGAGCGAAGAATCGTTTAAGGCATAACATTAATGCTGCTTTCGATAAATCTGAAACGAATTCAAAATCTACAGCCTTTGTAGCGAAACATAAAAAACCGATAAGTAGCCTTCGATTGGAGATCTTCCTCGTAGTTGAGCTCGCATGAAAAACGGTCCACAAAAATCTACATCGGTAACCGCAAAGGGATGTGATACTTTCAGCCTATCCGATGCGAGGTTTCCCATTATTTGCTGAAAGAAGCGAGGCTTCGCTCGAAAGCATATCGTGCACTGATGAATAACTCGTTTAGCCTCCGACTTTACGTCGGTCAACCAAAACCTTTGCCGAAAAATGTTTACCAAGGTATGGCAGCCAGCATGTGAGTTGTTAACATGCAAAAAGGTTAACAATGCGTTTGTAAAGGGATGTGCTTGCGGAAGAAGCATTTGGTGGCGCGCATCAAAGGGTGGATCAGATTTCGCAATACGTCCACCGACTCGAATAACTCGATTTCCATCAAGGAAAATTCTACTTCTCGCATTTACGGATGCACCCTTAAGGAGGTCAGTATAGTCGCGATTAAAATATACTCGTTGTATGCAACGAACGATAACTGTGACTGCTTCTTCTAACTTTGACACCGTAAAGCTTCGTAGCGCAAAGCTAGGTTTCGTTGAACTACGTGCTCGCAACCGCAATGATTTGAGAAATCAATTAACGTATCCAAATACTCGAAGAGTTTTCCAGTATGAGTTAATATATTTTGTGTCCTTAACTAGGTCTTCCACTGCATAAGACGACAAGACTTTGAAGTTCAGCTTGCGATATTCTGGAACATCGATTTGATCTGGAACCTTTCCATGATATGGCCATTGTGATGACGATGCGGATAAAAAGCTTGGACCATGCAGCCATAAGTTGGACCCTTGTGGACTTTCTGATTTAGCGCCTCGCGAGATCAAATCTGCCGGGTTATGCTGCGCTGGAACATAGCGCCAAGTAACGGATGTAACAGCTTGAATTTTGGACACACAATTGGCTACAAATGTGGACCATTGGTACAAAGGTGCACTTAGCCAGGCTGATACGATTTGTGAGTCACTTCAACACACGACATCCGTGAGGTCACGGGGATAATCTTCGTAGCACGTTCTATGAGCTCGCAAAATATTAGGGCTACACAGAGCTCTAGGCGCGGTATCGTAGTAGTTTTCAATGGAGCTATACGGGATTTCGAACGAAGCAGGTTCGTCGATACTTTCTTATCAGGAGTTTCACTTCAAATATATACACAAGCTCCATAAACGCGTAGACTGGCATCAGCGAATCCATAGATTTGAAGGCTGGTAATCGACAAACAAACATGTCGTGGGATACTAAAGTTGTTGACCTAGGCCATATCCGAGCGAAAAGACTGCCATCTTGTTTGCATCTCAATGGGTAAGCTTTCGTCCCAATCAATATTAAGCTTCCACAACTCCTGTAGAAAGAGTTTGGCGGTAACAATCACTGGGCTGAGTAATCCTAATGGATCGAAGAATCGAGCAGTTTTCGACAACACTATTCTTTTGGTCACAGAACTTCGTATTTCTGGCGAGTGATATGTAATCAGAAATTCATTGGCAGTTGGGTTCCAGGCTAGGCCAAGAGTTTTGATGAAATCCTTGTCATCTAGTCGTGTCATTACTTCCTTGTCATTTTCATCGATTTTTTCTAGCAGCGATGGTTCATTTGATGCCCATTTTTTAAGGGGGAAGCCGCCTGATAGTAGAATATCGGTAACTTCGTTTTTGATCTTTGCAGCTTCATCCAAGTCATCACTTCCAGTCAATAAGTTATCGACATATGCATCTCGCTTGATAATCAATGCTCCTACTGGAAACTTACTCCTAGCATCTTCTGCCGCTTGACAAATAGATTCAACTGCGTGATATTGAGCAGACCCAGTGCCATAAGTAACTGTTTTCAATCGATAGAGCTTCACACGATCATGACTTGAATTACGAAAAACTATTAGTTGTAGGTCTCCATCACTGGGATACACTATGACTTGCCGATACATTTTTTCTATGTCAGCTGATATTACATTAAGATGGAAACGAAATCGAAGTAAGATCGAAAAAAGGTCATCTTGAACTGTGGGTCCTACCATTAGAATATCGTTTAAGGAAACACCACTGGAGGATTTCGCAGAACCATCAAAGACTACGCGTAATTTAGTACTGCTGCCATAATTCTTTACAACACAATGATGGGGGAGAACATTATCAGGTTTGTGTAACACACACAGTGAATCAACAACTTCCTCCATATGTCCCAACGATAAATATTGATTCATAAAATCGTAGTAAGTGACGCGTAATTCACGGCATTTCTCAAGTTTTCTTTCAAGGCTATAAAATCGATTTAATGCGATTTCGTATGTGTCACCAAGCACTGACGCATCTTGCCTTAAGGGTAATTTCACAACGAACCGACCGTTTGCATCACGAATTGTATTGACACAAAAGTGTTCTTCACAAGCAATCTCCTCAGCTGACCTTTTGTCTATTTCACTATTACAGTGGTCTAGCTCCCAAAACTTAGCGACGATATTATTTAAATTTTGTTCGCACGGTTCACTGTTACTGTCGGCACTAATGTTTACACTGAGTGAGTTGTATAAAGTACTGGATCACCCCGAAACCACCCAGCTGAAAAGAGTTTTCTGCACGATAGGCCGATTAACACCTAAATCAATCTGTCCAACAGCAAGTAATTTGAAAAACAAGGCAGCACCAATCAAAATATCAACTTTCCGAGGTATGTCGATTTGAGGGTCCGCTAGTGGAGTGTTCTTAGGAATATTCCAGTCTGATATATTAATCCTTTGCAATGGCTGTAATCCGACGAAATTTGGTACGATGAAAAACTCTAGCAATGAACTGAAATCGCTTTGTAGTGATTCCACGGTGGCAATGGTTTTCGAAATACATCGGGATGTCGTCATACAAATTCCACGAATCGCCACATCAGTTTTTCCTCGTCGTAAACGAAGTTGCTGGGCGAGTCTCTCTGTCATGAAATGCAACTGGGAACCGTTGTCCAATATCGCTCGGCATTCGATTGAAGCTCCATCAGGTGATTTGACTCTGATAATAGCAGTACCCAAAATAACGTTGTTGGGTTGAACATCTTCTTCCAGGCGGGACAATTGATGTCTTAATCTCGTTTGACCGATCAGCGACGAATGTTCGCCGGTTGTTGGAGTTTCAATTTCAGTCGACTGATAAGATCTTTGAGAGATGCCCGAATTCTTTACGTTACCGTGGAGTAGAGGATGATGGCTGCGGTTACATGTACGACACTTGCTCGATAAACAACTTTTCAATGAATGCCCCTTTCGAAAGCAATTGTAACACAAGTTCGATTGCTTAGCTCTTTGGTGAATTTGGTCGGGTGGCATGCTCTTTAAACCATTGCAGTCGAATAATGTGTGTCCGCTGCGTGAATCATAAAAATTGCACTTCGCTCTAGTATCACAGTTACTAGCAATAAAACTAGTCCGCTTGGATTTATTGACAATTGAAAGTGGTTTGTTGTTGGATTTTGTTTCTTCTACAAATTCTAGCGCTAAGCATCGTAGATTCAAGAAATCAGTAAACTTTTCCCAAGTTGGAAATCGAGCGCTAGATTCTATGGATGATCGAGAACAGGTGGTTATTAATTCTTGCCATTTGAGCTGGGACTCAGCATCAAGCTTTGATACGAGAATGTGCAACAAGAATCCATCTGCGATATTTTCTTTTGTACCGAGGCTCGGCAAACAGCGCATATGCTTGTTTATAGCATCAGTCATCTGACGCAATTCTTTAGTAGACGGATGACGAATGGATTGCACTTGAAGCAAGTCGTTGATATGCAGAGCGAAAATGTATGGCTTGTTGTCGAATCTCCTTTTTAGGGTTTTGTACTAAAATACAAAACCCTATTACAATCACGACCTGTGTCCGTCCGTCCGTCCGTCTGTATGTCACAGCACTTTTTCTCCGAAACTATAAAAGTTACAGCCATGAAACTTTGTGGAAAGGTCAGAAGTGGTGACTTCTTGAAAGGCCAATGGTGGTCCTTGAAAAAGAATTTCATGAAAGGTAGCCGATATGAGTATCAACTGAAAGTTCTCTATGAGAGCTTTTCAAAACATTTCTTAAACTGACAGTTTTTGCTGAAAAATGTGTTTCCTCCCTCGCGAATGGACACCCGTGACCTTAAAAAATCTGAAATAACTATCAAGGGAGATATTTGTAGGTATAGCTATAAAAAATACCTCAGAAGTCAAAATTCTTTCAACTTTGCTAATAACAGTATGATCCTCGAACATGACATGTTTCTCGATTTTATTCGTTACTGGTTACTGCATTTTGTAAGCTGAGTACAAAACCCTTCTGACATGAGCATAGGTCTATCTACCCAACTTGTTAAAAGCTCCACTGATAGCGCGATGAATTTTCACGAAAACTTTCAAAGATGATCACGCAAATCACAAGGGGAAATGAAAACTATGCAATTACTGATAATTTGTCAAGCGAAAAACGATGAGCGATAAATGCATTAGATAATTTATTCCGCGAACGAAAACTGCATTGCGACAATTATCCGGCTCGACGGACTATGTAGAAATTTCAAGCGTTTTTGAAATGTGTTTCGAGAATTTATTTAAAGTTAAATCGATAATGCAAGCGGAACAAAGGCCGAGAAAAAGGCTTCAAACGAAAAGGGTAAATTGCTAATGTCCGCACTATGATAATGACAAATTTGAACCGCGGGAAGACTAATCGCAGCATTAGCATCACTCCCGATAGAAAAAAGATTTACTGTTGTCGTAAGTATGTACTGGGATGATGCCAGTACTGAGAGTAGCTTGTACATGATGCAAAATTATATGTATGTGTGTATGTGTATGAGGCTGGAACTATAATAGTATTGCGCACCGCTGCTTTGTCATGAGAAGACTGAACAGAAGCTTTTGTTATAAATTTTTTTTGGTGACGCCATCTGTAAATGTGATAGTGCGTTGGAAAGTTACATCCCTTCCTAACTTCCAGTGAAAGTTTGGCGATATTCGGTTATGTGGAAGCGAAGTTATTGCGTCTAAAGTGACAGTGTGTTTGTGTCATCGGTGAGTTTCGAACAAAGAGCTAATATCAAATATTATTTTAAAATCGGTAAAACGTTTCCCGAAACATTTGAATTGATGAAAAAACATTCGGGCGATGATTGTCTATCTGGTGCCAGAGTTCATGAGTGGTTCGCATGTTTCAGAGATGGTTGTGAGGACATAAATGACGATGAACATACAAGCCACTCAAAATCAATTGAAATTGTGCGTGAATTTATAAAAACTGGGCCAAAATCATCGTTGAAATTGATGGAATCGGAGTTGAATACCTCCAAAACAGCGATTTATTACATTTCAACCGATCATTGGGGCTTACAAAAGTTCTGTGCACGTTTCGTTCCACACAAGTTAACCAATTACCAAAAATTGAACAGAATTCAACATCGAAAGGCATCATTAAAGAGGTGACCAAAGACGAGAACCTCCTTCACAACATTGTAACTGTTGATGAAATATAATACTTCAAATATGAACCCGAAATCACGCGTCAAAGTGCCGAATGGAAGGCTCCAGACGAGCCATCACCCAAAAAATCGAGTTTGGAGAAGTCAAAAATCAAGTTGATGCTCATTTGTTTTTACAATTTCAAGGGGGTTGTCCACGAGAAGATCATACCAAAAGGCCAAACCGTCAACGCCATTTTCTATCTTGGGGTATTGAAACGTTTGTTGCATCGCATTCGTCGGATTCGGCCTAAATACCGTGTAGTTGGAAGCTGGCTCTTATTGCACGATAATGCACCATCTCGTCGATCCACTCTTGTGACTGACTTTTTGACTAGAACCTACTACTACATATTCGAAAGATCGCATTGGGCCATGAAAGGAAAACGCTTTGCGTCCATAGAGGGCATCTAAAAAGCTTGTACCGACATCCTGAAGGGCATCCCGGTCAATGACCTGAAACACTCTTTTGAAAAGCCTTTGGATCGTGCAAAATAGTATATCGGGGCCGAAGGAGTCTATTTTGAATAAATAAACTCGGGTTTTTCAGAACAAAGCTCCTGTCATTTCTATTTTAGCTTAGTCTCGTTTGCTTTGGAACACTCCTTGTAGATTGCTCCGTCTCAGCTCAACCAACCTCAAAAATCCAGCAAATGAGTACTCTCATGAACGCAAATTCGGAGGATAATTTATCTTTTTATCGGTGGCCCCTCTATATGTGATATATGATTGGGACGCCGTCAGAATCAAAAATATATCGATTCATGTCCAAATGCACGAATGCTTCTGGAGGAATAAAGGCAAGTCACAATATACCCGTCCGTAGTGTGGGACGGCTGTGAAATCCAAGGGTTTTCACTCATAACCACAGATCTTGCAATATAGTTCCGAGGAAGTTTCAATATGAAAATATCAACTCTCGTTACTTTAGCAGTTTGATAAATTCTTCTATTGGGTAAATAATGCTTCCAATACGTCTCAGACTTTCTGTACAAACCAGTATATGCACGAGGACATATCCATTCGAAAACTCTTAATTTTTCCATAGTACTAGCACTCTGATTGCACTAGCTCTGACGTCCATATGTCAAAGCTGGTCTAATCAGGGTCAGATAACTTTGACCTTTTGATCAATGTATCTTTAATGAACATGTTCAGTACAGTACAGATACTGATCGAGATGATTATTGTTCGTTAATTCCTGTCGAAAGTGACTCAAGTTTTTGGATGATCTTTATAAACTGCTCATTATTGCTACTTACCTTATTTATTTTATTTACATTGTTGTCGGCTAATGCTCTAGCGGTGAGTACAATTGATACCCTGGGCTTGACAAAGTTGGAAGGTATCACACTGCGGTGTACTTGTGTTCGGTTTGGAATAAATATTACTTTTGCATCTTGATATCGTGGGCACACTTGATACGATACTGAATGACAAAAGACCCTGCAGTTCAAACAATATAGATTTTTGGCTTTGTCTGAGCCAATTTACACTTTGCTGAGCATGGACATCTTTAGACTTCACATATATGTATTTCATGGCATAGTTCACAATCAAACAGTAGCGGCTCGTGCGTTTGTAACCGGGGGGTTCATAGTTCATAGTAATAGCAGTTGCTACAATCAGAAGGGCTTTAAACTAAGTTAGCGTTACAATGTAATTGTACCTCATTACACAAGTCATTACCACATTTCCGAGTCAATATGAAATATTTCATATTATTTCGTTTTCATCTTGCCTTCCATTTTTCTTACCTTTGACATGCGAATTTTTCAAGATACATAGAATTGCGTAGCAGTTCGAATACGAATTTAATTTAGAATAAAATGTCATGAAAAAATATGGTTTTTGCTATTTAAGCACAATTTTTATTTTATTCATTATAATGAATCTTTATAAGTAATTTTTAATAATTGAAATATTGAAAATAAGTGAAATGATATTTTACAAAAAAAAATGGTGTACAAAAACAAATGAACAAGTAATTCAAGTGCAGTGCTTGTACGTAAAATCCAATCTTCTTTCTTTTTTAGCGGCAAATTTGTCGATTACCATGTCGTTAAAATTTTGCGATTTCTGCAATAATTTTTTTTTGATTGAAAGAATTGCTAACGCAGTAAGTCTGTCTTGGCTCATCGTTGATCTTAAAAATGTTTTAATTCTTTTTTGAGTCGAAAAAGACCTCTCTGCTTCAGCGGTTGTCATAGGGATAGTCACTATGAGTTTCAAAAGCCGAGAAGTGGCATAAAATAAATTCTCAAGGCAGTTTTCTTTTATAAACTTGAGAAGATTAACGGCACCTGATAAATTCCTGAAGTCAGGCCTTTTATATATGATTTCAAGTTCCGTTCGTAGCCTGACTGCATCTAAAAATGGATAAGCTTCGACAGAACTATTTAAATAGTTGATCGGAAAGTCTGTTGCGAACTGAAGAAAATTTTTCGCTAAGAAAAGATTTGAAGCCCTTAAATGATTTGTGAAAGCAAACCTATCAATAGCATGGTTTATGATTGAATCACAAATTTCTTTGGCTGCTACAATTTGCGTAATGTATGGATCGTCATTTTTTCTTTGCTTTTTAGTACTAGTCATTTCTGTAGGGATTTCATCTTGAATATTTTCAATATTATTTCTTTCATTTTGAATAGATTGTTTAAAACTCATCACGCATTCTTGAATTCCAACTGCATCTACATATACTAATTTTCTGTAACTGATTGTATAAAATATCGCAATGTGGCATTATACGACTGACGATGGTCAGCCAAAATAGAAAGACAGGATCTTGAAGCATACGAGATATTGCACATGCTTGATTGATAGTTAGAGTCTGCTTTGAAGTTGATTTTATTTCTTCCATGCACTCAACTAAGGAATTCCTATTTTGATATACAGTGGTAACAACTCTACTTTTGAAATTCCACCTTGTGTTGGAAGTACGTGGTATTCGACGACCAACAATTGCGTCTAAAATGGCTACTCATTGCGGAGAATTCGAAAAAAAATTACTTATATCACTCAAATTAGAAAAAAAACGCGTACTTGTTGATTTTGTTTTGCACCTTGAGATAAAACCAAATTTAACTGATGGGCATAGCAATGAATATAAAATGCATATTTGTAATGCGTTTGTATAATTTTTTGAACACCCCCAGATTGTCCAGACATAGCGTTGGCACCATCATAGCTTTGCGAAATTAGCTTTTCGGGGTTGTTGACCACTTTTTCCAAGACTCCATGAATAGCTTCCGCCAAACTGACAGCATCGTGCCCATTAGGGTTTAAAAATGACCAGAAACGTTCCACAGAACAACCATCTTGAAGAACATACCGAAAAACTACTGACATTTGAAAAATGGAAGACACATCTGTAGTCTCATCAGCAATCACAGATACAAAGTCAGCGCAGAGTATTTCTTTCTTGGTGGTCTCTTGCATAATTTCCAACATGCAGTCCAACAATTCATTTTGGATTGTTTTTGAAGTACCTTTGAAAACGGTAGTTTTTTTTATGTGGTCTTTCAAAGCTGTATCCAATTCAGCAGTCAAATTTATGAGGCCACGAAAAACTCCTGGGCTTAGTGACTTTTGCGTCTCGTCATGACCTCGAAGAGCGAGCTCAAATACTCCACAAAATTTTACGCAGTCTATGATTTTAGATAAAACATACCGATTTTTCCGCACTTGCTCGTTGTTTTGTTCGATACTGCGTCTATAAGCACTGTCAAGTTGTTGCCTAATATCTTGCTTACCTAGTAAGTTGAAGTCTAGTTGGGCATTGATATGAGATGCTGCACTCTCATGCTTTTTAATTTTTTGAGCAAGATGGCTCAAATCGTCAACACCTGTTTTTGTCCAACTAGAATCTGAGCTTTTACTACCGAACGAAACGCACGGAAAACTTGTTTGTCACTGCACATCCACAAATCCACTTTGTTTTTTCATATGTTTCCGGTTTAAATTCGCGCTTGAACTGTCTCCATTTCGAGTTCGTCACTTGGACAATTTCAATTTTAGGAATTGGTCTTCCGAGATTTCTAAACTTGATTTTTTCATCTAAGGAAAGTTGTTTAAAGTTTTCTCTAAATAAACTAACGCAACATTTTTCACAATCCATAATTAATTTTTTAAATTTTCGATTGGCAGCCCAAAGTAATGCTAAGAATTGCAAAGATTTGAACTGATGGAGCACTCTAAATTCGTGCGCCGAATGCAGTACATATTATGGTTAGCACTCCTAATACTTTTAACCCCCCAAAAACCAAAATTAGGTGCACGTGCGATCGCGACATACTCATGTTCATAAGAAATTGAGCACAAAGAATGGAGGAAAATTCCATCAGGCTAGTGAACATATGAGTTGATTTTCTTTGAAGAATTCATCTGGGAGGCCCGTCATTCACTTTAAAGACATTACTATTGATAACTTAGTTGAGGGTTGGCGCTCTGAATAATTCTTGCTGAATACATTTTTATGCTTTTCTACTTCCTTCTCAGGGGGTCACGTGCTCCTGTGCACATATGCTAGAGCCGCCACTGCAACCAAATGATCAAATTTTTGGCACATATAGTGCTGGTTTATCTCGCTCTTCTAGAGACGCTCCCAGCTCATCACTCGGAAGTTCAAATACCGCATTCTTCGAAGGGTACTTTGGCTGCTTTTACTCATAATTTGGACTAGGCAAAAAGATAAATTTTAATGTTCGAGAATGGATCTCCGTCTTGCAAAGTTTTTAACTGCAATAAATTCTATTTTTGGTGCAACTTCTTTGAGCACACGAAAGCGATCGACAGTGTCCTCGCCGTAGTCTAGACTCTTCAACAAAAAGGTCTGGTTTTTCTCGCTCTTGGGGCTGTACGCAAAGTATGGAACCTCTCAATCAGTGACTTAGTTTTGAAAGTCAGTTTAGCAGTATTCACTCTTTTTTTTCAAAGTCATTTAATTTGTTTTTTGCTGCCGTACAGCCGAACAATATCTTTGCCACTTTGCCCAAACACATTTTCTGTTGATTTTGTTCTCCTTGTTTTTAACTTTTAAATATTCAATAAATGTTTTATCAGAATTAGTACAGATTTTTTCAAAGTTTTTATTACTTTCGGCCTCTTTGATGTTAATTGAGTCATCTAGCGCTGCATAATGATTTGTGCTAACATCTGTTCTTTTTGTGCTGAAGACATCTTTTCGATTAAGTTCCTCTTGTGATTACTTTGGTTTTTTTCTCATCGGTTGCTTTTAAGTTTATTTCCTTTTCTTACTTGGTAATTTTTTTTTCTTTGTTGAAGGTCAATTTGCCAACTAGCACCTCTAGCGAATGGATCCTTAGTCTGAAAGTACTTATGATAATTCTTTTGTGTGTAGTTACTGATTGAGTTTCATTAATAATTTTTCTGAAAAATTATTAGAGGAGAAAAATGTTCAAAGAACGTTGTTTCGACGTGTGTACTAATTCTCCTTAGGCCATGACACCTATTATATACACACCGGTGATGGTGTCCACGATGCTTAGAGTTGAGAGGGTTTTTGTAACGAGATCGACACCCATATGAAGCAATACGGCTCACTGTAGCGTGAAAATTATCATATAAATTTACATTAAGTTGACGTAAAAAGGATTGAATTATCAATCTAAAGTTTAACAAAGACCTTAGTCTGAGTTTTTCACTTTCTCTCCAGATCTTCTCCATGTTGTCGTTAGCTTTAATCATTTCTTCCATCTCGGTAGCTGGTAAAATTTTCAATTTGCTTTGGCTTAGTTTTTCTCCCTTTTGAACCTTCGTTTAAACTTTTTTCGCCAGTCATTGTTAGCGATGGACAGAATAGTTCTATTTGATAGCTGAAGTCATCGGACTCCTCGTCCTCGTTGCTTTCGCAGTGAGGTTCGAGGCAATATTCATCAAAAGGGACTGCCCTTGAATGTCTTCATTCCGCCTCTCGAAACTTCTTCACAAGTAAAACTTCGATAGATTATTCGAATAATTCGACGGCGTGATGTTTTTCAATTAAAAAATTAATTTCGAATTGACTTTTTAAAAAATTATTTAATTTTGAAAAGCTAGTGACAGGAGCTTTTAAAAACACCTCAAAGTCAAAGTCAAAAGTGCTTTATTCAATACTTATCATTATAAATTTCCAAGAATGAAAGCAGATCCCAAACAATCAAAATACGAAAACTTAATGGCCTAAATGGCTCTCTCAATTTAAACGTTATCAATGAAACACATTTCATAATATAAACAAGTTGGGTAGACAGACCTATGCTCTGTCAGAAGGGTTTTGTACTCAACTTACAAAATGCAGTAACCAGCAACGAATAAAATCAAGAAACATGTCATGTTTGAGTATCATAGTATTATTTGCAAAGTTGAAAGAATTTTGACTTCTGAGGTATTTGCTAAAGTTTCACCCATAAATATCTCCCTTGATAATTATTTCCAGATTTTTTAGATCACGGGTGTGGAAACACATTTTTCATGTATCCCCCCCCCCCCTGTGCTCCCACTGAAGCAAAAACTGTCAGTTTAAGACCTGTTTTGAAAAGCTCTCATAGAGAACTTTCAGTTGATACTCATATCGGCTACCTTTCATGAAATTTTTTTTCAGGGGCCACTCGTCTGTACTGTAATTATCGATTCATGGCCTGTTTTTTCGAATCTTAGAATGGTTACAAACCCCTTTTGCTAGGAGCTCTCTCCAGCCTCTTCGACTTTTTTCAATTGTATGTACTCATCTTCATGATACCTATCATTCCTGAAATTTTCATCCAAATCCTAGCAAAGCTGTAGTGTCTAAGTCGGTAAAAAGCGCATATGTATGGCTCCATAGCCTTATGTTTCCATAGTAATACAGGGCATATTGTTCCATAGTAACACAGGAAAATTTAAATCGCTATAATTTCGTTAAATAAATTTCGATCTTTATGAAACTTTCAGAAAAGATCAATCTTATAATTTTATTGAATTTAAGGGTACCGTTTAGATTTTACTTAAGAAAACATAAAATCGATAAATCATACTATTACTAACAAAGTTGAGTGTATTTCGACTTTTTTCAGATTTTTCAGATGGAAGGTGTCCAATCCCGGGGGGGGTACGCGAAAAGTTCGTCCATTTCTCCTTCCTCTGCCCCTCTCGGTACTCATAAGGCAATTTTAAGACTTGTTTTGAAAAGATCTCATTGAGACCTTTCCAATGACACCCTACTCAACTACCAATGGTGAAAATTTTTTTTTGAGGGGACACCTACCTATATGGGGGGACCCCCCTTAAACCCGTTTGAAAAATTTTTCCACCATTGAACTTTCAAGAAGTCACCACTTCTGACCTTTCCACAAAGTTCATGGCTGTAGCCTCTATAGTTTCGGAGAAAAAGTGCTGTGACGGACGGACGGACGAACGGACAGACGGACACAGGTCGTGATTGCCATAGGGTTTTGTATTTTAGTACAAAACCCTAAAAACAATAGCAAATTAAAATTAAGTAATTAAAATTATTACATATTTTATGATTCAATTGGAAAAAGGAGAAAAAAACCAACCTACACTATTCAAATATTATTTATAATTGTAACACAAAATTGAACCTTTAACCTATACCTAATATGTTATAGCCTAATTCTAATAAAATTCAATCAAAAACTTTATCTTATACTGAAAAATTCTATCACAATACTCCTAACTTATATTAAAAAATTCTATCACAATGCTCCTAACTTGAATGTTAAAACTTGTCTTTAAACCTACTATAAAAAACATAACACATACCTATTCTAATATTGAAACTTACCCCCTAATTTTTTAACAAAAGCAAACAACAAGAAATGTAGCAATAATGAAACTCAAATAAACTAAGTAACGAAAAGGACAGAAACAGAAAAAAAACACGAATAATTTTGACATTGTCATTCAGCCACCAACACCTAGATTGCTCCGTCTCAGCTCGACGAGCCTCAACGAATCTAGAAAATGAGTATCTCCATTGGAATTGTTACTCTCGTGAACCCAAATTCAGAGGATAATATATCTTCCTATCGGTGGCCTATCTATATGAGTTATATGATTGGTATAACGTCAGAATCAACAACATATTGATTCATACCCAGATACATGAACGCTTCTAGAGAAATGAAGCCAGTAGCAGGGCAATTCGCAATATACCCATCTGTAGGGAGGAACGCCTGTGAAATCCAAGGGTTTTTACTCACAGTCACAGATCTTGCGATATGGTTCCGAAGAAGTTTCAATATGAAGATATCGACTCTTGTCACTTTAGCAGTTTTATAAATTCTTGTATTCGGTATATAATGCTTCCAATCCATCTCAGGCTTTCTGTACAAACCACTACATGCACGAAGATCTTTCTTTTTGAAAACTCTTAATTTTCCTATAGTACCAGCACTCTGATTGTACTGCACCCGACATCCATATGTAAAAGCTGGTTTAACAAGGGTCTTGTAATAGATAACTTTGACCTTTTGATCAATGTATCTGGAATGAAAAAGTCTTCGTAGGGCCATGATTCCTTTTTGATTTTGACATATCGAGATGAGCACCGAGGTTATCACAATCAATTACTGGCAATCGTTGGATCTCGTGACGAGTACAATTGTAGTCGGATACAATTGCGATGATTGCTAGACTTGAATTGGGCATTCCGGCGGGGGCTTGGGGTCCCAGCTAACCCGTGGAGATGGGGTAGGTTTGGCACCATTTGTCAGCCTCTATTTTACCCCCGGAGCTTGAGCTCCCCAAAACGTACCACCCAAACGCGCACGGAAAGTAAATTTCCTTTGGCACAAAAGAGTAAACGGAATCTAACATCACCGTGTCACACAATGGAGTTCAAGGCACTTTACGCCTAAAATAAGAAGGAAACGAAGACATTTGACGTGAAGGATTCGAAAACGCTACTATTAATTTCACTCGGAGGATCCCAGAACCCGAAACACTACTACTATTTTCACCTGGAGGATCCAAGCAGTTCTGTTGCGTTTTTGATGCGGTAAGTCAGTGCGACCACCCCAAGAGTGATTACGCCGGCTGACCCTCTGTAAAACAAATTTCTTCAACCACAAAAAATGCAAATCAGTCTATTATAATTTCAACATTATGCACAATCCTAAATACAGTTGAGAAAGTTGTGCGCCACTTTCCAACAGGAAATCAGGTTGATTCGCTTAGCAATATTTGATCCAGCTGTAACGCATACACAATAAATACCAACCAGCCGCTGGCGATATGATAATTCTTGCACGCTGACTCCGAAACGCCGCTGCGTCTTTCTCCACTTAGCTAACTCCGAAACCAAAGAAAAAGAGAAAAAGCTTCCAACGCCGCTCGCCGTTATATAACTTTTTCCGCAACGGCTCTTCCCCAACGGTGAAGATCAAGTTCAAGGTTATACTGCCATGGTCACCACTGCTCAACCTTCACCCTTGGTAATGGCACAAACCAACATCTCAAATCAAAACGATGTTAAGTTTATCTGTGTTTGTTTGATAAATATTAACTACAGTGGGAAATGCAAATGAACAGGAAATGCGCAAATTATGTTTTTGCATAACAGTCGTTACATCTTCGCAATCAGTTTCTCGAATTATTTTCAGTAGTTCTTTAGCAATCTCCCGAATTTGTGTTTCACCATATGTAGAAGCTTTACCCTGAGATGATAGGAATATTTGTAAGGCTGTCGCCGCCTCCAAGTTTACAAGTAGATTAGCATGGTTGAGTCGAGCGTATGAATATTAGATGAATGATTTCGGGTACTTCACGATGAGTAATTCGGCGACGAATTTCGATCCATTTGAAAAACATTTCTTTTATCGTTGACTCTAGAGGGAGTGGGTGCTGCGTAGAGATAAAGTAAAATTTCAGAATTTGATTTTGCAATAGATTGCTCTAACCCGATGGTTTGTTTATAAAGTTCGTCGATAAATAATAATTAAGTGGTAAATGAAGATTCAATGTGTCAATTAATTGTGTTCGTTCTTCAGATTTTTTTTACTCGTAAATCTCAACCAATTGGTACATTGTTGCCAAACTTTAAGATTCACCTCTGGAATGTTGTAAAAATATACTAACTTCATCCACTACCTGGGGCCAATGTCCAGCATAATCATATTTGATTATATTAAACACACCAACTGATAGTTGAAGCCTTAAAAGATCATTCAACATTACTTTTACGGGTCATTGCTCGATCTTGTCCGTGTGTCGAATGTATCATTGGTTCTTTGATTTTCAATTTCACGATCAGGTAAGGTCAGCCAATGTGCGTGGGTCCCTTTCGTCGTTCTTTTTAGTCCGCAAGCAATTTCCAACCAAAAATCTCCTGTGGGAATGGTTAAGCCGCAGCACACGTACAGAAAGTTGTTTCAAAACGCACTTTTTTAACGTCGAAATTAGAAAACTTTGTCGAATATAGCCGCGGCGGCAATCCCAGTTAGATAAGTGTTATGCGATGATGCATTCCAGTAGCGAGGCATTGATTGTTTTCTGTCCAGTCATCCTCGTCCTACTTAACTCTAAGTTTTTGAGCAGAAATTTACTTTACTTTGCGTACTTAATTACAATTATTCTTACTATTTTTAAATTTAATATATTCAAGAAGGAAAAATAAAGAAATAGAATTACATAAATAATCCTTACCAGCTCTTCACCTCGTGGAGTGGTCTATGAAAACATGTCATATTTGCTTGATGTTAACGCCGGAGTGCTAAAGATCCTTGTAAGCCGTGACAAGTTATCGAGCACAGGATTTATATGAAACCCGTTCTGAATTACCATCACCAGCCATAATGTGGAAATCCAATTAAGTTTCAGGTTCTGACTGACCCCCTGCAGCGTTGTGCGCAAAAAGATTGTTTCGCACTTTTGCGCATTGATTTTCATTCGCCAATTGTCAGTGTACAGCTACACATTATTGAATATTTTTCGGAGATTGCTCTGAACTATTGTAGCTTTTTGGTTGCCATATAGGTGATCAGATCATCAACAAATGCTACCAATGATTGTGCTGGCGAGACGTTAGAATCAAAACTGTTCAATAGCTTGCGAATGAATATTGAGAAGAGCAGAGGCGCAGTAACTGTTCCCTGCTGTAGACCATTCAAGACCTTAAAGCCGCGCATTACCGTCACATTTCCATCAGTTACAACCAATGATCTCCGATATATCATATTGCACTTCATGCCGACAGGGTGCCTGGGAAACCTGTCTTGAAGTAGTTTAAAAATTAGTCCATCTAACCACACCGTATTGAACGCTTTCTCCATATAAATTAGACACGCTCCAAGTTATCCTCTATCATTTTGTTTCCAACAAATCTCTGATGTTACTTTCGTTATCGCATGTGTGGTCAAATGCCTGGCACGAAAACCAAATTGACAATCAGGCATCAACTCAGATTTCTCAATGTGGTCGTTTAATGCTTTGTTTAGTATCACTTTAAACACATTGCTGGTGTTAGGCAGCAAGCTGATTGGGCTTTTAGGACCTAAGGTTCTTCTCCTTTCTTCAAGGTCAGAAATACTTTTGCCTTTTTCCACTACTTTGGCAAATGTCGGAGAACTTTATTTAGAAAAGCATCAGTACTACATGATTTATTTTTTATTTATCCTGCGAAATAAGAAACACGAGTCTTCATAGCTGACAAAATAATCAATAAGATTCAAGCTCGGTATGAGGTCAGATATTAGTGTTTCATTGAAATGAAGAATTGATTCGCCGTTCAGGCTTGATTTGAAGTCCGAAACTTTTGCTTCAACGACCTCTGAAAATATTTGGCGCCCTCTTTCTCTGCGTTTGGTACATGAACCAATTCTAAATGTGTTTCAATCAGGGCAAGTTTCTGCAAACCATCACATATAATCCTGTTTCCATTTCTATCCGAGTCGTACTATCAATTTCGATACCAGCCCTATCGGAAGATTTATCTCATGACTAGCGACTTCAAGATTCGATACCTTCACTCGAGATTTCTTACGGAATATACTATTCACTTTTGCGAAAACGGCATCTAGGTCCTCTGGGCTGTTATCTCTCAGTTTTTCTGCCCATTGATTGCTGACCTCACTCCTGAAGTATGAACCGATTAAGTTCTGGACATTCTTTAGTTGTAATTTCAACAAAGCCAACGACGGAATTTTGTTGACGCGTATCAGAAGAAGGCCTTACAATCTTCTTAACCTTGCAATGGTTGGTATGTCATATCCTTCCATATTGTTTCGATGTTTAATCTTGGGAACTACTTTCTCAATCAATTCCAACGACAGCTTTTAGGATGCTAGACGAAGAATATTTCATAAACATCGATTCAACATATCTGATTTCACGTTGATCAAAAGAAGTATCGTACCATAACAGCCTGTTACTTTGTATTTATTAATACAATTCGGTGAATGCTCATAAACGTGTGCCAAAACATTGATTTTAATTTAATATGTGTACGCTCACGCAGGATGAAGATTTAACGTCTACATCATCGACTGCCGAATACACACACATAGTATCTTGTAAAAGAGAACACTTCATTCTTATATTCTTGTAATCTGCAGACGCCTGTTTTCCACTATCAAACTTAAAAAATCTTAAAATAAAAATCAATATGACCATAACTGAATTCTCTGAACAGAAAAAGTTGCAAAGCTACCATACCATAAAATTAAACCATTTAACAAATTACAATCGCTCTAACACACCCGGAATTCAGTGCGGAAATTGAAATTGCCTTCCCAGCTTTGGCCAGAAGAAATGCTCGCAATTGAAATCGATAGATAAAGAATCGTCTTATCATCCCGCCTACACCTATTAATTCCACCACTTGAATTCAACTTTAGCGAGGATTCGAACTTTGAAATTCGCCCGAAAGCCAAAAGCGTTCTCATAAAATTAAATTGATAAAATTTCACACCACGCTCATGCACACCCAAACAGCGAACACACAATCGTACATAAAGACTGCATGTAGCAAAACCGTTAAACATTTAACACGCACACTTAAACGATGATGAGGGATGCTGTTCAAAATAGGACTCTACCTTCTCGACTTTTATCGGAACACCTCTTGTTCGAAAAACACGAAATTTTTTGAGTAGGTAGTCACCAAGGCTGGATGGGTTAGATCCATACCACCATATCCTACGGCAAGAATGAACAAAAACTTTTAAGAAGAGATCAAACACTCGACAACCCCGCTCCCTTGAATCTTTTGTTGGAGAAGTTATTCCAGAATTCAGATTCACCCTAAAGCTTGTTCGCCTCCGTCAGACTTTTTCACAATTTTATTTTAGCCTCAATGTTGTATTGATGCAATCTACAATTCGACAAACAAACTTTTCACAAGCTAGACATCGCACCCTCAAGATTGGAGAGAGGAGATTTGATACTGAAGGACGAGTTAGTGTACAGTTTAATCCATTTGTAAATGGATGATGGTGACGATGCCAGTGACCTTGGAGCATGCCAGAGTCGAGGGTATCCAAACCGAATCGGAGGTTTTCAAAAAGAGTGAGAAGATTCAAAATTGTTTTTCCTTGAATTTCGCGTGGATGCAGTTTATGTGCGAAGGCAAAATGACTTTGAGATGATGATTTATCGGAGGGTGACCCGAAAAATTGATTGCAAATAGGGAGGTTAACATTTCTTGAGTCATCGTCATTGCGTTCGGCAGCTTGAAAGGATGAATGGATGTTTTGATACTTGTCTACGGGATTTATAGAGTGACTCGAACATCATATATGTACTGTCTGACGATTTGATTTTACGTTCTACACGTACATGAAAAAAATTACCATCTTATATGTTGGTGGAAGGCAACCTACATGAGATTAAACAAGAGTACGTATCGGGTAAATGAAAAGCGGATTTGTAACAAATACTTCGATTTATATATCTTCATTCAAAATATTTTCAATGGAGTTCGGGTAAAGACGCAACAGCACCCATCTGAGACATTTGTGGTATTATTTTATACATATATATATATATATATATATATATATATATATATATATATATATAGGACTGCCCGAACACAATGTGCCACCTGGTTCTATTTGTCAACTGATTCAAGAATCAACACGACTATATTATCCGGGGTAAGCCCTCCCTTCTCCCTGTTGAGGGCCCTTCGCAGCCTGTCCCATTTTGTGCACGCAAAAAATGTGTGGCCGGCATTGTCTTCCTCTCCTGGGCAAAACTGCCAATCGGGGGACCGTGACTTATCAATCTTGTGCAGGTAAGACTGAAAGCACCCATGCCCACTCAAAAGCTGGGGCAGATAAAAGTCAGTCTCACCATGCCTTCGATTAAGCCATGGTCTCACATCCGAGATGAAGCGCGAAGTCAACCTTCCCTTCTTGCATTTCACCCAAGACTCCTGCCAATCGTTGGGTGAGTGCTGTCTCTTCTCACCGACAACCATCTCCCTTGCGTCCTCATTTCAATGCAGGTAGATAGCGCGTCACTCTCTAGCAAGGAGGGCAACAGGTAACACGCATGCAATAACTCTCACCACTAAATCAGAGACTGTTGGATATAAAAATGCAATCCTCAGTGCTCATACTGAGAGCGTCGCCTCATATTTCTGCTCCGTACAGAAGCACTGAGCCTACAGAACTCATTCAAAGGGTCTGCTTGATAGGCTGAGTCCCCCTGGTTCAGCTAGGGCACCCAGAGCTGATACTCCCAAATCAGTCTTCCCAGCCGTTGTCCTGATTTGCTCAGAGAAACTTATCTTCGAGTCAATCAGTAGCCCCAGAAACTTCACCGCTGGCTTTGATTCGACTAGTCTGTCTAAAATAGTGATCATCCTTACTCTAGGGATTGTCTTTTTTGTGAAGATGACCACTTCAGTTTTCTCCAGTGCTAAACTGAACCCGCGTGAGCAGTCATCCAGTCTCTCACTCAGTGCATTAGCATACTTAGCCTAAGTTGCGCTTGTTCAACGCTGCGTCCAGTGACCAGGGCCGTAACATTAGCCCCATAGCTCCATGGTCAAGCTAGGCTTACCTGAAATCTCCAGTCTCAGTAGCCCATCGTAAGATACTTTCCACTGGTCTGGAACAAGAATAGATCCCTAGGCAACACCCGATGTAACTTCCATCCTTCGTTGACCCTATGTCATGTTGTACAGCAAGCTTCGGTCCTTCACGTAGTCCCTTGAAAGCCGCATTAGATATTCTGGAACTTGAAAAGGATTTTCCAGCGTTTTCAGAATATCCACACATCTAGTGGAGTTGTAGGCGTTCCTGACGTCGAGAGTCACTAACAGGACGATCCGTTGTTTGGTGCGGCTATATGCCCCTGCCTTTTGGAGCCCACTCATTATCTCTGCAATCGCCCTGCTCCAAAGTCGTACTGCCGAGGATAAAGGTCCCCAGCAGAATGAATCTAGCAATGTCTTGTATGCATAAGGGGCAGTATGTAGATGGCATTCGGGATTTCCTTTCGCCTTGTTGATCAGCACGAGCCTCGCAATCTTCCATCGTATCGGAAGAACTCCGTCCCGTAGACAAGCATTAAATGAGCTGAGCATCAAATCTGGACAATGGCGATAGACAAGCTGCAACACCTCAGCTGGAACACTATCTAGACCCAAAGCTTTCTTCGTTTTCAGTGAAATGACTGCCCCTACCAGCTCCGGCTACGTGAAGAGTGGACGCTCGACTGTTGTTTCACCATGGACGTCGTCAACACGGACGGGATGGGCGGAGAAGAGTGCCCACATTATATCGTCCATGTATGCAAGGTTTCCATAGAGCAGCAAGCTTCCGCATAACTAGTTTGTATCCCAGCTCCCACGGATCCTTGTTCACGTTGTCCACTAGATCTTGCTAGCAGCAAGCCATGCCATTGTTAATCAACTTGCGAAGACATTTTCTGACTGACTTGTATGCTGCGACCAGGTTGCATTCCTCATCACGGTTCCATGCCCATTGAGCCTCATGCAGAAGCTTGTGACGCTCCCTTCACTTTTAAGCGATTTCAGTCCCCCACCAGTACCCTGGAGGCTTGCCCTGCCGGATTTTTCGACGAGGCATAGAAGCGTTGCAAACAGTCATAATGATGCTCATAGTTGAGCTCACTACGTCTTGAGCTGCCAGTTCTTCCGCCCCCTGTGAATCTCCTCGCAGCGGAGCAGTTGCCATGAGTACCTCGACGAACCTCTCGACGTCCATCCTTTCGATTTTTCATCTAATTGTAGAAAGCTGAGAGCATGGACGACGGGAGAACACATCACTGATCTCAAGCAAAACGCACTGTTGATCACTGGCTGACTAGTCTTCTAATACTCTTCAATTTAGTATCCTCCGGTCGAAGGGTTTCGAGGCAAATGCCACGTCAGGTATGATTCCTTTACAGCGGCGGAAAGTCGGTATACTTACGGTATTAATTACGACGAGCGTCGTCTTGGCCGCTATTTCTAGAATTCATTTTCCCCACGTATCTGTTTGAGGAATGCCCCATTCGATTGCTTTAGCGTTGAAGTTTTCACCAACGAGCACCTTTCCGTCTGTTTTTGAGACATAGCCCTCCAAGCCATTAAGCTTGGCTTGGGAAGATGATATCGATTGTTTGGTGTTCGGTGAACACTTAAAAAAGATGGTCACTGAGCACCGAAGCCATACAAAACCATCCTCGCGTCCACAGCTCTCCGCCTGTAAATCAATATTTCGAACCCAGATGGTGGCAGTACCAATTTCAGGAGGATACCATTATGCCGATCTTTTATCATGGTGTTGCTCACTCAGCAGCAAAAATCTGCTTTCATGTCCCTCGCAAACTGCTCAAGCAGATTTTGGGCCCTTGAACTGCGGGGTAAGTTTTGCTACAGGATGCGGATCATCAAAGTTCTGATTTTACCTTGGCTAGGGCCAAGAACCTCCTTAATCCACCGCACATCTCAAGAGCGTTGGAGTCTATAGAAGTTTGCGGAGAGCTTCAAGCTGTGGATGGGGCTTGTTCCACCATCAATGCTCAAAAGAATAATAAAGCGCCGGGCATCGGTGAGATTCCGGTGAAGCTCATCAAATATGGTGGCAGCAGTCCTCATAAAGCTATTCACAAAATCATCTAGCACTTTTCGCGACAAGAACATGTGCCAAAAGAATAGGGCCAATCAATTATATTCCCTATCCACAAAAAAGATGACAAGTTACAGTGCGAAAACTATAGAGGCATATCACTGCATTGTACGGCGTACAAAATATTTTCAAAAATCTTAGAAAATAAAATCGGATCATGCGTCAACAGTATTATTGGGGAGTATGAAGCTTGTTTTAGAGCAGATAGATCGACAACAGACCAATTGTTCACAGTCAAGCAGGTACTTGAAAAATACTGGGTGTTCAACATGGACGTGCACCAAATTTTCGATAACTTCAAGCAAGCAAACGACAGTATTAATCATAACATACCGTACCAAGTAATGCTTTGCATTGGCATCCCAGCCAAATGAGTCCATCTTACCAAAATGACAATGACCCCGACGACCTCCCAAGTCCACATCAATAACCAACTCACCGATGCTTTCGACACAAATATCGGACTAAAACTGGGAGGTGGGCTGGCCCCATTGCTATTCAATTTGGCTCTGGAATACGTCATAAGGAGGTACATACCTATGCAGATCACATCAACAGTTTGTCACGTTCATTAACAACTGCCAAAGAACTTTTCCTGAAGCTCGACAGCATAGTAAAACTAGTAGGACTACAAATCAATGAAAATAAAACAAAGCTCATGACGCAGTCGAGGAAAAAAATACCTCAAATATACAAAATGTCACGTTTGGCGGATACAGTATTGAAATACTTGTATTTACGCGTCAAAATAACGAGAACCACTAATGAAAGAGACAAAATAAGCCGAAGAATACAGCGCACAAAAAAAGGATTTTATTCAGTTTTGACGATCTTGAAGACCAACTGCAAACACAGAAAAACAAAGCTCCAAGCATACAAATCTTCGATAAGACCTGTGTTATCCTATGGGTGTGAAACATGGACTCTAAGCCAAGCATCCACAAATATACAAGGATTATTCCAAAATGAACGAGACTGAGCTATAATAGAAACGACAGGAACTTTGTTCTGATAAATTCGAGTTTATTTATTCAAAATAGTTTCCTCCGGCCTCAATACACTGTTTTACGCCATCCAAAAGCTTTTCAAAAGAGTGTTTCAAGTCATTGACCGGGATGTCCTTCAGAATGTCGTTACAAGACTTTCGGATGCCCTCTATTGACACAAAGAGTTTTCCTTTCATGGCCAAATGCAATTTCCCAAATAGGTAGAAGTCACAGGGAGCCATATCAGAAAAATATTGTGAGTGATTGATGGTGAAAATGCGATTTCTAGTCAAAAAATCAGTCACAAGAGTGGATCGATGAGATGGTGCATTATCATGTAATAAGAGCCAGGTTCCTCCTTCGCGGTATTCAGGCCGAACTCGACAAATGCGATGCAACAAATGCTTCAAAACGCCAGGATAGAAAATTGCATTGATGGTTTGGCCCATTGGCATGAATTCCTTGTGGACGATTCCCTTGGAATCGTAAAAACAAATGAGCATCGACTTGATTTGTGACTTCGCCAAACGCGATTTTTTGTGTGATGGCTCGTCTGGGGCCTTCTATCCGGCACTTTGACGCTTGGTCGCGGGTTCATATTGGGAACAACACGTTTCATCACCAGTTACAATGTTGTAAAGGAAGTTCTCGTCTTTGCTCACCTTTTGAATATTGAATCCTGACCAATTTGTGCGCCCTTTCGTAAGCCCAAATGATCAGTTGAAATGCGATAATTCGATGTTTAGGAGATATTCAACCTCGGTTCTATGAATTTCAACGACAATTTCTTCCCATTTTTGATAAATTTACGCACGATTTCGATGGAGTTTTCGGTGATCACTGATTTCGGGCGGCCGTATGTTCAGCGTCATTTACGTCCACACGACCATCTCTGAAACGTGTGAATCACTCATAAACTCTGGCATGAGATAGAAAACCATCGCCATAAACTTTTAATATCAATTTAAATGTTTCGGTAAACATTTTAACCGATTTTTAAACAAAATTTGATATTAGTTCCTTATTCGAAACTCATTTTTGTACTGATGACACAAACATACTGTCACTTTAGGCGCAATAACGTCGGATGCACTGAACCGAATGTCACAAAACTTTCACTGGAAGCCAGGGATTGATGTAATTTTTCAACGCACTACCTCATTTACAGATGGCGCTACCAATTTTTAATGACAAACGTTTTTTGAAGCGCACCTTGTTTAGAACCCCTTTGAGCGACGGGTTCTGAGGTGAATAGTTGAAGCGAAGTTAGACGGGGACCACTCGCGAGTTTGATACAACCATTAGCTGTATGAAATTTTGTTAAGCCGGGAGTTTCAACGATTGTAAGACTGCGGAAGCTGCAATATGCAAGCCACGAGAATCGTATGGATGAACAACGGATACACAAAAAAGTATCCGTTGGGAGATCAAAAGGAGGGAGCCCAGTGGAGAAACCGAGAGAATGCTCGTCTGACTCGGTCGACGAAGACAGTTCACTGCTGCTCAGATTTTTAAATTGGAGCACGCGGTCAATGGACCGAGCACGCGGTCAATGGACAGTTCAACGCACTATGTGCAGGAAATCGAGGCCCGAAAGGAGCTGTAGTGCCATGAAGGAGAAGATATCACTACTTTGTGCGTCGTACAAAATATAGTCAAAGATCTTCGATAATTAAATCAAACCATACGCTAACAGTACTATTGTGGAGTATTAAGTTGGTTTTAGAGAAGTGTTGCGAATTCCGGCGTACCGGCATTCTCCCATTCGCAACTTCAAATTGCCTCCATAACATCTCCACCTTCTTTTGGGCACATCTAACCTTTTCTTTGCATATTTTTTATTTTATTTATAGTTACTCTGTTTGCCTCTCATTTTTAATTTCCCCATCATATTAATTCTACCTTCTTTCATGATTTTTTTTTTTTACAAAATAAAAATATATACGTAGTAAAAATAATAATGATCTTATTTTTCCCACTAACAACATTTCATTCATTGCATCCCATTAACAAAATTTCATTCTAGATGTTTTCACTAACAAAACCTAATTCCTTCCTTCATACTAACTAATTTTATTCATTATCTCCCACTAAAAAATTTTATTTGTTATACTAACAAAAATTCATTCACGCTTCCTTACTAACAAATTTCATTTCAATGCCCATAGGGTTCACAGTTCAAGTTGGTAATTGGATGAAGAGATATCAACAGAACGTGGCTCCGGTGGTAGCGTCGCAGATTCTCAACCGTGGGATCCGCTGAAACCCTGGGTTCAAGTTCTCCCGAGCGCAGGAAAACACTTTTTTTTTGCGATATCAGCAAAAGCAATTATAAGAATTTGTATATAACCAAACGCTATCATGGTAATGTAAATCACCATAATTGCTAAATGGAAATTATTGCATTTGTCGATATGGAAAATATGAGGGGGTAACGGAGTTGAAGTGTATTGAACTTTGATAACGTTACCTCGATGCGGTAGTGAGAATTGAGAAAAAAGGATTGCAGGATTGGTCTTTTGGGCAGTCATTCGGTATTTGGTTTGAAAAATAAGAGGAAGTGCTTTGGCAGTGTCGGGATAAGTGTTAATTTTGAATTCGGAGATAAAAGAAGTCAGTTTTTGATTTGGATTTGTTAAAGACGGTTAGTCAATTGGAATAGTAAAAGCTGGTGGTGGCAGAAGATTGGGAGTGAGAAAAGAAGTTGGAAGTTGGGTGCGGGTTTTGGACGAAAAGTAAAGGCCAAAGGCCTGAGCATAGCTCTAATTTGTTTTTGCATTATGATTAGTTGAGTATGAAAAAGGAAACCATAGTTAAAGGGAGTGAACTATAAATAAAATTATGCGAGTAAAATTAACAAAGCTATATAGTGAATACAAGTTTTAATTGACACAATGAACAACTAAAAAGGAATCAGTCAAGTATTATATTAATAGACTTAAAATAGAGAAGAATCAAAGGAAACATGAAAGTTTTCTAAGAAGTGTTTTATCTTATTAATTAATTAGTGAAAAATTCAATTTTGATTTCGAGTTTTACTATCGGCTTAAATCGAAGGGACCGTTGATTAGTGGAGAGAGTGTATGCAATGTCAGTGCTCCGAAGTGAGGGTTATTATTGGTGAAAAGTAGCTGTACCGTGTTTAATTTTGATCTTTTAACATTAATTATCAAATTGAAGATTAGATTTCAGATGCCCCGAACTTTTTTTTTATTCTTCGCTGAGCGATCAAAGTTTCACAAGGAATGAGTGAGTACTTATTTGGTTTTTCTATTTATATCACCGTTAGTTCATATTATTAATTTCTTTTTTGTTTTCTTTCATAAAAAATTTTATCGAATTATTTTTAAATAAAATTTTAAGGAAGCTTTCTTATTAGGATTAAAATTTGTGATTTTTTTTTTTTTGATGAATTTTTCTTGTGAATTCAATAAAACGGCAAAAAAAAAATTATTTTTCACTTCGCAAAATGACCCCTCCCCTTTCTTGTCCTCTTCCCTTCGTGTTAGTTTTTATGTGTAGGGTGGCTCTGTAGGGTGGCGAAACGACTGAGCGCTAGCTGGCCTCAGAATGCCACCCGGGCTACGCACCCCGCTGTTAAAACTTACTGTCTGAAACTGCGGCGACTTCCGCAGTTCTTACAGCAAAAATATCGACAATAGACCAATTATTTATAATCATAGCAGGTACTTTAGAGATAATAGGAGCTCAACATAGACGTACGCCAAATATTCGTTGGCTTTGAGCAAACATACGGCAGTAGCGATCGTAACGCACTGTACCAAATAATGCTTGACTTTGGTATCCCAGTCAAATTATTCTGTCTTAACAAAATTACAATGACGTCAACAGCTTCCCGAGTCCGCATCAATGACCAACTTACCGATGCGTTTGACATAAATATCGGACTGAAACAGGGAGATGGGCTGGTCCCGTTGCTATTCACTTTGACTCTGGAATGTGTCATGTGAAAGCGTCGTGTCGATTCAACTGTTACATGAAAAAAAAGCTCCAAGTAAACAAATCTGTGATAAGGCCTGCGCTATCCTCTGTTTGTGAAACATGGACCCTAACCCAAGTATCCACAAATATATTGAACGCCTTTGAGCGACGGGTCCTGAGGCGAAAAGTTGGAGCAAAAGTAGAAGGGGACCAATGCCAAATTCGAAACAAACATGAGCTGTATGAAATTTTTGACAAACCAGACGCCTCAACGATTGTAAGACTGCGGAAGCTGCAATGAGCAGCTGAAGGGCGGAGACCACTTGAGGAACTGAGGAAATGCTGGTCTGACTTGGTCAACGAAGACAGTTCATCGCTACTTTGATTTTGGAATTTGAGAGCGCGATAAATGGGCTGAGACTAAGTACTTATAATGCCGTGTCCAAATTTGGGAACAATACTCGAGGATAGACTGAACAGTTCTTATATAAAGATGTACGGAGACAGGATATTTCCAAAGATGCAAGAATGACGAAGAACAAATCGAGAAACCCGAGAAGCACGTGACGTGATGTCGAGGATGTGCTCTTCGAACTTGAGTCGCGGGTCTAAGATCACTCCTTAGTTTTTGAACTTGGTTACTACAGATAGCGGCTCATTGTGTAGGCTATACGGAAATGAGATAGAGTTCGATTATAAAGAGAAAGTCATTTTATGACATTTTTGAACATTAAGGGAAAGAAAATTTGATTCACTCCTATTCCATAGGACACTCAGGTCATTTTAGAGGGAGATGCAATCATCAATACATCTAATCACTTTAAAAACTTTAAGATCTTCAGCATAGAGAAGACATAGAGCATCTATTAAAGAGGGCAAGTCGTTAATGTAGATGAGGAATAAAAGCGGCCCTAGGATGGATCCTTAAAGGACTGCAGTCTTTGGACAGAAAGAGTGAGAAAACACTCCACAGAGACTTACTCTACATGAACGATTGTTTACGTTTGAGACAAGCCAAGAGAGCAAACAACCAGAAATACTATGTTGTGTTAGCTTTTTACACAGCACCTTATGATTAACTTTATCAAACGCCTTGGTAAAATCAGTATAAATACGTCAACCTAAAAGTGCTTATCAAGGGCTTCACCAACAATTTGAGTGAACTCAAGTAGGTTTGTAGTCGTCAATGGACTTGGAAGAAAGCCATGTTGAGCAGGAGATATCGATGATTATATTAGTTCATAAATGTGATTATGAACTAAACGTTCTAGGATCTTCGGGAAACATGATAGAAGTCAGATTGGACGGTAGTTAGAGACACACGAAAGAGGACCAGATTTATGAATTGGAAAGTTGTTGGCTGTCTTCCAGAAGCAAGGGAAACTCCGGAGGACAAGCTGGTGTTAAAGATAAAACTCAGAGGAACACTTAATGAAGAGGACAGAGATTTGACGAACACATTTGGAATTCCGTCTGGCCCAGAACCAATGCCTGTGTCAAGAGTATTAATTATGGACTCGATATCTGCAGGGCTAGCTACTGTAGCACTATCAGCCAGAGAAAAATGAAGCGGGAAATCATAAGAAGAATTGGATGCTGAAGAGGAAGTTAAAGTGGAAAAGAAGTCCGTGAACAAGTTGGAAATGGATTCCAGTGTTGAACTGTGTTTATTATTCCAATACATGGTGCTAGGAAAATGCGGGGAGGACTTTAGATGATTAATATATGACCAGAATGGTTTTTACTGGTTGGTGTGAAGTGACTGCTCTATGCGTGTAAAGTAATTTTTCCATGAGCTTTGAATTAATAATTTTGCGGAGGCACGGGATCTAGAGTATTCATTATAAGAGTCAGAATCACCAGTCAATCTAAACTTTTGGTTAAGTCTGCTCTTAATCTTTAGAGCTTCTAAGATGTCACAGTTGAGCCAAGGTGACTCAGAGCTCTTTTTGGACCTACACAGGGGTGTAAATTGACGGATAAGTGAGTCGAGGTGGAAATAAAATTTAGGAAAAGCTTCTTCGCAATCAAAGCAGTCAAAAAACGAGAACCAATCAAGTGAATTCAAAGATTCCGACAATGCACTGTAATTGACTTTCCAGAGGGATATGATGGGGGTCAAGAAATACGTAGGAGTGAGGTGCAGCAGCTACGTGAATATGCCCAGTATCAATGTTCGACATTACAAACTCTAGCATCCGATTATTTATATTTAGAACATAATTTAATTGGTTAAGGGAAGATTGGGAAAGTAATTCGATAGTAATACAGACTGTCAATTGGAAGACAAGATTTCAATAGATGATGTTAAGTCCCGCTCTACGGAAGGAAGATTGAAGTCACCACAAATAATAATACGTGAAGTGGGATGAAATGAAGGACAATACGATGATAGTGAGTCAAATAGTGAATCATAAAAGTTGAAAGAACAGTTACAGGGAAGATAAATGCAGAATATGAACAAAGAAGCGAAAAGAGTATTGATTTTGACAAGTACATATTCGGTTAAGTATGGGGGATGAAAATTGTCGCAAAGCTCACTGGAAAGAGTTTTAGCAACAGCAATCAGTACTATACCACCATCAGCTTTCTTTGTTGTTAGAAACTGAGGCCCCAGAGGGGCTGTTCGTGACATATAATGCCCATCTTGCCTTGATACTGTTTTCATCAGCGATGATGTAGCAATGTAATTACGGCGGAGTGTGGTCTTGGGCTAATAATTTATTTTAAGCTTTTCAATACTTTGTATGGTAGTCTTTTGTTGTTGCTCGCTAGACTTACATCGATAATTCTCAATTGGCCGTCATTATATTTTTTTGTCTTAATTCTTATGAACTTATTCACTACTTATCTGAGATTTTCATGCTTTTCTCTCTTTGTCTTAGCTTTTCTACCCAAATTTTGCTTATACGCCTGATTTTTCTAATCTAACGCATCCTGATATCCATCATCGAACAACCATTTCTTTTCCGCCAGACTTGACGTTCGATTGTCTGTTCTGGCACGGTCTTAATCACCGCTTTCACCTCCATCAAGAGTTCGTTTTCGTCGATTTTTCTGATAGAATGGGAGCCAGCTGGCTATCGAGGGTCTTCGTGAAATTTTTCGTCATAGACGCCGTTTGGAGCCTTTCGTTGTCAAATTTTTGTAGATGGCTGGTCTTCACCGAATATGCTTTTGACATACGGTATGAATAGGTTAATTTGATCAAGTAATGAATTGAATTAAAATTGGCTCTTCGATATGTACGGGTGCTAAGTAACGGAACGTTGTAGGATCAGAACAAGGTCGATTTTGGTTTTTATGTTACCATCCGGTGATACCCAGGTCATTTATGCGTCGATAAGGAAAGCAAGTTGAATGTATGACTAGATTTCTGCTGTATGCAGAGTGAATCAGGTGCTGGCCATTATCATTTGTTTCATCGTGGAGGCTATATCCTCCAGGTGTTCCCCGGTGAGATAGATCATTACCCGCCTTAGCGTCGAAATCACCTAGAATTATTTTTTTGTCATTATTAGTCAATGAGTTGACTAATCTTTCGAGGTGATTGTAGAACGTTCCCTTCGTTTTTTTCGTCCTATTCTTCGGTCGGGCGGGTACGATTATCAGTCAGATTTTGAAGAATTTTGTTTTTATATGGATTGCATTTGTTTCATCGTCCTATTTTTTGGTCAAGGCGCTCACGTTTTTCAAACGAATTTCGAAGGATTCCGCTTTTATATGAATTGCTTTTATATATTCAAAATATTATGGGACATGAAAATTCAAACAAATCTATTTTCGAATTTATTATTACTGCTTTATTTACATTTGGCAACGCTCACCTTGTAAACAAACTGACAATATATCTTTCTTTAGCTTAAACACCAATTGCATTGCAACATAAAACATTCAGGGATTCAAGTGTTATAAAGAAGCTAAAATAGTAGATCCCATGGTTTGCCGGAAATAGTCATGCAAAGGAGTATACTTAGTTACTCGAGTCATTCTACTAAATTCGAGCAAGTAAGCTCCTGGACACAAGGCCAATACCAAATGAATAGTATCTCTCTGTTCCATATCACTGGACTCAGTGCGGATGTTTATTAGCTGAATGTCCTTTATCATGGCCACTATGAAGTCTTCGTCGACATTGTCGTCCGAGAAGAGTTGTCTTTGTATCGTATAAAGTACGTGTGTATATCAGCAGGGCTATTGGCAGTTCTAATAGCATCGATACCGGAGTTTTGGGTTAATAAGATCCACAGGGAATTAGTTCTTCATCCTTAATTAGGTTATAGTATGGGGACGAGTCAATATTGGATTTGGGCTCCAATGTCATAAAGGTTATTATTAATAATAAATTAGGATTGTTTTCTTTTCTTCAGATGATGAGGGTGGTAAAATAATGACTTTTGTAATGCAAGACACGTGTTGATATCAATTCATAATCAAGCCTGATTAACAATTTCTCAGGGATGGGGAATCAGTAGAAATGATCTAAGTATGATCCGCTTACAGCTTTTTCCATTGAATTCTTCAGCTAGCTCAGCGATCCACAGAGTGAGGGTTTTGTGTCTTGGTAAAATCCTTTTAATACACATTTTGGAAGCAATTTTGAGTTATCCTTCTTTTCGCCCATATCACATTTGTTCTGTCCCTAATCTCCTCTATTCAGAGACCCAATAGTGAGCTTAAATCTCAAATTGGAACAAGTATACAGGATACTCTTAATCCTTAGAATTCTCCATATGTGCGCCAGATACAAATCGAGAGCACAACCAGTAACGAGAGAAAGACTGAAATGAAATTCCCAAAGATATGAGGATTAAGACCGAATTGTGTCTATGTGTTCAATCTGGCTTGGAGCCGAGAATGATATGGACAAAATAATGTCGTTCGTACATAGGACACAAAAGATAGTTATCTCAACCGAAGGAAACGAAATCCTGAAAGAGAAGACGAAATTGCGGTCGGCTAACCATATCAAATCGACCACTGAATGAATGAATAGAAGGAATGAATAAAGGGTACGGATAGTGGAACGAAATGTAGAAATAGAATTTCGGACGTAAATATCGACGTGATCAGCATGAAACTATTTTATTTGCAATATATTCTATTTATGGTCATGAATTGTATTAAATTAGGAACGTTTCGTTGTAATCATCTAATGATATTGGTCGGTAGAGTGTCTTTAGAAGCAAAGTGAATTTTCTTCGGGTTATTTGCCGGATAATAAGATTCGTCGGCGTCTTTTCATTCAAGATTAATTGACGAGCAGTCAACAAGGTATAGGCGAGTTTGATGATATTTCACAGGAAGTCGGATTATTACTTGTAATTGGAATTAGCATATAAATTTGCTGATACAGATTTTTAGAGATGATGAGTCCGATGCTTTCCTGAGCATTCAGAGATCATACCTACATGAAATCAATAGAAGCGTTATAATTTTTTCAGGTTTTTACTTTTTGCTTTTCCAATTTAATTTTTTTTTTTTTTGTTTTTATTCCAACATAACTGAGTCTGTAGTGAAAGTAGGTTGGATATATCCATGAAGGAGAGCAGTAATGGTCTGCTGCCTCGACGGAAGAGGATGGTTGTATCCGCCAAGATTGGCCTTGTCTGGGGACGCGTGAATGCGCTGGCAGGCTAGCGTTGCGGTGCCGTGGGGCGGGTTCTTCCCCCCTAGCGCAAGGACCCACTACAAAAAATATTTCGCATTCACGAATTAAAGGGTCGACTGCCGATCGACCGGTGTCGAGGCCGAGATAACCTACTAAGGGTTGAAATTTATTTATTTATTTATTTTGCCAAACAAGACATATCCTTATAATATAAAATTACTACACAAAAAAAAAACCTTGTAAACAATACATTTTCATGATACATTAATTTTTACGTACAATTATAAAAATTATATTGAGGAATGAAAGGATTTTAGGATATTATTTTTTTACGAGGTTTTGGAAATGGACGGAGAGTAATATTTACTAAACTTGTTGAATGCCTTACAACATCTGTTTATTGGCTCATTGTCCGCATAAGTAGTGTGATGGCGACTTACGGTAAGCATTGGTGAAAGTCTTGTGATTCTTAGGGGTTCATTCAGAGTAATTTTTTTTTTGTTATATACTGAACCTTAATATTGTCTCTGAGGACATCGAATGCTAGACATGCAGACATCATCATTCTCCTAGAATCTAGTGATGCCATATTTAGCACATCGAGCCGGTAGTTATATGATGGTAGGCTGTTGAAGTTCCTAGGGTCGTAAGGGATCTGAGGGCAAAAAGAAGAAATTGTTTCTGGACCGATTCTAACCTGTCAGCGTGAATATTAAAAACAGGGCTCCAAATCAGGCTGGCATATTCAAGAATAGGGCGTACTAATGAGACGTATAGTGATTTAGTAACCCAAATATTCTTGAATTCTTTAGCTCTTCGTTTGATGAATCCTAGCATTTTATTAGCCCTGGATAATACTCCATCATACTGAAGTTTAAAACGAAGCTTTTGGTCCAGAACAACACCAAGGTCCGCAATGTTATCGACTCTATTAAGTGTTGTGTTGTTGATGTGATAATCAAACAGAAGAAGGCTCCGTTTTCTTGAAAAACTTATCACCTGGCATTTTTCCAAGTTTAAAGAGAGGTGGTTGTTGTAACACCATTCAGAGAGAATGTTAAGCTTGGACTGGAGAAACATCATATGGATAGAGATGATATGACTTGGTAAACTTTAAGGTCATCTGCATAAAAAAGATGAGGTACATCATGTAAAACTGCTGAGAGATCAGATATGAAAACATTAAATAGAAGAGGCCCAAGATGACTTCCTTGAGGAACCCCAGAGAGGACATGAATTTGTTTCGATAATCGTCCTTGAAATTTGACAACTTGAGTGCGGACTTTAAGGTAAGAATGGATCCAACTGAGTAAACGACCAGTAATTCCAAAATAACGGAGCTTGCTAATCAAAACTTCATGATTTACACGATCAAATGCTTTGCTAAAATCTGTATATATTGCATCAATCTGGAGACCCTTTTCCATCTCACACAGAATACTTGATGTCATGATGAGGAGATTGGTGGTAGTAGATCTATTTTTTCTGAACCCATGCTGCTCCACATTAAGCCGCGGCTCTATAATAGGGGAGATCTTGTTGCAAAGTATTTGTTCAAAAAGCTTTGGAATGGATGATAATATAGCAATACCTCTATAATTTTGAATACACCGTTTATCATTCTTCTTATGTATTGGTATTAAGTAAGAAGATTATCAGGAAAAAGGAAAGATGCCACTTGAGAGTGATTTGTTGAAAATGATGGAGAATGGCCTGGTTAATTGGTCTTTGCATTGGATAAGAAAACTAGGAGGAATAAGATCGGGGCCAGGTTCCTTATTGGCATCCAAATTGGCAATCACATGAGCAATTTCTTCCTCAGAAATTAAAACTTCGTTAATCAATGTCGTTGGAGCCATTTCCGAAACTGGATTTAATGGGTTCTCAGGGTTACAATAAACTTCTTGAAAGTAATTTGCAAAAAACTCACAAATTTGCTCTGGGGAACAATAAACTGAATCCTTGAAAAACATAGATGAAGGGTAGCCTTGAGCCTTACGCTTGATATTTACAAAATCAAAGAACTTTTTTGGGTCTTTAATAATATTTTCACCGATCAAATTAACATATACTTCATATGCTTCTCGAGATTTTGTTTGAAATTCATTGGCAAGCTCATTATATTTTGATTTAATATCATTGCTGACATCTTTCTTGCTTTTGATCATTCTATAATATTTGTTCCTTTGATTTCGTAAATATCTAAGATCACCATTTAACCAAGGTTCAGACAGTTTATCTTTTTTCTTAATTTTAGGTACATACTTTTCGACGGCGTCAAGAGTTATTTGATAAAAACAGGAAAACGCTTCTTCAAGATCTAACGTCGAAAGTGTACCAGTCCAATCAACAGCGACAAGATGTTTATTGATACTTTCATAATCAACATTGCGAAAGTCGTATACTCGTACAATTGATTCATTGGATGAAATATGGTTAGAAATGTCATGAGTGGAAATATCAATATTAAGTGCAGAGTGATGAAGGCTGTTACAAAAAAGGTTCTCTTTATCATCAGTTTGATTGGACACTACATCGTCATATGCGTTAGTAAAAATTAGGTCTAACCAATTTCCATTTTGGTTGGGTTTCGGAGCGATTTGCTGAAAATCGGTGCCATAAAAAGTGCTCATCAAATTAAAACCCTGACTGTCGATGGGATTAATAGGGAGAAGACGATTATTGACTTCATTATTTACGAATTTCAGATTCGGTCGATTAAAGTCGCCAATGATAATTATTATATCATCTTCTTTAATAGATGCAGTTAGAGAAGAAATGGTTTCGATGACTTCATTAAGACGATTTCGGAAGAATTTGGAGGGACATAGTAGACGCCAAGATAGAGGCTAAGCTTATTTGTAGATATATGAACCACTCTATGCTGGAATAATGTATATGAGGTGGTGCTTACGAGCTCACTTGATAGGGAGTTGTGAACTGCAACTAACACACCACCTCCTCTTGATTTTCCAATGCTGCGAAAGTCTCGATCGTCTCTAAAGATGGTCCAATCACTGTCAAGAATCTCTTCATTTTTATGTGGATCATTTAGCCAAGTTTCTGTCAGAGATAGAATTTTAAAATGGCAAGATTTTGCGTCAAGGAATAATTGGTTTAATTTCGATCGGATACCACTGCAATTGTGGTAAAATAATTTAAGGCTTTGCTGAACAGGCTTCTTATTGGGGACGAAAAAATTTGTTGTGTTGTTCCCTAGTCCTTTGAAGTGAGGAGATGTAGTTCGAACTTACATGCGACGCAAATGTTTCAAGATCTTTTTTCGCTTGATTTGGCGTGACTCCCAGCTCTTCATGGAAGCAAAAATACATTCCTCGAAGAGAATCAAAATCCACAGGGAGACCTTCTCTTTGTATTATGACCTTGAGACTAGTCTTTGTTTTTCCATCAATACATGTTGTATCGGGCGCTTTATGCATGTATGCCAAAAAGAGTCGTACACATTCATAGATTTTGTGATCTCTGAATCTCGACAGTAGATACCTATTTTCTAAATCAACTCCAGAGTTGATCGTGGCCTTTACTGATGGTGGGCAAAGCGGGTCTAAAAAGGATTTATTGCTATCTTGGGGAACAGACTGTGGAAGGTGTATTGAGCCCAAAGAAGATGGTACTTGAACCTCGCCACGGATGAAATTTTTATATTTCGATTGTGGTTGAGAGGATTTCTCCGCCATGGCGAGGGTTTCAATGGATTTGGAGACATTTTGGTCATCGTCCGACTCTAAGTTAACTATTTTATGTGACACGCTACTATTGTTAGAGTCGTCTTGTGTTGCCAATGCTACCTTATTTGTAATAACAGCAGTACCTTGCAATGAGTTAGGTGCAAGGATAGTTCAGAAATAATCATGGGTGAAGTTTGGTTAGTACAATTAGAAAGATTAGTGGATGTACATACTTTTTGGTATTTAAAGCTAAAATTGGGCGATGTTGAGCTGCTGATGGTTCTCCACTGCTTAAATATCATACCATTCCAGGAGTAGCTACCGCTTCTTTTCATCATGTTGGAGAACAACCAGGCATATCGCGATGGAATGAAAACTTTGAATCGGGGCTTACGTTTGTTCTTCTGAGGCATAATTTCAACTTTGCAACTTTTGATCATAAGGTCGTTTTCAATGATCTCCTGAATTTTAGTTGCATTCCAGTTTTTCGGAGCTTTCTGCATGAAGAAAATTCTGTACTGTGACTGACCATTTTTGGAACATAGGTCATTAGTTAAGTTCACACTATTTAGCCGTTCAATTCTTTTCTTCCAATCTTCTTCCGACCAGAAAGTTCCCAGTTTATACACAAATCCGATTCTGGAGCGTATGAAGGTGCCTGTAGTGATTCTTTCGATTTAGTCGTTGTTTTTTCAGGTATGTTTTCACTGATCGGCTCACTTGATTTGATTTATGTGAATTTCCAACAATCGTGTTATGCTGACTAAATCGCTGCACCCTTTCTGCCATTGTGCTTAAACTGTCCTCAATCCTTCCCACCTTAGACAGTATCTCCGAATCTTCCTTCTTCGAACTTCCAACTTACGTCGCGATATTATTGAGAATCGCCTCATGTTTTTCTAACAGCTTCAAAGCTCTTGCTTGAAATAAAGATGTTTTCTCGACATATTCATCCTTGTTGTGTTGTTGAATGGTAGATATATTTTCCCGAATTGACGCGATTTGATTTTCAAATATTTCAAGAGCTTTATATATCTTTTTATTGCTGTTCGATGATATAGTCGCTAAATCATCGAACCTGCTGGCCATTTCTACGAAACTCTCGTCATTGGCTCGAGACTGAGAGCGCTGCCGTGAAATCAATTGATTATTTTCTTCACTGAGTTTATCGATGTGTATAATTACTTTGTCGTACATGGCTTTTAAAAGGTATTCAAAACCTTGGCAGTCAGAGCAGATGAAATGGTTATCCATGTAGGGGTGGTACCAATCTCTTGGGGCATCCATACACGCTCCATGTAATTTACGATTACAGAAAGCTCTGCACGTAACATGTTTGAAAGTATTTTCAAATGCAATACAATTCAGCAGACTGCACTTTACACTCATTATATATAAAAATGTTCCACGAATTACAGAGTTAAAATTCTTTTTCACAGTCAAGATCAGTGTAAAAAATTCAAATTTTACTAATATGGACACAAATAATTTTTTTTTTTTTTCACAGTCAAGGTCAGTATAAAAAACAGATCTAAATGATACAATGTTACACTTATGCACACAAAACAAAACAAAACAAAAATTGATCAAGGTCTCATAAAATAATTCTGTGACCCAATTAAAAATTGAACGTTTAAAAATTGAACAATTGAACAATCGACGTACTTGCAAAACTGTAAACTGTAAACACATGCGCGTTAACTAGGTCATTTAGTCAGTAACTACGCGTACACATTTCATGATTATATTTAATTATCTACATTTTCCACTTTCAATGCTTCTTTAATATATTCGATCATTATTCAATGTTTTAGAGCTATCACTGAAATCTTCGATTATAATAACTGGGGCACGATAAAAGTTCGAACACACAATATATGCGCACGTCCACTCGCTTCGACAGTTAAATTTTGATCGTTCGAAATTGCTATGATTGTTCGAAGAATAAATTGTGCCGGGCGAAAACGGACGGACTCACTGAGGCTTCGTCATTACCGACGACGCTTATGGCCCACAAATAAGAGTGGGGCATCCAGATGGAGGTGGTGCCCCCTCGCACCCTCCCAACCGGATCAAGATCCAAGCGTAGACGTGGCCATATATTTCCCATTTGAGTGGAAAATTCATACAGACATAATTTGTATGAACTTCCCCATCAAATGAGAATTATAGACGTGACAAATTTATGTTATAGAATTATGTGATCGAACCACATAACTCTATACCATAAAAGGGCACGCGAGCAGAAGGCCACTTTACCTGGAAAGAGCCCCTGTTAAGCGACAAAAAATGGAGGAGCGCGCCCGATGGCTAGCCTATATGAGCGGAGGAGCCTGCCATCGTTGCGGGTCTTATACCTGGTCAGATAAAATGGAATAGAAAGACCGAGTTTTTATTGTTAAACAGTTCGTTGTATTGTAAATAACTAATTTCATGGCAAACTTCGTTTTTTTACTATTTTGATAATATATAATAATGTTAAAATTTCCTTTTGATGTATAAATTATTTATAAATGATTAAAATTTCAATCTTTTTATTTACATCATAAATATATCTATATGTTTTGAAATTAATTTTAGTTTAGTTATTTTGTTCGCTTCAAATAAACTTTATCTTATTTTAAATAGGATATAAACTGTATTTATTTGATTGATTTGTAGCGTCGATGCTACTCTCATGGTAATGACCTGACTCAGGTATAAAGTTTATCGTTTTCCTTTCTTGTATTAATTTATTTAAATATTTACTATGTTTACTGAACCGACAGCATTCGATTAAATTTCATTTTCTTGTACTGTTTTTTGTACCGATGTAAAATAATTGTTCATAAGGTGTACTCAAACCAAACTTGCTCTCAAATTTCCCAAAAAAAAAATATTTTTCTCTGACGAATTGCAATTGGTCAAATTATACGTATCTAGGCTTCAAAACTTGAATAGTTGCCTTATGATAATTTAAATTATTTCCATAGGCAAATGAAGAGCGCCCAAAATATTTTATATCGGGATAAAAGAAAACTTAGAACGTTAATTCGCTCAAGCTTGCGAACAGCTTGTTATATCTGTCTGATGCATGCAAACGTACATTAAAAAAAAAAAAATTTAGGCATTTAATCTTATATTGCCAATTTCATAAACGTTTCATTCCGCCAGCGCATTGCGAAACTTTCTTCGACCGAGCACGACGTTAAATAGGGCAAGTATGCATGAACAATCATCACAAAAAAAAAATGCTTGAATATCAAAACAATTTCCCACTTAAAAAATGGAAATATATTGTTTAAAAATTAAATTTTTCTTTAAAAATTCAACGGCAATAGTTTGTTCCGTAATCAATGGTTTTTCTGAATGTCGCATACCGGGATCGGCGCTAGTACCCATTTTACTATTCATTTCGTCAAGAACTCTTTGAGTTTTATTTTCACACGATGAATTTGAGCCTTTAAAAAGACTTGGATGACAATCTGGCGTTGAGCGCCATTCTGAACAATTTTGGAACCGATCGCTTTGAGTTGCACTTGTTGCTTGATTCAAATTAAATCCGTTTAATGCTATGAGCTGAGTACCAGTTAGTGTCATGATAGTGCCGTATTCCGCAAATGCACCAAAGTTTTTCGCGTCAATTCAATAACTTATGCATATTACATCTATACCTTTTATTAGCAAAGGCCAGAACGACCGCCTTAGATTGAAATTTGAATTTGAAAGACACATGTACGTAACTACTAGTTTTCTTTGGAATTATTTCAGCTTCTTTTCAACTTCACGAATACCCTTCTTTGCATCAATTTTCTACTTAACTATGCTGTTAAGAAATCTTTTCTCCTAATGCTTCTTTGGGTATCTTAAAAATCGTGCTATTAAATCACACGCAAACTTGGTAGTATGTTTCACGACTTCATCTCGAGAAACCCAATCGTTTACAATGGGCTAAAGGTTTATTCGGACACCGTCACCGAAATGCCGATACATGCTTCCGGCATCTGACAACTGAGCCATCACGCATTATCAAAATCACAATGGTTTTATAATAAAATGGAAGGCTAGTTACAATGATGATCTACAGTAAATGCTTCGCTCTAAATCATTTTCCTCTAAATTAGAATCAAAACTTTTTAATTCTGGAGAGGGAATTTGTTTAGGCTCATTGTCCATATAGGTCTCAACTTCCTCTATTAGCCTGCATAAATTTTGACAGTAGGCACTATCTCCTACATTTGTTTTGCGAAAGTTCGCAAACTTGTCAAGGAGATTCTTTATTTTAAAGTCAATATCACATACCTCGTGGCGGAACTTTGTTTCCAAATTTCACCATCATTCAATTTATGACTTAATCTATCCAGGTTGCACCTTGCAGTTGGCTGTAACTAAAACGGACACACCCGATCGACTCCAGCAACGCGATGTACGATGACACAGGCTTGCAACAAAATCCCGAATTCAATCCCAGATTATGTTTCGAACCGAGCTCCTTTTTTGACAGCTAGCCCAAACGTCGAGGGAACATTGGAATTCGAATATTTTAAAACTAGTTGAGCATGACGAAGATGCGTGGAGATCACTTAGATAAGAAGTGCCTTAATCAGTGGTCAACATTGCATTTAAATTATGATAGCTTCTCAAGACGCTTCCGATGTAAATGCGTTTTAATTTCCTTCACGCATTCATTTAACCATGATAATGTATCCGATTTGAACATAGCACAGATTTTGCAGCCACAGAAGTTGGAAATGAAGCGTAGATAATATCTCGCAATGTAGCCGATCAAAAGTCTAAATTTTCGAATCGAGGATCGAATTATAAATTTACTTCAACGAACAAACTATACTCAGAGAATACATTCGCTGACATAAATAAATATGGTAGCGCGGCTTCAATTGAAAATTCTTCATTCGGTAGGAAAAGCTAAGCAACAAACTTCACGGACGGCGAAACATTCCCCATCCTAACCACCAAAATTATTTGACAATCCTCCACCCCGTTTCACTTCCATTTCATTCCCAATTTAGTACACCGGTAAGATGTACCTGATCAACGTTCCTACAGTGCCAATTTAAGGTGGCAAATTTGTTAAAAATTTTTAAAAAACTAAATTTGACTGAAGTAAAGAAAGATGAATAAGATTTAAATTTGTAATAAAAGTTAAATCTCATAACGAGTATAATTAAAGGGAAACATTTAAATTCAACGTAAAGGAAAATTGATATAAAATTACATTTAATATTAATAATAAGAAGAAAAATTATTTTAAAAATTAAGATTACAATGGAAATGATAACATAGTTTTTCTAAATCTGCCAAATAAAATTTTGAGTAGGGGATAGTAAGGTTTTCGAGCAGTTTGCTTTTGTGACTGCTCGATTAATACAAGTCTTTTTGTATAGTCGAAACTAAGCTTGCTCAATTTTAAATCGTCTATTTAACCTTTTTTTAGTTTTTGTACCAAAATACAAAGCCCTATTGCAATCACGACCTGCATCTATCCGTCCGTCCGTCTTTATGTCACAGCAGTTTTTCTCCGAAAGCATAGAAGCTACAGCAATGAAACTTTGCGGAAAGGTCAGAAGTGGTGACTTCTTGAAAATTTTGGGGTGGGAAAATTTTTAAACTTTTCTCTTCATATAGGGAGGTGACCCTTGTTAGATGGTGTTCGAATTAAGCAAACAAATTGGTCTCCCACAGCCCCACGTTGGGCGCCGTGTTAGATGACGTTGAATTAAGATAAAAGATGTGATTGGTCACCTTCGCAGCAAAGAAACTAATTAGGACCATCTAATAACTGCATGATGGCAGTTGGATTTTAAGGAACAAAAAGGTCACCGGCTAGGTCACCGGCTAGGTCACCTGCGCGGGTGGGTTTTAACACCACAGAAGAATCTGTTGAAGGAAGGAAAGACACTGGTCATCCTTTCCACCAACACGCACACACTCTAACATTTGGCTCTTACATCATGATTTGATATCTTAGCTTACCGAACCATTACTTTTTATCCTTGACAAATTCCATGCTCACAGGGAAGAATATCACAAAGGCTGCAGCGAGTATGACTACACGTTCGGAGAAGGCAGATGTCCAACACGAGATGTCGACTTCCTTTCGTACTTCGTATTTCCAAAACAGGTCAATGGTCCGAAGTCGTAGACAAAACTGGACAAACGATGTTCGTGTCACACGCACAAGTAGTTAAATGTAGCCCTTCCTTGACACATTATGAAAATCACAATGTGACAGCAAACCAGAGGCTCAGATTTAAACAATATGGTGGCCAGTATCCCAAAAACGAAGACATGCAAAGGAAACTTTTCTACGCATATTCAACCAGTCATTGGAGTTTCGCTTGCATAGATTTTCTTTAAAAAAAATTTTTTTTTTTTCTTCAAAGGTCACAAAATAAATTCGCGGCGTGCACTTTCAAAGTGTTCGAACTTGAAAACCCGTCAATACCCTGGGTACAACTATAATGAAAACTTCACTATTTCACACATTAAGTTTATTCATGACACTCTTTTAATTCTATTTCACACATTAAGTTTATACATGACACTCTTTAATTTTGTTTAACAATTCAATACAATCCGACTTTCAACCTTTGACACATTAGATTTTTTTCTTCTCACACAATTCCGCACGTCCGCCGTGGACGAGTGCACAAAATCAACTTTTTTTCGAACAAAAATTTTAAACTATCTTTTTTTTCGAACAACATTCAATAAATGTCCTTCTCAGCAGAATCTTCAAAAACTATTATACAATAATCCGGCACCGGTATCACATCCGCCGTTGCCTAGCTCCAAAAATCAACTTTTTTTTCGAACAAAATTCTAACCCAGCAGCACGTCCGCCGTGGACGAGTGCACCAAATCAACTCTCTTTTCATCCGCTTTTTCCTTCAAAAAAAAAACCGCGTCCAACATTCGCGTCTCCAAAAACTCTATCTTCCCAAAAAATCCTCAGAAAACAAAAAGCATTCATCCTACCAAACGAAAACTCTGCAATCTCCAGTCTACTCACGTGTCCGACAAAAAAAATTTTCTTTTTTTTTCTCTCTCGTCAATCGCTCGGGCGCATCAAATCTCATATCCCCAACATATCATTCCTCCCGTGCGAAAATGTCTCGGTCCCGGAAAATAGCGAAATTCGTTGTTTACGTTTGAATTTTTATCATCTCCATCCAAACTGGCCGAGACACACTTTTGCTATTTTCCAATAGCTCGCCAATCACCTCAACAACAACAAAACGCATTTGGACCGAGAAGTACATTGGTGGCGCGAAATGCTTGCGCGTTCATCGTCCAAAAAGTTCACCATCGCGTTGTTTATATTAACCGCGCGGGATAGAATTTTCGGTCGAGATGATGGAATGCCGCACAAAAGGAAAACATGAAAATGTGTGCAGGGTAAGGGCATGCACCTACTGCAGCCAAGCGGTGATTGAAATGCTGCAACCTAAGGGTGGGTGCGCATGTACTGATGAAAAAAAAAGATGTTCTATAAAATTGATTAAGCGATATTTTCCTATAAACGGATACGACAAAGTATATACATAATTACTAAATTCAACCTCTAAGGTTCCGCAAACGTAACATCCTTTAAACAATTTTTTCACCGTTGACAGTCGAGTAGGATGTCATTATAAAGGTCTTGATAAGATCTTTTCAAAACAAGTTTTTAAATTGCCTTATCGTTACCGAAGGAGGCAGGGGAAGGGGAAATGTACGAATTTGGTATTTTCTGAACTTTATATCTAATCAGACACTGCAGTTTTGATTGGATCTTCTTTAAATTTTCAAATAAGCTCGATGACATAAACGCTTTTGAAATTTCATGATTTGAGTGATTTTGTTCGTAAATGGAGAAACAATGGATTTTCTTCTAAACAAGAAAATCTCTTTGACATGTTTCTTGATTTTATTCTTTGCTGGTGACTGCATTTTGTAAGTAGAGTACAAAACCCTTCTGACGTGAGATTAATGTGCTCAGGGTCTGAAAGAGCTAATAAGCCTATTTGCATGACTTAATCACAAGAAGAATGCTTTCAAAGCGGGTGGCCTACGGTTTATCAAATATTCTCAGTAAAAATAATTTTCAGCAAAAGAATGACTTCAAAATGCCTAAAAATTATGAAATAATTTATAATATTGATGCTCCGTAAATTAGCTTACGCATGTCGTTTCCCTGTTCAGTTGAAACAAAATAACGTTTTAACGCTATCTGGGATCTGAGTTTTCTTTAAAAAAAAACACGGATAACAAGTTAGAGTTCAATGTACTCGTAATTCAAATTCGTTTGTATGTGCTTCTGCCTTTGACAAAAGTTATCGGGATCTGTAATTTCTTTTCATTAACACTCTCTACCTCGGTATTGTTGCGTGCACTTTGCACTTCCTAAATATGTACATATATGTGATGCACAAAAAATGGCAAAACTAACGCATGATAAGGCTAGTGAACGGATTGATTTGATTTTGACCTTGGCGCGGGCATATCTTTTGTTTAAGCAAATATTTGACCCGATTTGACCTTGAGCCAATAATTTTATACTTTGGCTTTATAAAGTAAAAAGAAAAGGAAGCGTTGACAGAGAGGAGTTCGAGTTGATTAGAGGAAGGTGGGGTAAGTTGGGGTAGCGAGATAAAATGGGGACCCAGCCAAAACAGATAGTGCAGTGTCACTGGAAAATGTATTTTAGCATCATCAGACGGTATTTAGCAGCACTTGTCAGTGTCACAAAAAGTATGGTCGGAGGAGTGCACGTTTCTACTTGGTAAGTATGTTTTTTTAATGTTAAATGGTTTTATTTAACGTTCGACGTACATATATAAAGTGCGTGACTGTTCATAATATATGATATACAAGATGAATGTCATATTTCTTTACTTTGATATTTGTTTATTTTACCGTTCTAAACTCATTGATTCGTTCTGGCTTGCTTTGACTTATAACCTCAAAAAATTTAATACAACTTATAAATCCAGTTTGGGAAAGATGGGGTACCTACTTGCGGGCAAGACGGGGTTGGTACCCCATCTTACCCGCTGATTTGTTCCTTTTGAATTTCAATTTAATTCAAAATTATTATTATTAGTTGGGTTAATTTAATTATTTTTGACGTGATTACTTCTTATAAATCGATGACCAGCTGTACATACGAAAAAGTGTCACGTTCCGCTTGAGGATCGTACTTTATCCAAACCTTCAATTGTATTTTTGGCTTGTGATGAATTAACTCGAACCAAATGTGTGCATACGCACACGAAAAAAATAAATACAAGATTCCGATGAAATGCGATCATTGATGTTATTATGGGTAAATTAATGCTTGTGTTGAAGACATTATTGAGAATTACAAGTAACAATATGCTATCAACAATTTATTTACAACTTCTGGAAATGAATTGTTTATAGCACAATAAACCGACTTTACAGACAACCAATTTTTTTTATAGAGTATGGCTCGAAATTATGAGAGAAAAACTGATGGAGGAGGGTGGAGTGAAGGACAAATGAAATTAGCCATTCAAGAAGCTTTGGATGGAAAAAGGGTAATAAATCGGCCAGCAAGGCTTATAATGTGCCTCAAACACCACCCGAGTGTAAAATTAACCAAGCGAGAAAAAGATAGAATAGTGTAATAAATGTCAAGGTTCCCTTTGATCCAATTACAACAGTATTTTCCGAAGAGGAAAAACAAATACTTTTTACTTATTTGAAGGAAATGGAAAGAAGATTATTTGGTTTGTCAACTTCCGAGTTCCAGAAGTTAGCCAATGAGTTAGCAGTTCGCAACAACAAACAACATAAATTTAATGATCTCAAGGAAAAAGCTGGTAAGGGCTGGCTGCGTGAATTTCTAAACGGTCTTCCTGACTTGACTTTACGATGAGAATGCACCGCTGTAAATACTTTTAATTTCTGATGTGATGAGGAGTTGATCACTTTTCCCCAAGTTAGGCATGCCTAATGCGGGCCGAATGAGGTCCTCATGCGGCATACCCAGGTTAGGTATGCCTAATGTGGGCTTATGGGGCCCTAATGCGGCATGCCTAAATTGGATCAAAATATTTTACTGCATATACACCAGAGCCACGCTGTTGAGGTTTTATATACTCGTATATAGGTTAATCGCAAATGCGGATTTTCTTGAAAAATGTGAAAGCTGGTAAGTATTTGGCAAAGTGAAGAACAACAAATTTATATCGTGTGTGTTGATTTTTCCAAGATAGTTTTTTGTGTTTAGGAATTGTATAGGAAAATCCTATCATGGCCTCAATCAGGAAGAGTTTAGGCAAGCCGCATCACTGCCTAAATTAGGAACTGTTTGCAGTGATGGGTAATGCCCGTTTAGCTATGCCTAATTAGGGCTTAATGACTGCCTAAATTAGATTTCTACTCGGTTAGTGACAAAGCTAGTCTAGATAATAATAACAGTTTAAGTATTGAGAGTAAAGTTTAGGCTGAACCAGTTCAATCAACAATAAGTAGCAACAGATTATATGCTACAGTCAAATCAATCTACCAAAAACTCTCGCGATTCCACATCTGCTTAAATAATAACTAGACAATAGGAACCACCGGTGATAGCTCTAGTCAACTTAAACTGAAGCTGTACCTGTTCCTTCCAACGCTATTAATCCTAGTGGACGAGTAAGTGAATTGCATTGAATTTTTTGATAATTTTGGGTATAAAGACTTCTGCCAAATATTGTAAGAATATTTCTGACATTATTGACAAAATGGTTGTCCCATACCAAGACCGTCTTTGGCAATGTATGCGTTATTATTGAACTCAAAGTAGTTCCGTTTGATTGTCATCTTTATGAGATTGAGTAGTTGATCTTTGAATCTTGGCTGTTGAATGAAAATTTTCCTTTTAATATGGTTAGTGTTTCATTGACCGGTATAGACGTATAGAGGTCGGTTATATCTAAGGATAAAAGTCTACTAGTGTTAGTCAATGTTAAAGAGACAGAAGAGTTCGCTGGATCACGGCTGTTCTTTAATATGTATTTGTCGTCAATGTGCATGACATCAGTCATTATCGTTGCCAAGTACCGTGTTTATTGGTACGAAGGAGCTTGGCAGTAATTGACGACAGGCTGGATAGGAACATTGGGTTTGTGGAGCTTAGGTTCTACTTTAAAGGGTAGTGTGGATGAATTTGTGTTTATGTAGATATGCTCAGTATTAGGAGAATGGATTATTGGGGATTGAATAAAAGCAGTATGTAAGTCTGCTTGGAACTTATTAGTAGGGTCATTGTTTGCAAGTTTGTATCCGTTGGCTTTAATGAAATCTATTGTTTTTTCTACGTAGTCCTTTGCTTTTAGGATCACTGCTGTATACTTTTTATCAGCCTTTGTCACGGTTAGTAGGTCATCCGTAGGTTTTTTTCTGAATGTGTCTTAATATTTTATGGTTTTCGTGGAAATTCGTTTTGCTTATGCTAGTACGTATTTTTTTAGTATATCTACTATAGTATGTCTTACATGTGTCGGTTGTTTTTGTGGCAGTTTGTTAATGGCTAGTTCAATGTCGAATACTATTTGTTCTAGGTTCTTGCTGTTCACTATAGGAAAAGAAACAAATGGACAACTCAATTTTATGGGTCTAACTAACAACAACATTGGAAACAAACAGAACCCAAAACTGAACGGCATATCAATATACAAAAACAGCGGCAAATACAAATTGACGTCCAAGTACCGCCACATGGTATATAAAGGAAGAAAAACACGTAAAATAATGACACGATACAAAGAGCACCTACGATCTTTCTTACACAATTAGACAGACTCCAATTATGGGACGCACCTGTAAAACCTTGCACACGAGCCTAACGCTATAACAAACTCTATGTAGTAATCCAGCAGTCACACAAGGAAACTGCTTAAAACCTTTCTATCTTGGACTCAAAATTTTATGGCAAATTTAAAAAAATAGTATTTATATTCATAATCGTAATTTGTAAAATAGTTTTCTTTCTTATTATCATTTTTAAATGTAATCATTATCATTATTAAATGTCATTTTATATCAGTTTTCCTTTACATTAAATTTAAATATTTCCCTTTAATTACATTCATTATGAGATTTAACTTTTATTACTTTTTCAAATCCTCTTCATTTTCCTTTACTTCAGTTAAATTTAGTTTTTAAAAATTTCAAATCTGCCATTTAAAATTTACAGTATGGGAGCGCTGATCTAGTACACCCCAACGGTGTATTACATTGGCGAATGCGATCGAATTCAGCTGGTGGATTCACCGTGGACACGGTAATGAAGAAAGAGAAAAGATTGGGACGGATGAGGAGTCCATGGGAGATCGTGAAGAACGAAGGATGAAGTGGCAAATTTTGGTTCGATTGGTTTTGTCACATTTGGATCGGTGCCGTGTAAAGTCATTAACATTGCGTCATTGTTAATACTTGTTGGGAAGTTTCTACGAATTAGTTTAAAAAATTGAGGTTCCTTAAAGGCAACTGCAGTGCAGTGAACCGTTCGGTTTCAAGACACAACCCACAACAAACGTTTCTCGACCGCCTTCTATCCGAGCGTGTGTGACAGTTGACTGTCGTGCCGTCAGTATTGATGGGCATTGTTGAATTTGTTGAGTGAACATGGGCAGTGAATTAACAAAACAAATTGAAGTTAATTTTTGAGTAAACTTCAAGTCTTCTTTCTATCGCCAGCTGGGTCGGACGTCGTGAATTGTTTGTGCAGGCATTGATTGTGATTTTTCACACGAAAAAAAGAAAAGAATTGTCAATATCGCCGTATTCGGATACCGTACGAGTCCAATGTTATTAAGTTTGAATACAATTTCGGATTCTTCAATCATAAATCTTGTCCCAAGTATATGAAAAACGCCTGCAAAAAGTGAAATAATCATTTCGAAGAATTCAAGTTATCCTCAAGGTTGGATAAAGTGCGGGAAATCCCGTGTTAAAATGCATTGTTATTGTCACGCAATGTCTTAGACAACACGCGAGTTAACGTTGATTTCAATGTGCGTCATCTTTCTTTCTGTATAAATTAATTGCGAAAGATGTTGAGTTAAGTTGCAGAAAGTGATTATCATGAATCAGTGAATGTTATGTAATCGAATATACATACGTCAGCGGTGAATCTGCAGTTAATATTGATTAAGTTTTTCCGAATATTTCCCGACAGCTGTTGGCGCATAGAACTTAGGAAATTAAAAATTGTGGAAATTCCGAATATAATTTATCCCACTCTATGCGGGCTAAATGTGTCGCAGTGCGTATGGCAAATAAAACAGGCATGTTAAAGGAAGAGGGCAATGTGCTCCTCTAGATAAAATATGAATTTATTCGAGCTGCAGGCACGAAGAGGGCATTGAAATACGGTTCGCATTTCAAGAACGGTTATTGTTGTAAATTGTATTTTTTCTTAAGACTGGAACTTGTCTGCGTGTTGGTGCATGTGCCACTTTCATGTGGACACATGTAGCGGTGTTACTTTTTCAATTTATTGAACGGATGGTTTGTGAATGTAACTGAAGATAAACAGCGAGTTAAAAAGGGACAAAGTTAGCATCGATTCGGGTCGTCTTGAAGAACACGCGTTGGTAGTATACGCGTACGTGTATTGACTTAGATGTCGTATAAGAACACATTATTTTTATGTCAGTTAAATATAAAGACAAAGATTCTTTATGTTCCCACAATCATGAAATTTACGCCATAAATGTAACATTGAACGGATATAAAATTAGCGGACATGATGTATGATCGACAGTCCTTTTGGCGCTTAAGTGGAAATCACGTGAAACGTTTCGCTACGATGACTGTGTTTGTGGCACACGTTTATATTTAAACGATGTTTTCCCTTCAATCAACCTCCACTAAGTAGCGTGGCAACATGACTACTCAGTACATCAACTTCATGCAAATACAGATTCAAAAAGAAATTGATGTGTCATTTAGGTACTTGTCCATGGCAGCTTATTTCTCGTCAAAGTCAAAGTCAAAACCGCTTTATTTAATACTAACCGTTATAAATTTTAAAAGAATATAAAGCAAATTCCAAACAATGACAACAAAAAACTTAATAGCCCAAATGGCTCTCTAAATTTATGCGTTATCATTAATAACATTTAGAAAAAAAAAAATCATAGCAAATTCAAATCAATAAAGATTATTACATATTATTTCATTCAATTGGAAAAAGGAGAAAAAACCAACCAACACTATTCTAAAATTATTTATCATCTTAACACTACAGTGAACTTTGATCCTACACCTAATATGTTTTAACTTAATTCTAATAAAATACAATCAAAAAACTTTATCTTATACTAAAAAATTCTATAACAATGTTCCTAACCTAAGCGTTTAACCTTATCTCTAACCTTATATAATACACATAACATATACCAAACCTATACCTAATTATAACCTATTTTTTAACAAAAATAAACGACAACACTAAATGTAGCAATAATGAGCTGAAATTCAAAAAACTAAATAACGAAAAACACCAAAACTGAAAATAAACTAGAATAATTTAGACATTGTCATTCAGCCACCAATAAATGGATTGCGTCGCCTCAATTCGACCAGCTTCAACGAATCTAGCAAATGAGTTTCTCCATTGGAATTGTTGGTCTCGTGAACTCAAATTCGGAGTATATTTTATCTTCTTATCGGTGGCCCGTCGATTTATGTGATATATGACTGGGACGCCGTCAGAATCAAAAACATATCGATTCATGTCCAAATACACGAATGCTTCTGGAGGTACGAAGCCAGTAGCGAGACAAGTCGCAATATACCCGTCTGTAGGGTGGAACGGCTGTGAAAACCAAGGGTTTTCACTCACAGTCACAGATCTTGCGATATGATTCCGAAGAATTTTCAATATAAAGATATCGACCCTCGTCACTTCAGCAGTTTGATAAATTCCTCTATTCGATATATAATGTTTCCAATCCATCTCAGGCTTTCTGTACAAACCAGTACATGCACGAAGACATTTACTTTCGAAAACTCTTAGTTTTACCATAGTACTAGCACTCTGGTTGTACCAGATCTGACATCCATATGTCAGAACTGGTCTAACCAGGGTCTTGTAACAGATAATTTTGACCTTTCGATTAATGTATTTGGAATGAAAGAGTTTTCGTAGGGCCATGACTACTTTTAGTGCCTTACTAAGCATGATTTTCACATGTTCAGTATAGTACAGATACTGATCGAGATGAACACAGAATTTATGTGGAACTCGTTCTGAACTACCCTCGCCAACCATGATGTGAAAATCTTTCCAATTACGTTTCAGTTCTTGACTGACCCCTTGCAGCGTTGTCCGAAACAAGATTGTTTCACACTTCTGCGCATTGATTTTCATTCGCCAATTGTCAGTGTACAGCTGTACCTCATTGAACATTTCTTGGAGATTCCTCTGAACTATTGTAGCTTTTCGGTCGGCCGTATAGATGATCAGATCATCAGCACACGCTACCAATGATCGCGTTGGCGAGACGTTAAAATCAATGCCGTTCAATAGCTTGCGAATGAAGATTGAGAAGAGCAGAGGCGCAGTAACTGTTCCCTGCTGTAGACCATTCAAGACCTTGAATTTTCGCATTGTTGTCAGATTTCCATCAGTTACAACAAACGATTTCCCGTATAACATATTACACATCATGGCGACAAGGTGTCTGGGGAACTTGTCCTGAAGAAGTTTAAAAATTAGTCCATCTAACCACACCGTATCGAAGGCTTTCTCCTTATCAATGAGACATGCTCCAACACATTGTCTATCATTTAGTTTGCAACAGATGTTACAGGTTACTTTCGTTATTGCATGTGTGGTCGAATGCCTGGCACGAAAACCAAATTGGCAATTCGGCATCAACTCATTTTCCTCAATGTGGGCATTTAATGCTCTGTTGAATATGACTTCAAACACCTTCCTGATGTCAGGCAGCAAGCTGATTGGGCGATAGCTTTTTGGGCACGAAGATTCTTGTCCTTTCTTCAAGGTTGGAAATACCTTACCCTTTTTCCACTCATTTGGAAAATATGAATTGCTCAATATGTTGTTGAACCGTATGCAATAATTTCTAATAGCAACTTCCGGCAAATGTCAGAGAACTACATTTGGAATACCATCAGTACCACATGATTTCCTGTTGTTTATCCTGCGAAATATGAAACACAAGTCTTCATAGCTGACAAAATAATCAATAAGATTCAAGCTCGGTATGAGGTCAGATGTTAATGTTTCATTGAAATGAAGAATTGATTGGCCGTTCAGGCTTGATTTGAAGTCGGAAACTTTTGCTTCAACGACCTCTGAAAATATTTCATTCCCTCTCTCAGGGTTCGGTAGATGAGCCAATTCAAAATGTGTTCCAATCAGGGCAAGTTAATCCAACTCTTCACAAAAAATCCTGTTTCCATTTCTATCCGGAGTCGTAGTATCAATTTCGATACCAGCCCTATCTCATCGCTAGTGACTTCAAGACTCGATGCCTTCACTCGAGACTTCTTGCGGAATATACTATTCACTATCGCGAACACGCCGCCTGGGTCCTGTGGGCTAATACCCCTCAATTTTTCCGCCCATGGATTGCTGACCTCACTCCTAAAGTATGACCGGATTAAGTTCCGGACATTCTTCAGGTGTAATTTCAACAAAGACAACGAGGGATGGTTGTAGTCCAAAAATCGTCGATAAATATTATTGACGCTTGTGAGAAGAAGGCTTTTCAATTTTTTCAACCTTGCGATGGTTGGTGTTTCATATCCTTCCATATTGTTACGATGTTTAATCCTTGGAACTACTTTCTCAATCGTTTCCAACGTCAGCTTCTCTAACTTCGACAAAAAGAGATCTATTTCATCGTTAGTTAGATACCTGTCATAAGGAACCATTGATTAGGAGTTACCACCATCAGAAGGGGGATATTGCTTCTGGTGCTCCCGATCAAACTTCTTTTCAAACTTTCCCCAGTCTGTTTTTTTGAAATTCAACCGATGATTTTCATGTTGAACTGGAATGAGGAAGAAATCATCCTTGTGATGATTGATTTCCATTACGATTGCGTTATGGTCACTATCATGAGGAAGCACCTGCAGTTTCCGTTGAGGACTATTAAAGCTGAATTCAAGTCTTGCGTCAGCAATGCAAAGGTCCAAATATGAATTTGTCCTAGAGTATGTTGGGAACTCCGACCCATATACTCGTAGATTGCACCTGTATTCAATTTGGTTCTCTGTTATCCACGATTTCAGGAAAACACCTCTTGGATTATTGGTGGCGCTCAGCCATGATGTATGCTTGGCGTTCAGGTCACCAGCAAGAATGCAGTAATAATGCAGCCTGTTAAATTCGAGTATTTTAAACAAGGAATTGAGCTGCTCTTTGAGCTTGAGAACACTTCCGCCAGTTGCATAGACAGAGATAACGAAGAGGTTATCCCCACCTGGCAGTGAGATTTTGATAATGGACACTTCAAGAGATACAAAGCTTTTGAATTCGACTTTTTCAATATTTTGGAAACGATGGGGTCTTCGAACCAATATCCCGGTGCCACCTCCCCCATCACCTATTACCCTATCGTTTCTTACGAATTCAAAATCCTTGAATGTCATGGAGTGCCATGAACTGAGGTGGGTTCCGGTGAGAAGCACGATGTCAGGCTTTTGCCTGGCAATGAATTCAAAGAGATAATCACGCTGATGTAAAGTAACAATGGAGTTGACGTTGTTCGAGACGAGATGAACCCTATCCGTGGGAATGTGGCTGGATGACAACTTATTTTGAGGCATTTGAAAGCCCTAAATGCTGAAAAACAATGTTAATTTTCAAATCTTGTTTATCGATTCTCCGATAAGGAATTTAATTGCTGATAAATTTTAAGGAGCAGCTCATTATTGCCACTTATATTATGTATTTTATTTACATTGTCTGCTGGTCCTCTCGCATCAAGTGCAACTGACACCCTGGGCTTGACGAAGTTGGTAGGTATCACACTGCGGTGTGCTTGACTTTGTTTTGGAGTGATTTTAACCTTTGCATCTTGATACCGGGGGCATCCTCAATATGATGCTAGATGACCAAAGGCACCGCAGTTCACACAATAAAGTTTTTCTTTTGGCTCCGCCTGAGCCAATTTGCACTCGCCGGGAGCATGAATGTCTTTGCATTTAACACACCTATATTTCATGGCGCAATTGGCAGCCGAATGCCCGAATCTTTGACACCTGTAGCACTAGTTGACCTCACTTTTCTGGAGGCGTTCCCACCTCACCACGCGGAAGTTCTAGTACCGTATTTTTTGCAGGGCACTTGAACTACTTTTGCTGGAAATCTGGACTAAGTAGTGAGGCAAGTTTTTGCGCTCCACAATCAATCTCCTTGTTGCAAAGTTTTTAACTGAAATAAATTGTATTTCTGGTGCAACTTCTTGGAGCACCTGAAGGAGGTCGACTGTGTCCTCACCACAGTCCAGACCCTTCAATAAAAAGGTTTGGTTTCTTTCGCTTTTCGGGGTGTACGTAAAATGCGGAACATCTCCAGAATTTAATGTACTTTTTGTTGCCTGGAAATCAACCAATGACTTAGTCCCAATTGTCAATTTATCGGCATTGACTCTTTTTATCTCAAAATCTTTTAGCTTATTTTCGGCTGCCAAAAGCCGAACCATATCTTTGCCCGTTTGCCCAAATACATTGATTGGTGGGACTTTTTCTTTCTTTTCATATATCTTAACGGACGGACCAGCAGACAAAACTTTTGGTTTTTTCTCCCGATTTTTAATTTTAAGGTATTCTATGAACTCATTATCTAACTTAGATGTTTTACCTGGATCCTCTTCAATGCTCGTCGTATCTTCAAGTCCAGCTAGCGCTGCATAGTAATTTCTGCTGTCGTTTGCGCCGCCTGCGCTGTGGACATCCTCTTGATCAGCTTCTTCCTTTGGCTTTTTAGTTTTCTTATCTTCGGTTTTTGAGTTTGTTTGTTGGCCTTTCTTGGTTTCTTTAGCTTTGTTGAATGTTAATGTTCCAACAAGTGCTTCTAATGATTTGACTCGAAGCTTGAGCTCTTCATTTTCTTTTTCAATTTTGTCAGCTTTCTCTTTATCTTTGATCAGCTGCTCGATTTCGATTACCGATAGGATTGTCGGTTTTTCTTTTTTATCGTCGTATCTTCTTTTTAGTTTTTTTTCGCCCGTCATCGTTGGCGATGGGCACGAACCTTCTGGTTGATGGCTGAAGCCATCGGGCTCCTCCATCTCGTTGCTTTTGTAGCGAGACTAGAGGGAATGTTCTCAGACCGGAACTTCCCTTGAACGTATTTCCACTTTTGATTTTTCTTCAGGAAATGAATCTCAGATATTCGATAAATGCTCGAATAATTCGACGCTGATGGTTTTCAATCAAAAAAAAATTGTTTTCAACTGACTTTTGTGAAAAATTAATTAATTTTTAAAATCAATGACAGGAGCGAATTCAAAATAGTCTACACGCAACGAGTGCTAGACGTAGAATCGCTTATTTCTCGTCTGATAGCATTAACTGTTAAGGTTTTGTGGAAACATTCTTCAAGGCTTCCGGTGAAGAGCGAAGCATTGGCTGGAATTCACCACTGTAACTGGCCTTCCATTTTATTATAAAACCATTGTGATCTTGATAATGCGTTGTTGCTTAGTCGTCAGATGCCGGAAGCGTGTGTCGTCGTACAAAGTGGTAAAAGTTAACTCTCAAGCACTGAATCGCTAATTATACATCCGAATTGTATTTGTGTTTTCTTTTGTCTATCACTGCATGAGAGAATCGATGTCAATAAATGCTCAATCATACAGGAATCAAAACATAACTGAGTAAGCCTTTTTCTTATACTTCGCAACATAAAATCCAGATGTGTTCAATTTGTGAATGCTTTTAATTTAACGCGAATTTGTGAATGCTTTTAATTTTACAAATTGGTGACATTTTAGCTGACAATTTTCTATTATCGGAGATGTGATCTGTCTAGACTGAAACACTTGCAGCTCTTTCATTGATCATTTTGATAAAATACGTTGGCTGCTGCTGAAGATTTCGGTGAGAAGAAACTAAAAAAAATAAATTATTTGCAATTACTGGAGCTAGTAAAAATAACCGTAGTAAATACTTTATGAGCAGAGCAAGTAGGCAAGCGTTTTTCTTTTTGGCCAGAAAGCATACGCAGCATTTTTTAAATAACAAAATTAACATTTTTTCAATTTAAGAACAATTTCAACTAAGTCCTTTGAAACAAGTAAAATAATGTACATATCGTCCATAATAGCAATTGTATTGCACTTTTACCTAATTTAATGTCAGATCAAATTTCGAAAATCGTATAAGTCCTCTTTTGTTAATATTAGTTACAATTGAATTCAGAAGAATTAAAATAGATTGTTAAATATTAAAACTCGATCTTTCCATTTCGTTTTACCTGACCGGGTATAGGATCCGCAACGAGGGCAGGCTCCTCTTTTATCATGGGCTATCCATCGGGCACCCTCCTCCGTTTTTTGTCGTTTAACAGGTGCTCTTGCCAGGTAAAGTGGCCTTCCGCTCGCGAGCCCTTTTATGGTATAGGGTTATGTGATTCGACCACATAATTCTATGACATAAATTGGTCACGTCTATATTTCTCATTTGATGGGAAAGATCATGCAAATTATGTATGTATGAGTTTCCCACTCAAATGGGAACTATATGGCCACGTCTGCGCTTGGATCTTGATCCGCTTGGGAGGGTGCGAGGGGGCACCACCTCCATCTGGATGCCCCACTCTTATTTGCGGGCCATAAGGATCGTCAGTAACGACGAAATCTCCACCAGTCCGTCCGTCTTTGCTCGGCCCAATTTGTCCTTGAAACAAACATTCCAACCCTTAGTAAGTTACCTCGGTCTCAACGCCATTCGATCGGCATTTGATTCTTTTTAATTCGTGAATGCGAAATATTTTTTGTAGTGGGTTCTTTTGCTTTGGGGAAAGAACCCGCCCCACGACACCGTAACGCTAGCCTGGCAGCCCATTCACGCGTCCCAGACAAGGCCAATCTCAGCGGATCTTAACATCCTCTTCCGCTGAGGCAGCAGGCCATCGCTGCTGTCCTTTACGGACATTTTTTCTACCTATTTCAATACATCTATCTACATAAACAAAGCAAAGTACTGAGACCTGACATCCTAGAAAAGCTTGAAATATATAAACATAGAAAAACAGACGGTAACATTATCAACGAATAACTTGTTACAAATTCAGACGCAATTTTCTCAGTACGAGACCACACTCTCAAAACTAATTTAATACCTACCCTAATTTAGTACATGACCTTATATAGTACTACCTGCTTAACCCATCCTACGACTATATAATAATCTCCTTCAAAACATCCTTTAGATACTGAAGATGGCTCAAAGAAATCGAAACGCGTTTGCTCACATAACAAAGGAAGGCTCGACAGCTTTTCAAGAAAAAAAAAATTTAAAGTTGGTCCCCGGTAAATTAACGGAAGTCTATTAGGAGCAAAGTGTTTAAAGGGTGATGAACAAAGAAGAAAGCTTGTTTAATATTCTTGATCCTGCATAAAATCCAAACTGCTAAATTTTCTCGCTGCAATTTTAACGAAGTGCACGATTTTACTAAAGCTTTAAATACAACAAAGCGAGGATTTGTAAGATTATGTAACCTTAATTCGAATAGGATGCTAACAATGATTGGTTAAGTTCCAATTAACCTTATCATCAATTCAATCGTTCATGAAAATGAGTAAATTATTTGTAATTTTAAAGTCAAACCTACTTACCCAGCAACGTAACTTTTTAACAACAAAAGTGAACCAAAAAGGACACTCTTGAACCTTTCATGTCCATTCCAAACAATATAAAGTTTGCTTTCCGGGCTAAATTATACTTCAGAAGCTGTTCACTTGGTCCTGGAATAATCCTGAATCGGTGACTCGTAGCACGATACAAATGTAACCCTAGAATAGTTTCTAGCTTTTGTTTCAATACTTCCTGAACTAACGAAACATCTTGTGATACTCTGCACAAAAATGTTTACTTATGTAACTACTTGTGTACACTGCCATCTATCTCGACAAGGATATCCCATCCCCTTGATGGGTGAGTCGAGCACTGTCGTTGTTGTTGTCTAGTCATTCATTTGTATAGTTCATGGACACATTCGGGCAAAAGATGTGCTAAACGATACGTTCTGAGCATGAAAAGTAACTGAAACTACAGAATGTTGGAGGAGAAAAGGGAAGCTCATGTTGATTTCATGTTAACAACCATCATATAAATGAAATGTTATTAATTAATAACTTCTTAAGACATATATTGTATTTCATGAATTAAAAACCATTTCAAAGAATATCCTTGATAATTTTTGAGTATTTTAAGAGATGACCCACGTTGGTCGCCTGAATTGAATCAGTCTCTGAGTGACGGAGAACACCCAAATTGTTTTGAATTTTTTCCAACAACCTGAATTACGTTAATTTTACTCTTTGTTTCTGAAAAAGGATGAAGTGAGGTCGACATTCAAGAACGTTTTTGTAGTATGGTCGCAAACAAGTCAGGACAAAATATCTTTGCATGTACATATGTCAAAATGTGAATCCTTTCAGGAATGTTATACAGAATGAAAGCTGCTCGAGAGTTAACAAATGAAAAAGGGTTATTGTACGAGTATACCATGAAAAGCAAATTTGATTTCACTTGATGGCACTTAAAAATCGCATTAAATATTATTTAATATGTGTTAAAAGCCATGAAAGGCTTTCATACACGTTGATAGGTCTTCAATGTAAATTTCCAGGGTTTCCTGAAATATGTTTCTTTATATTCACTTCAGTCGAAGAAGTAAAGAGGAATGGAGGAAAATTTACCGAAAAAACAAATTCACCAAAAGCTATTCAAAAAGTATGATACTCATAATTATTGCATCTTACCTCTTGATTACTAGTGCTTTCACCATTAATACTTTGTGGTCTTAAGGTCAAGTGAGGAGTTCCAAACAAAGTAAAACAATCAATAACTAACGAGTATTTTAACGCTAGTCATAATTGAAATATGATTAATATGGTTTGAATATAGTACATTTCATCGCTGTATATTCTCGATTATTTCAGTAGGCCAATTGAAATGATGGAAGGATAGATAGGAAATAAATCATTAAATTGTTGCCAGTCCCAAATGAAACATGTCACAACCATCATGCCAACAAAACTCGTTCCAAGGGACCTAATATATGATGTCTATTGAATCTAACAAAAGACATTCACACGTATCAATAGATTTCTGCATTAATGGTTTATACAATATTTAATGAGCAGATAACGATTGTAAGGATCTTGATAAGCTTTCATACAGCTTTGTGGCCTGGAAAGGTTCAACCAAATAAAATTTAATGTCAGCAAATTTCATTTGGGTGGAATTTGAGTATCTATATATTAATGATAGATTGATTAATTAAAAAGATACAGAGAGTGGAGTGATTAGGGAAGAGAAGATCAGTGAAAGTTAATCGATTAATTTGATTCACCGATCGACTAATCTTCACCAAGCAATCGCTTCCATCCAAATCTGATCTGTTAAAGAACTTCCCCCTAAACTTCCATTCTGGCTTGCGTCCAGGGTCACACCCAGGAATTGCATTTGGGGGGAGCTACCGGGGGTTTTGAAAAAAAAAACTCGCATTTTAATGCTTAATCAAACTCTCTGAAAAGAAGATTGTAATGACAGAAAATAAGAAAACTAGAAGATAAAACTCGTATGTAGGTTTTGATGTCGACAAGTAGTTGTTAGTTGTCGGACTGTCAGCCCACCCATCTGTGATGGGTACTAATTGAAAAATAAGGTAATTGTCACACGGTTGAGCGTGATATTGACCATATCACCTCGAAGCCCGTTATGGTAATGGAATGAAATACCCTAGCAATAAGTCTCAACGCCAAGGTTTGGATTTGGACTGCTGTGTAAGGGATTACTATTAAATTGTTGTGGTTTATTTACATGCATTTCAAATGAGCCAAAATTCTAAGACTACAAAACAAAACCAAGTCTCGTCAGTTGAAGCCGGAATATCTCAGTGAATGTTCAGTTTTGCTGGACTATTGAGCCTGTTTTCGAATACCGTCCTCCTCAGATAAGTTTTGATTCGTTGAAGAGTGGAGAAGGAGCGCTCCGCTGTGCTAGTTGACACTTGAATGTAGCAAATGTCTTAATCAGGATATGAATATTCGGAAACATAATTTTGTCACAAATGTTCAATATGTCGATTGCATTGGCGAGGTTGGCGTTGTTTTGCTTGAGAAATATTTGCCAAATTTTCATTTTAGCCAATAACACTGCCAAGTTGTCACTTTCAAAATCCTCTTCATAAATTTTTACGAACTTCAAAAATGCTTCTTCGGATTCTTTAGTGTTCCCTAGAGAAGCAGTCTCACGTAACAGGTGGTGGAATCTCTTCAAAATATATTTGTATTCCAACATTTGTTCTAGGATGAACATGTTAGTTTTGGAAAACTGTTCTGGAGTTTCTGCAAGTGCATCGCCTCTGTAAATCTGCTTTCCAACAACATTTGGAATACTCATACATATTTCATTGTCTTTGGCCATCTTTTGTGCCTCTTTAAATAAATTTTCAAATTCATCATTCACATTTTCTCTTCTTTACTCTATGTTAGCCACAATACCATCTGCAGAATTCAATGCAATCCACAGATCTGAGTCATTGGATTGCAACTTGTGGCACAGTCTCAAGATGATATCAAAGCTCTGAGCTCAGATGGACATATGGCATGTTAGCTCCTGAAGACGCATCTTTGTCGTTCCAAAATTTATTTCTTTTAAGGCTGTAATGATGAGGTTGAACATGTCTCTCATGACAAGGACAAACCTCATATCATTGCATCCATCTGGTTGGGCACAGTTGCTTGATTTTTTTGGATTTCGGAGTTGTTACTATTGTCATGGCAACACCAATTGAAGAGCACCGGCCACGGAACAAATCGAGAGGAGCCAGTCGCATCCGAACCGTCAACTGAGTCATTGTATTTTGAAAAAAATTAATTGATTATTAACAAACGGAGTGCGTTGGCTTATTGTTTTCCGTCTACAATTATCCTGTTCCCAAGGTCCACCCCTGACAAAATTAGAAGCGGGACTCGAAGGATGGTTTAGTGTAGATTACAAGTTAAAATTCGAATCGTGCACGTAGAAGGAACAGACGCCGTCGAAAGCCATTTGTTCCCCTCCTTGCGGTCTCGTGTTTTATTCTCCTATGGTTCGTCTTCGAAAAGAGACGAACGGAGAAACGTGCGACATACATACGCGAGTGGCTACACTTCATTGTAAAAGTGGTTTGATTTCCCCTTCAGTCCATATACGAGGGAAACGGAACGCAACACGATACCGATCGAAAAGGTCAATACGCTGAGCAAGGAGCGCCTAAAACTTGAACTTAGACTACGGAACGCCTCTATGCAGGGAAACAAAGCCGAGCTTATAGAAAGACTCTCTGTAATTCTGGCTAATGACGAAATCAAAAGGGACGGGAAAATGTCAGAATGTTCGGGTGAAGATGATGTGCGCGAGTTACGTGATGAAGTGATGCGATTGAGCGAATTAATATCAGCTGTCATTCCTGCGGTACCGAACGGTGGAAAATTGGCGACATCTTCAACAATGGAACAGATTAGCACTCAACCGATCGTAGTGCAGGAGCCGACACCACCACTCACGAACGCCACGAAATTGGTGAGACGCCGCCGACAGCGACGTTCGAAGTTGACGCATTCGAACGATCGGCTTATTTAGTACGGGCATGTAGTGGGCCACGTTTTCAGTTTTGGTGTTCGCCGTGCAAGCCTCCCTCAAGGGGCCTGCTATAATTCGGAGCGATGGTTCTGCGCGGGTTCCTGGAAGCTGGCTTGAGCTGGCCAAATCATTGAGACAAGATTCCCCTAGCCATGAAAGTGACGCCGATGTTTACATAAAAGTGATGAATCGCACCAGGTAGCCGAGCGAGACAACACAAAGTTACTTCTATACTATGCTCGCATTGGGAAGACGAGGTAACTTGAGCGATCACACTATAATCCGGTATATAAGAAACGGGCTACGGCATCCATCTTTGCAAAATGCGATCGCAAGCTCAATTTTCGACACCGTCAACGATCTTTTAGCCGCGATAAAGAATTTCGAAACGAATTCCGTTCGAATTTCGGAACCACGAACGTATTATGTCATCAAATGCGCGAGCGCAGCCAACTTCGAGCAATTCGGAGTTCCGTCGAATCCAATGTTATAATTGTCTTGAGGTGGGGCGTATTTCGCAGTACTGTCCAAAACCGCAATGGAACCAAAGATGCGAGAAGTGTCAACGAACATCACATACGACCAACCGATGGCCGGAAAATGAAACTGCGACCAACGTGAGTAATTTTCGTCGCATAAATTCAACAGAAAGGATTAATCTGCTTGTTAAGGAGGTTATTGTCAATGGACACAAAGTTAAGTCCTTCGTCGACCCCGGCAGCGAAAGAACACTCATTCAACGAACGATTGCAATATCGATGGGAGGCGTGAAGCAGTATTCACCGATCATCCTACGAGGATTTGAAGGAGCCACTTTTATTGGGGTCAGATCTACTCTGAACATCGGGCAAACGACTGATGATTGAACCGGAAGCTTATCAATTGGAAAGCCAATACAATCCATCAAAGAGAGGACCTAACTGTATCAGCTCATCAGTGAGCATAGAGAATGCTTCTCTAAATTGCTTGCTCAGTTAGTGCAAGTGCAACTCGGTAACGATGACGTTAAGGTTAACGACCTTAAAAACCTGTCTGACACCAGCTATTACGAATACCAATCGCAAAGCATGAGCGTGTTCAAGAAAGAGTAAATGAACTGCTCAAAAACAATATCATACGTCCATTGTCATTAGAATATTCGTCACCTATTGTCCTCGTTCACAAACAAAATGGTAAGGACCCTCTCAATGCTATCACTGAAAAGCGTCCGTTTCTCATGCCAGCTGTTCAGGAGCAGCTATCATCGATCGCTGGTAATTTATTTCACACGACTCTTGATTGGATGTCCAGCTATTATCAAATACCAATCGCAGAAGAGTGCAGAAAATACACTGCATTTGTCACGCATGCAGACAAATATGAATTTAACCGGATGCCTTTTGGCCTGTGCAATGAACCGAGTTATTTTCAAGAGCTCATTGCCAAGTTGGTACGAAAAATGGAAAATCGAGCAGTTAGCTACGTAGATGAAGGAATTCTGCCCAGCAAAACTATCGCCGAGGATTTAATCAAACTCTGTGAATTCCTGGTTATACTTCGAGATGCCGGTATGACGCTTCGGCCAACTAAGTGTACGTTTTCGTCTAAACAATTCACGTTTTTGGGTTATCGAGTCGATGAGGATGGAATAAAAGCAGGAGCTGAAAAGACTAATACAATTGGAGAGTATCCGGGACCAACCAATGTTACAGAAGTTCGAAGATTTCTGGGATTGAGCGCGTCTTTTTCGCAAATTCATTCGCAATTATTCTCTAATATCGAGACCACTTACACTTTTGTTGAAGTAGGAGGACAATTCACAATTTCGTTGGTCGACCAAACAATAAGACGCACTCAAAAAATTGAAATCAGCACTTTGCTGCGATCCAGAGCTAAGTGCATACGATCCGACGAAGGAACATCAAGGTCACACTAACGCGAGCATACTGGGTCTTGCCGGAATCCTCACGCCACGAGATGACGGTGGCAATTTCAGACCGGTTTTCTACTACAACTGCCAGTGTAGCGAGTCCGAAAGCAGATACCATTGTCATGAGCTTGAAGTTTTGGCTATCGTCGAGTCGTTAGAAAGATTCCGCATTTACTTGCTCGGTAAGCATTTGGAGATAATTACCGACTGTGCCGCAATTAGCACCACAAGAACATCGAAGCCATTGCTACCGCACATTTGCCGATAGTTTCGGAACCTACAGGAGTACGATTTCCGCATCATACATCGATCGGCTGAACGCGTGAGTCACGCAGATGCTCTAAGCAAGACTCCAAACGAACCACCGAACGAGCCAGAGATAGCATCGGGGAACATAATGCGAGTGGAAGAAAATGAAGACTGGCTTGTTGAAAATAGAAAAAGACAGCTTCCTTTTAATTTTGTGTATTATTTTTATTCTCGAAATCGATTTTCGACCGTAATTTTTCGGTCTCCTTCAGCGATTAATTTATTTTTACTCACATTCCTGCTTATAAACTAGCTATGTTTAAGGAAATTTACTCTAGATCATTAAAAAGTAATTAGGGAAATTTGCTTAAGCTAATAAAAGGTAGGAAAGGTAATTTACAAAAGGGGTAGTTATAAAAATATTATTTTTACATGATTCAAGTTCAAGTTCTTTCTTTCTTTCTTGCTGCTGCTGCTTCGCCTAGATGCTCCTTGATTCGCGTGCCGATGAGCCTCCTCGTTTGACCTATGTACACTTCTTCACAAGTGGGACATTCGATGCGATAGATACCAGATTTCTCGTGTGGTTCGCGCTTGTCTTTCGTTGATCCAAGAACGTTTTTGAGCTGGTTCTTGCTGCTTGATTCGATTAACCGTACAGAATTGAGCTGATTTATTCGCCGCTTGATCCGATTGCTGATGCCTTCGTGATAAGTTAGAGCCTTCCAGTTCGTTCTTTCGGTATTCGCATTTGATAATGTTGATCGTCCCTGACGCTGTCTATTAGTCTGGATCTTCTGTGCCATTCTCCTAATCGTCGAGCCCTTGAAGCCGTTTAGTTTAGCTGTCTCAACAATGTACCTCATCTCCTTTTCCTTAGCTTCCTTGCTTAGCGGCAAATCGAGCATCCTGTGGATCATGGCTCTGTACGGAGAAACCTTGATTTGCTGCGAATGATTTGATGTATTTGGAATCGTTCTTTGTGTGTGAGTTGCTTTCCGGTATACATCGAAAGTTATATTTGTTTGAGTCCTCCTTACTACTATATCTAGGAACGATAGTTTACCGTCTTTCTCTTCCTCCATCGTGAATACTATATTTTTGTGGGCTCCATTCAGGTCAGCAAGGACCTTCTCCACGTCACTCCTTTTCACATATGCAAACACATCGTCCACATATCGGACCCAATGTTTTGGTAACTGGCCTTTCTCCTGCAGTCCGTCTTCTAGTTTCGTCATAAATATCTCGCTGAAAAATGGTGAAAGTGGATTTCCCATCGCAACTCCGCTTTTCGTCTTATAAAATTTCCCCCGAAAGGTGAAATAATTTTCGATCATGCACAGTCTCGCAAGTTGGATATACAACATTGGGTCCGATATGTGGACGATGTGTTTGCATATGTGAAAAGGAGTGACGTGGAGAAGGTCCTTGCTGACCTGAATGGAGCCCACAATAATATAGTATTCACGATGGAGGAAGAGAAAGACGGTAAACTATCGTTCCTAGATATAGTAGTAAAGAGGACTCAAACAAATATAACTTTCGATGTATACCGGAAAGCAACTCACACACAAAGAACGATTCCAAATACATCAAATCATTCGCAGCAAATCAAGGTTTCTCCGTACAGAGCCATGATCCACAGGATGCTCGATTTGCCGCTAAGCAAGGAAGCTAAGGAAAAGGAGATGAGGTACATTGTTGAGACAGCTAAACTAAACGGCTTCAAGGGCTCGACGATTAGAAGAATGGCACAGAAGATCCAGACTAATAGACAGCGTCAGGGACGATCAACATTATCAAATGCGAATACCGAAAGAACGAACTGGAAGGCTCTAACTTATCACGAAGGCATCAGCAATCGGATCAAGCGGCGAATAAATCAGCTCAATTCTGTACGGTTAATCGAATCAAGCAGCAAGAACTAGCTCAAAAACGTTCTCGGATCAACGAAAGACAAGCGCGAACCACACGAGAAATCTGGTATCTATCGCATCGAATGTCCCACTTGTGAAGAAGTGTACATAGGTCAAACGAGGAGGCTCATCGTCACGCGAATCAAGGAGCATCTAGGCGAAGCAGCAGCAGCAAGAAAGAAAGAAAGAACTTTGAATTTCAAGTCAACGGTAGCGGAACATATTATCACGAAGGGACACGAGATAACAATGGAGGACGCTGTAGTCATCAAGGAAGCTAGAGATACACGTGAATTGGATGTGATGGAAGGCCTGGCAATTACCCGGGAAAAGAAAAAGTTAATGAATCAGGATGACGGAAACTGCAGATCATGGCTATTTAAATTAATTAAATAATAATATCTTCTCTGAATCATGTAAAAATAATATTTTTATAACTACCCCTTTTGTAAATTACCTTTCCTACCTTTTATTAGCTTAAGCAAATTTCCCTAATTACTTTTTAATGATCTAGAGTAAATTTCCTTAAACATAGCTAGTATATAAGCAGGAATGTGAGTAAAAATAAATTAATCGCTGAAGAAGACCGAACGATTACGGTCGAAAATCGATTTCGAGAATAAAAATTGTTGGAGTATTTTGTGAAGGCGAAAATGAATTCGATTACAAAGACTGGCTTGTGCTCCTACAACGAAAAGATGTGAAGTTCAAGGAAATAATCGAAGTTCTGAGATGCAATATTGAGTCTGCTTAATCCAAATAGATCAGCTCAAAAATTGTCGGCTATACTGTAAGATCGACCAAAATCTCAAATTCGTCGTTCTGTCTGCAGTCAGATGGAAAATCATCCGCACTTGCCCCGATAATATGGGCCACTTTGGTCTTGAGAAGACCATAGATCGAGTTCGGCAAGATTTTTGGTTGAACAACCACCGAAATACATCAAGTCATACATCGCAGCATACTTAGAGTGCTGCTAGAATAAAGGAATCGCAGGCAAACCGGAGGGTTAACTTTATTCGGATGAGGTGACACCTATTCCGTTCGGAATGTTACACGTTGATCACATGGGACCTTTACCACGCAGTCGACGAGGTAATTTGCACATCATTGAAATATCTGATTCATTCAGTAAGTACCTAATTTTGAGAGCTGTCAAAACTACGACATCATTGACGCATTCAGGGATCTGACGTTGTACTTCGGTCTACCCAAGCGTATAACTAGCGATTGAGGCACTGCATTAACATGACGGGAATTCGCTGAATTCTGCGCATATTACGAGAGTCAACATATTAAGGTTGCCGTCAGAACACCTTCAGCGGATGGCCAAATCGAACGTGCAAATCAGTGCATCTTATCATTTCTAAGAACTGCACCAACTGATCATAAGGATTGGGATTTACAATTGCGCAATCTTCAGTGGTCTCTGAACTCACAATGTCACTCTGTGACTCAGTTTAGTCTGATCGCTTTTGAGACATCATCACGAATCGGCTAGTTATGGCTCTAATATCAGCTGAAGTGACTGCTGATCCAACTGAACGCGATATGATTAACCGAAGACAATTGACTGCAGAGCGAATGAGCACTGAACGAGAGAAATGGAGATTGAGGTTCAACGCGACACACAAGAAACCTTTTGTCTACAAGGAAGGAGATCTCATCGTTCTAGAGAACGTACCTGCTGTGACGGGAGAATCTCAAAAGCTAGAGCCCGAACAGCGTGGGCCCTACATCATTTCGAGAGTTTTACGAAACGAACGTCCATGTCCAGCTAACTGCAAGCATTTTCGACGAATTGAGGAAAGGAGCCGACCGGTGATCAGCGAGCGATAACCGCCGAATTCGATGAAGGTTGGTCAGCGGAGGAGATTCGTAATGCTCAGCCAGCCGATAAAGATATCGAACCATTACTAGTATGGAAGGAGGCAACTGGGTGACGTAAGTGAAAGGATGTTTAGATGCATGGCGCCACCCTGAAAAGTTATAGGGCAAAATGAAACTCCCTGCAGGTGGAGGGTGGTGTACTCAAGCGGAAATGGAAAACGGCGGATGGCAGCTCCTTTAAGATGCAAACTATACTTCCCAAAGGCCGAATCCCCGAGGATGTTAAGGAAATGCACGAAGGATCCTCGGGAGCCCCCTTGGTGTTAACAAGACCTTAGCTAAATTGTGAGAAGACAAATGCAAGCCTATTACGTGGGTATACCGTTTGAAAGATTGTTGTTGACATCGCAGATCCCTTTCCTGAATCCGAGAGGGGAAATCGATACACGCTGGTTGCGGTCGATTATTTCAGCAAGTGGCCCGCAGTCTACTCCATTCCCAACCAGGAAGCAACTACTGTAGCCAAACAGCTAGTGTTAAATTGGGTCAGAAGGTACGGCGTTCTTTATGAACTACATTCGGATCAAGGCCGAAACTTTGAGCCACTAGTTTTTGTCGAAACGTGTGAGCTGCTGGAAACACGGAAAACGAGGACAACACCACTGCATCTCCAATCCAATGGAATGGTCGGACGTTTCAACAGCACACTCAATAATCACTTAGCCAAGATGGTTGACGAGAACCAAAGGGACTGGTACCGGCACACCTTATTATTCTTGACGGCGTATGGAGCTGCCGAGCATGCATCAACGGGCGAGGCTCCGGCCAAATCAATTTTTGGAAAGACTATTCGTCTGGCGGCTGATATAAAGTTCGGAACACTCCCTAAGAAACCTCAAACGATCTCGGAGTGCACAAGTGAGCTGAGGCAATGGTTAAACCAGATACATCGGACAGTGCGAAAACACTTCGAATCGGCTACTGGCTGTATATAGACCAGGTATGATCTAAAGACATATCCTACTGGCTTTCAGCAAGATGACTTGGTGTGGCTATATAGTCCATAACGGCGAAAGGGTAGGTCTCCGAAGTTGCAGCATAACTGGGATTGACCATACTGAGGCACAAAGCGAATCAATGACGTCGTATATCACATACAGCAACACCATAAGCCAAGAGCCAGAATGAAAACCGTGCACCTGGACCACCTTGCCCCATATTACATCCAGGGAGAGTTAATTACTACTGGCGACACATCTTTTCGGGGCGAAAACAACTGAGGTAGGGGGCAGTTTTACATGTCCAAACAATTCTGCGAGCTATTGTTGCAATTGTTGTCGCAACTATTAATAACATCATGATCAATAAAAGAATGCACTCGAAAGCACAAGAATCGACCAAGTAGATCCATGATCAATATCTGAAAGTGACGTCACTGCGGGTATTCAGAATTCTTCGAAGATTCCAGGTAGTTCCGTCAGAACACTCGGCAATATATGAGAAATGGATTGAAGGACTAGAGGCCCTATAACATAAAAAGCTGTGCTGAATGAATGGGGGAGAGATAATGGTAGCAAAAACTGCGATAGTAAAACAGCGATAGGAGTAGAGTGCAAATTAAAGGCGAAATTGATTGATAGTGAAGTGGTTTTTGTGATATACAATATTTGAGGATAGTTGAAATATAAATTGATAGACAGTGCAAAGTAAATAAAAATGCGATTTGAGAAGTAGTGAAATTAATTATTATGCATTCTTAATTAATAAAATCTTTTAACTTAATTTAATGACAGTGCGTTTTCACTTCCCCGGGACATTAAACTTATCGGCCGCGAACCATAACACGTGACAATATGTTACAGGGATTACTTATACAACCATGAGCTGTATGAAATTTTTGCCGAGCTGAAAGTCGCAACGATTGTAAGACTGTGGAAGCTGGAATGGGCTGGAAACATGAATCGTATGGGCAAACAACGAATACCCAAAAAGGTGCGCGTTGGGAGAACTGAAGGCCGAGACCAGTGGTGAAACCAAGGTAACGCTAGTCTGACTCAGTCGACGAAGAGAGTTCATCACTGCTCGGATTTCGAAATTGGAGGACGAGATCAACGGACCGAGACTGTTCGAGGCGCTATTTGCAGGAAACGTAGGCCCGAGAGGGACTGTAGTGCTACGAAAAAGAAGAAGACAAGGATTACTTGTATAATTTATTTCATCGCATGAAAACGGTGTATGTTTTTTTTAAATTCATCTCATCGCATGGCCTTTCAGTACACGTTTGTGTGTGGATACTCTGCAAATGTTTGTGCGTGGAGTTGCGAAGTAGCTTAAATATGGGTTCCGTTCGAACAACTACAAAAGTTCTTAGAATATGAAGAGAAAGTTACTTAGTAAGACTCCTAAACAAATATTCCTTCAAATAATTGGGCATGAACAGTAACCTCAAAAAAGCCCAATTTAAATCGTAATCATTCCAAAGAATGTTATCGTTCAATTGAATAATATTATTGTGGTTAGTTTCAATCCAGCCACGAACAAGACTTGCACATAAACTATTCCCCATGCGTGACTGCTGATGTCTGCAGATCCTGCTGATTACAGTTGATATTAGGCATGTGTTGTCACTTGTAGGTTTTTTGTAGCGTGTTAATTGTCAAAAATTGTCGTTGAATCTTTTTACAATTTACTGTTTCGAGATTTCGTATTCAATTTGATGCTTTCCAGTGCCTTCAGCCATGGCTTTTGTAGATTTGTGGTGTTGAAGAGTTTCACGCGAAACGTTTTGTGGCATAGGCGTGTCCAGGGCTGCAAAAGTAGCGTTGCCAGATTAAAGTTTTAAGTTGCAATTAATTTTAATTTAATTAGTTGTGACTCAATCAGTTGAGCTGTTTTCACTGTGAATACGAGATCTACTCGCATATTTTTATTGCCGTCCAAGTGACTGTGATCGGAAGAGTGTTCCCTTTGGCATCTTATTTACTTCGTAACAAACAATCTATCGATAAGAATATTTTCATTTGATCTTAGAATGCTTAGCAATTTGAATGTTTAACCATTTCAATTTAGTGCAATATCGTCATTAAAAATAGTTAGAATACGTTCTAAATGAAGTTAAGGATTAGGTTTATTCATGATTCTACGTATAGTGCTTACAGGGTACTTGACAAATAATCTGTAGTGTGCCTTATGCTGGCGGAAATATAAAACACTGCAACGGGTCAAAAGGGTAGGAAATATCTGAAATTTTCGCGCTTTATTGACTCAAACACTACTTTAGTAATGAATGGTTGAAGAGCCCTTAAATGTGATAGAATTTGTGTTGATGCACCTTCTATTGTGCCTCTCTCCAACAGTATGTCAACTCCAACTTGGCAACACTGTAGCGAGGTACTCAGATAGTCGAGTCAAGTCGAACTAAGCAACTGGTTTGGAGGAACAACGTACCCTATGATATGTTTTTAACGTGAATTCATGAAGGATAGTTAATATTCATTACTGGAACAAAGCGGTGCTATCTTTTAATTAAAGCAACTCCCTAACATACAAAGTCCTTTTATTCTTGACAGTTTTCAGAAGTGGGATGCTATGGACTTTTTGCTTTATTGGACATTGTGTGCTTTTAATAACAGTTAGCCGCCCCGTAGCTGCTCGTTGCGTATTTTCGATTGATTTGCCGACATTTTGAATCGTGAATATTAACGCGATTGCCGTGTCAAATTTTTATTCGTGTGTGGCCGCCATATTTCTTAATTGAAAATGCCGGACACTATAGTTCGTGTTGATTCGCTCACAATCAACGAACTCAAACATGAGCTACGTTCGCGAAATTTGCCGACAAGAGGCAACAAACCAGAATTAATTTTACGTCTGACAGAAGCCGTCAATGGAGATGACGTTGAAATTTTAGCCCAGAACTCTCGTACATCCGACGAAGCGATAAAGTTGAAAGAAAGCGAACAAAGTCTCACAACTCTAGTTCAAGCATTTAATATTCAGGTACAGAGTATTGCTGCCGGATTTGCAAACTCTATTTTAGGCATAACCTTTGGCGTGTCGTCAAGCTTGAATATGGCATCAACCTCTAGTCTGGGTTTCCCGACGGACGATAGGCAAGACGTGTCAAATGAGGCTGTTGTGATGAAATCAACACCGAATCTACATCTACCGCAGACAGATCAGTTGCCGTACCCGACACGACAAGTAGTCCCAGTACGCCAAAGCATGTTCCACAATCCGCCCGACGTCATTGAAATAATGCCAGAATTCGATCCGACGTTAAGCACATTACTGACGGCGTAACAATTTGTTCATCGTGTGAAATCTCTAGCATCCATCTATTCATGGGATGAAAACATTGTTCTGTTTGCAGTGCAAACGAAAGTTTGAGGGCCAGCAAAATTGTGGCTAGGTGCAAGAAGCGGTATTTTCAAAAACGTCAATGAATTTGCAAGCTCTTAAGACGAGGAATTCGAGTCTACGGCAAATGAAGTCGAGGTACATCTCCATATGATGGCAAACTTTAGACGTTCAAATGAGCCATTTACGGATTATTATTATCGAATGTGTGCGGAAGGTAGACGTGCGGAAATCAGTGATGCAGCCATTAGAAGATATATGGGTGAAGGTTTAAACGACCTGCAAATGCAAACCGATATCGCATGCTTTACATTCAAAACCAAGGAGTTAATGTGTTGCCTTAAAACTTATTTAACAAACCAAAGTAAGATAAACATACCGATCACGCGAAAATCACATAGTGAAATAAAAAGTGTATCGGGCTTACACTTTGAACTCTGTGTCAAAGAAAATATTTAATAAGTCTGTGGCGGGAGTGACAACTGTTGCCGATACAAACGACGTGTCAAAGCGTGTCTGTTATAATTGTTATAAACCTGGGCACATTTCCGTGAACTGTTCTTTGCCCGAACGACGACTGCAATGTGTTACATGCCGAAAGACGGGACACAGTGCGGATACATGCATAAGTCAAGATAAGCCGGAATATGTGAATAACGCGAATATTCGTCAGTGACATTAAAACTATTCCTTACAAAACCAAATAGTGAAAAACAGATCGATGGAGAAATTTTGGACAGGTTTATAGATTCGGGTAGTAATCGATCTCTCGTGCGAGAATCATGCGCGTACAACTTAATAAAGTGTCCGCTGATTGAGCTGAACGGATTTGCAGGTGGATGCTTAGAATGTACTAGCAAAATGATAGCGATATTAAAAATAGACGATACAATCGTACGCGTGGACCTACAGGTATATATCTATATGTTGTAGCCGATCACCACATGCCGAATAGTTTGCTTTTGGGATTGGATGCGTTAAACGGAGTTTCACATCGAATAATCATTGAAAATGGTGAGTGTCACGTTGAAAGTAAATGTCCTGAAATACCCGACATGGAAAGAAATTTAACTGCAACTGAACTGCGGTTACTACTTGATGATTTCCGTGATTTTTACGCAATGGGTCGACGCAAGAAAAAATCAATGAGTATTGAGTTGACGTCCAACATGCCTACCCATGCTCGACCATATCGTATACCATTGGCTAAAAGAGATAAGATTGAGCAGATTGTGAATGAATCGTTGGCCACAAACGTAATTCGTCCAAGTTATTCATTAAACTCTTTGCCTATTGTTTTTGTTGCCAAGCAAGATGGAAGAGATCATCTTTGAATTGACTTTCGTGCAATAAACGATATCACCAAGAAGAAGCCGTACCTTATACCAACTTTTGAGGAACAGCTCAGTACACCGGATTTGTGACTCATCTTGGTCATTTCGAGTACAATGTAATGCCTTTTGGCCCCATTAATGCGCCGATGATTTTTCAAGAGGTCATGGTCGACTTAATTCGTCGTATGAAATCAAGAAATATCGTAAGCTGTATGGATGAAGTCATTATCCCCAGTGTGACGGTGACTGAGGGCCTCAAAACTCTGAAGGAAGTTCTGGAAATTAAACGAGGGATTGGTCTTACACTTAGACCGTCAAAGTGTGTTTTTTTTGCATCCGAGTAAATCTTTTTGGGTCATCGTATACATAGAGACGGAATGAAGCCTGGAAGCAAGAAAATTGATTTTATCCAAAAATTTCAAACGCCTGATAATGTGACCGATGTCAGAAGATTTCTTGGATTAGCGGGGCTCTTCCGCAAATTTATTGAAGGATTCTCGAAAATTTCCAAGGCGCTAACGAAATTGATAAAAACGAAGGAACAGAAATCCTTCGTTTAGGAGAAGACCGCAGACATGAGCTTCAACGAGTTGAAAACTCGCTTCTGTAGCTAACCCGTCCTAGCCCTTTATAATTCACGAGGTACACAGCGATGCCAGTTCTATTGGTCTCGCCGGAGTCTTGATGTAATCTAGAGAGGAGAAACCATTCCGGCCAGTAATATATTTCAGTAGACATTGCACCGATGCTGAAACTAAGTACAGTAGCCACGAATTAGAGGTACTGGCAATCGTTAAAACGTTAGATCGATTTCGATTTTATTTGATTGCAAAGCACTTCTGAGTGGTGTCTGATTGTAATGCGATATCGACGATAAAGTTGACCACTTCACTTAACAATCGAGTTGCTCGATGGTGGCTAAAACTCCAAGAATTCGACTTTGATGTGGTGAATCGAGCAGGAAACAATATGAATCATGTCGATGCATTAAGTTGTCGACCACACGAACAACCGCAACAACCAACAACAATGGCAGATAAAGTGTTACTGATGCAAAAATCTGATCAGAGCCACTGGTTGAAATCTTTACAGCGACAGGACCCGAAACTGAAAGAAATTATGGATATAATTGATGGAGTATGTAAATCAGCTCAATTTGCTCAATTAAATTACGATTGCACTCTTAAAAAAGAAAGATTGATGCGAAAAGTAAATGGCGATCTTAAATTTGTAATGCCATCAGCCGACCATTGGAGACTATTAAAAAGTTGTCATGACGGTACCGGTCATTTAGGCGTTGACAAAATGGTCCATAGGATACCAGAACTGTTTTGGTTTACTTGAATGCGCAAATACGTGAAGTCATAAACTGCTTCATGTCCGGAATGTTGTCTCAATAAAGTACCAGCAGGAAAAACCGAAGGTCGTTTGTTTTATGAACAAGTCGAACCAATACCTTTTAGGGTATTGCATATTCATCACTTAGGACCATTTTCTAAGAGTAACAAAGGCAATCTATACATAATCGCAGTAATGGACCATTTTAGTAAATTCACAATTGTTTGAGCCACGAGAGCAGCCAACAGTCGACTAGTTCTTACCATGTTGAGGGATATCACGTCATACTTTAGATTACCAATCCGTATTAAAAGCGATCGTTTTACAGTCACCTGGAAAGACTGGTCGACTCATTGCCCACAAACGACATAAAAATTATTCTGGATGATTTCAACGCTAGCGTTGGCAATGAGCTATCTCATCGGGGAACGACTGGAGTATATAGCCTCCACGACGAAACAAATGCCAACGGCCAGCGCCTGATTGACTTTGCATGTAGCAGAAATCTAGTAATACGTTCGACTTGCTTCCCACATCCACGCATTCATAAAATGACCTGGGTATCACCGGATGGCAACACACAAAACCAGATCGATCATGTTCTGATCCAACAACGTTGGGCCTCGAGCATACTTGACGCTCGTACATACCGAGGAGCCAATTGCAACTCAGATCATTACTTGATCAAATTAAACTATCGATGTCGTATGTCAAAAGCATATTCGGCGAAGACCAGCCCGCTACAAAAATTTGACATCGAAGGGCTCCAATCGTTGTCTGTGGCCAAAAATTTCACGGAGACCCTCGACAAACAGCTGGCTCCTATCTTATCAGACGCATGGTTTAAGACGAGCAACGAGTTCTGGGTGGAAGTGAAAGCAGCTATCAGAACCGTGGCAGAACAGACGATCGGACCTCAAGCCCGGCGCAAGAGGAATGATTGGTTCGATGATGAGTGCCAGAATGCATTAGATAAAAAGAATCAGGCGTACAAAGAATACATAGGTAGGAAAACCAGGACGAAGAGAGAACAGAATGAAAATCTCAGAAGAGTAGCGAATAAGATAATTGGTATTAAGAAAAGGAAATACCATGACGGCCAATTGAGAAGTATAGATGTAAGTTTAGCAAGCAATAACACAAGACAATTACACAAAGTAGTGAAAAGCCTGAAACGTGGTTATCAGCCCAAAACCATGCCCTGTCGTGATGACAGCGGCAGTATAATCGCTGACGAAATCAAGATTAGGGAAAGATGGACATCATATTTCAAGAACCTCCTTAATCCTCCGCACAGCTCAAGAACATTGGAGCCTATAGATGTCTGCGGAGAGCTTCCATTGCCCCACCAACTCTGGATGAATTTTGTTCCACAATCAAAGTCCAAAAGAATAATACAGCGCCGAGCATTGATGAGATTCCAGAGGAGTTTATCAATTATGGTGACAGTAGTGTTCATCAAGCTATTCACAAAGTTATCCAGTACATTTGGCAACAAGATCATATGCCGAAAGAATGGAGCCAATCAATTATATTCCCTATCCACAAAAAAGGTGACAAGCTACAGTGCGAAAATTATAGAGGCACATCACTACTTTGTACGGCGTATCAAATATTTTCTGAAATCTCATAAAATAAAATCGGATCATACGCCAACAGTATTATTGGGGAGTATCAAGGTGGTTTTAGGGCAGGTAGATCAACAACAGACCAATTGTTCACAGTCAAGCAGGCGTTTGAAAAATGCTGGGAGTTCAACATAGACGTACACCAAATTTTCGTTGACTTCAAGCAAGCATACGACAGTATTGATCGTAACGTACTGTACCAAATAATGCTTGGTTTTGGCATCCCAGCCAAATGAGTCCGTCTTACCAAAATGACAATGACGTCGACAACCTCCCAAGTCCGCATCAATAACCAACTCACCGATGCCTTTGACACAATTATCGGACTAAAGCAGGGAGATGGGCTGGCCCCATTACTATTCAATTTGGCTCTGGAATACGTCATTTTGAAGCTACCTGTCGATACGCGAGGTACATTTCAATGCAAGTCGAGCCAGGTAGTGGCCTATGCGGACGACATCAACATTCTGTCAAGGTTATTAACAACTGCCAAAGAACTCTTCCTGAAACTGGGCAGCGAAGCAAAACTGGTAGGGCTACAAATCAACGAAAATAAAGCAAAGCTCAGGATGCAGTCGAGTTAAAATACCCCAAATACACAAAATATCGCACTTGGCGAATACAGTATCGAAAATGGAAACCGGCAATGAAAGAGACGAAATACGCCGAAGAATACATCTCGCAAATAAAATATTTTATTCAGTATTGACGATCTTGAAGACCAGTAGGATACACAAAAAAACGAAGCCCCAAGTATGCAAATCTGTGATAAGACCTGTGTTATCCTATGGGTGTGAAACATGGACCCTAACCCAAGCATCCGCAAATATGTTGAACGCCTTTGAGCGACGGGTCCTGAGGCGAATAATCGGAGCGAAACTAGACGGGCACCAATGGCGAATTTGATACAACCATGAGCTATATGAAATTTTTGACGAGCCGGAGGTCTCATGGGTTGTAAGACTGCGGAAGCTGCAATGGGCTGGCCACATGAATCGTATGGACGAACAACGGATACCCAAGAAGGTATTTGTTGGGAGAACTGAAGGCCGGTGGCCAGTAGGGAAACCAAGGAAACACTGGTCTGACTCGGTCGACGAAGACAGTTTATCGCTGCTCGGAGTTCAGAATTGGTAGACGCGGTGAACGGACCGAGACAGTTGGAGGCGCTGTTTGGAGGTTGCGAAGGCCCGAAAGGGGCTGTAGAGCTAAGAAGATTAAAAGTGATCGAGGGTCGGCATTTACATTGAAAGAATTCAAGGATTACTGTGCGACGTATGATATTCACCACATGAAGGTGCCTGTGTGAACTCCACGTGCTAACGGCCAAATTGAGTGCGTTAACCAATCAATATTGTCATATCTACGATGTTCGATGACGGATAGTAAAAAATGGGATGAGCATCTACCGAGTTTGTAATGGGTACTAAATTCTCAAATCAACTCGACGATCGGATTCACACCTAATCAGATAGTTTTTGATTTCCGTTTGAGTGATGCAATAGCGAGCCATACATCCAAGCACTACAGGAAAATACGGGTGGCTGTCGATAAGCGAAATTCGCCAGAAGGCTGCACAGGGTATTATGACCGCAAAGGAACGATAGAAAATAAGATTCGACGAGAAACATAAGACTCCTGTTTTATACGAAGAAGGCAATTTCGCGGTAATACAGAACATACCAATAACAACCGGTGGGTCCCATAAATTAGAGCCAAAGTATCGAGAGCCATACAAAGTGGCCAAAGTTTTGAAAAATGATCGCTATGCTATCAAAAGCCTCGAGGATGATCAGAAACGAAAATTCAGTCCCGTGTTCACGAGTGATAAAATGAAACCATGGCGCCGACTTAGCCCAGATTTGGATACCTACAACTTTAATGACAATGACGAATACTACGAAAAAATCAAGCCGATTTCTGGCCAGGAGGGCCGAGCTGTCAACTCCAACTTGGCCACACCGTAGCGGGGTACTCAGTTAGTCGAGTCGAACCAAGCAAGCGGCTCGGAGGAACAAGGTATCCTATGATATGATTGTAAAAGATATTTTTAACGTGCATTTGTGAAGGATAATTAATACTTATTACTGAAACAAAGCGGTGCTATCTTTTAATTAAAGCAATCCCCTAACATCCACAGTCCTTTAATACCTGACAAGTATTTCAAACGAAAACCCTTTGAGGTATCTGTCACTCGTGCATACGGATCACGTGGCTAGCCTATTGTATAGCTTTTGCAATCTTATTACTCTGACTTGTCACCCAGCTTACAGTTTGCCATTGGGTCGCATCTGGACTCTCTCTCTCTCTGGAGAACCCATAGCCTAGCGTAGATTTTTCTCAAAAATTTGATATATATATATATATATATATATATATATATATATATATATATATATATATATATACATATATATATATATATATATATATATATATATATATATATATATATATATGTATATATATATATATATATATATATATATATATATATATATATATATATCTATATCTATATATATATATATATATAAATATATAGATATATATATATATATATATATATATATATATATATATATATATATATATATATATATATATATATATATATATATATATATATATATATATGTACGTGGGCCATTCAACAAGTACTTAGCCTCATCGCCCGATGGCACTGCTATTACAAAAGAGTTTTACCATCGTGAAGTACATTCAACAAAGCTAATGAAGGGAATTGACTGAACCTTTGATAGTAGGCTACTAAAAGAATGTACTGCACAATGGTAAAACTCTTTTGTAATAGCAGACTCACCGCCCGATGGCGCTGCTATTACAAAAGAGTTTTACCATTGTGCAGTACACTCTTTTAGTAGCCAACTATCAAAGTTTCAGTCAATTCCCTTCATCAGTTTTGTTTTGATAGCCTACGGAAGCGAGCGTGTCGGTCGGTTGTACAAAAATGGAAAAAGAACAATATCGTTCAGTGATTAGATTCTTGTTTTTGGAAGGGAAAACACACAGCCAAATCAAAGATCGCTTGGATGCTGTGTACGGTGACTCTTCTCCTTCGATGGCGACCGTCAAGAATTGGTTCAACGAGTTTGTTCATGGCCGCACGTCGGTTTTTGATGAGCCACGCCCAGGTGCCCCGAAAACGGCTGCTACAGACGATAACGTTAAAAAAATCCACGATCTCGTGTTGGCAGACCGTCATTTGAAGATTCGCGAGATAACTGAGACTGTGGGCATTGCAAAGAAAATGGTGCATCATATTCCACATGAAGAACTGGGCATGAGAAAGCTGTCGGCGCGATGGGTGCCGCGTTTGCTCACACCGGAAAACAAGCACAACCATGAGACCACATCGGCGACGTGTTTGGCGCTGTTTCAGCGTAATCCGGTGGATTTCTTGCATCACTTCGCGACCGTCGATGAAACATGGATTCACTGGTATTCACCAGATACCAAGGAACAGTTGAAACAGTGGACTTCACCCGGCGAACGTACTCCGAAGAAGGCGAAGACTGTTGATCGGCCGGAAAGGTGATGGCCACCGTTTCCTAGAATTCACAAGGTGTGATCCACATCGGTTACCTCGAGAAGGATAAAACAATCACGGGGCGATACTATGCAGACTTATTGGGCCGATTTGACGTCGAATTGAAGAAAAAGCGGCCCCGCTTGGCGAAGAAGAAAGTGGTGGTTCACCACGACAACGCGCCGGCTCACAAATTGGTCGAATTGCGCTACGAATTGCTGCCCCATCCACCGAACTCTCTAGATTTGGCCCCCTGTGACTACTTTTTGTTTCCAAACCTGAAAAAATCGCTCACCAGGAATAGATTTGGGTCGAATGAGGAGGTCATCGCCGCCACGGAGGCCTATTTTGCAGCTATTTTGTATTTTTTGGATGGGTTGAAAAAGTTAGAGCATCGCTGGGCCAACTGTATCGAGTTTGAAGAAGATTATGTGGAAAAATAAATTGGCACCTTTCCAAAATTTTCGTTTTTCTTCTGTAGGCTAAGTACTTGTTGAATGACCCTCGCACATACATATGTACTTAAAGCCTTCCTTATATGCATATTGTCTTCAGAAAAATTGTTACTTAACGTTTTACGCCACGAAGTAACTTTAAGCATCCAAAAAGGGGTCAACTTGTTCATTTTCCATTATGCTCCCAACATATTGATAACATCCCTTTCACAGATTATATGATCCAATTTCCATCAGCTTTATCCAGTTTTTTACTTCCCATATATCCCCGACTATGCTCTAGCTTACCGTATCATAACAGCATAGAACTTAATTTCAACATTGCAGGGCAATAACTTTAAGCATAACTGCAGATACTATCTCTCCAACTCCTTGAACCCGATTACTGAAAATTTATCGTTCAGAACTGAATCATTGCCAAACTGCCCGTTCAACTTCCCATAAATTCGGCCCTAACAACTTAACTCAGAAAATCACCGGAAAATATCAGGCCAATTCTTCAACAATTGATTACCGCTTATTTACTTCATTTGGTTTTCTTTCGCCATTCCATTGTTATGGAAGGTTAATGTTTCAACACTTCCTCGAGCAGACTAAGCTGAAAAAATTTCCGCTCAGATGCGTTGCGGTTTTAAACGAAAATTTCATCGAAGCGTTGATTTTTTTTCTAAAGGTCAACATGTCCTACATAAGAAGCCAAGCCAAGCCAATACTAAAGGAATCAACGTCTGGAACATGACCAAATATCTGGGGATTATATGGGATGACTATTTTTTCTTGGTTCCTTTTCTCCTCCGTTTCCGCTTGTTGGTGCTGGACATTCTTTTGGCGTATGAGGAAAATCGTTCAGTCAGCGACGGTGTGGCGTCCATTGAGTCGTTATGACCGGTACGTTTCCAGGAAAACAATATATTTTTGCTTTTTTATATGCCCAAAGCTTTCCCCGGGGATTTGCATGCAGATCTAGTTGATGCCATTGAAGGTTGAATAAGTGAAAGGACATGGTCTGACATTTTTGTGCAAATTAATTTCACCAGAGGAAATCAGTTATGATTTAAGCATGAATTTCATGGAAAAATCGAATTTTCTACCAACTGATATCAACATAAAAGGATAATATCGACGTTGTCTGAATTGACTATATTGAAATATCCCCGAACGCGAAATTGGCATTGCCAGGAAATCGAGTCAATTTTCCCACTACCAATCAGACTTAATTTAAAATCAGTTAATTACTGAAACAACAAGGACCTATTTGCTGAGCGACAAAGAGCACATTATGAATGGCCAGGATAAACAATTCTGATAAATTATGATGTTCTTGACACACTGTCAGCGATGTTATGATGTTACAGTCACATTACTTTTTCTAGGCAAGCAACCGAAAATTTCGCGTCCTTCTTCCATCTGCCCAACGCCATATAATTAATGACGGCAAAAAAATAAATTGCAGAGGAAATTTAATAACGGAAGGAAAATATTTGCTTTCACCATTTTCTTTGGCTTTTAAATGCCGAGTCCACGTCACTCGACACTTCACGTTGCGTATCGCTGTCGAGGAGGTCCTGTCGTTTGTGGCTGTGGCATTGTGAGGTGAATGAACTTACAAATGAATGGGCATGATAAGGAAATTAAAATTAGCCTTTCAAGAAAAGCGACCCGAATAATTTTTCCTTTTCATTTTCGGATCTGCTTTTAACATTTTTAAGTCAACACAACAGCTTTCATTGCAAAAACGTTTTTCTTTTTTCTTCTTTTCATTCATTTTGCAGACGTCCAATCCTTATGGATAACAACGTGGTGTAGCTCAGATTTGCGTCATCGTGCGTCCCAGGTGACATCGGGTCTGCATCAAACGCAGCAACAGCAGCAACTACAACAAAAATCGTTTGGAGGACAAAAATTTAGTGAGACACCATTTATGAATGCCAGTGGTGAGTGGTTGAAAAAAAAATATTCATTTTTTTTACTTCAGTATAGAAAGAAAGTTTTTTTGTTGTGCAGAATCATGGGTGTGAGAATGTATTTATTTTAATTATGAGCTTAACTTTCTCCATTTTACAGCGAGTAAAATACTTTGAAAAGAACGTTTGCAAGCCCCTTTTAGTTTTTATTGTTAGTCATTAAAGTCGTTGAATTTTACACAATCCCAGAGAATTAATACAGAGAGAACAAAAGATCAATCAAATTCGCGTGAATTCGAGATCGGTGGAAATTATCTGTCCCATACATAAACTCGTTTGAAACGAAAGCCAGGCAAGCAAATAAAGAGAATTTATTCAAAACCAAAGCCGGGTGGTTGATTTAAGTCAACGGTGGAGTTTACCTCTTGTGTTCTAAAGGTAATAATCAGTTCCAAAACTATAAATTTTGGAGATCTTATGGCCTGCCATTTCTCAAGATTCGCATATGATTGGCTTTTGTCGGATGACACAGGTGAGATACTTAGCTTAACCTGTTGAAATAATGAAAGTATATTGGGTATGTGTGACTAAATGATAGTGGTGCCTCATTGCGTCTACTCGTTCGACAATGAAGCAATATCAACTGTGAAATGCCAAACACTGTAATCCAGCAGGGGAAATTGCCAAGCGACAGGAATACACTTTGAGGTTAGCATTCTTTGTTGAGTGCAACCCACACGGATCCGAGGGTATGGAGGTCGCCGACTCTAACTGAATCTGGACTGCACGTTGAATAATGATGCTTTGGGCTGAGGGACATGATGGTTTGGACCTAGTTGCTTTACACGGTAGCGTCAAGGTGACACTTCTGTGTGAGAAGCTACAATCCAATGATCATATCGGTTCCATTCCGGTAAAACCTTAGCAAGCCTCGGAGTATGTTCGAAGTTTGGGATGGTAAAGTAGATTCAACTGAGACGGACTTCCGATTTACGCTAGTCTGGCGTTGAGGACTTGTTCCTATAAGGGGCTGCGTCTATCCTTGCATGGTCTTACTGCTATGCAAAGTTAACCATGGGACCAAAAAGGTGACTATACATACAAATGGAGGGGTATCCATCAAACTGAATCATTATCAACTAAAAAGTGTGCAAATACATCGAAAACACTAAAAACAGTAAAAATATCAACAACGATGACGAAACCAACAGTTGCAGCCATGATATTAACAGCACATTGATAACGGTACCAACGACGATAAATACAATGACAGTAATGACAGACAAAAAATGGTGAAACAAATAATAATTCTTGCAACGTACGGGCATCCTAAAAAAATATGCAAACGCTTGAAAGATCTCAAATAGGAGCATGAGTCGCGTGATTAGCGTGAGTACTTGCCGTTTGGGGCCTAACCTCATGGTTACCATTAGACCTCATTGGTTTAAGTGCCAATTATTCGCCCCAAAGTTCGGTACCAGTTTATATTGAGGGAACTCTCAACTTTCATACTGGAAGATCCAAGACCTAGCTGCATCTGACGCTATGAGGTCAACACCAACCTTTGCTTTAAACCATCAGCCACCACAGTACTCCCCGGAGCGCCACAACCAGTCCGCTGACCATCTGCAGATGGGGGCTCATCAGCTGCCTATGGTACCTGAATATACTATACCTCCAGGGTTGAGGTTCGCAGCAATGAGTTGATCTTGTTATAGAACAATCATAAAACCACTATGTTTCGGGTCAAGCTCCTATCCTAGTATTTTTACTAAGCGATTCGGGTACCCCTGGAATGCCAGCCGCCGTCGGCTTCACTGGACTCGGCGACGACAACCCAACATAGCAGTTGCACCCCTTTGAATGGTTAAAGGCTGAAGAAGAGTAGAAGGCTAAAGAAGCGCTGACAGCTAAACCTTATGGGCATGCGACAAAAGCTCCATCATCAAACAGCAATAAAAGAATGGCATCTAACCCAAAGGAGATAAGGAAGAATGGGGAAGCACTCAATTGACGTGACACTGATAAAAGGAGCGAAGAAGGCCAGAAAAAACTACTTCAGAACGTGCAAGCTAATAAAGTTTGCATGGATGAAGGAGTAGAAAAGCCACAAAGAAGACACGAGCAGCAGTTCTGATCGTAAACCTCCAAGACAGCTGATCCTGCGCAAAATTGTTGCGGAATATCAGGATAAATATAAGGCCCAAAGATACTTACACTGGTACTGAAGCAGTACGACCCACTCAATCGGGCTGCATACTCGTCGAATAAAGAAGCATTCTGCCACGCTGTAAAGAAGATCCTCGGCATAAGCTCAGCTGTAGCCTTGCTCGAGCCAATGCCAACGATTGAAATAAGAGGCATTGACTGCGTGACAGAGGCTGAAGAGAAAGAGGCCATCGAAAAGGATTTTTCTAGTGGGGGCAGAATACCATAGGGGACAACACATGGCCATCATTGAATTGACGTAAAAGGATACCGGGCAATTTTCGCATACGGGCAAAATAAGAATACGATGGATTGTCTGCAGGATACGGTGAAGAGCAGCCCCTCTTCAATGCGTCAAATGCTTTGGCTATGGCCATATCGCACAAGTATGCAAAGCACACGATAGGAGTTCCCTATGCTGAAAATGTGGTTAAATGGGACATACGCGCAAAGAGTGTACAAAGGAGACACACTGTATCCTTTGCAAGGATGCTGATCCAATACTTGGTCTTGGGAACGTCTTAGGACCAGGATGACCCATATCCTGCAGGTAAACCGGCATCGCAGCTCAACCACCCGAATCGTGCTTGAGCAGTTTGCGAGAGACATTAAAGCTGACTTTTTGCTGCCGTGTGAGCAACACAACGATAAAAGTCCTGCATCATGGTATCCTCATGAACTGTCACCATCTAGTTTAAAATCCGCAATTTACAGGCAACGGGCTATGGAGGTATGGGTTCGGTGCTCTGGGACCACGTTCACAATTTATAAATTAATTTATTTAAAATCCAATTACAAAATGGAACAAAACAAACAGAAAAGAAAATCAGTGAAAATTAGGATTAAGTGAAAAAGTTAACATATAAAGAAATTCAATGAATTAACAATAGTAAAGTTGAAAAAAAAAGAAAATACATATAAAATTAAATTAAAGAGCAAACAAGTCTAATATTTACTCCAGTTGAATTGTAAGAATCAGGCTTCTTAATCTCAATTTAAAAATAAGGTATAAGTCGAGAAAAGGACCGAGCTCAAGCTTATCATGATTTCTTACCATTCGTTTAATGGGAGAATGAAAATTTAAATTTGTACGGGCATACGATAGTACGAAAAAATTGTTTGCCCGAAAAGAACGCGATGGTTGGCGAAAACGTAAGTCTGCATACAATATTGATGAAAGTGTGTAACTAACGTTGAACAAACCGATATTATCTTTTCAAGCCAAGGTTAATGCTTTTGAAGGTGCCGTCTCGAAAGCAGATCGCAATGTGCTTGTGAGGGGTGACTTCAACGCTAAAACAATCAAATGGGGCATGTTTAAAGGAGATCTGCGGGGAAAACGTTACTATAAATGGTGGGGAGGATGGTGCTCGTTGTGCAAGACACCAGAAAAACACTGGTTTCCTGCCGTATTTGAAAGGAACCATTACGTACGTGACATTTGCCCGGAAGTCCTTAGTACGGAGGAAGGACAACTGGAGAGTATTAGAGGACTCTTCCACCGGTGATCATTACTACATTGTTAACGATTTTCTGATCCATGGTGATGTCTCTTGATGACCGTGCTCACGGCCTTCTACTATTGAGTAGAACATTGGAAGGATGTACTGGTGGTCGACTGAAATCGCTGAAAAGCGGAGGGAGTGCCACAAACCTCGGCGTGAAGCTCAATGGGAACTGCGTGACGAGGCATTCAACAGGTTAACAGCATAGAAGTTGGCCAGGAAATTGCAAACTGATTAACAACAGCAAGGCTCACTGCTGGCATGATCAAGTGGATATTGTGATCAAGGATCCATGGGGCCTTGGCTACAAGCTAGTTATGCGGAAGTTTGGTACCCTACGGGCACCTGGCATGCATGAAATGGACAAAGTAGACGAGATGGTATAGTGTTGAATATGGGTTGATAGGTCCGTTGAGGACTGCAGCGATGGACAGCTACCTCAGCGAGCGAAAATTGTGGTACTTGCCGGAATTGACCTTGTCTGAGGATGCGTAAATGCATTTGTAGGCTAGCGTTGCAGTATCATGGGGTGAGTTCCTTTCCCCAGTATAAAGGCCCGCTGAAAAAATTTTCGAGTTCACGAATTGTACGATAAAAAGTTAATGGTTCGACGGTGTCGAGGACGAGGTAACCTACCGAAGGGATGAACTGTGGAAACCGCCACTGACCTTGTTTAACACGGATAAAACACGAGATAATTTCGTCCTTACTCCAGATACTTGCGACCCTACTAAGAGTGGGGCACGATTACTTGGTGGGTACTACGCGTGTGAGATTTTGCAGGGAGATTTCAAAAAATTTCTACTCAGGATTTTGTGGAATCCTTGAACAACACTAGTTTCGACTTTTTATAATTCCTTATTAAATTTTCAATTGGAATTTTTAAGTACATTAGAGCACACAACACGTACGTGCGGGCATCACTCATGACAGGGGGAATAGGCTCCACTCACGTGAACTTTTTTCCTTTTTTTTCCCGAGAACATATCTGTGGTAAACTATTTGTTTCTCTATGAGTGGGCACTTTCGCTAGGTTTCCCACTTTAGTTTGTATTAAGAAACGGGACAAATTGTGAAACAGCAAAGAGCGATGCAATTTTTTTAAATACATTAATAAAAGAAATATTAAAAAGAACGCGCGACCCGAACTAGACGTACTTTAATTCTGTAATTCCGTCTTGCTCCCACTCCGCCGGTACGGAATCAAGTCCCAATCCATCCCTCATTCCACCAGACGAGCTATCTTCCCATCTTCTTGCTTGGTTTCTTGCCAGGGTGTTAACGGTGGATTCGGTTGCAAGTGGAATGTTGGAATTACTTCGCTCATTCACGTAACATTGCTGTTGCCGTTCCTGGTTGTTTGGTCATATTGTTATTTGCTTATTTTGTTAACGATTTTCTGAACCGATTTAGAAATTCAATTCCAGGTTTGTTATGATCACTTTTGAAACTAACTGGGACAAGTAAATTTATGATTTTGTTGATCTCAACATTATTGTTAGTTAATTGAAACTTTCTTGTATGCGCATTGAGTAGGGATAGGAGAAACTTTTCATTGATGATTACAGTCGTAGTAATGGCGGTGTTTATTTTGGGTTAGTACTACTAATATTATTAAATTGAGCGTAAGATTGCTCCCAACTTATTGCATTACCATTATTATGAAATTGCATCTTTTCGTGAAGGTCCTTCGAACAGTTCAACTAAGCGGGCTGCTCGATTACTACACATATTTACTAGCCCACCACGGTCTGTATTTCTGCTGCCTACGATGAAAAAGCAATCGAGTGCCCACTCTTCACACAGCCGAAACTGGAAGAGGCAGTCATATCATTGATGGTGTTCCAGCTGAGAGTTTGCAACTTGTTTATCACCATTGTCCCGACTTGCTGCTCAGCCAATACAGCGCTTGCCTACGGGATGGGGTTTTCCTGGAATGGTTGAAGGTGGTGTTTCTGGCGCTGATCACCAAGGGGAAGGGAAATTCCACATCACCATCTGGACACCACCAATTACGCATGTTAGACACGACTGGGAAAGTGCTAGAGAAACTCATGAAGGGAAGACTCACTGACGCAATGCGTGCTGCGGGTGACCTTTATCCTTGACTGTAGGGCTTTAGAGTAGGCTGATCTACCATCGATGTGATTGTAGAGGTGGTGAGCGTGGTCAAAAAGGCAGAGGTGTATTGCCGCATTAAGCAACGAATCGTTTTCTTGCCGACATTTGGCATTAGGAATGCTTTCAAACCCACTAGATGGGTAGATGTTCGGGATATGTTAAGAACACCTTTTCAAGTTCCAGAATATCTGATGTGGCTTCTGAAGGACAAGCTGAACCACTAAAGCCTGCTTTGCGACACGGCACAGGAGGAACGAATGATGGAAGTTACATCGGGTTCAGACCTTTGAAACGTGTCTTACGATATACTACTGAGACTAGAGATGCCAGATGAGTTGCACTTGATCAGCTATGAGGATGAAGTTGTGGCTCTACTGACAGGATGCACCGTTGATCTCGTGCAGCTAAGGGTAGGTATGCTAATGTGCCGAAGGAGATACTTGATGGCTGCTCATGGATTCAATCTAACACTGGAGGAAACCAAAGTGCGCTGTAGTGAATAAAGAGTTCCAATAAGTCCGTGAAGGACCGCAGCGATGTTCTGCTGCCTCGGCAGAGGAAGGTGTTGATTCCTGCCGAGAATGCCCTCGTCCGGAGACGCGTGAATGCGCTGGCAGGCTAGCATTGCGGTGTCGTGGGGCGGGTTCGTTTCTCCGGCACGAGGACTCACTACAAAACATTTTGCATTCACGAATTGCTTGCAGAGATCAAGAGGACGACCGAAGTCGCAAATCTGTAGATAACCTCCACGAAGGAATTACGACTTGTTGCGAGAACAAGTGCAACCTGACAAGAAAGACTAATTTGGGGGTGACCTCGTCCTTACCCAAATACATTCAGGGCCCACAAATGAAAGAGGGGCAACCGGGTGGTGGTGGAGCCCCTTCATGCCCACCCAACCGGAATAAATCCAATGTTAAACTGTTGAAGTGGCCAGGTATTCCTCTTCTGAGTGGAAAACTCATACAACTTGAATCATATGAACTTTCCCATCAGAAGGGGAGTACCCCGGTGACCAATTTATGTCATAGAATTATACAATTGAATTGCATAACTCGATGCCATAAAAAGGCACTTGGCTTGGGCCACTCAACCCATAAAGTCTCCTGAAACAAAAGAAGAAATTACTCTGTACCCGGCGGCTGGCTCATATTTTGGGGTGGAAGCCTGCCACCGTACCGGGTCCTATACCCGATTGGAAAAGACCGGAAGGGAAAAGACCAATTTTTAGTTCAACAATTCATATTTTTTTTTTTTTTTTATTGTGTTGTTTCTCTTTAATTAATATTATATATTGTCGTGTAGATGTTACTCCTATTTTTCTTTTTATACCATGCTAAATTTCCAACTTATTCAAATTGACATTTTACAGAGAACCGCGTTTTCACAATTCAGCATCAATTTTGGCAACTAAGGAGGATATCTCCCACAATTTAACAGAATTATAAAGCATAGACAAAAACATCGACTTATTCAATTATTCGTTATGGTAATGCTTTGTGCTTTGAGAAAAAAAAAACAAAATTCATTTGATTCCACGAATTGTTCGAAGCGAACAGAGTCAAGCTTGAGATTGATATATGCGAATGCGAGAGTACGATTCCAATTGATTTGTAAGGAGTGTTAAGAAGTTTGTAAGCTACACTGTAATTGATCTGTCATTACTACCCGATGGCACAATATGCAGCAAAAGTATTCATGAACTGGGAACAAATCAATTTGACTTATAACAAAGGCAAAGGATTCGGAGAACGTTACTTGAAAAATTTTAGCTCAATCTGAATTGAAATTTAGAACATTTAAGTGTTCAGGAGTTAATTCATGTGTAGCTGAAACTCTCACAATTCTCTATTATATATATATATATATATATATATATATATATATATATATATATATATATATATATATATATATATATATATATATTTTTTTTTTATTATAAATATTAATAAATATATAATATTATACTGATATTAAATAATTTTCGTAAATAAGGAATCTATATGTATTTTTTTCAATAAATAGGTAAATAATTAATATATATAATAAAAAGATATAAGTAAAAGGGGTACTTACAATACCTTTCCCTCGACGACGAGCGCTCGTTGACGATTTGGAGGTAAGCAAGTCCTGGAATTATTTTTTTTTTTATCGTATTAGTGTACCGGTTGTAACTTATGAGTCACGACTTCATTCTTTTGGTAGCGTAGATTCGCATTCGTATACCAAATATTAGTACACGAGTATGAGGGCATAGAATATATCCTAAGTGTGTATACAATCCTATAAAAATTTAGCTATCAAAGGGCGAATACAGGTAGACCTCTCTGAATATCACAACCGTATAGACTTCGAACGTGGTAATGCTCGCTGCTACTTATTCTACGGCTTTTAAGGTTTAATACTCCTTTATATGCAATCCGTTGGTCAATATATGAATTGAGTGATTTGACTAATTCTTCCGGATCTAACTTTTCAGCTGATTTATCACTTTTTGTTGAACTATATTTGAATACACCATGCGCCTTTTTGCATCCAAACGGTGTGTTTTCCCAGAAACAGGGAGTACGGTCCCGCCGTTTCTCAATCAACATGTGCCGCTCCGTACAATGAAGATCTTCACCTCGGCCTTCCAACCACCTGTTGCACCACACTTCGGGACCTAATGCTGATGGCTCATGGCGGTATTGGCAGCTGCTATCATTTTTTTACAGGCACTGTCGTAGAAAAAGTAGCAATATGTGAAGTTTTTCCTTTTTTTTTTTTTTTCTTCTTTTTTTTTCCGCTGTGCATCCACAGGATGGTAGAAGTTGTCTCTGCCACAAACGGTTTTCTTAGCACGTCTCCCTCGCCAATATTCACATCACTTCACCTCACTTGATCTTCTCCGCCTTGTGCACGGAGCGGTTTATGGGAAACTGTTCCCTGAAAACATGTTCAAGGCAAACGCAATAACCTCGCTCGTACCATATGGAAATAGAAGTGCCATCTATGTGTGAACATGCGGTGGTGATAATGCACACTCATTTCGGTTATTTTTAAAATTCTAAATTGTTTATTTTTTTGTGTAGATTCGATTAAGTTTTCAATTGAAAGCAATTTATGTTTATAATTATTAGGCGTAATTAGGGGGAAATAAATCGAAAGAATAGGACAGGCACGCGTTAATTACCAACAAACAAAACAATTTTTAATTAATATTATGGTTGGAATGGGTAAAATTTGACAATTTTTGTGGGGTTTAAATGATACAATGATTTTATCGTTCCTATAATTTAAGGGGTTAACCGTTTCGTTCTAAGCATTTGCATACCGCATTACACCGCAATTAGTTAAATTATGTTCAAAAGATATTGCAATAAAATCACTACACATTAAAACAGTTTTAGAATTTTGTTTCCCGGGTGTTAAGTACAAAATAAATTTTTCCCTTTAATTATTTTTCATGCGAAAAAAAAAAACGAGTGTCGCGATGAGGAAGGTGACTGAATGGTTACTCCTTGTTAAATTGAGTTGGTGCTGTGTGCCTGTGTCAGCGCTGCTTTTAGAGCCATAGCTCCTAGATTACTACAGGGCAGCTACTTTTCTCGTGATCCCAAGGCAATGCGGATTGCGAAAAAAGGAGCTGAAGGATATTTCTGTGCATCATGGGTTGGCTTCGGCGTCAGGACTAGAGATGACGGACAATAAAAGAAAAACACAATTGACAGACGGGCGGACTGACTTATGTTGATGTTTGCCCGGAAATATACAACCCTTGTGCGTTTTTTTGAAAATATATGCGGACGGACAAACAGACGTGACTAATTATCTATCGACGCAGGTCTTTCGCGTGGTATATCCCCACTTCTTTTCCCGATGGATCCGTTATCAAGTAACGGTTAGGTCCCATTACCTTCTTTATGCGGCTTTTTAGGAATCGCCTGTCCAGCTTGGCGTTGTAATGCCCCGCGGCGTCACTTTGGCGGAAGTTTCGCCGGAAAACTTCATCTCCTTCTTTGAAATTAGCAGATCGTGACCGGAGATTGTACTGCGCTTCATTTGCACTACCTGCGGCCTTAATCTTCCGTCCGATTTGTTGGCGGAGGTCTCCTAGACGTTCGTGGGGCTCCAGCGCAACGACGGGGTCTCCCAAACACTTTAATTGCCGTAACAGTCGGTATGATTTACCGTGGCAAATCATGTGCTGTCCAAAGGCGGCAAAGTAAGGGGCGACACCGGTGACAGAATGATACGAGGATCGCAGGGCGCATGTGATGGCAGACAATCGCCGATCCCAATCCTTTTGAGATGGGTGAACGTAGGAACGGATCGCAGCCAATAGGGTGCGGTTCAAACGTTCTGATGCGTTGGACTGAGGAGAGTATATGGGCGTCAGTTGGTGTTCAACGCCATACTGCTCAAGTAGGCTCTTAAACTGCCGAGACCGGAACTGTACTCCATTATCTGAGTACACACTCTCTGGAACACTGAACACATGAAATACCCGGTTCTCTAAGAATTTCACGATCGATGGAGATGTAAACTTACGGATAGGTTCCACCATTGGGAATTTTGAGAGCTGATCTAGAACGACTATAGCTCCGATGTGTCCCATTGAAGACCGAGGATATGGACCGAGTAGATCGATGTATAGACGCTGGAACACGCGTTCTGGAACGTTGAGTTGACCCATAGGAGGTCGAAGAGGCTGGTTGGGCGCTTTGGTGCCTTTACAGGTCTCACAGGCGCTCACGTAGTCTTTGACCTAGGATGCCATTTTAGGCCAAAAGAAGTATTTCTTGAGTCGCCGTAGAGTCCGACCGTAACCTCCGTGGGCACTTAAAGGATGGTCATGTGCGCGGAGGATCAGATGTTGTGTCATTTCCTCCGGTACCCAGAGTTTCCAAGACTCTTCTTCCTGCCATGGATCACCAGTGGCGTATTCATTTCGTCTATACACATAGCCGTCTATTACCTTCAAATCAGGCAGCTGTGTTTGTTGTGTCGCTATAGTTTGCCTCAACTCTTTGTAGCTATCTGATTCGAAATGTGGGCTGTCCAAATCTATTTCGATGGGGTCCTCGTCAGTTATTGTTAATTCGGCTCCCTCTGGGGAAAACATCCGTGAGAGAGTGTCGGGTACGATGTTCTGGGTTCCTTTCCGATGTTTGATGGAGAACTTGAACCCTTGCAGTTTAAGAGCCCATCTGGCTAGGCGTCCACTTAAATCTGCCTGGTTCATCAACCATTGTAGTGACGCGTGGTCCGTGATGATCTCGAATTGGTGGCCCTCGATATACGCTCGGAATTTCTTCACAGCCATTACCGCTGCCAAACATTCTTGCTCGGAAACAGTATAGTTTCTTTGGGCCGAATTTAGTTTATTGGACATGAAGGCGATGGGAGCTTCCTCTCCTTCGTCGGTCAATTGCACCAGCACGGCTCCTACTCCATGTTGACTTGCGTCACAATGAATGGAGAAGGGCTTCGTGAAGTCGGGGCTTTGCAAGACAGGAGCTGATGTGAGGGCTTGTTTAAGCTATTCAAATGCCTTTCGACTGAGCTCGGTCCAAACGAACTTCCCCTTCCGCGACATGTCTGACAGGGGCGCTGAAACTGTTGCATAATTCCGAACAAACCTTCGGTACCAGCCGCACACACCAAGGAAACGTCGTAGCTGCTTCACAGTTTTTGGTAAGGGGAACTCATCAATCGCACGAGTTTTGTCTGGATCCGTTTTGATAGTGCCATGTCCTATGACATGACCTAGGTATCGGACTTCTTTCATGACAAACTTACTTTTCTGTACGTTGATGGTGAGTCCCGCCTTACTGATGTGCAGGGCTACTTCTTGTAGAAGTAGGAGGTGTTGATCGAACGTTTCCGTGATGAGTAACAGATCATCAAGGTACACGAACACTTGGTGTTTTAGGTGAGGTGGGATGACCTTGTCCATCAACCGAGTCATCGTTTGCGGCGCGTTACACAGGCCAAAGGGCATTGTGACGAACTGGTATAATGGTCGTCCAGGCACTGTGAAGGCGGTCTTGTCCCTTGACCCCTCATCGAGTGGAATTTGCCAGAAGGCGTCTTTTAGGTCGAGACTGGTGATATAATTGGCTTACGGTAGTCTCCCTAGTATTCCATCGATGAGTGGAAGAGGGTACGCGTCCTTGATGGTAACCGCGTTTACCTTACGGGCATCAAGACAGAGGCGGACTTTACCTGGCTTCACCACCAAGGTTACCGGTGATGACCAAGCACTTTGGGACTCCTCTATGACCCCCAACTCGAGCATCCTATCTAGTTCCGCATACACCAATTTCTCCAAGGCCGGCGAGATGGCGTAGTGTCTCTGTTTAATCGGTTTACTATCGCCAACGTCGATGGCGTGTGAGACTAGGGTGGTGCGGCCGAGGCCTTGGGTAGCGTAAGATGGGAAAGCAGCAATGGATGCTTCCAGGCGTTGCCGTTGGTTAGGCGTCAGGTCATGCCTATCGGGAGTAGAAGTGATTTCGTTGACATTTCTGGTTTTTAAAGACAAATCTGTGAATAAATCTGAGGCCAGTCCAAAGCGAAGGACGAAATCGACACCAAGGTATACATTCTGAGTCAAAGACGGAATAATGTAGAACGTAATATCCTTCGTCTGACCCCTGAACGTCACGGGTGTGGTTAGTTTACCTCGTATAGGGTGTTTGGTGCCATCAGCTGTACTGATTTCAGTGCGCCAGGATTTAATCAAGTTCGGATAGTCTTGGAGCACCTTCGAGCCAAAGCTCGAGGCAAGACAACTGATACTGGCACCCGTGTCGATCAATACAAACACGGTCTCGCCCAACACTTTAATTGGATGATAAGGTCTGATCTCATTCTCAGCAACATCCGAGATGTTACAAGAGTTTAAGGTTTGACGGCAGGTGCGCACTCTCTTGCGGAAATTCCGCCAACGACGGGTTGACCATTTTGTCGTGCACGAACGGGAAGTGACGACTTCGGAAGCAAATATTCGCTCTCGAGCCACCCGATATTCCTGCAGTCTAACATGATAAGGTTTTAGCGTGCGTACCTGAGGCTGCCGCGGTTCTTCTGGCAGTGACTGCGATGGTCGTTTTAATATTGTCGTTGGTGAGGTCTCCGGAAGAGAGTGAACATCCGCAGTCGTAATGGTCATGGCTGGTGGGTTAACGTCATGTTGGTTGGGGTGAGCCGCTGACTGAGGAGCTACTGCTGGGGTTTCGAGTACCGCTGAGGTGGTCGGGTACTCTTTTGGCCGTTTTTTCGCGCGGCACATTCAGAACAGTCCGGGAAGTAAGTGTCCGGCTTGCCGCAACCGTAGCAGAAAACCTTACGTTCTGCTCGGCATGAAATGAACCGGTGTCCGGTTTGGTGGCAATTCCAGCAGGTCGTAAGACTTCCCACTGCTGCTACAGCAAGATGGTCTGGGTCCAAATCATCCTCCAGATCTAGGGTGGTATAATCTGGGGCCAATTCCACGATTCCTCGTCGAGGACCCGTCCTGGTTAGTAAGTATGGCCGGTCCCGTAGGTCTTCCTCAAACCCTTCTATGCGACGCACATTTCTCAGCAGGGCCTCCATACTCTGTGGATCGGAGTTCACGATGTGCCGACGAATCTCCGGTCTCAGATTTCGGTTTAGCAGGCGCAGAATTTGGGTAGAAGACAATGGCTCTGACAGCTGGTCATTCAACCGAAGGATATCGGCTCGATATTTATGGAAGGACTCGTCCGGACGCTGCCATCTAGCATTCATCTTATCCAGGACTAATTCGTCCATGTCGACCGTAGGGTATTCCATGCGGAGTACCTCTTTCAGCCGTGACCAGCGTATGGATGGTGGAGCTGAATGTATTCTCCAATATGTCTCCAGGGCTGCTCCCCTAAGCAGCATAGGCAAGTACCCTGCGAGCGCTGTGCGGTCTCCTGCTAGCATCTGCTCAATCAGTGACTCCACCCGACTTATGAAAACCTCTACCGTTATCGTGTTGGGTTCCCCACTGAAATGTAGATTCCATCCCTGGATGATGCTGGGGATCTGTGTCGGCTTCAGCCGATACATGTCGTGTGGATGGAAGCGATGGTCCGGCGGAATCACGGGAGCTTGATTAGGTGGCGGTGCTTGGCTCAATTGGGGCCGGTAAACTGGAGCCAACGGGTTCATTGCTGTACCTGGCCGGATCCGTTCGGGATCACGCCGCGAGTCTACCGGGAAATCCCACGGATTTGGGTCCGAATCCCACATAGGAGGAGTTCTTGGCCGGGGTGGTGCGGGGTTCTCTCTCTGAATTTCTAGCGAGGCTAACCGGGTGGACATGTCCTGTACGAGCGACATCAGATCTTGCAAAACTGTCGCTTCCACAGCCACAGGGGGTCTCGCTTCTTCTGCAGGCGGAACTGCTTCAGCACTGTAATCTTCCTCTCGTGCACTCCGTGTCGTGGATGAAAGGGGTCCGCTTTTGGGGACAGCTCCACTTGCACTGGAGGACTGAGGTCGTTCTGTTGCTGGCTGTGCGATTTCTAATGACTGACGACAGAGCGGGCACGTGGATGAGGTTTGCCGCAGTTGGGCCAAACACAGCTGGTGTAGCCTGTGTCCGCATTGCAACCTCTGGCTTGTGGTTTCGTCCATGTCCTCGTGACAGATGGAGCACAAGTGAGCTGGTCCGGCATCTGACCTTAACTTCCTCCTCTCTGGCGTGCGTTTGGTGGGCATGCTAAATGAAATTTATTTTCTAAGTAATATTTAACTATAACTATCTATAATTAATGAGAAAAAAGTGAAAAAAAAAGAATGTAATGTATAATATATATAGCTTCCAAGTGGCCGTCAGTGGCGAACTATAAAAGTACCTCAAAAAATAATGTATGAAAAAATTTAAGTGGTGATTGAACTATCAAAAAAAATAATAACCGGTCTTTCCCTTCCGTCCATCCTCCCAAGTATGGACACCATGGCACAATCCTTCCAAAACGTTTCAGGGACACTCTCTTGTGGCACCATGAAAATCAGGGTTCAGAAGTGATCCCTCATTAGCAAACTTCTCAAGTTACAACTTGTCAGCCCAGGGTGGGATTCTCATCCACAAGCAGCGCGTGTCTTGTCATGGATAGTCATGGATTAGCTAATCAGCCAATCACATGAAATCAAAATCCATGTAATTTAAGACACTTAGGCACCGCTGGTTTGGGGAGCGGATCAGAATCCTCCGCAAAATAGATGTTGGGATAATAACTTCCGAACACAAAAAGGGACTCTAATATCATTTGGCCTTACTAGTTATACAATGGTGGTAAACCACCAAAGTATAAGTCAAAAGCAGGACCAAACGACATTGATGTCCAGGGACTACACACGTTCGAAAGTTATTAGGCTGCTGGGGCACGATTAGTGCAAAAACCCTCGGGAGTTATCTACCCGCCAAAATTCCTAACACCTAGTGGGGACACCTAGAGACGATGGACTGTCTCTTGCTCACGACTGATGATACAGCCGGGCTTTTCGGGCCCCACGTTGGGCGCCATTTGTAGTGTATAAAGAGTTCCAATAAGTCCGTGAAGGACCGCAGCGATGTTCTGCTGCCTCGGCAGAGGAAGGTGTTGATTCCTGCCGAGAATGCCCTCGTCCGGAGACGCGTGAATGCGCTGGCAGGCCAGCATTGCGGTGTCGTGGGGCGGGTTCGTTTCCCCGGCACGTGGACTCACTACAAAACATTTCGCATTCACGAATTGCTTGCAGAGATCAAGAGGACGACCGAAGTCGCAAATCTGTAGATAACCTCCACGAAGGAATTACGACTTGTTGCGAGAACAAGTGCAACCTGACAAGAAAGACTAATTTGGGGGTGACCTCGTCCTTACCCAAATACATTCAGGGCCCACAAATGAAAGAGGGGCAACCGGGTGGTGGTGGAGCCCCTTCATGCCCACCCAACCGGAATAAATCCAATGTTAAACTGTTGAAGTGGCCAGGTATTCCTCTTCTGAGTGGAAAACTCATACAACTTGAATCATATGAACTTTCCCATCAGAAGGGGAGTACCCCGGTGACCAATTTATGTCATAGAATTATACAATTGAATTGCATAACTCGATGCCATAAAAAGGCACTTGGCTTGGGCCACTCAACCCATAAAGTCTCCTGAAACAAAAGAAGAAATTACTCTGTACCCGGCGGCTGGCTCATATTTTGGGGTGGAAGCCTGCCACCGTACCGGGTCCTATACCCGATTGGAAAAGACCGGAAGGGAAAAGACCAATTTTTAGTTCAACAATTCATATTTTTTTTTTTTTTTTTATTGTGTTGTTTCTCTTTAATTAATATTATATATTGTCGTGTAGATGTTACTCCTATTTTTCTTTTTATACCATGCTAAATTTCCAACTTATTCAAATTGACATTTTACAGAGAACCGCGTTTTCACAATTCAGCATCAATTTTGGCAACTAAGGAGGATATCTCCCACAATTTAACAGAATTATAAAGCATAGACAAAAACATCGACTTATTCAATTATTCGTTATGGTAATGCTTTGTGCTTTGAGAAAAAAAAAACAAAATTCATTTGATTCCACGAATTGTTCGAAGCGAACAGAGTCAAGCTTGAGATTGATATATGCGAATGCGAGAGTACGATTCCAATTGATTTGTAAGGAGTGTTAAGAAGTTTGTAAGCTACACTGTAATTGATCTGTCATTACTACCCGATGGCACAATATGCAGCAAAAGTATTCATGAACTGGGAACAAATCAATTTGACTTATAACAAAGGCAAAGGATTCGGAGAACGTTACTTGAAAAATTTTAGCTCAATCTGAATTGAAATTTAGAACATTTAAGTGTTCAGGAGTTAATTCATGTGTAGCTGAAACTCTCACAATTCTCTATTATATATATATATATATATATATATATATATATATTTTTTTTTTTATTATAAATATTAATAAATATATAATATTATACTGATATTAAATAATTTTCGTAAATAAGGAATCTATATGTATTTTTTTCAATAAATAGGTAAATAATTAATATATATAATAAAAAGATATAAGTAAAAGGGGTACTTACAATACCTTTCCCTCGACGACGAGCGCTCGTTGACGATTTGGAGGTAAGCAAGTCCTGGAATTATTTTTTTTTTTATCGTATTAGTGTACCGGTTGTAACTTATGAGTCACGACTTCATTCTTTTGGTAGCGTAGATTCACATTCGTATACCAAATATTAGTACACGAGTATGAGGGCATAGAATATATCCTAAGTGTGTATACAATCCTATAAAAATTTAGCTATCAAAGGGCGAATACAGGTAGACCTCTCTGAATATCACAACCGTATAGACTTCGAACGTGGTAATGCTCGCTGCTACTTATTCTACGGCTTTTAAGGTTTAATACTCCTTTATATGCAATCCGTTGGTCAATATATGAATTGAGTGATTTGACTAATTCTTCCGGATCTAACTTTTCAGCTGATTTATCACTTTTTGTTGAACTATATTTGAATACACCATGCGCCTTTTTGCATCCAAACGGTGTGTTTTCCCAGAAACAGGGAGTACGGTCCCGCCGTTTCTCAATCAACATGTGCCGCTCCGTACAATGAAGATCTTCACCTCGGCCTTCCAACCACCTGTTGCACCACACTTCGGGACCTAATGCTGATGGCTCATGGCGGTATTGGCAGCTGCTATCATTTTTTTACAGGCACTGTCGTAGAAAAAGTAGCAATATGTGAAGTTTTTCCTTTATTTTTTTTTTTTCTTCTTCTTTTTTTTCCGCTGTGCATCCACAGGATGGTAGAAGTTGTCTCTGCCACAAACGGTTTTCTTAGCACGTCTCCCTCGCCAATATTCACATCACTTCACCTCACTTGATCTTCTCCGCCTTGTGCACGGAGCGGTTTATGGGAAACTGTTCCCTGAAAACATGTTCGAGGCAAACGCAATAACCTCGCTCGTACCATATGGAAATAGAAGTGCCATCTATGTGTGAACATGCGGTGGTGATAATGCACACTCATTTCGGTTATTTTTAAAATTCTAAATTGTTTATTTTTTTGTGTAGATTCGATTAAGTTTTCAATTGAAAGCAATTTATGTTTATAATTATTAGGCGTAATTAGGGGGAAATAAATCGAAAGAATAGGACAGGCACGCGTTAATTACCAACAAACAAAACAATTTTTAATTAATATTATGGTTGGAATGGGTAAAATTTGACAATTTTTGTGGGGTTTAAATGATACAATGATTTTATCGTTCCTATAATTTAAGGGGTTAACCGTTTCGTTCTAAGCATTTGCATACCGCATTACACCGCAATTAGTTAAATTATGTTCAAAAGATATTGCAATAAAATCACTACACATTAAAACAGTTTTAGAATTTTGTTTCCCGGGTGTTAAGTACAAAATAAATTTTTCCCTTTAATTATTTTTCATGCGAAAAAAAAAAACGAGTGTCGCGATGAGGAAGGTGACTGAATGGTTACTCCTTGTTAAATTGAGTTGGTGCTGTGTGCCTGTGTCAGCGCTGCTTTTAGAGCCATAGCTCCTAGATTACTACAGCGCATCTTGACAAAAAAGAGAAACTCTAGAGAAAGTCAGCGGTGAAGTATCTGGGGATCATGACCGACTTCAAGATAAGTTTCTCTGAGCAAATCAGGGCAACGGCTAAGACGGCTGCTTTGGACGTATCGGCTCTGAGTCAACTTATGGCCAACGTAAGGGGACCTTATCCATCAAGGAGACGCCTCTTGGATGAGTGTTGTCGGGTCAGTACTAATGTATGGAGCAGAAATATGGGGCAATACTCTCAGTAAGGAGGTGTACCGAAAACATTTGCCATAGGTTCAGAGAAGAGGAGGACATATCCGACTATCTCTGAGAGTTATTTGAGGCATTATACGTCTGGCCCTTCTTGCTAGAGAGAGAGCAGCGCTATTTACTTGCGTCAAAGTAAGGAAACGAGGGAGATGGTTGCTTACTAGAAGAGATGGCGCTCCCTTAATGATTGGCAGCAGTCTTGGGTTAGTTGCACGAAGAGAAGGTGGATCGCATGGCTCATCCCAGTTCTGAAATTGTGGTTTCACTGAAGGTATGGTGAGACTGACTTCTATTTGGCCCAATTTTTGAGTGGGCATGGGTGTTTTTAGTCTTACCTGCACAAGATTGGTGGGTCACTGTCCTTTGACTGTCGATATTGCCCAGTGGCAAAAAATTGACGGGATCTCTACAAGGAGACCAAAGAGCTCTCCCCGGATAGTATTATTGCGTTGGTACACGGATAAGTTAACAAATCGGACCATGTAGCACATTATGTTTGGGCAGTCCTAAAATATAAAAGGGACTCACAGCATAAAGGAAACGTGGTGACTTAAGGATCGCTTGTCTGGCAGTTCTTCTTCCTCCCTCCTCTCTACTAAAGTAGGGGGTCCCCCAACATGAAGGCACCTCACGGCGTAGCGAAATAAGACCTGGCGCAAAGCAATATGTGAGTTGTTCCAGGCTAGGTTCTCAGGTTGACAGGGGAGGTGTTTAGAGGGTAGTTCAGTTGCTTACAAGCATGAAAGCCCCACACTCAGTGCTTAAATAGTAATAAAAAGCGAACGATATCTACGGACCGTTGTTTAAACAACTCCTGAACTAATTACTCTACTTCAAATGTCATTTCAAGTGTAACCATTTTTCTTACGTGTTCTAGCACAATATGGGTCGCAATTGCTAACTGATGCCATGGGTCCATAAAGCGGTTTGGTGTTGGGTAGTGTTCAGGTACAGTGGCAGCATTTGGAGCTCAATCGATTGGTGAATAATATTATGGTTCCAGCGTGGGCATTGTATACAGCCTACATTATCCATTTCTTACTGGGCTACAATTTAAATTTAGAAACCTTAATTCACGTTAATGAAAAGACTGCGCGATATACAATTACTTCAATTAACTTTACTTTATAACAAATATTTCACGGTTTAAAATCATATTGGCTTGAAGTGGATTTCATTTATTTTACAAGGTACTTTCCAAAATAAACGAGACTTTTGTCATAAAATTTTTTTAGTGGTACCATCTGTGAATGAGATTAAAAAGCTACATCCCTCCCTGACTTCCAGTGAAAGTTTGGTGACATCTACTTCAGTGGAAGCGAAGTTATTGCGTCTAAAGTGATAGTATATTTGTGTCATCGGCACAAAAATGAGTTTCGAACAAAGAGCTAATATAAAATTTTATTTTGAAATCAGAGTTCATGAGTGGCTTACACGTTTAGAGATGATCGTGAGGACATAAATGACGATGAACATACGGGCTGCCCAAAATCAGTGATCATCGAAAACTCCATCGAAATTGTGCTCAATTTATCAAAAATGAGCCAAAATCACTTGTGTCATGAAAATCTACTCTTGTGACTGATGTTTTGACTAGAAATCGCATTTTAACCATCAATCACTCACCGGTTCTGTGACTTCTACCTATTCGGAAAATTGCATTTGGCCATGAAAGGAAAACGCTTTGCATCCAAAGAGGGCATCCAAAAGGCTGGTACCAATATTCTGAAGGACATTCCGGTCAATGAGCTGAAACCCTCTTTCGAAAAGCAAAACAGTATATCGAGGCTGTAGAAGACTATTTTGAATAAATAAACTCAAATTTATCAGAACAAGGCTCCTGTCGTTTCTATTTTAGCTCAGTCTCGTTTATTTTGCAATGCACCTTGTATATTAAAAATGAAAAAAGTTTTTAGAGGTTTGACAATAACGGAGTATAAAATCTAGTCTTAATCAAGAAAATTTGAAGCATTAAATCCGTAATACCATTCGAGCTAGTGAGAAAAATTTAAAAGTATTCTTGCTTTGACCGCTATTTGATAATTAATTATAAAGAAGTAATTGAATTGAAATTAGCCTTAATGCTTTATTTATTGCTCTCACCTTTAATACCAACTCATCCGCTTGTTTTACAGGGGGCCAAATCTGGAGAACACGGTAGATGGGGTAGTAGTTTGTAGCCCAATTTAGCCGTGGTGGCAGCAAAAGTATGAGCCAATGCGTTTTCCTGGTAGAAGAGCACTTTTTTCTTCGCCAAATGTGGCCTTTATTTTTGTAATCCTTCATCAAATTGGACCAATTATTGGGTAAAGTAGAGCACGTTTGCTGGGTGAAGACCACTGTTACGATTGCTCCTTGGTCTTTGGTGTGTACAAGTGGAACCACGTTTCGTCAACGGTTACGAAACGATTCCAAAATTCCTTTGAATTGCGCTTAAGCAGCATCAAACACTGCTCTGAAGCGGTCCCACGGTTGCATTTCTTGTCCAGGGTGAGCAAATGTGACACTCGTTGCGCCGACAGCTTCTTCATGCAAAAAATTTCATCCAGGATTTGACTACTGTCTTAGCTATCTAACGCACCTTCAATCGGTGGTCTGCCAAAAGAAGCTGATGGATTTTTGTCACGTAATCCTCCATGGTAGCCATTTTTGGCGGCACCTGAGCATGGTTCATCAAAAGTCGACGTGTGAGCACGTTGAAACTCGCTAAATGAATTTTTCGCGGTCACAATTGCAGAAGTAAAGTCACCGTTCACAGCATCCAAATGCTCTTTTATTTTGCTGCGTGATTCCCTTTCAAAAACAAGAAACAAATAACCGATCGATATTGCTTTTTCTCCGATTTCTTAAAATCTGCAGACACGCCTGCTTCCACACATGGTCAAACCAAAACAACCAGTCTAATTTGGCTGAAATTTAGATAGTAGTTATAGACAAGAACGTACCACACGATAATGAATAGAAGCGCGATTGTGCGGTGAGGCTGAGTACTTACCGGACCGCCTTTCTAGAGCTCTCTTCGTGTGTCGATAGTTTAGTCATAAGTCATCACTTTCTCTAGTTTCAGGAATTTTTTCACTCATTGCTTCCAATTCACCTCTACTTCCCCTTAATTTTATAATTTTAATCAATTATCATTATAGTTTAAAAGATTTCTTCTTTCCTCATTTGTCTCTTTCTTTCTCTCCAGGTACTAGTCTTTAGCAGGTAGAGCTGCTGTTTGAAAGTTTAAATCTCAGAACTATTGGTTGCTGCCCTGATGGCACATCAAACTTTCTGGTTAAATGGTTGTCTTTGTCTCTACAAGTTCTTCTTTGAATGTTTGAGGCTTAGCACTAAGTTCTAAAATTCTGCTGAAGCCCCGATGCATTGTTCCGTCTTCCAGAGCAGTTTTTCTCCGAGTTTATAATAGCTTCAGGTATCAAGTTTGATAGGTATGGAAAGGTTGATGGCCTCTTAAATATTGGGTATCAAAAGCGTTTAAGGATGATCTACTCAGATTGGAAGGAGACCTTCAAAACTTTTTTCGGAGATGATCATGAAAGGCACCAAATGAAAAGTATTGATGCGAACATTTCACAACAAGTTGTTTCCATCAGAGGTTGCAAAAGAAGAAAAAGTATACAAAAAATGCGACCTTTGAAATGAAAAATCAGTTTACGTCTTCATCAATACAATAACCAATACCTTAAAAATGGATTCTTTCAACTTTATTAAATACAGTGTGATTTGTAAACTTTATATTATCTCTAACAGAAAAAACTTAGTATCTTCAAGTGCAATGAAATACAACAAATAATTGTTTGTATTTTTTGCTCGGAAAGCCATCAGGCCATATTTCATTGAGTGAACAGTCGCGTTTTGACTCCTTGGAGTCATCTTCAGCGACAGCTTTTCAAGAAAAAAGAGAATTGACCTGTGGATATTAAATAAACAAAATAATTTACTACTTACTTATTCTACACAATTTATAAAAATCCAGCTGCATTCAAAGAAGTTCTTAATCATTTGAATTCTGTATATTCTACATTTCTCTTGATAGTGTTGCATGCCCAAATAATTGCACGAGTAACTGTCACTATTCTTCACGTTCACATGAATGAAATCATCTAAAACAATCACAGCAAATGCCTCACAATAAATCAAAACAATTACATCACCAAAAGTAACAACGATAAACATTTGGCAATAAATCAAAGCAATTACATGGTCTAAAGAATCATCAATTATCATGATCACCAATCATTGTGGAACAACTTGTATACGTCGCATTCATAATAGACTATCTGCGCCAACAAAAATCATTGATGAATAATCTTCGATCGATAAAATACCAAAATAAAATCGTAAAGTTATCTCATTGTATTCTTCTGTTTGGAGTATACTCCTGTAAATTCAATTCGCAGTTACGAGTATTTTAATATTGTAATACTCCTTCTGATGAAACATAATGAACTGTTGAATCCCAGTTATAAATAAGCTAAGAGATAAATGAGTTGATAGTTTTGCATTTGAAAGAAATACGTTTGAGTTTTTTTTTTTTTTTTTTCTGAACTATTGAATATCCTCGAGTACCTACAAATTGACGACGCTACACTAATTTCTATTTATAATAATATATATCATTTTTGCAATATTGAAAAAAATCTCAACGAAAAACCTTCGTAAGTGCTTGGATGTTTCTGCGTCTTCACATAAGATTTCCCTCCCTAGGGTAAGTCATTATGTGAGCCTTAAGCCTACATTTTCCTTTATCTGCAGGAAAATAAATTTATATGCATGTGTGTACACAGGCATCAATACATACAGCCACGCATCCTTAATTGCGGTAGCATATAAACACTTGAATGTTAGAATTTCCTTGAAGTTCCAACTTAACTTCTATTATCGCAGGAAAGTTCAAGAAAGTTAGGACTTTATCTTTGCGTTCTACTTAAGTAATTTGTAACTTATTGTTGTGTCTCGTTATGTCATAAAAAATTATGTAATGAGTGAGTCGTTTCGCGAATATATCGCATTAATATGCTTGGCTAAGTGGAAATTGTGATATTATTTTAATTCCTAAGTGGAAAATGTTTAGATATGAAATTGGCTAAACGACTGTGATTATGATTTCTCAAGAGCTGTTAAGTTAGTTGAAGTTGTTGAGAAGTTTTGTTATTTCATTTCCATACTTTTTAGTATGTTTCGCTTAACTTTTGAGTAGTTAATTCAGTAAAGAGAAATCAATTAGAAATATGTGATTGTTTTAAGATATTTGATTGTCATAATCAGCATTACAAAGTTATCAAATTTATTTGAAATTCAAGGATTTCCAAACGCAAAACGGGGTAAACTGTTTCAAAATGTCCGTCTCTCCTTGTATACCTCACCTTTGTCACCACACTGTTAACACCTGAGACATCCGACCTTTAATCCCGTAAAATAATTTTACGAAGCTTTCGATAAGTTGAAAAATTCCACGTTCGAAGAAGCTTTGGTTTTTAGAAGCGAAGAACTGGGAAAACGCATTTTCAGCAACAAGATCGCAATCGAAAGTTATTATTTTTCACTTGTCTATCAATTTATATTCCAACTGTTTGTACACAAAAATCACTTCACTAAATATCGCCTTATAATTCGCGCTCCGCTCTTATCGTGGTTTTTACTTTTACCCTTCCCATTCATTCAACTCAGCTTAATATAGGGTTTCTAGTCATTCAATCCATTTCTCGTATATTGTCGAATGTTCTGACGAGAACTACCTGGAATATTCGAGCAGTTCGGAATATCCGCAGTGACGCCACTTTCAGATATTGATCATGGATCTACTTGGTCGGTTCTTTTGCTTTCGAGTATATTCGTTTATTTATCATGATGTTATTAATAGCTGCAACAACAATTGTGACAGTAGCTCGCATGTAACAATATAATGTTCTCGGTCCGCCTCAAGCTTGCTGTATAAACCAGTACCTGCCCAAAGTTATTTCCTTTCGAAAACTTTTAATCATTCTATAGTACAAGCACTCTAGTTCCAGCAGATCTGAAATCCATACGTCAAACTTGTCGAACCACGGTCTTGTAACAGATAACTTTGACCTTTTGATCCATCCTGCAATAAAAGTGTCGTCCAAGCGACATGACTACTTCTTGTACTTTACTGAAGATGATTTTGAGATGTTCAAAATAGTACAGATACTGATCGAGATGAACAGTCATGTATCGAAAGCAAGATTTATGCGGCACCTGTTCTAAACTACTATCACCAATCATAATGTAGAAATCCTTCCAGTTACATTTCAGGTCTTGACTGGCCCCTGCAGCGTTGTCCAAAACAAAATCGTTCCACACTTCAGCGCCTTGACTTTTATTCGCCAATCGTCGGTGTACAGCTTCACATCATTTAACATTTTTGATGATTGCTCTGAACCATGGTAAGCTTCCGGTTTGCTGTATACTCGTATATGATCAGATCATCAGCTTGCGAATGAACATTGAGAGAAGCACAGGCGCAGTAACTGTTCCCTGCTGTAGACCATTCAAGATCTTAAAGTCAGGCATTGTCGTCGAATTTCCATCAGTTGCAACAAATTACTTCCCGTAAAACATATTCCATATCATGACGACAAGGTGTCGACGGAACCTGTCCAGTAGGAGTTTAAAAATTAGTGCAACTAACCACTCCGTATCGAAGGCTTTTTCCATATTAATAAAACACGCTCCAACACTTTCTCTTTTGTTTACTTTCCAACAGATGCCTGAGGCTACTTTGGTCATTGCATATATAGTCAAATGCATGGCACAAAAACCAAATTGGCAATTCGGCATCAACTCATATTTCTCAATGTGGGCATTTAATTCTTCGTTCAGTATCACTCCAACCACCTTGCTGATGTTAGACAGTAAGCTGATCGGGCGATAGTTTTTAGGGCACAAAGATTCTCTTCATTTCTTCAAGATCAAAAATACTTTCGCCTTTTTCCTTGCTCAAAATGTTGTTGAACAATATGCAATGACTCCTAATAGCAACCTCAAGCAAATGTCGGAGAGAAATATTTTGAATATTATCAATACCATATGATTGCTTGTTGATTATCCTGCCAAATATAAATCGCAAGTCTTTATAGCTGACAAAAAAATCAATGAAATTCAATTTCGGTATGCGGTCAGATGTCAATGTTACACTTAAATAAATAATTGATTCGCCATTCAAGCTTGATTTGAAGTCACAAACTTTCGCTTCAATGGCCTCTGAAAGTATTTGGTTCCCTCTCAAGGTTTGGTAGATGAACTAATTCAATCATCAGGACAAGTTTCTACAATCCATCACATATAATTTTATTTCCATTTCTATCCGAAGTCATACTATCAGTTTCGACACCAGCCCTATCCAGGAGATTCATCTCATCACTAGCATTTTCAAGGCTCGGCTTCTACTCATTTTCATGAAAACACCATTTGTTTCAGTGGACGTATACCCCTCAGTTTTTCAACCCATTGATTGCTGATTTCACTCCTGGAGTATAAACGGTTTAAGTCACGAACATTCTTTATGTGTAATTTTAACGAACCCAACGAGGAACGGTTGTAGATTAACAATCACCACTAAATATTTTTGACACGTGTGAGAAGGCTTTTGCATCTTTTTAACCTTGCAATGGTTGCCACCTCATACCCTTCCATATTGTTTCGATGTTTAACCTTGGGAACTACTTTCTCAATCGTTTGCAACATATGAATTTGTCCTAGGGTATGTTGAGAGCTCCATCCTATATAGGTTGCACCTGTATTCAATTTGGTTTCCTATTATTCACGATTTCAGGAATACATCTCTTGGATTATTGTTGGCGTTCAGCCATGATATATCCCGGGCATTTGGGTCATCAGCCTGTTCAATTCTAGTATTTCGAACAAGGAACGAGCTCCACCTTAAATTTGAGAGTGTTTCGACCTGGCGTTGAAATTTTTAAAATCGACACTCCAAGAAATTCAATGTTCTTGAATTCGATTTCATCAATATTTTAGAAACAATAAGGAATTTTAATTAATTTGCCCGCAGCCTTCCCCCCAGCACCATTCACTATATCGGTTCTTGCGAATTCAAAATTCTTGAACGCCATTGACTGCCATGAATTGAGGTTGGTTTCAGCGAGAAGCATGATATCAGGCTTTTCGTTAACCATGAATTTACGTCGATGCAGAGTAACAATGGAGTTGACGTTGATCGAGAAAAGACGAAGGTAATCCATGGGAATGTGACTGGATGACGTTTGAAAGATCCAAATGCGGAAAAACAAAGTTAATTTCTGAATCTTATTTAGTGGTTTTTTCCGGTAAAGAATTAAGTTGCTCGTAAATTTTAAGAAGGAGCTCATTGTTGCTTCATACTTTATTTACATTATTTGCAGCATTGCCAGCTGGTCCTTTAGTGGCGAATGTCAATAATACCCCGGACTTGACGAAATTGGAAGGTATGACACTGCGGTGTACTTTGTTTACTTTGGAATAAGTTTATCTTTTGCATCTTGATCTTACAGTTGATGCAGCACAATTTTTCTCTAGGCTCCGTCTGATCTAATTAACACCCACCAGGGGCATGAATTTCTTTACATTTTATGCACCGATATTGCCCGGTGCCGTTGGCAGCAGCTGACACCGATAACAACAGTTGACTTTTCTTCTCTGGAGACGTTTCTACCTCACCACTCTGAAATTCATGTATCTTATCTATTGAATGGTACTTAGACTACTTTCTGATTCCGAAATCGCTTATCTCTTCCACTTTGTCCCAATACATTTATTGGAGGAGCTTTTTGCTTGCTATTACAGAGGAACCAGCCAAATCGAGAGTTGATTTCTTTTTCTAATTTTTAATTTTTGAATATTGAATAAAATTTACATTAGTATCATTTTTGGAGACACATTCGACATTTTAAATATCCAACTGACATTTTAAAATTAGTTTAATTTTTGAATGCTATGAGTGAAAAGAAAGAAAATGGGGATCTGTTATGAATAACAAGAGACACTCTAACAACTTACTACCTAGCTGTCAAGTATCTTGGACACTAAGAGCCCCTTTTGCAAGAATTCCTTCATTTCCGAAACTCTAAGTACTCCAATGAGAATGGTTAGTCAATAAATTTGTAAAGTTTAAAGTATAAAAACTCTTGCAGGGGGATTGGAATACTCATCGAGATTCGCATTCTTTGGGGAGTGCCACCCCCACAAACCCGAGGAACTTCCCGCCAGGGAAATGCCGGTCGACAGGAGCACTCTTGGAGGCTAGCATTCTTTGGGGAACACTGCTCCCACAGACTCGATAATATTGGGGTGCCGTGAGATTCCTCCTGGAATAAGAGGTAACAACCCTGACTGTATCTGGATTTCACTTTGGACAATGAACTGGAATTGATGCTTTGGGGTGGTGAATATGATGGATTGGACATAGTTCCTTTGCACGGTAACGACGAGGTGACACTCGTGCGTGAATGGATCCGATTTAACTATCACACCGTCCTAACAAAACCTTAGCAGACCTCGGAGTACGTTCGAAGTTTGCACCATTGGGTTGGTGGTGTACGTTCGGTTGACACGGATTCCTGATTAGCGCTGGTCTGGCTCTGAGCACTTGTCTCCATAAGGGCTTGTACTAACCCTCGTATTACCTCCCTACTCTGTAAAGATAAGCATGTTACCTGAGAGGTGACAACACACATGCATAGAGTGGACCCAATAAAACTGGAGCAACTAAAAAACATAAAATAAAATAAAAAAAAACAAAGAAAGGAATGCAAAAATAACAAGAATGACCACGATACTAGCGGATGAAGCAACGATGTTTGCAGCACACCGGGAGCGGTACTAAAGATGACAAGAACAACGATGAATACGACGCACGAAGAACTGAGATTAACAGACAATCTTGTCCAGAGTGAGACTCCTGCGGCGTTTGAGCGCAGCAAAAAAAAATTATGTCAACGCCAGAGCCTCCTGAAAAGGAAGAGCGGGCAACTTTGCAGGTCGTTCCAGATATTCGAGTAAGAGGAGGGGGGAATGAATAAAAAGAATATCGAGAATTCAATGATTACTGCTGCGGTAGCTACCGAAGCGACCGAGGCAAGTGTCGTGAATCCCGAAATAATAACGAATCATTCTGAAGTCCACAAAGAGATTATGGTTGGGAAAGAAAGTTGGGATCAGATAAATAATGGGCCGTTATGTGATTTCATTGCCACGATCAAAAATGTGGCTAAAGTTCTGTATTTGGAAACAGGAGCCGATAACGTCTTCCAAGAAAAGTGGTCGCAAAGTACAATTGTCGCACAGCCACATAAAGAACAAAAGCTAATATAAAAGCAGGAGACGTTGTAAAAAGCAAGCAATCTGCATGCCACTCACTACAATTCAACAAAAGAGTAAAAATTGGGCCCCTTGAACTAGAGGAGCTCCACCACCAAACATCAATAAAAGAATGGAATCTAGCCCAATTGAACGAAATTGGGATAAAAGAAGGAAGGAAGAGGCATTCGATGGACGTGGATTGCAAGATTAAGCTTTCCAGACATTGCTGACAAAAGGAGTGAAGACAGCCGCAAAGAGACTCCTTCAAAAAATGCCAGAAAATAAAGTCAGCATGGAAACCCAACAAGAAAAAAGACCTGAGACGAAACAGCAGAGAAAGAAGCCCCGACGAAGACCCCGGCAACAGGCACTGCTCGTAAGACCCCAAGATGGTCTGAAGACACCAACACTGCCATTAAAGCAGTATGAACAACGCGCTTGGGCCACCAGAGGGACAACGCATGACCATCATTGACTTGACAACAATTTCTGAATAAGGGCAAGATAAGAATAGAGTGTGTTATTTACAGGATACGGCGAAGACCAGCGCCTCTTCAATGTTTCAAATGCCTTGGCTATGGTGACACCACACAAGCATACAAAGGACCCGATAGGAGTTCCTTATATTACAAATGCATGGAAATAGGACATTAAATAAAAGAGTATACTAAAGAGGCATACTATATTCTTTGCAAGGATACTGGTCCAAGACCGAATTTTGGTCACATCATGGGATCAGGGCAATGTCGCGTTTTCTATGAAGCCCTAGTCAAAGCCAAAGCAAAACTGCGATCCTATAGCTAAACATACATCACAGTTCAACCGCCCAAAATCTGCTGGCGTAGTTTGCAAGGGACATGAAAACTGACTTTTTGCTGCTGAGTAAGAAACAACATAAGAAAAGTTCTGCATCAAGGTATCCTAATGAAACTGGTACTGCCGCCATTTTGTTCGTAACAGTGATTTAAAGGCCGAGGGCTGTGGGCGGGAGGATGGTTTCGTATGGGTTCGGTACTTGGGGGCCACCTTCTTTCATGTGTACCTAACGCCGAACAAATCGATGTCACCTTTCCAAGCCAAGCTGAATGTTTTGGAGGGCGCTGTCTCGAATGCAGATGGCAACGTGCTCGTTGGGGGAGACTTCAACGTTTAAGCAATCGATAGGGGTACGCGTCCTGGATGGAAGTGAAAGCTGCTATTAAGACCGTTTCAAAACAGACGAATGGACGTCAAACCCAGCGCAAAAGGCATGATTGGTTCAATGATGAGTGTCAAAATGCGTTTGACAAAAAAAATCAGGCATAAAAAGAATACTAGGTAGGAAAACCAAGGCAAAGAGAGAAAACTATGAAAATCTCCTAAATTCTCCTAAAGAGAACCTCCTTAATCCTCTGCATAGCTCCTGAATATCCAGATGTTTCTGGAAAATTTTCATTGGCCCCACCAACTCTTGATGAAGTTAGTTTCATCATCATAAAAAAATCAAGCCCGTAAGAATAATAATGCCCTGGCATCGATGAAATTCCAGTGGAGTTATTCACAAAATCATCGCACACATTTGGTAGCAAGAACATATGCCGAAAGAATGGAGCCAGTCAATTATACTCCCTACCCACGAAAAACATGACAAGCTACAGTGCAAAAACTACAGAGGCATATCACTACTTTGTAAAGTTAGGTGGTTTTAGAGCAGGCAGATCGACGATAGACCAATTGCTCACTTTCAAGCAGGTACTTGAGAAATGCTGGAAGTTCATCATAGACGTACATTACATTTTTGTTGACTTTAAGCAAGCATACGACTGTATTGATCGTAACGTACTGTACCAAATAATACTTTGCTTTAGCATCTCAGCCAAATAAGTCGGTCTTACCAAAATGATAATAACGGCAACAACCTCCTAAGTCCACATCAATAACCAGCACACTGATGCTTTTGACACTAATATCGGACTAAAGCAGGGAGACGTGATAAGAAAGCTACCTGTCGATACAGGAGGTACATTACTATATAAGTCAAGCCAAGTAGTAGCCTATGCAATCAACATCAACATTTTATCACGGTCATTAACAACTGCCAAAGAACTCTTCCTGAAACTTGACAGCGAAGCAAAACTAGTAGCACTACAAATTAATGAGATTTGTTTTGATCTCATGATGCAGTCGAGGAAAAATATCTAAAACGCCCAAAATATCACACTTGGCGATTACAATAGCAAAAATGTAGGCGGGTTTGTTTATCTGGGACATAAGAGTAGGTTTACGCAGAAAAAAAAATTAAGAATTGCGTAACAAAATGAAAAACGCTTTATTCGCCAATGGTGTGCTTTACTGAGCAGGTTACTAATAATATTGATATGAATCTTGGCAACGACAGATCAGTCACAGAACTCCTCTCGCACAGCAGCTGTTTGAATGCATTCGCATGGTTGGCATACATGAACGAAAAATGCAACTGCTTATTTTGGCGCCAAAATAACGAAACCCGGTAATAAAAGAGGTGAAATAAGCCGAAAAGTACAGCTCGCAAATGAAATATTTTATTCAATTTTGACGATCTTGAAGACCAGCTGCATGCGCAGGAAAACAAAGCTTCAAGTACACAAATCTATGATAAGACCTATGTTATACCATGAGTGTGAAACATGCGCCCTAACCCAAGGGTTCACAAATATATAGAGTGCCTTTGAGCGATGGGTCTTAAGGCGAATAATTGGAGCGAAGATAGACGGTGACTAATGGTGAATTCGATGTAACCATGAGCTGTATGAAATTTTTGACGAGCTGAAGGTCTCAACGATTGTAAAACTGCTACAGCAGCAATGAACTGACCACATGAATCGTATGGATGAACAAAAGGTATTCGTTGGGAGAACTCAAGGGCGGAGGCCAATGGGGAAACCAAGGAAACGGTGGTCTGATTCGGTCGATGAAGACAGTTCATTGTTGCTCGGATTTCAAAATTGGAGGTCACGATCAATGGACCGAGACAGTTGGAGGCGCTTTTTGCAGGAAGAACTGTAGTGCTATGAAGAAGAAGAAAGGTGCCAAATTAATTTCCAAGTTTCAACACAAAAACTTCCAACATGGTCACCATTAGAAAAGAAACAGGGATAATTTATTTCAACCTTTTTAGGGCATTTTGACGTCGGTTTTCTTTTCAGGGTTTTGTAAAGTAATTTTGCAAAACCCTACTAAAATCACGACTGTCTGTCCATTCATGCCTCACAGGACCTTTTCTCGCAAATGATATATCCTATAAACATCAAATTTTGTATGTAGATGTAAATTTGTGCCCCCTTCAAAGTTCAACTACAAAAAAATTGTACAAAGTGCTTAAGGGGGGCCTTGCTATAAAATGGAGGGTAACCTTGAAAAAAAAATTACAATAAAGATAGCCGATATGGGTATCAAGTGAATGCTTTGAAGAGCGCACATTGAGGAGAAACAAACGAAAATTGTGTGTCCTCCTCGCGAGTGGACGTCTGTGATCTGAAAAATTATACAGGTAGATATTTATGTGTACAACAAAAAGAAACTTAGAAGTCAAAATTAGCTCTGACACATTTTCCCCAAAAAATTGTATATATGCCCTTAAATTCAACGACATTCGATATTTGATTAATCTTATCGTACAAAAGTTCCTCATACTCCGCAAGTTTAATGAAAATCTATTCATATTCACGGAAGTTATAGCCATTTGAAATTTCTCCAATAACATTTTGGTATATTATAGAGTTTCTATTTTGGTATTTTATAGACTTTCTACCAAATCAGACACTGAAGTTTTGATTTGGTGTTCTTAAAATTTTCAAAAAGGTTAATAACATAACAATTTTTGGGAATTCATGATTTGAGTGATTTTTGTTAGTTTGCAACAAAATGGCGACCGTTGAAAATAGAGAAACATTTCTTTAAACATGCACATATCTTTGATCTGTTTCTTGACTTTATTCGTTGCTGATGACTACATTTCGGAAGTGGTGCACAAAACCCTTATGACATGAGCGTAGGTCTGTCTACCCAATTTGATTTCTAAAAAAAAATTTTGTGCTAAATGGGGTCTCGTTGCGCGAGCGTATATTGATCAATATCTAAAGCTTTTCTGGTTTTTATTTGTCAAAATATATCACAATTATAGTTGAACATCAGTATTTCTAAAATGAAGAGAAATTGAAATGACACCGTTTGTCAAATGACGCTGCAATACTCATTTTTTTCAAATTCAGCTGTTTCTTCTTTTTTATAAGCCAATGCTAATATAAGGTTTTGCATTAAGGACATAAGAATTTCGTATCCCTTAAACTTTTTTCAATGGACAGTCAATCCCAAAACGTTAGTTAAAGTCAACATTTTCATGGCGAAGCTCATAAACCAGCAACGTTTGAAAATTATTAAAAATAACTTTTATCTAAAAATTATCTTCAGCTCATTTCTGGCTCAATGGCTTTGTTAATAAGCAAAATATGCATTATTGGTCAAACAAATCCACATGTGCTTCTTGAGACACCGTTGCATGTGCAAAATTTTACTGTTTGGTGCAGTTTTCATGCGGGGGCGTGTTGGGGCCGTTTTTCGTGTAAGAAAACGACCGTCATGTTACCGTCAATGGAGAGCGCTATCGTGTTATTGTCGAAGATTATTTGTGGCCAGAATTGGATGAACTTGACATCAAGGATATGTGATTTCAACAAGACGGCGCCACTAGCCACCCAGTATGCCCCACAATTGATTTATTGAAATTTATTTATAGGGTTTTCCAATAAGAAAAGAAAAATGCCATTTTTTGATTTGAATGATCGGATGTTTATTTCAGAAGAAGGTATGCCGTTAATAGTGAATAACATCAGGCAAATGACCATCACGACACTCTTACAGGACCATATCCTTTTCATGAAATTTTCCATAACCAAATCGCAAAGTGGCTTTCCTCGATAGCCACACGAATGCCATCTTTAAGGGCTTGAATCGACGCTGGGCTGTTGGCGTAGACCTTCTCTTTCATGTGGTCCCAAAGGAAGAAGTCGCAAGGTGTTAAATCACAAGATCTATTCCAAATAACGCCTCTTATAGGAAAACCCGATATTTATTGTTATGTCCTTAATGGAAAACCCCATACTTGCGAGCCGTAGCATTCATATGTATATAATTTTGGCATCCAACGAGCTTCATCCCAATCATCATACAAGCATTCCAACTTGTTGCATAACCATCATCATATTTGCGATTGCTGTAAAAAATCACGAACATTTCTTATGCCACCTAAGAGGTAAATCACCTTACTCAAATGAATGAAATGAGAAAAGGATCATGAGAAGTTAACGAACCTTCTTGCCTGCCTACTAGGCTATCTACAGGCTGACAACCTGCTCGTGACGGCAATTGTATCCTTTGAAAGGCGAAACGAGCCAGGCATCTAAGTAAGCAAGGAAGTAAAGCCATGAAATATACATCCTACATTAACGGTGACTAGAAGCTGTGACAAACTACACGAGCGACGAAAACAACCACAGAACTCTTCAGTCGACTACGACTATTGCTCTGTAAATTACCCCGGGGGACAAAAACTACGTCAACAATTTTATATATGTATGAGCGCTCCTCATCATGTACGACAACAGTATCAACAACAACATCCTTCTAACTGTGCTCGTATACAAAACTTTTTAAGAAAATATCTTAAAATAACGCTAACACCGTGTTAGACAGACTTGAGGGAGGTTTATTACAGAAAAATGTTGACTCTCACTCGGCTGGAATATAAAGCATAAGTGGCGAGGGGACGGGACTAGCTGTTGATGATGGTCGGAGCTGAGATGTTTGTCAAGTGTTTTCTCAATGGGGCTTTTCCTTTTTTCACCACTCTTGAATACACAAGTTTGCTTGGTCAATTCAGTACTTCAGCGTTTGCACCGAGTCAAAAGAAAAACGGGACTATTAAGGTGTACCAAAAGGAAAATGCTGTCTAACATGCATGCAGAATTTCGTATTCCATCCGCAGTACATTCACGTGTAGAAATATTTTTTTTTTTTTGCTTTTCTTGCGAGACAGATACGATTAACGGGGCGGAATGTGAAAAATGTCCTGAATAAATATGCGACGAAACAGTTGAAGGGCATGCACGTGTATGTGTAAATGTTTTGCATGTATTGGGAATGAAAGGAAATTTATCTCAAGCGTTGGTAGATGAAAGTAGCGCTGCGTACAAATGAAAGAGATTTATTCATGTTGGTTTTACGTTTTCACGTTTTTTCCTCTTCCTTTCTTTACAGACATGGACGACATGCTGTTTGAATGCAAAAATAATGCTATTTACGTGCTAAATACGAATTACGCTTATGGGGTAAGTAGCTACATCACAACATCTTTCCATTACGCAAAGTTATGTATGTATATGCCAGCCATTCAGCATGAACACGATCACCCAAATTAGAAACATTAATTTAACCCAAAAGCTCCACACAGAATGCGAACCTGTAACAAGATTTAGACTATCACAGAAGTAACCAAGTCACCTATGACTTCAGCTTCCCTTCGCTCTTTGGTTGAAATTCACCTGCCCAATAACTAGGAAATCCTCTGACCTAACAAAATAATTTAATTAAAACTCCTGCAACATTTCCACTGACAGCCAATTTAAAAGGACGAACATGCTGATGGGGCTACACGCCCAGCTTTCAGGTCTCGATTTCAACAGATGTTAATTGTATAAAGTCATTATGGAAGCCACATTTACATAAACTGCGTCCCGACCGTTTGCCACGAGCAGGAAGTTCGTGTGAAACTGAGAATGAGGACTCATACCTAGTCATCTCCGATACCTTTCAGCAACATTAATCAGATGCAAATTAATGATGCCCGAAATTCAATTTGTCGGAAGATACACAGGAGTCAGATGAGAGTAATTGAACTTTACGCGTACATATATTTTCTGAGCATATTATGTATACTTTTGCAACAAAAAGGGTACAGAAACATGGGACAGTGACTTCTTGTCTGAGTTGACTCTAATGTTTCAATTTTTAGGGTTTTATCGAAAACTTTTTTTACAATACCCTATTAATATCGGTACCTGTCCGTCCGTCAGTGCATCACGTAAGTTTTCTCAAGAACTATAGAAGCTAGGCTGATCAAATTTTGAGAACTGCTCAGAAGTTTCTGGTTAATGAAAGCTCCGTAGTCGAAAACATTTTTAAAGGCGGTCTCCCCATATAAGGATGTGAACCCTTGAAAAAAATGTTCACTTAAGATAGTCGAGTAGGGTATCTAATGAAAGTTCTTGATGAGATATTTTAAATCCGCAATTGGACATCTGTGAACCGCAAAATCTGAAAAAAATCATGGAGGTAGTTCTCTATGAGTACAACAATGCCAAATATCTGAGAAGTTGAAAATTAGTAAACTTTTTTATCAATTTTATATTTTCTTATACAAAATCGTAAAAGTACCTTTAAATCCAATGAAATTTTACATATATAAGTTAACAAGCTATTATCTCCATATATTGCATTTGCTTACATTGCACTTTTCCCCACGTTCTTTCCCATACCTTCCTTTTAAATTCCCATGCAATCCCCGCATATGCCGCTGCATCATCATAAATACAAACCAAGTTGAACTCGGTAATTAGAGTAAAGTAAATCTGATGATTTGTATTCTTACATGCACGAAGAATTTTGCGAGTTACTGTCGCAATTATTTTCACAATCGTTAAAAAGATCATGACCAACAAAACGAACTTACTCGAAAACCCATAAAATCATGATCAACAAAACGAACGTACTCGAAAACCCACCAAGCATCAACATCTGAAGGTGAGTCACTGCTCCATTCATTCACGCTGCTCGAATGTTCCCGCTAATTCGCCAATGTACGAGAATTGGGTTGAATGACTAGAGACCCTATATAAAGGCGAGCTGAATGAATGGGGGGATTCATTACAACCGCGATAGGGAAAACTGCGATAGTGTGGAGCGAATAGAAAAGCGATATTGATGAGAGTATTAGAAAAGTGATTTTCGTCGATTGTGAAGTGATTTTAGAAGACACTTGCTATAGAAATTCATAGACAAGTGAAATTTAGACTTTTAATGATGAAAATTAAAATTGTGAAATAGTTAAATGAGTGATTGTGCATTTTTAAGTAATTAAATAAACTCTTTTAATTTAATTTAAAAGACATTGCGTTTTCACTTTCCCGGAACATTAAAATTATTAGCCGCGAACCATAACACGCGACAGTGGTGTCAGAAGTGGGATAGAAAATTTTGAAAATGGAAAACTTTTAAACATAAAATTTAAAAAAATACACAATAGTGAAATGTTACGTGGAAACTGGTGCGAAAAAATTAATAAAAGCCGAAATAATAAAAATAAATGAATTTACCATGGTGGAGTTTAAGGGAGACGCAGAAACACCCGAATAAAAGGAACCAGAAAATGCGATAATGCAAATGTTAATGCTGATGCAGCAAGAGCAGCGACAACAGTCCTCCAATTTAACTGCGAAGCCAAACAGTCCTCCAATTTAACTGCGACGCTAACTGAATAATCAACGAAGCTAGACCAACAAGTGTTCGATATCAAGGCGGACATCAAGGCAGACACCACACACAAGCTGGAAAAACAGTCAACTGATTTGAGGGCAGGTTTGGAAAAACAGTCTACCGAAATAATAGCGAGGCTCAGTAGTCTCAACAACCAAATTAAATGCCTCAAGGAAAAGGTTGACCAGGTCGAGCAGAGAATCAACCATGAGATCAGCCAGGTCGAGGAGAGAATCAACCATGAGATGGAAAACATGAAAAAAGAATTGAGATCAGCGAAGGCAGTGGTAACCACCGCACCAGCTCCGCTTATAAACGCAGCGCAAAGCACATCCCGAAATGTACAAGCACCAATATTCGACGGGCAAACGGTCTGGAGTATTTACAAAATCCAGTTTGAAGCCATCGCTAGGATAAGTCGCAGGAACGAGCAACTGCATTAATTATTGATCTAAGAGGCCCAGCTGCTGAGCTTTTGCAGACGATCCCCGTTGAGTTGCACTCAAACCCGGCTGCTATAATGAATGCGCTCGACATGCGCTATGGAGACGATCATCTAAAGCAGATTTATCGGTCACAGCTACGGTATCGGATGCAGAAGTCTGGCGAAATTTTACAGCAACTAGCCCAAGACATTGAGCGACTGGCACTTTTGGCTTACCCAGCGTACGACCAGGAACATCGAGATGACGCAGCAACAGAAGCATTCATCAGCGCCTTAGAAGACCAGGAATTGCAACAAGCTGTGCGTTTAGCTCAAAAGCAAACAGTCAAGGATGCATTGGCTAATAGCCTGAACTTTGAGGTAGTGAAAAATGTGACTCATACCACTGCCCGGGTTCGCAAGGTAGTGGCAGACGAGTGCAGGTGTGAGCGCGTGGAGAATGAGCGAGAGCCGCAAGTAAAGGGTGCGCCTAGATGCTGGGATTGCGGGGAGAAGGGGCACCTGCAAAGAGACTGCAAGGAGCGAAGAAAACCGAGCTATTGTCCAGAATGGTGGAGATCCAGACCGTGTCAAAAGGCTAGAATAGAACCCCATCAAACTGAAAGAGCCAACTTCTGCCACACGAAGTTGGCTCTTTCAGTTTGATGGGGTTCTATTCTAGCCTTTTGACACGGTCTGGATCTCCACCATTCTGGACAATAGCTCGGTTTTCTTCGCTCCTTGCAGTCTCTTTGCAGGTGCCCCTTCTCCCCGCAATCCCAGCATCTAGGCGCACCCTTTACTTGCGGCTCTCGCTCATTCTCCACGCGCTCACACCTGCACTCGTCTGCCACTACCTTGCGAACCCGGGCAGTGGTATGAGTCACATTTTTCACTACCTCAAAGTTCAGGCTATTAGCCAATGCATCCTTGACTGTTTGCTTTTGAGCTAAACGCACAGCTTGTTGCAATTCCTGGTCTTCTAAGGCGCTGATGAATGCTTCTGTTGCTGCGTCATCTCGATGTTCCTGGTCGTACGCTGGGTAAGCCAAAAGTGCCAGTCGCTCAATGTCTTGGGCTAGTTGCTGTAAAATTTCGCCAGACTTCTGCATCCGATACCGTAGCTGTGACCGATAAATCTGCTTTAGATGATCGTTTCCATAGCGCATGTCGAGCGCATTCATTATAGCAGCCGGGTTTGAGTGCAACTCAACGGAGATCGTCTGCAAAAGCTCAGCAGCTGGGCCTCTTAGATCAATAATTAATGCAGTTGCTCGTTCCTGCGACTTATCCTAGCGATGGCTTCAAACTGGATTTTGTAAATACTCCAGACCGTTTGCCCGTCGAATATTGGTGCTTGTACATTTCGGGATGTGCTTTGCGCTGCGTTTATAAGCGGAGCTGGTGCGGTGGTTACCACTGCCTTCGCTGATCTCAATTCTTTCTTCATGTTTTCCATCTCATGGTTGATTCTCTCCTCGACCTGGCTGATCTCATGGTTGATTCTCTGCTCGACCTGGTCAACCTTTTCCTTGAGGCATTTAATTTGGTTGTTGAGACTACTGAGCCTCGCTATTATTTCGGTAGACTGTTTTTCCAAATCTGCCCTCAAATCAGTTGACTGTTTTTCCAGCTTGTGTGTGGTGTCTGCCTTGATGTCCGCCTTGATATCGAACACTTGTTGGTCTAGCTTCGTTGATTATTCAGTTAGCGTCGCAGTTAAATTGGAGGACTGTTTGGCTTCGCAGTTAAATTGGAGGACTGTTGTCGCTGCTCTTGCTGCATCAGCATTAACATTTGCATTATCGCATTTTCTGGTTCCTTTTATTCGGGTGTTTCTGCGTCTCCCTTAAACTCCACCATGGTAAATTCATTTATTTTTATTATTTCGGCTTTTATTAATTTTTTCGCACCAGTTTCCACGTAACATTTCACTATTGTGTATTTTTTTAAATTTTATGTTTAAAAGTTTTCCACTTTCAAAATTTTCTATCCCACTTCTGACACCACTGTCGCGTGTTATGGTTCGCGGCTAATAATTTTAATGTTCCGGGAAAGTGAAAACGCAATGTCTTTTAAATTAAATTAAAAGAGTTTATTTAATTACTTAAAAATGCACAATCACTCATTTAACTATTTCACAATTTTAATTTTCATCATTAAAAGTCTAAATTTCACTTGTCTATAAATTTCTATAGCAAGTGTCTTCTCAAATCACTTCACAATCGACGAAAATCACTTTTCTAATACTCTCATCAATATCGCTTTTCTATTCGCTCCACACTATCGCAGTTTTCCCTATCGTGTGGCAGAAGTTGGCTAGGAGGATTGACGTCCCCAGCACCACCATCACCGTGTCAAGATTACATCGTGGAGAAGTGGACTTATGCTTTCCGGGTCAAGTTGACGGAGAACATTGCGCCATAACAATCGACACTGGTGCAACCCGATCGATTATCCGACCAGACCATGTGAGGCAACAACTTCTTCAAAAAGGCAGGATTTTCTCACTACGGACAGCTACGGGAGAAACTGCACCTGTCCATGGAGAGGTCAACCTCCAGATACAGTTAGGAGACCTTACGTTCCAACATAATTTTCTCGTCGCGAACATTATGGATGATTGTATTCTCGGAATGGATTTCCTGTGATCACATAGAATCACGTTGGATTTAGGCAATCGGGTATTGAAGTGAAATGTGCGAGCTGCTGGGAATACGGGAAACGAGGACAACACCGCTGCATCCCCAATCCGATGCGATGGTCGAACGTTTCAACGGCACGCTCAATAAACATCTGGCCGAAATGGTTGACGAGAACCAAAAGGACTGGGACCGACATATCCCACTATTTTTGATGGCGTACAGAGCTGCCGAACATGCATCGACGGGTCAAGCCCCAGCTAAAGTCATTTTTGGAAAGACTATTCATCTGCCGGCTGATATAGAGTTCGGAACACCCTCTGAAAAACCCCAAACGATCTCGGAGTACGCAAGTGAGCTAAGGCAACGGTTGAACCAGATACATCGGACAGTGCGAAAACACCTCGAATCGGCTACTGATCGCATGAAGACTAGGTATGATCTAAAGGCAAATTCTACTGGCTTCCAGCAAGATGACTTGGTATGGCTATATAACCCACAGCGACGGAAGGGTAGGTCTCCAAAGTTGCAACATAATTGGGAGGGACCATACCGAGTTACAAAGCGAATCAATGACGTCGTATACCGAATACAGGAACATCGTAAGCTAAGAGCCAAAATGAAAATCGCGCACCTGGACCGTCTTGCCCCATATTATACCCAGGGAGAATTGACCACAAATGGCGACACATCTTTTCGGGGCGAAAAGAACTGAGGTGGGGGGCAGTGTTACATGTACAAATAATTCTGCGAGCTACTGTCGCAATTGCTTTCACAACAATCAAGAACATCAACAAAATGAATTTATCGAAACCACGAGAACCCACCAAGCAAGTGTGTCACTGCTCCATTCATTACGCTGCTGGAATGTTCCCGCTAATTCACCAATGTTCGAGAACTGAGTTGAATGATTAGAGACCCTATATAAAGGCGAGCTGAATGAATGGGGGGATCATTCATTACAACCGCGATAGAAAACTGCGATACGCGAAGTACAGGCGATATTGATTGTTGGAGTGTGAAGTGATTTTAGTAGACAATTGCGATAGAAATTTAATTGACAAGTGAAAGTTAGATTCTAATTAAAATTGTGAAATAGTTAAAATAGTGATTGTGCATTTTTTTTTAGTAAATAAATAAACTCTTTTAATTTAATTTAAAAGACATTGCGTTTTCACTTCCCCGGAACATTAAAATTATTGGCCGCGAACCATAACACCCGACAATACCCTATAAATATCGGTATTCGGCCGTCCTTCGGTCCGTCAGTGCATCACAGCAAGTTTTCTCAGGAACTATAGAAGCTACGGTTTTCAAATTTTGTGAACAGCTCAGAAATTTCTGGTTAATGAAAGCGTCGTACTCAAAAAAAAATTTAAAAGGGGGTCTCCCAATATAAGGGTGTGAACCCTTAAACAAAATTTTCATTTCAGATAGTCGAGTAGGGTATCTAATGAAAGGTCTTGATGAGATATTTTAAAATCTGTTTTTCAAATTGCAATACCGATGACAAGGTAGGCAATGGAAGTGAAAGACTACGAAAAAATTGTGTCCCTGCCTCACGATTGGACATCTGTGAACCGAAAAATATGAAAAAATCGTGGAGGTAGTTTTCTATGAGTACAACAATGACAAATATCTGAGAAGTTGAAATTTAGTAAACTTTGTCAGTGATAGTATGATTTATCAATTTTATATTTTCTTGTACAAAACCGTAAGAATACCTTTAAATCCAATGAAATTTTACATTTATATATATAACCATTGATAAGGCTAATAAACTATGAAAATTTGAAAAGAATCGGATGGTAATTAACGAAGTTCCTATTCTTCCTAATGAAGTTATGGTGGCTTACATTTTCTGTATTACAACAAGAATTATACGTCGCTATTGCTTCCTATCAACTCAGACACAGCGGACTTATTGGGATTTGCATGAAAATCTTTGAGAATCTGTTCAATGAGTGCTATTAGTTGTCGTAAAACAAAATGGCAGTATAAAAAACTCTATCCCAAGCTCTGTTCATTTCTGATTTATACTTTTTAATTCAATAAATGGCCGTTAATGGCCGAAAAAAGCAAAATATTAAATTTATTGAATATTTCGAAAACTAGAACCAATTTCAAAAAACGGGCTGCTACTTTGGATTCAGCCCTCCAATTGTAAACACCTTTTGGTTACTCAGGTCTAAAACCGTGTAAACTTGTGTAATGGCTTGTTTAATTTTGCTGGTATCGTAACATCCTCTTCTCTTTGTTTTTGTTGAAATGAATCAAACTTCATGTGACTACCATTGTAATTCTTTATAACACAATTTGTCTAGTGAGACTTTTTTGTACCCTTGAATGGAATGTTTGTTCTCCTAATCAAATTTAAATGCAATTCAACAGGTTATGCATCCGATTCACTTATATAATATTTCAAACATACGTCTATCTATATATGTAGTGCAACCAAAACAAATGTGATATCTTTTATACAATGGACTATGCGAACACCAAAATTGATCCCCTTGGACGGGGCAATTACGAAACTTGGCGGATCCAAATTCAAGCATTGCTAATCGAAAACATTGTCTGGAAATGTGTTAATGGTAAATGTGTTAAGCCAGATGCGAGTGCGCCTTAAAAATGGACTGAGTGGGAATCAAATGATTCGGAATCATGATTGGAACTTATTTTATCAATAGCAATGTTGGAACTTAGACAAGTAAAGCATTTTGTGACCGGAAGAGATATAAGGAGCAAGCTTGAAAGTCCTCGTATATATTCATACGTGTCTAAAGGCCCCGCGTGTAATGCACATTAAATAAAATCGCTGAAAATGCAAATAGCGATGACATATTGTACAAAGTTATTTACAAACGTTTTTAGACCCGGTATCAGCGTTAAAAGTTGGCAACGGCCCCACGAAAGTCAATCCTGTGCTACATAAATAAATCAAAAGAACGCAATTATGTTGCATAGTGCACAAGACCTAGAAGTGGCAATCTGCAAGGATGGAATAAACTGCTAGGCCACCTGAACGAAGCTAACCTGAAAACATCACACGGAACGAGTCTATAGTGAGCATGAAACCCGTTACTTAGAGCAATATATTATTATTTTTTTTTGTTGAGAGGAGAATGCCATTTATATGCTGAGTGTGGGCTCCCATAATTGTGAGTGACTAAGCTACTTTTCAAACACCTCCCCTCTCAACCTGAGAATCTAGCATGGAAACGCTTGAAATATTACTTTGGGCACGCCCTCTTTTTGCCACGCCATGAGGCACCTTCAAGCTAGTATATTCGGCGCAAGGAGAGGGAAGAAAAGGAATTGCCAGACAAGCGGCCCCAAGCCCCGACGTCCTTGGCAGCTATGAGTCCCTTTTATCTTTTTGGACTTTTAGGACTAATCTGCCACGTTAAGGACTAATATGCCACATGGTTCCGTTTGCCAACTGATCCAAACATCGCTGTGACTTAACTATATGGAGTGAGCTCTCCTGTCTCCCTGTAGAGATCTCCATTACAGCCTGTTCCATTTTGTCCACACAAAAAATGTGTGGTGGGCATTGTCTTTCTCTCCAGGATAAAATCGACAATCGGAAGACTGCGATTTATCAATCTTGTGCATGTAAGACCGAAAACACCTATCCCCGCTCAAAAATTGGGTCAGATAGAAGTCAGTCTCACCATGCCTCCGACTGAGTCACGATTTCGAATCGGTGATGAGCGGTGCTGTCCACCTCTCCTTCATGCAGTTCACCCAAGACTGCTACCAATCGTTGAGTAACGCTGTCTCCCCTCGCGGGCAACCATCTCCCTTGCGTCCTCGCTTCGATGTAGGTAACTAGCACGATGTTCTCTGGTAAGGAAAGCAACAGATATCACGCCTGCAATAACTCTCATCACCACATCAGAAACTATCGGATATGAAGATGTAATCCACCGAACTCCTCTTCTCTATACCTGTGCAAAGTGTTTTCGTTACAGCTCCTTACTGAGAGTGCCACCCCATATTTCTACTCCATAAAGTAGCACTAAGCCTATAGCAATCATCAAGAGGCGTCTTTCTGATGGATTGGGTCACCGGTCGTTACCCACAAATCGACTCAGAGCCGGAACGCTGAGAAGCAGTCTTCTCAGTCATTGCCCTGCTTTGCTCAAAGAAACACATCTTAGAGTCGATCAGTACCCTAGGCACTTCACCGTTGGATCCGATTTGATTCATATGCCTACAATACTGATTCTCATTACTCTAGGGATTCTCTTTTTCGCCAAGATAACAACTCCAGCTTTCACCAGTTCTAGACTGAAGCGTGATAATGATCATATCACCTTGTGGAGTGCCGAGACATTCGATCATGACAATGAGATACTCTATCTTTCTCTAAGCGAAGGCCCGAAAGGGGCTGTTGTGCCACGGAGACTGAACCCACGAGTAGCCATCCAGTCTTTCATTCAGCGCATTAGCATACTTAGCCAAAGTTGCAATTGTTCAGCTGTACGTTCAGAGACTAGAGCCACTACATCTTCCACAGCCGATTAAGTGTGGCTCATCTGGCATCTCCAGTCTCGGCAGCCCATCGTCAGATATGTTTCACAGATCTGAATCAAGGATAGGTCCCTAAGCAGCACCCGATGTAGCTACCATTCGTCAACGGTTCTGTGTCGCGTCATATAGCAAGCTTCGGTCCATCAGGTAGTCCCTTAGAAGCTGTATCAGATATGGAACTTGAAAAGGCTTTTCTAGCGTGTCCAGAATATCCGCCCATCCAGCAGCGCTGAAGGCGGTCCTAACGTCGAGGGACAGCTACAGAATCATCCATCGCTTGGTGCGGCTGTGTGCCATTACCTTAAAGATCTTATTCACTAACTCTGCAATTGCATCACTTGCGGGATCGTCCTGCTCTAAAGCCATACTGCTGAGAAGATTGGTACTCAGCAGCACAAATCGTGTACGCAAGCCACCCCGTGATAAGTTTCTTTAATACTTTCCCCGCCATGTCTATCATGCAAAACAGATGGTACGCAGACACCAGTCCGGGTTTCCGTTCCCCTTAATGATCAGCACGAGCTCTGCTACTTTCCATCGTACCGAAAAAATCCCATTCCGTGGGCAAGCGTTGAATGTGCTGAGCTACAAGTCCGAAAAATGGTGATAGATAAGTCGCTGCACCTTAGCTGGGACCTGGACCTGGAGCCTGCCTTGCTTTCAATGATAGGACTGCCTCTTCAATTTACGGCTATGTGAAGAGTGGGCACTCGATCGCTGTTTCATCGTGGGTAGCGTCATCATGGATGGAATGGTCGGGGAAGTGTGCTCACACTATTTTGTCCATCTTTCCCACTTCATGTATGCAAAGCGTCCATAGGGCACCAAGCGTCTGTATAATTAAGATCCTGGTTCACATTATCCACCAGATGTTGCCAGCAACGAGTCCTGCTGTTGTTGATCAATTTGTAAAGGCATTTCTAGGCCGACTCATATACTGCTCCTTGGTTGCATGCCTCGCCATGGTTCCACTCCCGTTGAGCCCCTCGTGGAAGCTTGTGACGATCGCATCACTTTTCAGCGATTTCAGTCGACCACCAGTACACTGGAGTTTTGCCATGCTGGGATTTTCAACGGGGCATAAAAGCGTTGCAAGCAGTTGTAATGATGCTCATAGTTGAGTTCACCACGTCTTGAGCTGGGAGTTTTTCTGTCCCCTGTGAATCACACTGCAGCAGAGCACCTGCCATGAGCACATTGATGAAGTTTTCGACGTTCATCCTCCCGATGTACCACCCAATTGTAGAAGGTCGAGGGCACAGACGTCGGGAGACAACATCACTGACCTCAAGTAGAATACACTGATGATGACTGGTTGAGTAGTCCTCTAATGCTCTTCAATTGTGTATCCTCCGTACTAAGTACTCCGAGACGAATGTCACGTCCAGTATAGTTTCTTGACTGCCAATACGGTGGAAAGTTGGCGTATTTCCGGTGTTTAGTACGACAAATACCATCCTGCCCACCATTTTGAGTACTAGTTTTCCCCACGGATCTGTTTCAGACGAACCCCATTCTATTGCTTTAAGTTGAAGCTTCCCCCAACGAGCATATTGCCGTCTGCGTTCGAGACAGCTACCCCAAAGCATTAAGCTTTGCTTGGAAAGACGATACTGGTTCGTTGGCACACTAAAGAAGGTGGTCCCTGAGCACCAACCTCACAAGAAACCAGCCCTCCACCTTCAAATCACAGTACCAGTTTCATCAGGAAACCATGATGCAGAACTTTTATCGTGGTTCTGTTCACTTTGCAATAAAAAGTCGGCTTTCTTGTCCTCTGTAAACTGCTCAAGATGGTTATGGGCGTTAGAACTATGGTAAAGACTTCACTGCAGTACGCTGGTCATTGAAGTTCTGAGTCCGCCTTTACTAGGGCTTCCTGGAGAACCTGAGGTTTCCCTGATCCCAAGACCCGACCTTGGATCAGCGTCCGCGTAAAAGAATGTGGTGTACCTCCTTTGGACACACTTTTCTGTTATATCCCGTTGCACTGCTTCTGTAATATAAAGAACTCCTATCGGGTCCTTCGTATATTTTTGTAGTGTTACCATATACACATCATTTAAAACATTAAAGAGACGCTGCTATTTGCCATATCCTACCGATGACCCACATTATTCTTACTTTGCTCGTATTCAAAAACTGTTCGACGTCCTTTTTTGTAACGACCATGGGTTGTCCCCTATAGTTTTCTGGTGTCAGCCTCACCTTCATCGTGCCCATGCCAAGAAACTCCCTTTAGATGGCCTCTTCTACCTCAGCCAGCCTCATGACGCAGTCAATGTCTCTTTATTCGATCGTTGCCATCGGCTCAACCGAGGCTTCTTTACTGCATCACAAAATCTTTCTTTATTAAATTCGACCAGTATGCGACCCGACCGCCTTGGTCGTATTGCTTTAATGGCAGTGTTGGTGTCTTCGGAACTTACGTTTCCCCTGATATCCCGCAGCACTTCTGCTTAGGATTAGCCATCTTGGGGTTTTACGAGCAGTGCCTGTTGCCGAGGTCTTCGCCGGGGCTTCTTTCTACCCTATTTCGCATCAGGCCTTTTTCTTGTTGGGCGTCCGAGCGAATTTTATTTTCTGACGCTTCTTGAAGGAGTTTCTATGCGGCTTTCTACGCTCGTTTTGTCAGTAATCTCTGAAAACCCTGCTCTGGCATTTCACGCCCATCAAATGCCTATTCCTTCCTTCTTTTATCCCAATCTCCTTCGATTGGGCTAGACGCTTGTCTTTTATTGATGTTTGCTGATAGAGCGATCTATACATGTCCTTTAGGCTTGCCTTCTGCTCTTCTTTGGCCTTCTGGTCCTCCTTGGTCTTTAATCAGCCTCTCCAGTAATGCCCTACGCGGTCTATTATTAACTCCTTTGTTGATTTTTGGTGGATCGCATACAGATTTTGTTCTTTTTAGAGCATCTTCCGCATTGCGGACTAGCCTTTTTCTTCATGTCGCTGGACGGTAATTGGACTTTGCGACCACCATTGTTCGGAGAGGCTATCGGTTTTCGTTTCCTAGTGCAGTACTTCCATAACGGTGGCGGTAAAATTACACAGTGGCTTGGGTTTGTCTGTTTACTCCATTTTTCTTCTGCCGTGATCACTTTGTGGACTTCAGGATGGGTCGATATTATGTCGGGACTTAAAATCCTTGCTTTGATATTGATTGCAATGGTAACTATCGAGCTCTCGATGACCTTTATATTTCCTCCCGCTGCTCGAATACCTGGCGCGTCCTCCAGAATTCCCTACTCTTCCTTTTGACGTTCTGGCGTTTGCATCATTTTTTTTTTTTGCTGCCCCTGAATGCCGCAGGCATCTCAGTCTGGAGAAGACTGTCCGTTAATCTCGATTTTTCGTCCGTCTTCCCTGTCATTGTATTTATCGTCGTTTTTGTCATTGTTAGTACCGCTTCCGATGTGTTGTAAATATCGTGGCTGCAGCCGCTGATTGTGTTGTTGTTGCTATTTTTGTTTACTTTTTTGCATATTTTTTTGTTCTGTTTTTAGGGTTTTTAATTGAATTTGCTCCAGTTTTGTTGAGTCCCCCTAGAGCCCGCTACCTTCGTTCGTATGTGTAGTTGCCTTTTTGGTCCATCATTGCAAAACAGGGAGGCTATGCGAGAGTTGGCGCAAGAACTTATGGCGATAAGTGCTCAAAGCCAGACCAGTGCTAATCGGCAGAACGTCTCAACCAAGTCTTCACCACCAACCCAATGGTGTGGACTTCGAACGTACTCCGAGGCCTGCCAAGATTTTACCGGAACGGAAACGCCAGATAGTTGAATTATAGCCGTTCACTCAGGAGCATCACTTCGGTGCTACCATGCTGAGCAACTAGGTGTAAACCATCATATCCGCCAGCCCAAAGCCTCAATTCTAGTTCGTTATCCAAAGCGTGGTCTAGGTTCAGTTAGGGTCGTTACCTGTCATCCCAAGAGGAACGTAACGGCGACCTCCATATCATCGTGTCCGTGGAGGTGGCGCTCCACAAAAATGCTAGCCTGCGAGTGTATTCCCGTCGGTCGGCATTCCCTCTGCATTAACAGTGAAACAGTAGTTAGAAAGCCGGCTCAAGTCTGTCAAGGATTCTTTACGCCAAGAAAAACAAAGCACTGTGTATCAAATCTGCTTCCCCGAGTGCAACAAATGTTACATCGAATAAACTCAACGTATAGCCCTTACACGTTGCAAGGAGCATCTCACCGATGCAGATAATTTTTATGTATGCAAGAGAACTGTAAAGCATTTGTAGTTGCAAAATCAGTGGAGAATCTTAAAGACCCCAACTCAAAATAGAAGTTAGTGAGAAGTGGTGTAAGTACTGTTGCCGAAACCCAATAAATTGTTCTGTGATTTAAAAAAAAGTGAATAGACGTTATCCATAGGTACAAATCCTGTACTTTGAAATTAATGATAGCTAGAATAAATCTGTAGGAACAGAGAAACTTTTCAACAATGGAAATTGTTTAAGATATAATAAATAAAAATACTGGAACCCAATAGCAGTTCATTCTTCCTAATCGATGTTATTACCGGCTTAACAACAAGAATAATTTTGTAGGAAATCTTGTGTAGGCTACATCGAAAAAAAGCGGAAACTTATTTCTGCATTTTAATTAAGATCACAATCTACTTTTCACAACTTTTGTGTAAATTATAGCAACTATTTCCAGCAAAACTTGCAATCTCTCCTTTATCATAGTTACGAAAATTATCATGTTCAACTGACTTTCATGAAAATTATTTAAGCATTCTACACGAATCATAAATTACTGGCATGATTCTACTTTCGTGTTCAAGACATAAATTTTCAAACTTTTCAGGAATTCGGTCGCCTTAACCTCTTCGGAGCATCCACTATCAACAATACATTCTGCGAGCCAAGAAACGGAGCCCTCGGGCCACCTACTTCACTACGAAACGCACCGCCAAACTACACGAACAATAACTACAGCAATAACCTTTGCAGAAGCTCTTCTGCAACTCTAGTGAATAGTAACCACATTGCTGAAGCGCCGCACATTTCCGTTACGGAAAGGACATCCTCGTCGACAACGACGGCGTCAGTATCCACTCGAACTATTCCTAAACTGTTTCACTATAGTCCCAACGAACATAGCGACCATTTACTTCAAAATCATATCCCCAATCCCCATCACCAACATCTTCATCACCTCTCACCCTACGAAACGCAGCAGGAGCAAATTCCATTCGCGAAATCTTCAAATGTGACGTCACCGGCTGCGGTGGCGACAGGGACGACCACGACAATATCGTCATCATCAAAGAAAGCGTCCAACTTAAAGTCGGCGATAATTGCCAAGAAGACAAAGTTCTGGAAGTATCTTGAGGAAGAGAAGTGGAAAAAGTCGACAAGTGTAGGAAATCTGACTACAACGAACTGCGAAAGGAACAGGTGAGATTAAAATAACGGTGGATATTTCATTTTTCCAAACACTTTTTGCTCTTTTTCATTCGAAAGGAAAAGTTTAATCCAAGCTTTTAAGTTCATTTCACGCCCATTTTTTCGAGATCCTGTGAAATTTCCATCACAAACGGAATTATGAAATTTTCCAGGACGATGATTTTCACTTTAGCGATTTGAAAAGGCAGGAATAAAGTATGCAATAAATTTGCGTGTACTTTGGAAAAAAAAAGTTTCCTGGTCATGAATAAACTTCTCAATTTATGCAATGATTTTATATGTAAATAAGTCAGCTCGCTTGAAGGTTCAATGTTTGAGGGCTATTTTACCTGTATTTTATAGAAATCCACGTCCTGCGATTTTTAACAAAACTTTGGAGAAAAATGCAAATTATATTGAAATTGCAAACAAATCATATTCAAAAAACAAAAGCTATATTGACCTCGTTTGTTGAAAGTGCCGACAAAAGAATATTAATTGACTATTGGAAAACTTCAGCTAACAAAATCAAATCTCTCTAAGCAATGAAACAGATCAAAAGACCGAGCCTAACAATTAGAAAAATAAATGTTTTGTTTATCATGCTCATTACCTTTTCAGTCTTTTACACATAAATTTATTTTTTTGCGCTTTACAATTTGAAAACATAAAACTCTTCGCAATTTCTCTTCTTCATTCGTTTCAGCGACGGTTGTAGCCTGATGAGGAACAATGGCGCGATGATAAACAACACTAACAACACCATCAGCCAGAGTAACAATAACAACAACAACAATAGTAATAACAATAACAACAATGGAGGACGTAATAAAAGCGCAGGTGATAGTAGCAATCAAAAGTCAAGTACGGAATTGTATAAAGAGGCTGCTGAACTGTTAGGACTTTCATGTACACTTTGTGATAATTGTCGTTGCTTAGATTGTCAGGTAAGTTGAGTCGCGTCATTTGTTTTATGTTGGCTTTTTGTTGATTTGGATAATCTTTGCATTTATGAGTATTGTCTGATGGCTGTTACTTTTATTGAAGCGATAATGTTTATTTATCTGGGAAAAATGCAATGGTGATAAAAAAAACAGGGTGAATAAACATGAATGAGTTACGAGCAGCCTTCTTCCATAATTAACTCGTTTAACAGTGAAACTAAACATCGATGTCGGGTGCTACTCATATGTGAAGAAGTACTCGTGCATTCTGGTTGTAAGTAAAATCTTTAAAGAGCTCTTATCATGTCCCGGACAGTTTCTCCTTTTCAAGATACCTGCGAATTTATCGCTTCTTTTTTTCCTTTTTCGGCAGCACTAATGCATCCCCTTCCTTCAAGTAATCTAATTGCTCTTTTTCCTCTACTTTATGTATAAATCACTTACAGGTTGAACTGCTCCTAAATAATCTTGGCAACAGTATCGGTGGGCTCCTAATGGCATTCCAAATTTTCTAGCAAAATTTATCTTCTTCGCTTGGGGTGCCCCTTTCAATTATTTTTAATTTGAGTTTATTCTGCAAGGTTTTTCTTTCCTAATGGAAAATTGCTCACATTCTTCACATCTTCAAATCTGACGACCGCAATATACTCTCAAACTTTTGTCTTATTTTCCTGCTTCCTAATTGTGGTAAAATCCTTGAAATCCACCTATTTTACCATTCTTAACAAACCAACAGCATGGTTTTGTCAGAGGTAGATCAACCCTTAAAACTTACTTTTTTTTACCTATCATATTGCAGCAGCCCTCGATCGGCAACAATAAATTGACGTTATTTTTACGGATTTCCCTAAAGATTTTGATTCAGTGAATCACTTTCTCTCTCTCATTTAGGAGTATCAAAGGGTTCAATATTGCTGTTTATCTTTATTCCTGGCTTCTATCGTCCTGAATTGTCAATGTGTAGTCACTTTTAAGTCTTTCCTCCCCTTTTCTTTTCACCCCAGCTCGGGAGCTCCACAAGGTTCAATACTTGGCCCTATACTATTTTTACTTTTCGCCAAGGATCTAGCTATTGTTATCACATCATCTTGTCTCCTTTGTCCTATGACTTTAAAATTTTTCAAGTTATTGACTCCCAGTTAGTCACTGAGATCTTTCAAACCGATCTACTACTGACGTTGATCCAACCATTTCTTCTTAAATGTTTCCAAATGCCATCAAATGACGTTCTCCTGTAAAAAAAATTTCGTTGGCTTTCCCTGTATAGGTTTGTGGATATCCCTTTCATATTAGTGTTCGATTGTAAGCTAGCATTTGATCGCCACATTGCTCAAATTATTATTGTAAGCCAGTAACATTCTTTTGCGAGTACCGCCCCCATGGACCCGAGGATGTGGAGGTCACCGTGAGGTTGCTACTGGGATGACAGGTAACGACCCTGGCTGAATCTGGACTACGCTTCGGACAATGAACTGGAATTTATACTTTGGGCTGGTGGGCATGATGGTTTGGAACTTTTTGCTTTACACGGTAGCGCTAAAGTGCTACTCGTGCATGAACGGCTCAAATTAACCTATCGTTCCGTCTCCGTCCCGGTAAAACCTTAATTGCCTTGGAGTATGTACGAAGTTCGTACCATTGTGTTGGAGGTGTAGGTTCGGTTGAGATGGACTCCCGATTAGTGCTGGTCTAGCTCTGAGCATTTGTCCCTATAAGGTTTTGTGCCAACCCGCACATGGCCTAAATACTCTACAAAAATAACCATGAGACCAAATAGGCGACTACACACACGGACGGAGATATTGGCTCCGAGGGGGACCCAATCAAACTGGAGCATTCTCAACTAAAAAAACTAAAAACAATAAGTATAAATTACAACAACGACGGCACCCATGCGGTTGCAGCCACAAAGTCAACATCACATCGGGGGTGGTAGCAACGACGGCAAAAACGACGACGAAAACAATGACTGTAACGACAGACAAAACGGAGATTAACGGACGGCCTTATCCAGATTGAGACTCTGCATCACACGAGTGTAGCAAAAACATGATGCAAATGCCAGAGTGGCCTTAAAAAAGAACAGTGAGAAACCCTCCGCGACGCACCAGATGTTCAAGCGTTGGGAAAATATAAAGAAAATCGAGAATTTGATGGTTTTTTTAATAAAAATATATAATTCAAGCTAACCAAAAATTTATTTCTCGACATAACCTTCACACAAGTCAATAAATTTGATCGAATGCTTTTCCCAACCCTTCAGGCTACAGAAAAAAAATTCGTCACGTAAGCCTGAAAAATACAAGTTTACTGCCTCCTCAACCTCGGTATTTGACCCATATTTTTTCCCACTCAGAAATTTTTTCAAGTTGTGGGGCAAAAAAATGTCACTCGGAGCTAGATATAGTGATTAGGGTGGGTATTGAAGCAATTCGAATTTCAATTCGTCCAATTTCGCCATTGCAACTCACGCGTTGTCTTATTGAAACAGCACTTTCTACCTCACCAAGTGTGGTCGCTTCTTCTTGAATTCCCTCTTTAATTGGCCCAGCAATGCAGCGTAATAGGGTCCGTTAATAGTTCTACCTATTTGAAGGTGATCAACCATAATTACTCCACAGCTGTCCCAAAAAAACTGTCGCCATCACTTTTCCGGCAGAAAGAACGAACTTCGCCATCTTTGGAGCTGGTTTTCCCACCACAACCTTCGGCATTGACTGTTGTTTAGTCTCCGGAGTATTGTGATGGATCCAGGTTTTGGTGACAGTAACAAATCGGCGCAAAAACCCAGTAGGATTTTTTTGGAGCAGCTGCAGAGTCTTGTGTTACATGTCCATCCGTCCGCGCTTTTGGTTGATCGTCAACATACGCAGCACCCATCGCGCTGATAGTTTTCTCATGCATAAATCTTCATGTAAAATCTTATGCACCCATTCAGTTGATATCACACAAGTCTCAGCAATTTCCTTAATGGTTAATCGGCGATTTTCTATCACGGTTGTGCGCACTGAACTGACGATATCTTCCGTTGAAACAGTTTTTTGACTTAAAAATGTTCATGGTCAAAAATGCTTGTACGAGCGTGTTTGAACATGACCAGCCAATGTTTCACGGTTGTAACTGAAAGCGACAATTCACCATGCACGGAGTCCAACTCTTCTTTCACTTCCCGAGGTTTTTCTCTTTCAAATAGAGGTACTTTATCACCGTACAATACTCGATTTTATCTATGTTTTTAACAAATGTCACATGTCAACTTTGGAAAGGTACCATGTGTTTTCACTGATCAGAATGACTTGAAATTTGTATGGCATACATCTATTGGTTGGCAAGAGACTTGAATGTAACATGACTTTTTGCCGGTAAGGCCGGATACTTTCGAAATGATAGTAACTTGTAACCAAACCCACAGATCCTTGTTCACACTGTCCACTAGATCTGCGAAGGCATTTCCTGGCCGACTTATATGCTACTACCCGGTTGCATGTCTCGTCGCGGTTCCGTTCCTGTTGAGCCTTACGCTGAAGCTTGTGACATTCTCTTCGCTTTCAGCGGTTTAAGCCGCCCATCAGTGCACTGAGGGCTTGACGTGTCGGGGTTTTTGATGGAGGATAAATGTGCTCCAGGCATTGATGATAATGCTCATCGTTGAATTCACCACGTCTTGAGCTGCCAATTTTTCTGTCTCCTGCGAATCAACCTGCAGTGGAGTACCTGTTGTGAGCACCTCGACGAATCTCTCGATGTCCATACTTTCAATGTTCCACCAATTTATAGGAGGTCAACAGCACGGACATCAGAAGACAACATCGTGAATCTCAAGCAAAATACACTGATGATTACTGATTTAGTAGTCTTCTAACACTCCCAAACGAGGTATCCTCCATACTACGGACACCGAGGTGAATGTCTTGTCCAATGTGGTTCCTTTAAAGCCAATACGGTGGAAAGTCGGCGTTTTTCCGCTGACGAGTGCCATTTCGACCGCCATTTATTTAATTCGTTTTTCCCGTGGATCTGTTAAGGACATGCCCCGTTTGATCGCTATAGCGTTGAAGTCTCCACCAACGAGCTAGCTGTATACTTTATTCGAGACAGCGCCATCCAAAGCATTAAGCTTGGCTGGGAAATATGTTATCGGTTTATTCAGCGTTAGTTACACACTAAAGAAAGTGGTCCCTAAGCACCGGACCCACTGGAAATCATTACCCAATTCGCAACTTTTCACCTGGAAATCATTATTCCAAATCCAGATGGTGGCAGTACCAGTTTCATCTAGATACCATGATGCAGAAATTCTATCGTGGTGTTTCTCACTTAGTAGCAGAATGTTGGCTTTCATGTCCCTCACAAACTACTCAAGCAGATTTAGGTGCAGACAACGGGTCCTCGCAGTTCTGATTGTGCCTTGGCCAGGGTTTCCTGGAAAACTCGACATTTTGCTGCTACAGTAGCTCAACCACATTCTTGACGGCAGTGGTTACTCCTTTCTTTTTCATTTTCTTTTTTTCAAATGACCCTCGTCGGTATGCGGAAGCTTGGTGCTCTATGAACGCCTTGCATACATGAAGCGAAAAAGATAGAAGAGATAGTGCGGGCACTCGTCCCCACTCATCCCGTACGTATTCAGGCTGTCCATGGTGAAACAGCAGTCAAGTGTCCACTCTTTACACAGCTGGAACTGGAAGGGGCCATCCTATTATTGAAAGCGAGGAAGCCTCCAGGCCCAGATGGTGTTCCAACTGATGTATTGCAACTTGTCTATGACCTTGTCCTGACTTGCTGCTCAGTACATTCAACGCTTGCCTATGGGATGGGGTTTCTACGGTATGATGGAAGATGTTGAGGCTTGTATTGATCAGCAAGGGCAAAGCAAATCTTGGATTACCTTCTCCATACCTCCTGTTATCCATGAAAGATAGGAAAGTGCCAGAGAAACTCATCGGAGGAAGACTCACAGACGTGTTTCGTGCTGCTGAGAACCTATCTCCTTAGCAGTGTGGCTTTGGAGCAGAACGTTCCACTACTGATGTAATTCTAGAGCTGTTGCGTGCGGTCCAAACCGCTTTATTTGTTGTTGTTGAAGAGGTACTTTGATTCCCTATTTTGTATCTATCTTAGGATCACTCAGTCTGGGGCAGACTATATTAAATTAGTGACCAGATGTTGCAGTTCTAGTCGCTAGACGCGCCATTGAATAAGTGCAACATAGACTAGGTATACTAATGCGCCTAGTGAGAGACTGGATGACCGCTCACGTGGTTTTGTCTAGCACTAAAGAAAACCAAAAAGGTCATCTTGACAAAAAAAGAAAATCCCTAGAGTAAAGATAATCAGTATTGGAGATCTACTAATCGAATCGAAGCCAGCGGTGAAGTATCTAGAGCTACTGACCAACTAAAAGTTGAATTTTTCTGTTCGAATCAGGACAATTGCTGAAAACACTGCTTTGGGGTACTGGTAATAAGCCAAATTCTGGCCAACACAAGGGAACCCAACACATCAAGAAGACGCCTATTCATGAGTGCTGCAGGGTCAATGCTACTGTAGGGAGAAGAAATATATGGCAACACTCTCAGGAAGGAGCTGTATCGAAAATGCCTGGCACAGATACAGAAAAGAGGAGCACTGAGGATTGCATCCTCATATAATCTTATTTTTCGTAGCACTACAGCCCCTCTCGGCCCTTCGCTTCCTCCAAATAGCACCTGCAATTGTCTTGGCTCATTGACCGCATACTCCAATTTTGAAATCTGAGCAGTGATAAACTGTCTTCATCTATCGAGTCAGACCAGCGTTTCCTCAGTTTCTCCACTAGTCTCCGGCCTTCAGATCTCCCAATGAATACCTTTCCGGGTATTCGTTGTTCGTCCAGACGATTCATGTGGCCAGCCCATTGCAGCTTCAGCAGTCTTACAATTGTTGAGACCTCCAATTCGTTAAAAATTTCATACAGCTCATGATTGTATCGCATTCGCCATTGGTCCACATCTAGCTTCACTCCTATTATTCGCCTCAGGACCTTCCGCTCAAAGGCGTTCAATATATTTGCGGATGCTTGGGTTAGGGTCCGTATTTCATACCTATAGCATAACACAGGTCTTATCACAGATTTGTATACTTGGAACTTTGTTTTCCTCTGTATGCAGCTGGTCTTCAAGATTGTCAAAACTGAATAAAATATTTTATTTGCGAACTGTATCCTTCGGCGTATTTAGTCTCTTTCATCACCTGTTCTCATAATTTTAGTACCTTAATATACAAATTCGCCCAAATTTTTGAAAAACCTTACCCGCCAAGTGTGATATTTTTCCCCAACTGCGTCATGAGGTTTGTTTTATTCTCATTGATTTGTAGCCTTACTAGTTGTGCTTCGCTGTTGAGTTTCAAGAAGAGTTCTTCGGCAATTGTTAATGACTGTGACAAAATACTGGTGTCGTCCGCATAGGCTGCTGCTTAGCTCAACTTTTATAGTAATGTAATGTGTAATCGACAGGTAAATTTCTTATGACGTATTCCAGAGCCAAATTGAATAGCAATGAGGCCAGCCCACCTACCTGCTTTAGTCCAATATTTGTGTCGAAGGCATCAGTGAGTTGGCTATTGATGCAGACTTGGGAGGTCGTCGACGTCATTGTTATTTTCGTAAGATGGAATAATTTGGCTGGGATCCCAAAACAAAGCATTATTTGGTACAGTACGTTACGATCAATACTGTCGTTTTCTTGCTTAAAGTCAATGAAAATTTGGTGAACGTCTATGTTGAACTCCCAGCATTTTTCAAATACTTGCTTGACTGTGAACAATTGGTCTCTTCTCGATCTACCTGCTCTAAAACTACCTTGATACTCCCCAATAATACCGTTGGCGTATAATCCGATTTTATTTTCTAAGATCTTTGAAAATATTTTGCACGCCTTGCAAAGTAGGTGCATGCTTCCATAATTTTTGCACTGTAGCTTGTCATTTGGCATATCTTCTTGTCGCAGTTGTCGCAGTTGTGCGGGGGAATTTAGGAGGCTCTTAAAATATGATTCCTATCTTTCCTTAATCCTTTTTACATCAGCGATGATGTTGCTGATGTCGTCACGACAGGGCATAGCCTTGGGCTGATAGCCTCGTTACTTTTCTGAAATTTTCACTATGTTCTATCTTCGTCCGGGTTTTCCTACCTACATATTCTTCGTACGCCTGATTCTTTTAGTCCAGCACATTCTAGCGCTCATCATCGAACTAATCATTTCTTTTGCACCGGCCTTAATGTCCAATTATCTGTTCTGGCGTGGTCTTAATTGCCGTTTTCACTTCCACCCACAGCTCGTTGCCTGTTTCCAGTGACGCGTTTGATACAATAGGGGTCAGCAGGTTGTTGAGGGTTCCCAGGAAATGTTTTGCGACATATACTGTTTGGAGCCTTTTGATTTCGAATTTCTGTAGAAGATTGATCTTGACCAATTATGCGACATCAATAGGTTAATTTGATCTAGTAATGATCTGAGCTCCTAGGTATTATATGGACATTAAGTATGCTTGAGGCCCATCTTTGTTGGATCAGAAAATGGTTGATCTGGTTTTGTGTATTGCTATCCGGTGATACCCAGCTCATTTGAATATATGTATGCGTCGATGTAGCAAACAAGTCAAGTGTAGGGCCAGATTTTTGCTACATGCAAGGTGAACCAGTCGCTGGCTTCATTTGCTTCACTGTGGAGGCTGTATCATCCAGTTGTTCCGCGCTGGAATAGCTCATTGCCAATACCATTGAAGTCACCAGGGTTAGGCGTGACGAATAGCTTTATCGAAATTTCATGAACATCAAAACAAAAATGTGACGTTTCGTGAAATTGTGTAAATAAAGCTAATGAGTATATTCACTAGCATTATTTTTTGTTGTTGAAGAGGTCCTTTGATTTCCTATTTTGTATCTATCTTTGGATCACTCGGTCTGGGGCATACAATATTTAATTGGTGAAAATAAATTTCTATTGAATTAGAAAGAAATTTATTTCCATTTCAGTAACAAACAATTTTCTCCATATATTTCAGAGTCGTTATTTTGAATGTGATGATTCCGATAGCTACTCGGAGCTATCGTTTTTAGGCGACTATTACGATGCCTATGATATCCAACCGCAAAAGACACAGCACCTGCAAGACTACAATGGATCAAACAACGCCGCTGACTGTCGAAGCTTACAATCAGATAATTCTAGTATATGTAGCGTAAATTCAAATCACTCGGATTCACCATGAGATCTGGATGCAATCGATATGTAGTGAAAGCTTCAGTTATAAGTAAAACAGATTCTAGAATGAAGGACAAACGAAATCTTAAAATGGTGAGTGTAATTTATATGAATATAGTTTCCCCATTTGAATTGTGTAAAATCAGCAAAGCTTAGAATAAATCCATTTAAATTATCGTTTAAATGAATACGATCCGCAATCTTTCCATAATATGGGGCAATATACTGATTACACTTTATTTTATTAGATTTTGTCCGTGTTTATCGACATCTACTTTTGTACGTATTGCAAAACCGAAAAATCCTTCTCTACACCATTATCCTTGAAAACTATAGTTTTCATGCAGTTGGCATTATGCCCAGTAGAGTAGTTTTGTGTCGTTCTTTTTAATGGCACCTACCATCCGATCCATTAGTACAGGATGCGGTTGAATCGTGAAAAGTTAATTAACGGTCAACGGTAGTGCGACCACAATTTATTTAAATTTTCATACGGGACCATTTAACTGAAAACCTATGAATGCGACCCGTGTGGCAGTTTAAAAGAGGTTGCAAGGCTGCAGGATAGAAGAGAGAACAGGAAATTGGAAGTTTGTGGTGAATGGAAATCCTTGGTATAGAATTATGTAAGCTTATGTATATCCACACATGTAAGCTTTGATTAATGACTACTATGTCCTTGGAAATGGTCTACACTGCGTTCTCTTAAATTCATTTCTCGAAAGCGTTGTGAATATAACGCAGCACCACTATTTTCTTTTGTTCTCCACAATTTCGTTCCATCAACAGAAAATTATTTGGTTAACGATTTTCATTTCAATAGATTAAAGGTGTTCTTGGGAGTGACCCAGATATTTTATCACAAAAGAATTTAATTATATACGATATTGGATAGAAGACAAATGTGAGTATAAGGATTATCTCCCGATTTTCGTTTTTGTATAAGAATTGCTCTAAGTGCTCTGGAATAAGCTCAATGAAACAACAATTAGTTTGATCAACAAATGGTGATTTATTTTATCAGTCTCGATATTTTATACATAATTTTGCGTTACACTAGCAATAATTTCCATTTTAACAAATTTCTTTACTAGCAATAATTTAATTATTAATTGCTTATTTAGCATAGATCGTTCACAAAGGTTTAATGCATTTAACTGAGTTTGCCACCAAATCATTTTCGCCAAAGGTGAATAACTGAATTTTGTTTACAATTTGTGCTTAAGGTGAACAGCTGAATTATGTTTGCAATTTGTGCTAAAGGTGAATGATAGAATTTCGCTCATTGCTATGATTGCAAAGTTAAATGTTTTCCAATGTTTACAATGAAATGGTAATTAAATGTCATTGGGCTTAGACTATTTGGAATATGAACGATACAGTGATAAATTTATGTTAGAAAATATTCATTTCCTTATAATTAAGAATATTGGAATATAAACAATACAATGGATAATTTTATGTTAGAGAATATTTATTTCTTTAACATTACCACCCGCCATGAACCGTCCGAGCGTCTTAGTTAATGTCATACCAGGTGGATTTGTGCGAAGTTGTTGCGCCTGAAAAGCGATGTCGAATTAACAGAGAGAACCCAATTACAATCGTCAAACAGATGATTACGGATAAAGTCACGCTGACTCCATATTGTCGAACGGTGGACCAGGATGTTGATTGGTAATCGTCAATGATTGCTTCTTCTTTCTGAACGTAGGATCCTATGGATTCTTCGGGTTTTATAAGGTCTAAAGCTACCAGGTTGGGGATGTATTGTTGGTTGATGGTTTGATTGATGACGGGTGGCTGCGGAAGAATGTAGACTGGCAAATCCTTTGTCAAAGCTGATCATGTGGTAGTAAAAAGCGAGTTGTCAATTTTAAGGCTACATTTTTGTGAGAGTTTAATGGTACCAGTTCCATTTAGTACCACATTTTTCCGGTCACCTTGGCAGAAAGTTTGCCCAGGAGTTGCTATTCGGGCTGTGCACATCCATGTATTTGCATCATGAAGCTGCTTCCATACAATTTTTTTTCAGTTTGAAAATGTGTGCTGTACATAGTTGTCTCCCGTATACTTTGTGTGTTTCATTGATGATGCAGTTCGACCTGAAGTTTACGTCATAGAGAACACTAATATCTACCAGATATTCGTCGGTAGAGAGTTTAAGCAGGTCGTTAAAGGAAGTTTCGAAGCATTGTTGCAGGTTGTAGTTAACTCCTAGAATCGTTGGCGGTACGTCAAATGCTTGAAATGTGAAATTGCTGATTTACTCCGGGATATGTGTCGGTTTTATGACATCATATCGGCGTGTATCAATAATCGGAAGGAAAGACAACAAATGAGAGTTTTTTTCGTTAGATATGAACTGATATAAAAATATGACTTGTACGTGGTCTGGCAGTAACAATTACGTTTTGTTGATGTCATGGATGGCATTACTGGTTTTGATGCAATCCCAAATGTCTTTTCTTGATGACAGACTTGCTAGTACGCCCGAATATTTGTGATAAACTTCTTTCAAGTAGTTCTCTGCTCTCTTGTAAGTAGCAAGGATGTGAATGTTTATTTCATTGTGGTCTGAGATTTTGTACCAATGACTGAGCTCGTTGATACGAGCTGAACTTCGTTGAAGTTGGGCTTAAAATCGCTTCAACTGTATGTCTATTCTCCCTTAAGTGCTGTTTGGTTGTCCACGGAACGAATTATTTTCTTCTGGTTGATATGGTTGTACACTTCGTCGTTAACGCCAAACACAGCAATTAACAAAGACCTTAATGCTCCGCAACGTTGTCTCCGATGAAAAAATCTTAACGAGTTCACTTTACGTCCAATTTCATCCTTTACTTCATCCAAATGTTGTGCTAGCTGATGGCAACCAGTTTGCGCAGAGTTGTCATTGCTAGATTGACAAAGTCCTCGAATTTTTGTCACGCCAATTTGTACTTTGGTTTGGTCATAGTTCAAATTGCTCCAAGGAACCTGGATTTGCATTTTCAACGCTCCTCTGTGTATTTGCGCTATTCCGAGATGTTCGATGTATAAACCTGTTGTCAGCTGAGTAATACTGACATCACTGTATGTGTGTGGAAGGACGCAGCAAATCACCAACAGAGAGTATAGGAGTTTGGTCGCTAATCAATGTCAATGTCTTTGGTGGAGATATTGAAGACTCAACCCGTTGTTTTTTCGCGCGATCTGATAAGTATTCTGTCCAAGTATATCCAGTGGGTCTAATTTTGCCTCTTTTATATTTGCGTGTTGTTTATGCGAATATTAGTGATGGAGTTTCCGTTGGAGGATCTTGGATAGGTGATTCCTTTGGGGCATCTGGAGTGTTGTTCTCGAAAGGTAGGCGGTAAATCTTGGTCACGGGGCATCTGGTAACTCTGCCATGTACTTTGATAGATACGACTCAAACTATACGTTCAGCACCTGGGTGTACATCCACAATTTTTGCGAGCGGCCATCGAGTTGATGGGAAGTTTTCCGTTTTTAGAAGCATAAGGTCTACGACTTATAAATTGGGTCTGATGCTCATCCATTTCAGTCGTTGCTGTAGTCGACTGAGGTATTCGAGTCTCCATCGATTCCTTAAAAATTTTCCTTATCTGTTGAAACATTTCGCACTTTTTGCTGATATGTTTGTCAGATGCAATTGCTGGTATTTCGGACAAGTTACTCCCTGTTAAAAAGTGATGGCCGAATGATCCCTTGGATCACTGCCCACTTCGCATAGAGGTCTTGAATTAAAGCATGTTTCTATCTGGGCAAGAAGAGTGTAAAGTTCCTCGATGGTTAAGAGTCGTTCTCCGATAGACTTGACTCAACGCCATTTCATTGACTTTACTCCAGCTTCCCAGAGTACACTAAAGTGTGGGCTTCCAGCAGGAATGAACTTCGGTGAATCTCTTCGTTTTTTAAAAGATCCTCGCATTGCTTTAAAGTCGCTGCAAATGCTTTACGTAATTGTCGTTCGATGCCCACAAAGTTGCTTCCACAGTCGCTAAATATGGTGGTGCATTTCCCTCTTCGCGCAATGAATCTCCGAATGGCGGCAATGCACACTGGTGTCGATAAATTGCTTACAGCGTCTAAATGGAAAGCTTTGGTGGAGAAGCACACGAAGACAGCTATATAGACTTTAGTGGGTTAGGTTTAGTCCCACGTACACCGTTTTATTTAATTATTACTGCCCCAGCGTAATCGAGGCCTTTTTGTGCGAAGGGGTTTTCCATTTGCCATCTTGGTGGAGGTAGCTGTCCCATTAGCTGGTTTTCTGGCCGAGCGATAGTCTTGAAGCACGTAATGCATTCATGAAGAATCATTTTCACGAACGATTGTGCATTTATGATGAGAAGCTCTTGCTGCATTGTTGCTAAAACCAACTGTAGTCCTCCATGTAATGTTTTCAGATGATTTTGTCGAACGATCAATTTTGCAAATGAATCTCTTGGAAGTATAGCTGGACGTTTTGCAGTTTCGTCGATTAGCGCAAACTGTAGTCTGCCGTTAGTCCTGAGGATGTCATTGGAGTCAATCATTGGAGTTAGGTGCTTAAGGCTACTATTGTTGGCGGCGTGTGAACTACTGCGCAACGTTGATAATTCTTTTGCAAAAGCATGCAGCTGAGAGAGTTGTATGCAGTTATTTTTTGCTCCCTGTCGCTCCTCAATCGTCAAAGAACCCACTCGTTTGTTGTCTTTATTTGATGCATTATTTTTGAAACGACGTATGTATGTTATAACCTTCAAGAGTTTTGAAAGTGACGAGTATCTGCTGAATATCTCTAGCTCTTGGGTGGTCTCTGTTGCTACTATTCCAACGGTGCGTATTTCATTTATGACGGCGTTGTGCTCTGTTGCTGAAAGTGCCAAATTCGATTCTGTTGAGATTTCTTGATTTACTAGCCATTCTGGATCCTTCAACCATAAGGATGAGTGAATCAGCTGTTCTGGTCGAATCCCTCTTGAAGGAAGATCAGCGGGGTTAGCGGTCGAGTGAACATGGTGCCAATCGTCTGGTGTTGAGGCTTTGTGTATCAGATTTACAGGATTTACGACAAATACCTTCCACGTAGATGTTCGTTTTGAGTCCAGGCCAGGTGTTGATGTTTGCCCATTAGTATGCTTGTTTGAGTTGCTTCATTATTTTTAGCATTAGAACAGCCCCCTAAGGTCAAGTCGTGGGATTGTATAGTTTTTAGCGGAGTGACTTTAGATTTTGCACTCAGCAAACAAGTTGATATATTTTCTTCTGTGTAGATTACTCGCAAGTAAATTGCTGCTGCATAAGCTGCGTTTGATGCGCCATAGAACCCGTGTAATTCTACTTTGTGTAGGTCCACTCCATCTGGGAATTTGCAGCTTCTCAATGATCGGTAATTGTCTCCATGTTTCAAACCAATCTTTAACTGTACCTGGAGGGACTTCTTCATCCCAGCCTAACTTCAGAAGCCAGAGTTACTGCATGGTAATTTTCCCAGTGATAATACAGAGTTGTTATCATCCTAATGGGTCAAATAGTTTTGATACTTCTGAAAGTATGGATCATTTCGTTAATTTTTGTTCCTCAGCTGGTTTAACTTTGAAGGGAAAGTGGTCTTTCGCCAGGTGCGATTGTAACCCAAGCGTTTTGACTTCTACTGGAAAATCAATTTCCAGTGGTTTTTGGTTCTCTCGATCGATTTCTGGGGTGGCTTCTAAAAGCATCTTATCGAATTATGTCATCGGGTCCTGTAAGTAGATCGTCCACTTAAAAATCTTGAAAGATTATGTCGGTAACTTCAGAGTGTGCATCGCATTCGTCAATTGCTAGTTGCTGCAGTGTGCGAATCGCCAAAAATGGGGCTCATGCTGTACCGTATGTCACGGTCTTCAGCCTGTCATGCCCAATTGGTTCCTTTGTGTTAAATCTTCACACAATGTGCTAATATTCTCAATCGTTTTCGTGGACTCGTATCTGTCGATACATTTTCTCTATCTTGGCAGCAATTACGTAGTGATAATTGCGCCACCTTAATAACATGTGCAGAAGGTTTGATTGCATTGTTGGGCCAACTTAGAAAAGATCATTTAATGATTTGCGAATGAGTGATTTTTGTGACGCGTTAAAAACTACCCGCAGCTTTGTGGTGGAGCTTCTTTGCTTTATAACTTCATGATGGGGTAGGTAATAACAATCCATGTTTTGGATGAAATGGTCTGGTACCTTCTCCATGTGACCAAGTCTAACGTATTCCTCCATGAAGGCATGGTATTCCTTCTTTCGATCCGAGTGATTAGACAGACGCTTTTCCAGTTGTCTGAATCGAATATGTGCTACTCGTACTAACTCTTTCAGGTCCTTGTTCCGAACAACGTTTGGCTTGAAGGTAATATGACTGTATCAGTTCCATCTGGGTGTCGGTTTTCAACGTTGCTCAACTTCAAGGTATTCATATGTTTGTTTATGGGCTATGGAATACTCCTAAATCTCTCAAAATCGTTTAGGAGTGTTACCAAGCTCCTCATAAGCTACAAAGAATGTTGAGCCTGGTTCTTTGCGTGTGTGTGCCGGTGATCCGAACAGAAGCCAACCAAGCGTTGTCTTTTGAGCAAATGACCGTCCTTGAATGAAACCGCGGTCCAAAATGCTACTAAACGATGGGTGATTGAAACCAGAAACTGCCAATCTCAAATTACTAATAGCTGTTAACACGGCTGTAATTTTCGGAATGATTAATGCTGAAAATTGCAAGCAACCGTCTTTCCCATTCTTTCCTAGATCTGCAGTGACCTCTACTACTCCTCTGGACGTTACTGCCTCTGAGCAACCAATACCCCCGATCGATATTTTCGAGTATTTGAGCGGTAGTCGCAGCAGTTGTACAGCAGACTCTGTGATACCTTCATTGGTTGTGATTGTGACAATTGCTGTAGCAAGTAGTACCTGAGTGTTAGAGAGAAGAGCGTTATGCGCTTGTGCCTAAGTGGAAGGCATTACTGGCAAAGACGATTCCATTAACTTTGGTTTAATGTATCCACTGTCTGCCATGTGCAATAGGGTGCTATATCGATTTTCAGCGTCCTCACACTTGCAATAAGCTAGTTGGTTTTGTTAACAATGTCCCTTAATCTAGTGGTGTCGTTTGATTGTCACAGATTTGTATTCCACCAACGCTGCATAAGTTCTTGTGCTATCAGTTTCTCGTTGTTGTAACGTTCTCACAGTAGGAACCAAGCGGTTTCATAGTTGTCACTAATTATGTTGAGGTGGCTTATGAGTCGCTCAGCTTCTTCCCTCAAATTGCTGCGAAGGTACTGCATCTTCTGTACACTGGACAAAGTTGCGCTGTCATGAACTATGCTTTTGTAAAGGTGGCGAAACGCTGTCCATTTGCCATAATCTACATCGAATATGGGCAGCTTGATCCACTCTAACTGAAGACCATCTCCTCCACTTGTGATCGGCGATGATGGCTGTCTTGAAGATCCGGCTTGAAACGATGCAGCATGAAATCAGTTGATTCTATCTTTGAAAATTGTCTTGGATTCCAAGACAAGACCTTTCATGTGTTCATAATCCTTAGTATACTTTTTCAGTATAAGGAATTAACACCATTCCTCGATTCAAACGGAATTTTGCATGTGAGAGGACGTTTGACAAACTCAGTTTTGAGATTCAGCAAAAAAAATCCAATGCTCTTGCCATCTTTTGAACAGTGCACGGATTTGACAGTGCGCCAAGCACACCATTAGACATTGCATGGGGAGTCCAACTGACATAGTCACACTTGAACCAAAGATATTGGATATGCAGAGATAACTAAACCGTGAAGCGAATAATTCATGCGTGCCATACATGCGTTCGATACAAGCAAGTGGCGTGTCAACAACTCTTGGGAGACTTGCCGCCTACGAGAGTAAGACCCACCAAACTAGTTCAAAGGGGTGGGACTAGACTACGCTGGGCCAATCGATGACACAGGTGCAGAGGATTACCAACGGTGAATGCGTATATAGCTTTGTGCTTTTTGTGTTTTGCGACAAAAGCTATACATTTCGAGCTGGTCACCGACTTGTCAGCCTTAGCTCTCATAGCCACCATACGCAGATTTGTGGCAAAACGCGGTCAATGCGATCACATAAACAGCAATAATGGCAGAAACATGGTGGGGGCAGCGAAACACCTTAAAGTGCTTGGGAAGAGTGTTGAGTCACAACATCTTGACATAGGACGGCAAACTAACTCTCTGTCAATAACTTGGCATTTTATTCTACCGGGTGTACCGCACTTTGGAGGCCTGTATGATGCCGCAGTGAAGTCTGCTAAAATACATCTAAGAAAGCTTCTGGGCTCAAAAACATTCACCATCGAAGAGATGGCTATCTACACCACTATGTCAGATAGGAAGCTGTTTGAATTCAAGGCCACTGTGCAAGATAAGCGACGATCTAGGTGATGACTTGATTTAAACGCCAAGCCACTATTTAACGGGCTCTAATTCGGTTGCAATTAGTGATGGAGCTACAGAGTTTGGCAGAACAGCATTCCTGAACAGATAGAATGCCGTACAATATTGTGTTCAACAATTTTGGCGACAATGGTCACGCAAGTACTTGAGCACACTCACGAGGGGGTCTAAATGGCAAACGATGACGAGTGATGTTCTAGTGGCGGAGCTGGTGCTTCTAAAAAATGATAATCTTCCTCCATCACAGTGGATCAAAGGCGTGATAACTGAGGAGCGGACGGCCTCGTTAGAGTGGTGACACTGAAAACGGCCAGTGGCGTATTCCAGCGTCCAGTCACGAACATATGCTTGCTGCCAGTAGAGTTGGAGACCGCGGAAGCTGCAATGGGCTGAACACATGAATCGAAGGGACAAACAACAGATACCCAAAAAGGTATAGGAGAACTGAAGGCCGGAGACCAGTGGGGGAACTTGGATTTCGAAATTAGAGGATACGGTTAATGGACCGAGACAGCTGAAGGCACTATTTCCAGAAAGCAAAGGCCCAAGCTGGGGCCATAGTGCTCCGAAAGAGAAGAAGAACAGGTAGACGTTAAAGACAGTGGGTAGGATTTTAAAGATAATGTGTCTAAAAAATAACGAAAATACTGAAAAAAAAAACAAATCCAACTGGTGTTTGTTCTCACTTTCTCTGTAGTTTATGGATATAACAAATAGAAAAAGAATCGATCGAAAAGGAATGTTTCATTTAATGAATAGATATGATGAATCAAAAAAAATTCAAATACTGGGTAATTTTTAATTTTGTGAAAGAAACAGTTTTCGACTATTTGTGCTCCCCAGCACGTTATGTTAACGACAATATAAAATCTCATATTTATCCATGACAAATTCAGCTTCCTCATTTGAGCGATATGTTGTCAATTCAAGGAATTCAAGAACAGGTAAATTATTTTAAAAATATTCAAACCAGCTAGTAACAGTCTATTATTTTGCTTATTTAATATAGAGTAATAGTAATATCCAATAATATTTCGCCACTATCCCTATTTTCAGAGAAATCCCACACTTCTTATAACAACTTCAATTTCGTTCAGAAAAATAATGTCTGCGTTATGCTGCTTTATCGATTGTACCACCCCCCATTGGTCTACGTGTGTAAATTGGTTTTTCCACACTTTCCTCATATAAAAGAGGAAATTGTGTTTCGATTATTAGAGGGAAATGTGTATTAGCCTCTACACACATGTAACCAGATTATTATTAGAAAATATGATTATACGCGAGATTGAATTCAACCATTTACCCCCGTTTGGGTTTCTTTTGATGTTGCACGTATTTTGTAGATGTAGGAATATTCATTTATCTGTTTCATTTATCCTTGGATTTGTAAAATGGTTCATGGCGTATTCAATAAAAATGTTATTTTAAACGATATTTACTGAAAATTCAAATCTCGAAAGCGTTAAAATCCTTAAGTGCCTTTCAAATTGTACGTTCCACATTTTAGCTGCAATCTTCTCACATGAAAACCCGCCATTATCCGATTAGTCCTTTCTATTGTCAACGTTTCTACTCCCAGTTTACAATCCTAAAACATTTCTACCATACCAAATCTAACTTGATAAAATTATGAATAATTTGAGCATTTCCTTATGGGCTAATGCATTACGAAGTAGTAGTCAAGTTGGGTAATATTTGCATTCGACTGTTTGGTCAAAACATTTCCCCATCAGATTTGGGACGCAGGATATTCCATTTTATTATTTAATCTGATTTTGGATTTCAGCTTCCACAGAGCAGAATATGAATTCATTTACTTCCCGGAAAGATGATTAGCTTTGTCGTTGGCTATCTTGCACGAGTGTTTCTATCTCTTGTCTAAAAACCGTTTTGTCCTTGTTCCTTTTGAATATTTTTCAGGGAAATGGACATTTTTTTTCTAGGTTTTCCGGTAATCAAAAATGCAAATTCATAATCTTTTTTATGATTCGGGTGTTTTTTCAACGTTCTTCTTGGAATTATTTGCAAAAAGGCGGAATCTTCTATATATTCATTCTATCAAAACAATCATCTTGTTACATGAAAAAGTTGGAATGATAAATTTGGGTATAGTGTTCTAATATTTTAATTAGTGGGTTTTTGAAAAAAACCAGGATTTGTAACGCAGAGTTTTTTTTTTCAAATATAAAATATAAACATTATTTCTGATACCGGATTGTAGAGAGGAAAATAAATATTGAATTCTCCTGCTGCTATAATCATTTTTCAGCGTTAAAATCATTTTTATGCATTTGAAAACAATTTTCAGAAGATTTGTGATCGGGAGGTAAATGTCATTTACGCACCATGCTCACAAGCAACTGGACTACCCACTTAACACCACCCCTGTCAAACCAAGAACACATCGGGCTAGATCTCATTTTGTTACGCCGTGAGGCGCCTTCAAGCTGGGAGATCCATCGTCTAGCGGGAGGGGAGCGGGGAAAAGGAATTACCCGACAAGTGATCCCCCAGCCCCAACGCTGCTAAGTAGTTTGCATCGCAAAATTTTACCAACACTATTGAAAATTGTATGATGTTATGTACAGATTGGTGATCTTTTCTCTTTGATTTACGGGTGAAGAACTCCTCCCTATTTTTTTCAAAATTTTAGGCTCAATAGTTTTAGGAATAAGGCGAAGAGGGGAAGAGCGGTCGATTTTAGTCAGCTTTTTTAAATTACTTAATACTTAAAAGCTCGAAAATTAAAAAAAATATATATATATATTTGATGTCCTCACAACAATATCTTTCATTTGATATGTCAAACGGTACACTTTGCAAAACTTTTTCCCTCCTTACCCATCCCAAAAAGTTACTCCCATTTTTAAATTTCATTTGTTAACAGACACATGCGGAGTTACAAGGATACATACGTGTGCCGAATTTGAACTTAATCCATTCAATAGATTTAAAGCAATACGGCTATAATAGACGGAAAGAGAGTGATCCAATAAGGGCTCCATTATTGCATTCCAATGTACGGAACCCTAAAAAGCAAGAACAGTTGCTTTTTTAAGGCTATTCGCTAAAGAAAAACTTGCAAAATACCGTGGGTATGAAAACAAAATATATTTTACAAAATTAACATTATTTTTGGCAGTGCAAATTTATTTATACTACACGTTATCAGTGATAATTTTATGATTGTTTTTTTTTTTCAATTTAACTGCATCTTAGTAAATACGTAACACAGATACTTATCATGCATCTAGTTACAGCATTACATGCAAGTAAAACGATATTACCGTTTTAAAAGGATGCTCCGGTCAGGCTCTTTTCGGCCCCAGATAGCTTCGTCGAAGACGACGCAGGCACCACTCGTCCGCCCTTGGAGCCTGATTAAAACTGCCGAACGAGGGAACGGCTCCCCGGAGAATAATGAGTGGAACTCTACCGAACTGAGATTCTATTCTACCAAATTGAAATTCACTACAACACCTAAAGAAAACACTTGAAATACCCTCAAAACCTTAAGTGTAACTTGACCACGACGGGCACTTGGCAATCCCGCGGCTGCAAAATACCAGTAAAGTCCCGTCTTGGGAAAAAATATCTTCCCACCCGTGAGCAGAAAGCTCACAGCATCTAGAACTGAAACAAAAGAAGGAAAAGAAACAACCGGAAAATCCAATTCAATTGGACTTTACTTCCAAATATTAATGTGAAATTCACAATAAAATATACAATCGAATATCTTAAAAAAAAAGAAAACGGTTGGCCAACACTTACAACGATGATTCTGCCGCCACTGATGTGGGGATCCTCAAATAATTTGATTTCGTTTTCTTCCCTGCCAATTCATTGAAGCCGCGACCAATTTAGCTGCCAACACTTCTTCCAGTCTCAATCCTCCATTCGATACGTGCACCCACTAGCTTTGTTTCCAAACTGGCACCCTTCACCGGATGATTTCCACTCATCAAAAGAAAAGTGCGACATCCTTCCGTCCCCCTTTGATTATTTTTCCAAACAACGGCTCATTCGTGTTGGTCGAGGACCTTCTAAGTTCCACTACTACTGCTGTGCAGTTTTCCACCACGAGAATCGGTGCTTATGGGTCTTCATGAGAATCTCACTCCTACTAAACAATTCACTGACAGTTTAAATTTGTTTTGCTCGTAGCTCTAAACATTTTTGGCATGGCTTTGTGTCATTTGTATTGTTCAGGATGGCTTGTTTCTGTACTGCCGTTGCTTTTACTTCCGTATCGATTATCCTTTGATTCAACGATTCCTGTATTGTTTGTTCGTGTTGCGCTTTTTCCTGCTGATCTAGTTATAATTGTCCAAGGCTGTAGCCCGGCAGGGACATCCACGCGGCTAAGGTGGTGTACACAGGTTGCCATGATCCACCCGGCGTACCGAGACAATGTGATCGATCTGTGAATTTGGATTTATTTTATTCTCCAACATTGACGGCAATTCCATACTTAAATCGGCGCACGGGTGCTCCAAGCTATCTAGCAACAATGAAGCAGGATTTTTACTAGGTCCTTCCGAGCCTTCAGCCAATGCCTCTAAATCTTGTACAACTAAGCTCTTACTACTATTTGCATAATTTAAACGTGCTCGTAACAATTCGTCGGGATGTTTCGAAATTTTGTCTGGCTTCCAATATGGCCAATTACCCGCCAGCATATAAGATGGTGCCAAACCACTTGGTCCATTGCCTCACGATACTCCGGATAGACATTTCCCGGTAGCATTTTATCCAATCCAGCTGTTCGAGTTCGAAACACAAAGACAAAGTCAAAGTCAAAAGTTCTTTATTCAATACTAATCGGAATAAATTTTCAAAGAATATAGAGCAAATTCCAGACAATAACAATCCAAAAGCCTAACGGCCCAAATGGCTCTCTAAATTTATACGTTATCATTAAACACATTGCATCAAAAGAAATAACTGTAGCAAATTCAATTAATTAAGATTACTGCATATTTTGAAATTCAATTGGAGAAGGAGAAAAAACCAAACACTATCTTATAGTTCGAAACACATGGATCACCGGAACGTTCGATGTTACAGCATCGGCTGAACTCAAGCCAGCTCCCACAACAAGCACGGGTTTCAGCTGAGTTCGTTCCCGCTCACTGAACGCTTCTAACGAATAGGCTCAATCATTGTCATCAGTGTGTCATTCATGAAATGCTTTACCAACATTTTTTTCACATAGTCCTCATAGTATTTGGCCACTCTTGATACAAGTGCTCGAGTTTGTACTTCTTTTGAAACTTGTCGCTTCAAGGATAAATCACGTCGCGGTGAGAGCGGTTTGTTAGGACTCGCCGCCTTAAGTAACGAATTATTTGTCGAGTTCACCTTGGTCGTTTTCATCATAGTATCTACAACTTCAATCGAATTGATATCGTTATCCTCGCGCTCCTTCTTCACCTTCACGTAATCCGATATAAATATAGTGGGATTTTGTGCCGATTCTTTTGTACATTTACAGCATAAGGCACCAATGTGCCTTACTTTACGCTTTCTGCTCGTGAAGTTTGCGTTTATTTGCGGCTGATTGCGTAAAGTCGTGCCAAGATCCCATCGTGGTTGTCGCGAATTTAATATACTTGATGTTACCCTGTAACAACATCCTGTGAACACTTGCACTTCTCACTAAAGTGCTACTAAGTCTTACACATGTGTTGAAAGCCTAAGATTAATTGTCAAGAAAAGTTTAACTGCCACAATTAAAATGCTTGGGTGTTTTGATTAAAACGTTGCACTCAATAAAATGCCTAAGACATTTAATTAAAACGTTTTAGGCATTTTAATTGAAACACTTTAAGCTTTTTCAACTAAACGTATCTGGTGTTTTATTAAAACGGTGATAGTGTAGTGATTAGAGTGCTCGCTGTATAAGCTAAAGTTCCCTGGTTTGAATCCCATTGTTAACAATGAAATTTGCTTAGAGTGTTTCTTCGGACGGACTGTAAGCCCGTTCAGTTATGATACGTCCTAGTTTCAAGTCAGAACATATCGTCGTTGGATAGAAGGGCTAACGGCCAAAGCTTGGTACTGACCATGTCACCTTCTCGAGTACCAGTCCATTTGATCGATATTCTAACTATCTCAAACCAAGGGCCCAAGTAGGGCTATAGTGCAAAAAAAAACATAAAATTAAAACGGTAAGCATTTTAAAATGAAACAGCAAATGTTTTACAATAAAAAATTACGAGTCAATGCTGAAGCTAATAATAATAGATCCGTTATACTTACGATTAGGTTCCATCAAAGCAAAAAGGTGGCCTGTGACCCGTAACATAATTTAACCCATGCAGGGTTTGATCGTGATTTTCTGAAGATTGTGCCACAACTTGAGGTCTGTTGAAACAGAATCTGACCTACACTTATATCTGTGTGCCAGAACGTTTGACCTCAGCTATGCATGAGTGTAACCAGTAATCCTTCACAAACCCTTGAATGCCACAGTTACCTTGTTTAGAGCATAACATGAGCAGAGTATTTTTGCCATCGTCACATTTATTATTACGAAAAATGACGATAAGATCAGAACAAGAAGTTTGCATCAAGTTCTGGTTATATTTCTGAATATATTCTTACTGGTTATGAGTCATGAGTTTATGGACATTATCCTGAAATAAAGCAACTTTTTTGTATCTTTAGCACAACAAACCCTTTCAGGTAGATTGATGATAGACAAATTATTTATAGTCAAGCAGGTACTTAAGAAGTGGTGGGCGTTCAACATAGACGTATACCAAATATTTGTTGAATATAAACAAGCATACGACAGTATTGATCATAACGTACTGTACCAAATCATGCTTTGCTTTGGTTTTCCAGCCAAATTGGTCCATCTTCCAAAAAAGACAATGATGTCGACAACCTCCCAAGTCCGCATCAATAACCATTTCATCGACGCCTTCGACACAAATATCGGACCAAAGCAGGGAGATGACCCGTATCCTGCAGCTAAGCCAACACCACAGTTCAACTGCCTCAGCATTTAAAATGGACATGAAAGCCAACCTTGTGCTGCTGAACGAGCAACACCACGATAAAACTTCTGCGTAATGGAATCCTGTTGAAACTGGTGCTGTTGCAATCTAGGTTCACAACAGTGATTTCTAGGCGGACACCTCCAGCAGGGAGATGCTTTCCTGTGGGTTTAGTGCTCTGAGACCACCTGCCTTCCTATGTATCTAACGTTAAACGAGCCAATATCATCTATTTAAGCCAAGCTCAATGATTTAGAAGGCACTGTCTCGATCATAAATGGTGGAGGGAGACTTCAAAACTAAAGTAATTAAATCGTGCATGCCTTTAACAGATTCGCGGGAAAAACGACCCTTAGAAATGGTGGCCAGGATAGCACTCGCCCCAATCAACATAGGAAATACGCTGCAAAAGAACCATACCGGAGGTAACATTCGCCTCGGAGTCCTTAGTATGTAGGATACACTATCGGAGAGTATTAGAGGACTACTAATCCAGTGGTTATAAACGGGTTAATTATGTTTTTTCCCATATACGTATTTCGGGATCTCGTTAACCCCTTCTTCAGTGGTTTGTTCACAGGTGTAGCTACCCATTCCAGAATATCTGATGTGGCTACTGAGGGACTACCTGAAGGACTAGAGCCTGCTTTGTGACGCAACACTGGGCGAACGAAGTATGAAAGTTCCACCGGGGATTGCCAAGGGATCTGTCCTTGGTTAAGATCTGTAGATTATGTCTTACGATGGGCTACTTAGACTTGAGATGCCAGGTGAGTCACGCTTGATCGGCTATGCGCATGAGAATGTGGCTCTAGTCACTAGATGTACCGTTGAATGAGCGCAACTTAGGCTTGGTATGCTAATACGCCGAGTGAGAAACTCAATGATGCCTCTTAATGAGAGTAGGGTCACTGCTACTGTACGGAGCAGATGGGGCGACGCTGTCAGCAAGAAGGTGCATCAAACAGGCTTGGCACGGTACAGAGAAGAGAAGCACTAAGGATTGCGTCTTCATATCCAACCGTCTCTGATTTGGCAGTGGGAGTTATTACAGGTGTGATACCTGCTGCCTGCCTCGCTAGAGAGCATCGCACTATTTACTGGTGGGAGATGGTGGCCCATGAGGAGAGATAGCGCTTACTCAACGATTGGTAGCAGTTTTTGGTTAATTGCATGGAGAGAAGGCTGACTGTGTGCCTCATTCCGGATCTGAAACCGTGGCTAAATTGAAGGCATGGGGTCACTGACTTCTATCTGAACCAGTTTTTGAGCGCGTATGGGTTTTTTTCAGTCTGACCTGCACAAGATTGATAAGTCAGGGTCCCCAGATTGTCTGGTTTACCCAGGAGAGAAAGACGATGCTGGCCAAACGGGTGCTCAAAATCGGATAGGCTGCAATGGGACCTCTGTAGGGAGACAAAAGAGCTCAGCCTCGATAGTATAGTCGTGGTGATACTTGGGTTGGTTGAAAAATAGAACGGTGTGGTATGTTATGTTCAGGCAGTCCAAAAAAACCAAAAAGAACTCACAGCAGCCAGGAACATTGGGGCTGGGAGATTGCTTCTCTGGCAGTTCCTCTTTCCCTCTCCCCTTCCGCTAGATCACCCAGTAACTAAACGAGACCTGGCCCAAAGTAATGTGTAAAATAGTTCCAGGCTACGTTCTTGAGTTTACAGGGGAGGTGTTCAGTTGGTGGCCTAGTTGTTTGCCAGCATGGGAGCTTGACACTTAATGCATAAATGACATTTACCTCCCAACCACAAAAAAAAAGCAGAGAGATGGGCTGGCCCCATTGCTTTTCAATTTGACTCTGAAATATGTCATAATAAAGCTATCTGTCGGTATAAGTGGTACGTTATTGTACAAGTCGAGCCTAGTGGTAGCCTATGCGGATCACATCAACATTTTGTCACAATTGGTGGTGACTGCCAAAGAATTTGTCCCAAAACCCGACAGTGAAGGGAAACTAGTCACGCTACAAATCAATGAGAATAAAACAAAGCTCGTGACACTGTCAAGGAAAAATATCTCAAATATCACATTTGGTGAATAAGTATCGAAAATATGCGCCGAAGAATACAACTCACAAATGAAATGTTTCATTCAATTTTGACGATCTTGAAGATCAGCTTCATACACAGGAAAAAAAGCTTCAAGCATAAAAATCTGTGATATGACCTATACTATGCAATAGTTGAGAAACATGGACCCTAACCCAAGCATCCGCAAACATGCTGAACGCTTTCGAAAGACCGGTCTTGACGCGAATAATTGGACCGAAGCTAGGTGGGGACTAATGGCATATTCGATACAACGATGAGCTTTATGAAAGTTTAGACAACAATTTTAAGATTGTGGGAGCTGCAATAGGTTAGCCACATGAATCATATGGATGAACAACGAACGCCCAAAAAGAGTTTTCGTCGAGAGGACTAAAGGATGCAAATGAGTGGAGAAACCGAGGGAATGCTGGTTTGATTCAGTCGACGAAAACAGTTCATCACTGCTTGGATTTTTTAATTGAGTTAATGGGTCCGCTGCATTCTCGTTCGTTGATGCAAATTTTGCTTTGATGACGTTCATCATGGTCAATTCATGAATGCAAGTGTTCACCATGTGATACATATTTTTACAGTAACAGTAATTTTTCTTCCTCTTCTTATCGAAATCCATCGATTTTGTTTATAAAAAAATGCTGCTGCTGCTGTATCTAGCAATTTAGAAATCATTGTGTCCAGTTTTAATCTCAAATTTGCCCCTTGTATTCACATGGTCATCCATACGAGACTTTCAATCCCCATTGGACGCATTCTCAGAAGGCGGATAGAAGGTGCCCTAACCGGCTAGCCGGTGGATATGTGGACAAAAAAATTCCACTATTAGACCAAAAACTGACTAAGTTGAAGTGCTGATAAAAATTCACTTAATATTTACTTGTCATGGTAACAGAACAACAGCCTCGGATCGGGTAGAGTAAACGACAATAACTATCGCAACGTAGAAGAGACTATTCTTTTGATACTTGGAATATTAGATGATTGAACAGATCAGATGCACTGCAACAACTTCTAGATGTAATGAAAAAGTATAAAATCGACATCTTCGCAGTGCAAGAAACCACATGGCATGGTGAAGAAACTTTTGACATGCAAACGCACACCGTGTTTAAAAGCAGAAAATCGCATGGAAGCTGTGAGTTTGAAGTGGTTTTCTATAATTACAGCACACTGAAATAAAATACATAATTTAAATAATTCTGTTAACTAAAGGATATGTCCGATTTGTATCAACATCAAATTCTTTAATGTCTGGCTTGTGGAATGTTACACGTCCACAGAAGACAAGGAAGAAGCAATCCAGGACAAATTTTACAGCATGCTGGAACATACTGCCGATACCTTGTCATCCAACAACATTTAATTGTTCTGGGTGACTTCAATGCAAAATTGCCACAGAAACGGTGCACAAAGAAACAATCAAAGGAGACAGCCTTCATTCAGAGACCAGTGAGAACAGAAGGACTTCAAAACAATTAGAAGCTTCACAGTAAGCTTAACATACTTCCCGCAACGAGACATCCATAAAAGAACGTGGGCATCTCCATACAGTCTTATATTCAACCAGATCGACCGTTTTCTCATATAAAAATGAGCGACCACCAGTATTCTTGACACACGTATGCTTCGCGGCGCTATCTGTGATTCAGACCACTATCTTATAAGGGTCAAGCTCCGATACCAACTCTCCAAGAGCTGTAAGCAAGGAGCATCAGTTACTCCAAAGTACTTGGTACACGAGCTAAATGATAATAACGTCCACATACTCGTATATGTCAGTGCTGGAAAATTGTATCAACATATCCCCACAAGTGGGAAAAGTAATGACTACAAACCCAGTTGGAAAACAGTAAGATATGCGGTAAAAGAGGCAGCCGAAGTGGTCTATGGGCACCGACCAGAGAAAAGTAGGAACGACTGGTACGACGAAGAATTCAAGGAAGTTGTTAAAGCAAGGAACCAGTCGTTAAAAGAATAGCTCTTGGGACCAACTCGGACCAAAGAAGAACAATACAACACCCTCCGGCGAAAAGCTTAAAAAATGTGCCGAAGAAGGAAAACACTGACCATCAACACCAAAATCAAATAGATAAACGAAAACATAATACTACATATGCCTCTCTTAAATAGCTAAGAGGCAGTCTCAATTCATAAACAAGTCTTGGCAAAGGTTCAACCATAAGTAATACCGTCAAAATGAAAGCAGATGATTGCAATACTCCCAAAAGCTATCCACAGCGTCCCCAACAACTAATCAAGCTGCAAACATTCTAAAAGCAAAGCGAGAGATCCCAGTCCCACCAGCAATAAGGGATGAATTACAGGCAGCAGTACGTGACCTCAGAATAAAAGCCTCCTGCGATAGATGGAAAACCAGCAGAACTATTCCAGAAGAGCCCCAATCTAAGTAGCCTTATCCATCGGCTAATATGCAGAATATGGTTAGAAGAGCGATTACCAGAGAATTAGCAAAAAAGTATAATATGTGCAGTACACGAAAATGGGGAGGAATTAAAGTGTTAAAATAAACGAGGCTTCGCTCTACTGTAACGTCTTGTAAAATACTCTACAAAATCACAGAAAGAAAATTAAAGCCGTAGCTGGTTCGACGTCCATACAAGTTGAGTGGGATGCAATTTGTGCAGACTACCAAAAAAAATGTATGTAAAAGTTTCAGAAAACGATTTTAAGAGTTTATAGAAAACAAAGGAGGGCATAATTCGAGCATATACGAATTATTTATTAAATATTACCTAATGTGTGTTGTTAACTCTGCCGCAGATGGTCCCAAACCTGTTTGAGAAAGAAGAAGGGAACCCTCTTGTTTCCCCAACCTACAGTTTCCACGATTCCTCATCCCGAGCCCCCCACATTGGGTTTATTGGTTCCCCAATTGGACATTAAATGCCAAGAAATGCTGACAACTGTAAAAACGTCTACAGCTCTATCGCTAAACCTTACTTACCACTCCTTTGTGGGGGCATTAGAGGATGAAGGCAAATCTTCCGCGCCTAAACACGGAATCAACGTAATAACCATGCCACCGGAATGGAGATTGGGTGACGGGCTAACTTCCCGTCCCTGGAAAACCCTTAAATGTTTCGAAACTTGCAGATGGGACTCTGAATGGAGTGGACTCACGGACTCTAGAATTTCAAATCACACAACTACTCCGGTGCTTTTAAGGACTTTTTACAACAGGCCAGTCAATATAAATTGAAAATACTGGCAATCCGGGGAACGAACTGGACTGGTAATGATATGCAAGCCATGAGATCGCACACAATATTCAAAAGTGGAAAGCCTAGTGGAAAACGAGAATTCAAAATGGCTTTTATTGTGGATATGGAGTTCAGATCGCACGTTATTGATTTTAAGGCAAACAATGAACAGTTCGGATCCGTATAAAGCGAAATACTTCAAAATCTGGATGATGAATATTCACGCCCCGACCGAAGAACAGGACGAGGAAACGAAGGAAACGTTCTACAATCACCTTGAAAGACTAGTCGACTCATTGCCTACAAATGATACAGAAATAAATCAGAGTGATTTTTTCGCTAAGGTTGGCAATGAGATATCTCATTGGGGAACGACTGAAGGATATAGCCTCCACAATGAAACAAATGACAACGGCCAGCCGCTGTTTGACTTTGCACGTAGCAGAAATCTAGTCATACGTTCGACTTGCTTCCCACATCGACGTATTCACAAAATGACTTGGGTATCACCGGATGGCAACAAACAAAACCAGATGGATCATGTTCTGACCCAACAATATTGGGTATCGAGCATACTTGACGTCCGTACATACTGAGGAGCCAATTGTACCTCAGATCATTACTTGATCAAACTAACCTATCGATCTCGTACGTCAAACGCACATTCGGCGAAGACCAGCCCGCTACAAAGATTGGACATAAAAAGGTTCCAAACGGCGTGTGTGCCCGAAAATTTCACTGAGACCTTCGACAAGCAGCTGGCTCCCATCTTATCAGAGACATCATTAAAGATAAGGAACGAATTCTGGATGGAAGTAAAAGCGGTTATTAAGACCGTGGCAGAACAGATATCAAACTCAGCGCAAGAGAAATGAGTGCCAGAATGCGTAAGACAAAAAGAATCAGGCATACAAAGATTACGTAGGTAGGAAAACCAGGGCGAAGAGAGAACACTATGAGAATCTTAGAAGAGTAACGAATAAGATAATTAGAACTAAGAAAAGAAAATACTATGATGACCAATTGAGAAGTATAGATATAGACACAATATAAGCATAATAAGTAGTGAAAGCCTGAAACTTGGTTATCAGCCCAAAACCACGCTCTATCGTGACGACATCAGCAATATCATCGCTTAAAGAAAGATGGGCATAATATATCAAGAGCTTCGTTAATCCTCCGCACAGCTCCAGAACATCGAAATCTTTAGATGTTTCCGGAGAGCGTCAATTGGCCCCTACAACTCTGGATGAAGTGTGTTCCATCATCAACGCCCAAAAGAATAATAAAGCGCCGGGCATTGACGAGATTCCAGTGGAGCTCATTAAATATGGTGGCAGCAGTGTTCATAAAGCTATTCACAAAGTCATCCAGCACATTTGGCAACAAGAACAAATGCAGAAAGAATGGAGCAAATCAATTACATTCCCTATCCACGAAAAAAGTAGCAGACTACAGTGCAAAATATAAAGAGGCATATCACTACTTTGTACAGCGCACAAAATATTTTCAAAGACCTTAAAAAAACGGATCATTTGCCAACTGTATTAATGGGGAGTTTCAAGGTGGTTTTATGGCAGATAGATCAACAATAGACCAATTGTTCACAGTCAAGCAAGTACTTGAAAAATGCTTGGAGCTCAACATAGACGTACACCGAATTTTCGTTGACTTTAAGCAAGAATACGACAGTATTGATCGTAACGTACTGTACCAAATAATGCTTTGCTTTGGCATCCCAGCCAAATTAGTCCGTCTTACCAAAATGACGTCGACAACCTCCCAAGGCCACATCAATAACCAACTCACCGATACCTTTGACACAAATATTGGACAAAAACAGGGAGATGGGCTGGCTCATTGCAATTCAATTGGGCTCTAGAATACGTCATCAGGAAGCTACCTGTCGATACGCGAGGTACATTACTATACAAGTCGAGCCAAGTAGTAGCCTATGTTGACGACATCAACATTTTGTCACGGCCATTAACAACCGCCAAAGAACTCTTCCTGAAACTCAACTGCGAATCAAAGCTAGTAGGACTTTAAATCAATGAAAATAAAATGAAGCTCATGACGCAGTCGAGGGAAAATACTTCAAATACCCAGAATATCACATTTGACGAATATAGTATCGAAACTGTTGACGAATTTGTGTATTAAGGCGCCAAAACAACGAGAACCAGTAATGAAAGAGACGAAATATGCCGAAGAATACAGCTTGCAAATAAAAAATTTTATTCAGTTTTGACGATCTTGAGGACCAGCTGCATACACAGGAAAATAAAGCTCCAAGTATACAAATCTGTGATAAGACCTGTAGAATGCTATGGGTTGGAGACATGGACCCTAACCCAAGCATCCGCAATCATATTGATCGCCTTTGAGCGGCGGGTCCTGAGGCGAATAGTCGGAGCGAAGTCAGATGGGAACCAATGACGAATTCGGTAAAACCATGAGCTGTATGAAATTTTTGACGAGCCAGAGGTCTCAACACTTGTCAGATTGTGGAAGCTGCAATAGGTTGGCCACATAAATTGTATAGACAAACAACGGATACCTAAAAAGATACTCGGGTTTGCATTCATGAAGAGGGTACGTGAAAATTTCCTCACATAACGAGGAAAACAATGTATAGACGTCGTCCAGAAAGTTTTCTTCTGGGTGTGTTTATTCTGTGATGTGCATCATAAGGGTGCCGTATAGCTGTTCCATTGTTCGTCGGGTTAGATCAATGCCTCCTTATATAGGCCCGAAAGCGGATGTATGACGTCATAATAGCCACCAGGCGTTTTGGCGTATTCACCCGCTCTTTTAGACCAATTAAGCAGCTATTGACAGTTCCTACGGTGACGTCATTTGCGTTAATTACTTTCTTTCTAGGCCTGAGTAAGCAGGATGTATTATTACAACGCTGAAATTCATGAATAACATCTAATCAATTCCTGGTTACTCAGGCCTAAAAAAAAGCGGTTAACGTACATGACGTCACCGTACGAACTGTTATGAATTATGGAAGTATAATGTCATGTCATATCATCAAATTTTATATCATCGAAACACAACACAATAAACTAATATGTTTTCTTCTATTTTCAGCGACCCTATACCCTGAAAATTGGTACGGAAAATATTGTATCTAGTAGCTATCGAAGTAAAAATATTTGATTCGACGATATCGGATATTTATGTTACACACATTTTAAAAACTAAGTATTCATTTTTGTAACAGCTTGTTTAATAAATTCGAATGCAAATTAATAATCAAACGTTTAAATTAAAAAATATCTGTAAATAATCACACTCTTTTATTTTAAAAATATGAACAATTAACCCCGATAAAAAAACGATAAAATATAAAATTTGTCGCTAAAAATACCTTATAATTTCTTTTGAAAATCAATATAAATACAAGTAAATAAAAAAGGCCCAATTTCACTCTAATTATTCATATTACATATATTGTATGTTATAATTTTTAAAGTATTTCTTTCGTCAAATTTGAAAAGATACATAAATGATCCATTAACCATGTATGGACTTAGTTTAAAACCTTTTCATTTTAAATTCAAAATCGAGTAAAACAGGATTTTAAAACTTAAATAAATGAAAGATAGTTTGTGCCAAATGATAAAGAGCCTTTCAATTGAACAGATTGTTTAACAATGATGTTTGATAAATATTATTGCGATGAAATTTTGAATTCAAAAATCGTTGGAATAGAACGCACATAAAAATATGTACGCATGTAAAATTTGTTATAGTATAGTGAAAAGTATATAAAACTTATCGTGAATATCTCTAATGACGTATACCTACAAAAAAGATATTTTATTTGTCTTGAAATCATAAGAGGTAAATGTTATGACAAATTAATTATGTATAACTATTGAAAATAGTTACGAAATTTCCAGAGTTTAATTCTAAAATAATGAATCAAAGTATTAAAAATTGTAGATAAATGTGTAAAATCAAAAATTATTGTTTATTTTCTTCTATAAAATAAATTAAAAATTGTTATATGTTTAATAAATGAAATGAAAATTGTGTATATCTGAAAGAATAAATTTATTAAGTTAAGAAATCAATTTTTCTTTACTGTCAAATTATTTCCGAAAATTCATGAAGTAATACTATATTTAAAAGGTGGCATTGCACTATTTATACAGTTGTGTTCAAAATAATAGGAGTGCTATTGCAAAATATTTTCAATCATCATTTTTTTCCTTATGACAGCCTGACAGTTCCGGTTTTTGATGACGATACTTCTAACAGGATTTCAAAAATAAAAGAGAAAGCTCAAACTAATGTATAGCAACATTAGTTTGAGCTCTCTCTTTTACTTCAAATTATATTCCTTCATTTCTGTAAGAAACCTGTATATTTGTTGTTTAAAAAATAGGAGTGCCAAATTTTGCCTGCAATTTACAGCGAGACATTATTAAATGTATTTTAAATACAAAAAGTCAAAAACATTTAATTAAAAACTAACTATACAAAAGAAATGAAGGAGAAAGAGACGAAATGCGACAAAGAATGCAGCTCGCAAATGAAACATTTTATTGAGTTTAGACAAACTTGAAGACCAGCTTCATACACACGAAAACAAAGCTTCAAGTGTATTAATCTATCAGGGGACCTGTGCTATGCTATGGGTGTGAAACATGGACAATTTTATCAATTAATAAAACGCAGAAATATGACCACCACGAGCCCGTTTACAGCAGTCAATTTTTTGGACTCAATTTTCGACCAACCTGGCACACATTTCGACCGGAACGTTGGCAATTTCACATTGGATGTTGTCTATGAGCTCGTCTAAAGTTGCTAATTTGTTAGTCCCATAAAAAGAAATTCAGTGGAGTTAGATCACATAAACGAGGCGGCCATTCGACCGGACCATTTCTTGAGATAACACGTTCATCAAATTTACCTTTCAATAAATCGACTGTGAGCACTTTCCATTGACCGTAACATGATGGTCGTTTTTATCCACGAAAAAATACGGCTCAATCACACCTCCGGCATGAAAACCGCGACAAACAGTAATTTTTAGCCGATGCAACGGTGAAGCACATGGGGGCTCGTTGCTGACCGATAGTGCATATTTTGCTTATTAACAATGCCATTGAGCCAAAAAAGAGCTTCATCGCTGAAGATAATTTTTCGATGGAATTCTTCATTTCTACAAGCTTTGCCAGAGCCCAATTGGAGAAGTTACGGCGTTTCGAATGATCAAGTGGCTTTAGTTCTTGAGTCAATTTGATCTTGTTACCATGTAGGCCAAGATCTTTTCGTAAAATATGCCACAGTGTCGTTTCAGCGATGTCCAATACTTGAGAACGACGTGGAATCGACTGATTTGGCTCATTTTGAATCGATACAATTACGGCTGTGATATGTCCTTCGCTTCGAGCGGTACGACGTCCTTTTGGCACTAAAACATCAAATAGTGAAAATTTAGTCGCGAACTTATCTACTATAGCACACGCAGCTTGTCGGGAGGGACGATTATCATGGCCGAAAATTAGATTCAGAATTTTAGTAGTAATCTTTAATAATTTCCAAAAATTACTGATTTGTAAGCTTTACCATGATAAAAATGTAGACTCTAACTAACATTTTGAATTAACAATTCATTAAAAAAGCATAAGGATGCGGTCATATAAAAATACAAAATTGATATGTCCTTAATGAAAAACCATATATATTGAAAGCCTTTGAGAGACGGATCTCGAGGTATATAATCGGAGCGAAGCTTGACGGGTACCAATGACGAATTCGGTACAACCATGAGCTGTATGAAACTTTTGACGAGTGCGAGGACCCAAAAAGATATTCGCTGGAAGAACTGTAAGGTGGAGACTAGTGGAAAAACCAAGGAAACGCTGGTCTGACTTGGTCGATGAAGACAGTTCATCGCTGCTCTGATTTCAAAACTGAAGGAAGCGATCAATGAATCGAGACAGTCGATGGCGTCTATTGCAGGAAGCGAAGTCCCGAGGGGCGCTGTTGTGCTACGAAGAAGAACTATACAAAAAAGAATCATGTATTTCTAAATTATTTGGCCTCACTTTTCCGTTGAAAATAGTAAGGATGAAAGCATTGCAGCAGAGAAGAGAAGAATCATTAAAAATCTCCGCATAAAATGCAAAACGCTTGAAAAATAGAAGAAATGTTTGGTTGTTTCGATTAAAGCAAGTACTGTACGGAGCGAAGACAAACCAGAAATGTGTGGCCGCAACCAAAAATCTACCAAACCGGATTACTGCGAATAATATAGAGTGGGCCAAAAGTCATCATGGGGTTTAAAACTGTGATAACTTTTTCTTTAAAACGAGCCCATCTTTGCGAAGCTGAAAAGGGGGTCATTTAAGGACACTTTTTTGCCATACTTAAAAAAAACTTTCCATTTTGGATATTTTATAATCTGAAAAAAAAATTAATAAAAAATATAAACGAAAAAGTTATTAAATTGTTAAATCCCATTGTGACTTTTGGCCTAGCCCTACGTGCACTATACGAAAAACTGCCTCAAATTATTTTAATGCAAAAACTATTACCCTAAAGCGTCTTCAGGAGAAATAAAGCAGACATTAGAGCTTGGTGTGAGAGATGTTACAATAGGCAGATGTCTATCAAAAAAGAATTTATAGCCGCGAATACCACGCAGAGTGCCACAGCTGACAAAGAGACATATAGAGGTGCGTCTAAAATTCATCAAAGGGCCCATTAAATTGGCCTGTGGAGAAATAGCGCAATATATTACAGTCAAACGAAATTGAAATAGTACTTTTTAGTGAGCCTAGATCAAGAAAATTGTATATCGCCCGTCAAACACAGAATATGATCCAAAGTACACCCCCAAGACTTGTATAGGCTGGTGGTGCAATAGTGCTGATTTGAGGCAGTTTTTTTCTATGGTACTCGCAGGGCTGGGCTAATACATTTGATAAAGGAAATCATGAACCAGATAATGAATGTGAAAATACTTTGTTCATGCTATTAAAATAGATGCTCCAAAAAGAAAATGACTATAAACAAGCGGCAAGGTTTACAAAAGGAATGGTCTACCGGGAATGGAGTTGAGATGGCCTGGCCTGCTCAGCCACTTGATCTCGACCCCATTGAAAATTCTAGTAAAATACGAAAAAACATATTTAAGATGTTAAGCTATCCAAGACAAAGGATTTGTGGACCACCGTCCAAAAAGCACGGCAGGGAGTACTATTAAAGCAGGGCAGCATATAGTCGGTTTTACATCCAGTAGATGTGCTGCAGTGGTGAGAAATATTGGCCATTTCACAAAAAAAAACGGTGTAAAAAACCGTTGATATTATGTAAACATTGAGGCAGTCAATTAACGGTTGTGTGCGATCTGTATAATAGCGAAATTCTTCAAAATCTGGCTGATGAATATTTACGCCCCGATCGAACAATAGGAAGAAGAAACGAAGGAAATTTTCTACAATCACGTAAAAAGACTAGTTGACTCATTGCCCACAAATGACACAAAAATAATTCTGGGTGACTCCAACGCAAAGGTTGGCAATGAGCTATCTGTTTGGGGAACGACTGGAGCATATAGCCTCCATGATGAAACAAATGACAACGGCCAGTGCTTCATTAACTTTGCAAGAAGCAAAAATTTAGGTATACGTTTGACTTGCTTCCCACATCGATTCATTCACAAAATGACCTGGGTATCACCGGACGGCAACATACAAAACCAGATCGACCATGTTTTGATCCAAAAACATTGGAACTCAAGCATACTTTACGTCCGTACATACCGAGGAGCCAATTATAAGTCAGATCATTATTTGATAAAATTAACCTATCGATGACGTTTGTCAAAGGCATATCCAGCGAAGACCAGCCTGCTTAAAAAATTGACATTGAAAAGCTCCAAATGGCGCCTGCGGCGAAAAATTTCACGGAGACCCTCGACAACCAGCTGGCTTCCATCTTATCCGAGGCATCGCTGAAGACAAGCAACCAGCTCTGGATGTTAGTGAAAGCGGATGTTAAGACCATGGTAGAACAAACGATCGTTTATCAAGCCCGGCGCAAAAGAAATGATTCGTTCAATAATGAGCGCTAGAGTGCGATAGACAAAACGAATCAGGCGTACAAAGAATACGTAGGTAAGAAAATCAGGGTGAAGAGAGAACACTATGAAAATCTCAGAAGAGCAGCGAATTAAATAATTAGAATTGAGAAAAGAAAATACTATGATGACCAATTGAGAAGTATAGAAGTAAGTCTAGCAAGCAACAACAGAAGATAAGCATACAAATTAGTGAAAAGCCTAAAACCACGCTCAGTAATGATGCCATCGGCAAGATAATCGCTGATGAAACCAAGATTAAAGAAAGATGGGCATCATATTTCAAGAACCTCCTTAATCCTCCGCGCAGCTCCAGAGCATCGGAGCCTATAGATATCTGTGGAGAGCTTACATTAGCCGCACCAAATCTGGATGAAGTTTTTTCCATCATCAACGACCAAAAGAATAACAAAGTGCCGGGCATTGATGAGATGTCAGTGGAGCTCATTAAATATTGTGGCCGCAGTGTTCATAAAGCTATTCAAAAAGTCATCAAACACATGTGGCAACAAGAACATATGCAAAAAAAGTGGAGCCAATCAATTATATTTCCTATCCACGAAAAAGGTGACAGGCAGTGCGAAAATTATAGATGCATATCACTAACATACTTTGTACGGCGTACAATATATAGACTTAAGGGTTTTCCAAGAAGAGGTAATATTTTGAATAGCCCGATATTTCGGTAGATGTCACTTTTGAAGCTGTAATTTTTTGACATTTGACACGTAAAAACTACGCTATTCATAAAAATGAAACAATACACGCTTCAGCAATGCATTGAAGTTATTAAAGTTCACTATAAAAATAGTGAAAATTTGGCAGAGATGGTTCGTGAAACTCGAACATTTTTGGGTCGTCGTGAAGCACCTTGTCGGACCGCAATACAGAAATTGGTGGAAAAATTCGAGCTGTTGGGACAACTTAGTGATAAGGAGAATAAAACCCGTGCACGTCACTTAAGAACAGCCGAGAATATTGTTGCTGTAGCCGAAAGTTTTGAAGTGTTCTTTGGAATTAGGCATTCCACAAAACGTCATTACACCGTATTTTGCATAAAGATTTGGGTCTTAAGGCTTATAAAGCTCAGTTAACACAAGAACTCAAGCCTGTCAATCATCAAAAATGTCATGTCTTTGCTGATTGGGTCCTTGAAATACATGAAAATGATCCGGAATCCCATCAGAACATCATCTTGAGTGATGAGGCCCATTTCCACCTCGGTGGCCTCATCAACAAGCAAAATTGTCGCATCTGGGGCTCGGAAAACCCAGGAGTTATTGTTGAAAAGCCTCTCTATCCTCAACGTGTGACTGTTTGGTGCGGTTAATGGTCCGGCAGAGTCATTGGACCCTACTTTTTTGAAAATGAGCCTGGAGCAACAGTTACGGTGTATGGATTGCGCTGTCGAGAGATGATTAATGATTTTTTATGGCCAGAATTGGATGATGTTGATTTAGATAATGTTTACTTTCAACGAGATGGCACTACGTGCCACACAAGCAACGAAACCATTGATCTTTTAAGGGAAAAGTTTCCGGACCGTGTTATCTCTCGAAGAGATGATCACATTTGGCCACCGAGATCTTGTGATTTAACACCTTGCGACTTCTTCCTTTGGAGCCACATAAAAGAAAAGGTCCACGCCAACAGCTCAGCGTTAATTCAAGAAATCAAAGATAAAATTCGTGAGGCTATCGAGGACATAGAGCAGCCACTTTGCGATTCGGTTATGGAAAATTTCATGGAAAGGTTATGGTCCTGTAAGCATGGTCGTGGTGGTCATTTGCCTGATGTTTTTTTTAACTATTAACGGCATACCTTCTTCTTTATAATGAAAAAAACATTCGATCATTTATATTAAAAAATGGTTTTTGTTTTTAATATCAAAATAACACCTATTATTAGGAAACCCTGTACTTTATGCAACGAGTCATCCAAAAGTGAACGTGGGTATCCCCATATTCAACCAAATTCACCATGTTCTCACACGAAAACCAGCTGCCACTAGCATTCTCGGCCCGCGCTTGTCCCGCGGCGCTGTCTGTGATTCGGACCAATACCTTATAAGATTCAAGCTCCCATGCCGTATTTCCAAGAGCTGTAAACAATCGGTTACCCTCAGGTACTAGATCCATAGGTTAAGTGACCGCTCTGTAATGTTTGCATACATGTTAGAGCTGGAAAATCGCATCAACATATCCCCGCAGGAAGAAGAAAGAATTAATGACATCAAAAACATGTGGACGATAGTAAAAGATGCGGTAACATAAGCAACCGAAGAGGTCTTGGAGCGCCAGCCAAAAAAAATTGACTGACTTTTGACCTTTGATGTCAAGCAAAAGAAATGTGCTGAAGATAGAAACGACTGACCATCAACATTAAGATCCAACAAGGAAACGAAAATATGACCCTAATTGAGGCGATCATAGGCAACCATAGGCAAACCAGTCGAAATTAAGAACAGGTAGCTGCAATATTTCCAGAAGCTATTCACAGTGGTTGCAACAACGGCTGAAACTGTGAAATTTCAGGTACCGGTACCGGTACCGGTCTCACCATCAACTGGAGATGAAATACAGTCAGCAGCACGGGATTTCAGAAAAAATAAGGCTCCTGGAATAGATGGAATACCCGCAGAACTGCTCCGGGACGAACGTCTCCATCTAAATAACGTTATGTACTGACTAATATGCAGAACATGGTCAGAGAAACAGTTACCAGAGGGCGGGCGAAAAACTATACATAAAAAGGAGAACAAATTAAGGTGTGAAAATTATAGAGGCATGGCTCTACTGTGTACATCTTATGAAGTGCTCCCCAAAATCATAGGAAGAAAATTAGAGCAGCACTATGAAAGCATTATATGAGAGTATCAGGAAGGCTTTCGAAGTGGATGGTCTACAATAGACCAAATATTCTCAGTTAAGCAGGTGCTCAAAAAGTGCTGGGAATATAACACCGTTGTGCACCAACTCTTTGTAGACTTCAAGCAAGCAAACGACAGCGTCGACAGAAATGCACTGTACAAAATAACACTTGAATTTGGCGTCCCAACAAAACTAATTCGCATAGTCAAAGTCACGATGCTAAGAACAGGGTCCCAGGTCAAGGTAAACCATGAACTATCAGACGGCTTCATAATGAAATCAGACTTCAAACAAGGGGATGGCCTTGCCCCTATGGTCTTTACTATTGCACTGGAACACGTCATCAGGAAGACATCAGCTGAAACCCCAGGTACACTAATATTCAAGTCCACACAATTGGTAGGATATGGTGATGATGTCAATATTATGATGCGTTCAATTTTAGATGCCAAAGAATCATTTCTGAGCCTAGAATTTGAAGCGAACTAATTGACTTACGATTTAATGAAATTAAAACTAAATTCATGACTCAAACGAGGAAGAAAATTCCAATTCCACAAAATCTGACCGTAGGTGACTACAACGTTGAAAGTATGGATAACTTCATGTACCTTGGAGTCAATCTGAATAGAAGAGGCGCCAAAAAGGATGAAATTGGACGCCACATGAACGCCAAAAATAAAGCATGTTACTCCATTCTTCCCTTTTTAAAGTCCAGAGTTGTATATCGGCAAAATAAGCTTCGCATTTATAAACCACTAACCAAACTTGTGCTGTTATATGTGAGTAGGACCCTGATGAGCGAATCCAAAAAGGCAGTGGACGTATATGAGCGGAAAGCTCTCCGGAAAATCTACGGCCCAGTGAAACTAGGAACAAAGTGGAAACTATATTATACCGCTGTATTGTATGAACTCTTTGACGATGCACCTGCTTCCTCTTGCGTTGAATTACGTAAATTTCAATGAGCAAGCCATATGAAAGAATGAAAGATAACTGGCTATCCAAAAGAACATTGCAGGGTAGAGTAGAGTAGTGATGGGAAGACAGGATAGAAGCTGACCACAGAACCTTGCTGCGAGGAAACAACTGGTGGACAAGGATGTGAAACCGTGATAATTGGAGGAGATTAATCCTGCAGGCCAAGGCCCGGCTTCAGCTTGCCACAGATGATGATGATGATACTCTCGCTTCACTATAAAATACTAAACATGCCTTGTATTTTAATCATTGATTGTTTGCTATAGATAATACTCGTACAATGTCCCGCAGGTATGAAACGACTTCTACAGCTAGAGTGAGACAAGCATGACGGAGGCTGTTCGGGTGGGTTTATATAGAACTATGGCCTTCAAAAGAGTAGCTACGTCACAAGAAACTCCTAAAAGAACGCTTTAAAGAAAGATAGAAAAAGCTCGTACCAATAGTTTAGCTCTTAAAGCTGCAACAGTGGAAACATTTGGTACATATCAAACAGTATTATGTTAATATGTTGAACAAGAAAAATAGCTTGTTGATCTTACTTTGGTATTAGAAGAAAGATTATTCAGTATAATTGAAACAGATCTGCAAACACTAGCATTTTAGTTAGCTGAGAGAAACAATATTCAACACAATTACAACAAAAACAAAAGGATGGCTGGAAAGTGTTGACTGTATTCATGTTTTGCCAGAAATAAGATGCATGGCCTTAGAAATCCTGAGCAAACCAGTATGGTTCAAACAAAAGGTTTCAACCTAACTACTGAGGGGAATGCTCTTGCATTTTTTTAATGAAGAGCATGGGTTTGCTTCAAATGATATTTCAACAAGCCTTCAAAGGTGCTGGTACGGTGGGGCAAAAAGCAAGTGGGCAGATTGTTTTCCACTAAGTGTGGAGTCTTGACGACAATTAAAACATGCATCAATACAGCTGGGGTATTCGTTCCTTCAATCCTTTGCATATCCTGGTGTAAAGTGAAACCCAAGAATTTTGAATAATGCAGTATACCACAAATCTAGCTGGATCAAGAAGGACACTCTCAGTGTTTGGTTCAAGAATTCGTCGAATTTTCTAACCCTACTCCAGAGAAGCCTGTACTGTTACAGCTTGATGGACACTGCGATCACATCAAAAGTTTAGAACTTACAAATTTGGCAAGAGAAAAGAATGTCTCATTTATGCTTTCCCTCCACACACCACTCATCGCCTTCAACCTCTCGCCGTCATCTTCCTGGCTTCACTTAGCTCGTATTATGAGCAAGAAATCCAAAAATGGTTGTTCAATCATCCAGGAAGGTGGGTAACAACCTTCGAGATTGGAAGACTATTTAACGCAGCCTTCTCACGCGCAGCTGGTGCAAAAACTGTTGTAAAAGTGATCCATGAAACTTGTATAAGTCGTTACAATCCTGATATATTTTCAGACCATTTGTTTCTATCGTTTTCCAAGATAAACCACCAATACCAGGAGAGCGAAATCTGTCATATTCAAAGATCCATAAAAGAAGATGATGCAAATTAAAAAAGAAAAGCAAGAAAAAAATATTCAAACAACTTCAGCAAAACCTGAAACTTCAAAAAATGATAAAGAAACCCCTAACAACACTAAATCCAAAAGGAAAATATGACAGGTTCTAAGTAGCTTGTAGCCAAGAATATCTGTCGTCCTTGTTTGAAGATGAATGCTCTCTACGTTGACTCCAGGGTTGGATCAAATGCCTAGGATACAAAGGATGAGCTTACAAGACCTGTTCCATGGTAGAAGAAGGCGACGATACATTTTTGTGAGACTTTTGTTTTGTGGAAATTAAAAGTGCACTTTTCACAATGAAACATGCTTTTACATTCGTTACAAGTAAACCCAAAAGCTGCAATGATAGATTAAAAAAAGTTAAAAATATTGTTTACTATTTAAGCTGATACTTGGTTGTTTTGCAGTGTGCCTTAATAAAATTTTCTTCAGTTAAATTTGGTTTATGGCAAGACGAAGGCCTCTGGTTGAAGTCTCGTTGGCGACAACGAGATTCAGTTCGAGTGATTCTTCAGACGGACTATAAGCCCGTTCAGTTATGATACGTGCTGGTTTGAAAATTAGAACATATCGCAGCTGGGTGCACGGACACACGCCCAAGGCGTGGTACTGACCATATCACCTTGTAGAGTACCAACATATTCGATCAAGATAATGAGATACTCGAACTATCTCTAAGGAGTGGCCCAAAAGGGGTTGTACCGCTGAAACAAAGAAAAATGGTTTTGAATTCTTTTGTAACCAGCAAAATTAACTACAATATTCCTATCCCGTTCTGCTCAACTTAGGTCGGCATTTGATAAGGTTCGAGTCGAGCAGTCGTCGAGGTAACGCGTATAGAGCAACGAAGGAAATAACTTGGAATCTTTTGGACAGTAAAGCCCTGTATAAGGTGCGCCGTGCAAGCGCAAGGGTTTATTGGTGCAAGGATTAGTTGAGTGCGATGAATAAGCAGCGCGAGGATTGTTTGAGCATGACGAGTGGAATTCTAGGAGTGGGTAGAAGGCGTTAAATTCGAATTGGGGTATTCGAAAAAAAAAATATTATTATTTGTAAACTGTTATTCTTTGATACTTTTTCAATACAATTATTTGCTTTTTAGTTTTTCAGTCACTAGATAATAAAGGCTGTATTTCCTTTTACTTTCCGGCGGCAGTGTTCCAAATTCTGTCTTGGAATCTGTGGTTATGGGGGAAAACAGCGAATATGGGGAGCTTTTTGCTGCAAAATCAGGCTTCACGCGGAAAGTTTAAACAATTTACAGCGTTTCTGTGAAAAGTTTGGGGGGATGCCAAAGACGAGTTCAATTTGGACTGGCTTGCTAGTTGCAAGGTGCAACTGCACGTTCCGGAGGATTAAAGCAATATGGATGAGGGAGGAAATTCCACGGACCGTAGTGACGATGAAGTGGCTGTTGTTAAACCAGAAAAGGAAAGGAGAAAGGGACCAATCGGGTATCTAGCTCAGGAGGCTACTTCAAAAGTGTCTTAGAACCTTGAAGTGAGCAAGCAGGATTTTCTCAACTCAAAAAGATGGCTACAGTAACTTTCGCCTGTTTTTAAGGGCCATACTCAAGCCGAATGGAAGGCCAAACCTTGAGGGTAATTAAGCAAAACTAAGCCGCAGCTGCCAACCGTAGCTTCTACCAAAAGCGAGGGTACCTCCTATAGTGTGCTATATGCTTGACCTGAAGACTTTCAGGGATAGCGTTAAAAGGACATGCACATAAAGTACAGCAAAGGAGCCAGAGTTCAAGATAATGGTGAACAGCTCTTCATGAGCTTCGATCCAACCTAAAATGGCTGAGAATTATACCAGCCTATTTAGTTTTTTGAAGTGTGCGGAAGTGGCTTGCTACACTTATCCTCTTTCAGGAGGGAGAAAATTGCACAGTTCGTACAACAAGAGCAGTGCTGTGACTAAGCTGTAGGAGCATCTTGGAGAAGATATTCTATCAGCTAAAAAGTTCCCAGCGATTACATCTACAAAGGACAAAAGGGCGCTTTCCTCTTTCTTAGTCCAGTTCAAACCAGTCTTTTAAGTGAAAAAAGCAATGAACATAAAGTTTCTACTGTATGAGAAGATACAATGGGAACGTCTACAAAAAAGTGCACTTCCAAATGCTTTGATTGCTAAAGATTTGGCCACGTCGCTTCTAAATGCAGGCTTGAAGTTGGATACGTAAAATGCAAGAAGCACCCGTATGAATATCCAATCTTGAAAGACGAGAAAAAAGAGAAAGATCTTCTGTATCAACTGCAATGCTAAAGGGCACCCTACGAGTTTCAGAGGTTTTCCTAAAGCAAAAGAAGTTGAGGAACGGAGGAAGAGTACCCAGAAGAAAAAGAAGAAAGGAGGGATTTCATCGTGGCCTCCATAAGAAAATACTTTATCAGAAGGGGTTTTGTAATCTAGTTTTTTTTTTCAAGGTGCAAAGTAGGAGCCCATACTACAGTCTGCCCGACAACTCAAGCATCAGTCAATGCAGCAATCAGAGCAGTCACAGAATGACCGAAATACGGTTTGGAGCAATGACTACCAACAATATTTAAGATGTGACTCTTTTATCCCCACTATAAAAAACTCACTAATCTTAGTGAGAAAAAAGCTGCGTATTTAGAATTTGCCTTCAAAGTATGTTTGGCTTCAAAGTATACATCCTCAACATATCCTCGCTAGCTCCACACTTTAAAAGAAATTCCGTTCAAGAATACTTGAACACCCATAGCTCAGACTGAGAGAAAGATAAAGAGTGCATCTGGCACAATACAAGATCATCAGGCGTAATGATCCATAGAGGGTTGATATGGCTCACAAAAATCACCTGTAAGTTTAAAGGCACTGCCTACCAAGTCTGAAATGTATTGAAACAGATGTTTATTTATTTATTATCAAGCAATACCATACAGGCTCATGCCTAATTACAAGTGTATATAAAATAATAAAATCAATAAACAGTAATAATATAAAGTCTATTATCATTTAGACTTAAACACATTTTTGACACTTAAAACGGATTGCGGAATAGCACCAAGCTCCAAGGAATTGTGCGTTCTCGGCAAGCAAACCATGGCTGAGGTGATTCTTACATCTGTACGTGTAAATGGTACTTTAAAAATTTGCGACAAACGAATTTGCCTAACTGCATTACGGACCTGTATGCAATTAACCAGGTGCGAATCTATGCGATGATGGTAGAGTTTAAAAAGCAGACACTTATCTAGATATGTATGGCAAGAGTTTAACGATGCTAATAAGAGAAAGGAAAGACGATCTTAATAGAAATGGTCTGGTAAATGGAAATTGTGCGACCAAATTCTGGTAAACCGCCTCTGAACAGTTATGCGGTGACCATACCTGTGAGCAATATTTGAGGATACAACGGACCAGTGTGACAACTGCTGCTTGAATGTTATGAATGTCTGGTTTCATATTACGTGGCGCAGTATGAAACCAGACATTTTGAAAGCTTTGTTTGCCATTTGTTAGATATGGACATCAAACCTAAGGCTAGAGCCAAAGAAAACTCCAAGATCCTTTATTTAAGTAGCACGAGCTAGCACCTCAGAATCAATTGAATATGTGAAAAAGATGGGACATTTTTAATTTTGAATGACATTATGTGGTACTTAGGATATTTTGATGAAGATAGCTTAAACGACACCAATCACCAAATTATAAGTGTTATAATATTAAGGCCGTTTGACAAATCAAGGCAGTCTTGTGAGTTAAACCAATAAGACAATGGGGAAGAAAAGGCTGACGAAAGCAATTTTACAAAAAAACAGGGGATTTCATCTAGACCAGGGCCAACAAAGCCATTCAAATTGATAAGTATATTTTCAATATCAGAGGGCAATATGTTGAATCAGCCAAAATTGACTGATACAAAAAGTTAGGACTGAAACTATAGTAAGCAGGAGTATTACTAAAGGTAGACGTGATTAAGAATCGAGTCAGCATTATCTGCACTAGAATTGCACCAATACATGTTATTCTCCATGCTGGAAGATTGCTCTTTTGCACTTGTGAGGATCTATGTTTGACATGGATACCTGGGGAGAGAACTCATAGCTGACTTGGAAGCAGTGTTAACTCTGTGCAAAAAATTCGATTTTTATTCCATAGGAGGTGATTTGAATGCAAAGCATCCCCCATGGGGAAATATTGCATCTAATGGCTATGGTACAGCTACCTCTAACTAGGCTCAATCAAATATGGATCTCATACTAATGGCCCCGAAAGAGCCCACTTTCCACTGAAGCTAGTCCATTATTGACTTTTTCATTGTGTCTACTTATCTGGCAAATCTCTCTCACACTTGGACGAATTTCGAGTGTGGAGTTCTCAACGCCGAGCCAGACCATATTTTGGTTGAGCTGACAACAGTGTGAAACTGGAGGTTGCAGATCCTCAACTTTTCATTCCATACCGGCGAATCGATCGGGCAGTAGTAAGTGCTGACCTTGACGCAAAATTGGAGAGAATATCGGTTAAAAGATAAAAAAAAATTTGTACTCCTGAAATCGCATGTATAAATTCAACCCTGGATACAGTCACCTCAAAGATCTTCACGAAGAAATCCTCGCCAAATTATCTTTATCAAGATTTACCAAAAGACATCTTTGAGCTTCATCGTAGACGTAGTTTGCTTAGAAAGCTACTTGAAAGGATTTACCAAGACAATTTAAATATGTTCAACTAAGGGTATGAAAGTATTCACCTAGTGATTATATCTCTAATCCGAATGATCTCAAGGAGAACGACGGCTTTTGCTAACGAGCAATTTGAACAGGCCCTAGAAAGTATCAAACAAGGTCCTTGTATGTATGTTTCCTCATATCAATTGAATAATTGGCAGAAAAAGGCTACCCGGGGTCCTCATCCATGATGCTTGCGTCTATTGCTGACTCTATCGTAAAAAATTGTTTGAAAGTATTTCAAGGAGAGAAAGCAAATGAGGGCTCTTCCGTTACTGCATTAGTGAGCAGTAACTCAACGAATTTCAACAAGAACCATGAGTGATTAGGCTTGACCAGGCCCTTTGATTCAAATCCCTCTAACGTACGTCCTGGCCATGGTCTGTTTGTTAGTCCGAAGAAATTTACTCTGATGGCACTGGAGCAAAATACCAAAAAAATCAGCAGGGGCTGATGAAATCTCCAATTATATGCTGAAAAAACTTCCCCACGTTTTGATTCTTCTCCTCACGATCATTCTGAATAATTGCATCAACATTTGCTACTTCTCTCAGTAATGAAAATGCGCAAAAATATTTACAATACCCAAGAAGTCAGGCAGTAGTGATGTCGTCAATTCTCGTCCAATTTCGCTGTTTTCGAATATTAGTAAGTTACTTGAAAGGGTGATACTTGAAGGCTTCAAACTTTTCTCTGTAGGGGCAATAATTGTGCTGGAAACGCAATTCGACTTCGAAAAAGCCCACTCCACAGTGGCTGCTCTGATCGTGTTTCAAACCGATATCATGAGAAGTTGACGCAACAATAAGCTTATTGTAGGTTGCCAGGTTGATGTGGAGAAAGCCTTTAACACTGTGTATTTTAATGGACTTCTCTAAGAAATGATAAATTTTGGCTTTTCAACACATACGGTGAAAATTATTCGCAACTTCGTGAAGAGACGAACTGCCTTTACGGTGGCTGATGTAGAATAGGTCAGACCCATTTTGTATTGAGTCAGGGGTCCCACATGGTTCTATATTAGTCCCATTTCTTTTCAATATATTCAGCTCCGACGTCCCGGGTGTAGAGATAAATATAAATCTGGAGACCAGGTAAATCTCTTCACTGATGACTTGTTAGTGTGGCTCCTAAAATCCTTGAAATCTTTTCCTGCATACTACCAGAAATTGGGAATCAAGGTAAATGTAGTAAAATAGGTAGACACATGTCCGTGAAGGACTGAAGCGGTGGTCTGCTGCCTCAGCGGAAGAGAGTGGTGGGATTCACCTAGATTAGCCTTGTCTGAGGATGCGTGAATGCGCTGGCAGGCTAGCGTTGTGGTATCGTGGAGCGGGTTCTTACCCCCTAGGTCAAGACCCACGACAAAAACATTTTTTGCATCCACGAATTTGGAAAAGGATCCATTGTTTATCGATCAGAGTCGAGAAAGGAAGTAACCGACTAAGGACTATGAACTCGCTGGTTCAGAGGACAAATAGATCCTTGTAAAAACGGACGGACTTGACGAGACTTCATCGTTACCGACGATACTTATGGCCCACAAATAAGAGTGGGGCATCCAGACGGAAGTGGTGCCTCCTCGCACACACCTAACCGGATCAAGATCTATGTATTTCCCATTTCAGTGAAAAACTCATACAAACATAATTTGCAGGAATTTTTCCATCAAATGAGAAATTCAAATGTGGCCAATTTATGTTATAGCATTATTTGATGGAATCACATAACTCTATACCATAAAGGGCACGTGAGCGGAAGGCCACTCTACCCGGCAAGAGCCCCTGTTAAGCAACAAAAAATGGAGGAGCGCACCCGATGGCTAGCTCATTTCAGTGGAGGAGCCTGCCATCGTTGCGGGTCCTATATCCGGTCAGGTTATGTGAAAGGGAAAGACCGAAGGTACAATTTTAACAATTCATTATATTTTATTTGTTCTAAGAGAGCACTAAAATTCTAATAACTAGAGAATTTATTTAGGGTTGTTGCTATTGAACGGAAGTTAGATATTATTACTTTTGTCAAAATAAACACATTATCCTTTGTGTGACACAAAGAAATCTTGAGGTAACTAGTAATGTAAATTTTCTCGTTACTAATTATGTGGGCATATTTGTTTAAGCAATAGAAAATAAAGTTGGGTCCAGTTTATTAGAAGGGCTGAAACTCTTTCTAAATTTTTGCGAAATTAAATAACAATATGATAAAATTAGTTCTAAAAATTTCATTTCGTAAGAAATCGAATTATAAGTTTACTGGAATGGAATTATGATATTTTTTTTAACTCATGAAAAAATCTTGGGAAATGACATAGTGAGTTCAAATTATGTAAATCTTCTAAGGAATTAAAACTTTAGAATAAAAATAGCGTTTTGTAAGATCGAGCCAGATACTTGAAGTTAACAAACTTAATAAGTTATAATTTTTTTTTTTGTTAAATAATGCATTCATATACTGCAAAAAAGCATGCATAAAAAAGGATATGCGAAAAAAAGCAAAAGGGTACTCACCGACACACTCACGAGCGCTGATTGACGATTTTAATGATTTACAATGATGCTTGTGCAGGTTCTCATTCCTACAATCGATAAATTTCCTAATCTCTATTCCATTGCAGTTCTTCGTCTGATCTTTCACGTGTAAATGTTCATCCAATAAGAAATATAAAAAAATGTAATTGCTCCTCAATTGCAGTTTTCCACGCGAATTTCGACAGCACCAGCGAAATCCCTTCTCGAGCTGGCGGAACGACGAACGGAAGTTCACTTGTCATCACCACCTGACGCGTCCCGAACCGTTCATTCTGTTGGCAATTTTATTTCTAAACTACGCGGAGCTGGGTGCAGAATTGCTTAATATGATTACCGGGGCCTAGATAACGTGACATCATGGCGATTAATCCAAATGTATTGCAAGTGGAGCGACACTGACTGCTATCGTTGGTGGCGGGTACGAAGTCACGGGTGTCCGATGGGGCTAAGTAATATATGCCACGCACTCGGTCGGAGTCAAGCAATCGGGCTTAGACGTCGAAGCCGCACTACGCCAATTTCCCAGAGCCTCCCCACAGCAGCAGCACTGATGCGATTGCAAAAACTTCTTAACGCTATGATTCACAGAGGAATTTAAGTATATGGTTGGCAAGCTGATGCAACAAGACTCCCTGCGATCGAATCAACACACAATTTCCCTTAACAATCTGCGAGTTTGCTCCTCTGTCTGAACTCTTTTCGTAAGCGTCTGCAGCTATAAGACGCTTTTTGATTTCCCGTTTACATAAAGCAGCGCAAGTCCGAGCTCCATTCGCGCAAAAAATTTCCTCAGACGAACGCTGGACCAACTTATCCTGATCGCTGCGCAACGAGCAATACCACAAACTGCGGTGCTTGTACACTCAGGTCTAATTAAATTTCTTCATTGAAGTACTTGCAACTTGCACTGGCAGTTGACATTCTCTGAACCATTCACGTGATTCACCCACACATGAACCGCTCTCGCTCCATTCACATCGCTGTAAACTTTCAATCCTCTGCAAGCAATCACATTACAAAGAAAACCCCAAATTCGATACGCCAAAAACACTCAATTTTCCGCAACAACTAATTTTGAGTCCCCTAAATAAGCGTTTTTAATTCCCAACAACAAAAAAATCCACGCATGCATCGCACGCATCCACATGAAGGTTTCTTTTCGACTCCCCTGTTATCTGTCATCACCTTGTGGACCTCCTCATTACGGCAGTTCGTGAGGCTTCGATCCATTCCGCTGCACACTTGCCTTCACCAATTCAATACGTGCATGTGCCATATCCGCATTTTACTTGCAGATTTGAATTTTTTTTGGAATATAAAAATTAATATTATGGAAAAATTAAAATAATAGTAAGAAAAGGTTAAACTCATAATAAATATAACTATAGCGCAATGTTTAAATTTAATATATAAAAACAAAATGATTTATATTTGATAAAGGTAAAGAGAAATCAAAAAGAAATTTTCAAGATTCATAGTTATAAATTGGAATTGTAAAAAAAATGTCTTTTTCGAATCTGCAAGTAAAATTTCGGATAGGTGTTAGAAAGGTTTTCGAGCAGTTTGCCTAGGTGACAGCTTGATTATTATATAAATGCAAAGGAAAGTGAATTGATTGTGTTCAAGAACGCCGAAGAAATGCTGGTCGCCGTGCAAGAGACATCAAGAACTCTAGGTCAGCTGCAGACACTGCTCTAGGCAAACGAAGTACTTGCCACCTTCAGTGCTCACGTTGATAACAATTTAAAAAAAGTGACTTATGCGTATCATCTTCTTATACCCTTTTTCAAGAAGCAGTCAACAGTGAGGAAGCGAGTTAAGGTTTTGGCCTTTCAAATCCTGATTCGTCCGATCATGACATATGGAGTGATGGCATGGAAAGGAACGCCGAAAACAAAATGGAGCAAGATACGATTAGTGGAGAAAAAAATCCTTCGGGTTTGGACAGGCCTATACAAATGGGAGGACAGACGGTATTACCTCAATGAGGCCCTTTATCAGGAGGCAGTGACGGAGCCAATCAAATCAAATGCAGAAAAGCTAGTGGCATCAGTATTAACGAGAGCAGTGGAACACAAGGTAAAAATAGTTAGGGCAGCGATAGATGATCATTCAATGATGCAAGGAACGAGTAGTGTTAAGGTAGTGTTAAGCAAATAGTGTATGTATATAAATAAATATATTTTTTTAATACCTCCATTCCCTTCCACTCTCTCCATCACACTTTCTTTGTCGCACAACGCTCGTGCGACCTGCACTTCACATTTTGTCGTTTCTTCAGGTGTGCCACCCAGACAATGATTAGACCATCGGTATAAGGGGGCACACAAATTATGTGAATTTATCCTATGAATCTCATCTTGTCCATTTCGTGATCAGCTCTCAGAGATAAAAAAAACTTTGTAATACGCCATGCGAAAAAAAAAACTCTGAGTTATTAAGTTAGCTGTCATTTCAAGTATCTCGACGATAGGGTTTAAAGTGCCCTTAGATGCTATGTTGAAACTTATTGGACTGAGTTTCTCCATAATAATATCTTTCTGCTATACAATCTCTAAGATAGGGTCAAGAAAGGCCCTAAGATGCGATGTAGAAATTTATTGCACTGAGATTCAATCGTTGTTAAATAAATATTCTTTAAGCCTTTTTTTTTAACTATAAGTGAGTTTGCATCCTTAACTGAATCTGGGAGATTGTTGTATATACGCAAGGCATCATTCGTAGCATCAGTCTTTAGACGATCCGTTCTTGCAAAAGGTATTATGAATTGATTTGCGTTCCTAGCATTGTAGTGATCTTTCTGCGATACTTTCAAAAATTGAATATGTGACGACGAATTTGAATTCAAGCATTTAAAAATAAACTTGGCTTTCTCTGTTTCAACGATTTGAGTAAATGTTAATGCTTTCGCTGATTGGTACACAAATCTGGTTGGTGTACGTATTGGTAGATTTAGCATATTTTTATAAGCCTTGGTAAGCAACCTGGAGATGATATTAAGGTGTTGTTTTAATGACTGGCTCCAGATTACTACTCCGTAATGTAGTTTCGACAGAACGAGTGCATTTAGCACCATCTGCTTGATATTGCTTGGAAATCCTTCATATCTTCTCAGTTATCCAATAACAAGAGCTAATTGTCTTCTTAAGTTGTTTATATGCGACAGCCATGTTAATCGTTGGTCGATGATGAGTCCAAGATATTTGAATTCCGCTACTCTCTCCAGTTTTTCGCTATTAATTCTTATATCAATGTTAATATCTTCCTTGTTCTTCTGTTTCAAAATAATGTATTTGGCCTTAGAAGTATTTAGCGCTAGCTTATTATTACTTAACCATGAATGATATGTACTTAGATCCTCATTAATGGTATTCTCTAAGTAATCTTTTTTGCATCCCGAGTAAAGTAGAACTTTGTCATCAGCATATAGTGCATAGTGTCCCTTTAGTCCACATGTATTTAAATTGTTAGTGTATAACAAGAATACGGTAGGGCCAAGTATGGAGCCTTGGGGGAACGCCTGACTTCATAGGTGCCAAGTCGCTCAATACATTATTGACTACTGTTTTCTGCGATCTTCCTTTTAAGTAATTCCTAAAAAGTTAATTTGGTTTCCCGTGAATGCCATATAATTCGAGTTTACGAAGTATATGCTCATGATCCACAGTATCAAACGCCTTTTTCAGATCCACAAAAATGGCAGCAACATAGTCACCCTTGTCAAGTCCTGTATTTATGAAACGCGTGACTGAGAAAAGAGCATCAAAAATTCCTTTATTTTTCTGGAAACCAAACTGTTGTAAATTTAAAATTGAATTTTCCTTAATGAATGATGATAGACGGATGTTTATTAATTTTTCGAATATTTTACTAAATCCTGTTAAAAGCGCGATTGGATCTATACGATCTCCTCCCTTGAAGATAGGGTTTTTTTTTGCTAGTTTTCCTTTCTCAGGAAACGTTCCCTTCCTAATATGTTTGTTTAGACAAATTGCAACACATTCTGCTATCTCTTCCTTTATAAGTTTTATTCCATCTGGTGCTGTATTTTGCTTCACTTCATCAATAATTTTTATTACTTCAACTTTGTTAGTTAGATGCATGTGAAAGGAAGATTTGGCTGACGTAAATGTAGAAGTAAAATTGCTTCTTGGCGCTGGCTGGATTCCATTGGCAATTTTTTCACCTATAGTTGAAAAAAAGATATTGAGGTTACTTGCAGCTTCAAATGCATTTGCTGAAGATGAGTTCTCTATGGTGAAATCCTGGGTCGTAGAGTTACGCGGTGAGTTTCTTTTAACTTCATTTATTATGTCCCATATTTCATGTGCATTGTCGGCCGCTGCATCTAGTCTTTTGGAGTAATACAAAAGTGTTGCTTCTTTCACAACACGTTTAGATGTTTTACTGGCATTCGATGTATATAAACCTGGGCGATTGATCATTCATGTTCCGTTTGTAGTTCATATAAGCCTTCCGCTTGTTCTTACTTGCCTCAATAACTTTTTTGGTTATCCATGAATGTTGACGACATCTTATTTTTTTCTCCGTAGTCGAGGTGTCCTTAGCTTCCATTATGATGTTTGTGAGTTCCACTAAGTTTGACGGTTTTTGGTTAATTAATACACCCTTAAGATTTGATCTAAAGAGGTCCTTATTTAAGTATTTGAAAACTTTGTAAGCAGGCTTTGCTTTTTATTTATTTTAATGCCTTGAATAACAACTTTCAAAACACGATGATCAAGTTCAGGCCAGTCCTCTAGAGTATAAGCAATTTTCCCAGCAATTTGATTATCATTTGTGACTATGTGATCCAGGCACGTATTAGATGCTAGTCGGGTAGGTTGAAGTTGGTTCATAATAGTGGCACCATTCGTTTCTAGTACGTCGTTGTACATCCTTGACTCATTAGATTTAACCATTAGATCTATATTCATATCGGCAACTGTGATCAAATTATTTTCCATAGAATATACTTCATCTAATGTCAAGCACAGGTCTTGCGCGTTCAGTCGGGTGGGGTTGTAAAATGTGCCAACTTTTATTTTCTTTCCAGGGCATACTAGTTCGATGACTATCACATTCTATTTATCCGGTATTACTCACCTCGTTACGAAATTAAGAGTTTTTTTAATATAAATTGCTGTTCCTCCACCTCTTCCAGGTCTGCAGGAAAATACAGAATCGTATCCCTGAATGTTGTAGTACTCCTTTTCCTCGAAATACATCCAGACTTCATTAAGTATAATCAAACCAATATTCAAATGTTGCTTTACATAAATTTGAAGTTCGTTAAGTTTTTGTCTTAAACTTCTTATATTAGCATAGAGGATAGAAATTTGGGTGTCTTCAAATATCTTTGCATTATTGAATGGCATATTAATCATCGTAGTTAATGCTTCTCTTAGCAATCAAAATCCTACGTTTTAATTCTGGCCATTCCGTCGAATGTGCCCGGTGTGCTTGGCCAATTTTCTTACCATTTTCCATACAATTACAACATTTTTCAACTGAGCTTTTACAGTCTCTTGTATCATGCTGTGATTCACATTTCGCACACCTCAGTTCCCCTTAACATTTTGATGTCTTGTGATTGAACTTTTGACATTTGAAGCACCTCGTGACGTTAAAATCTTCCTTTATGTAGTATGATCCATAGTCGATATTAACATATCTATTCGCTATCTTCCTGGACATTGTTCCATTCACCTCTAAAATATGTAACCATTTGCCGCTCCGTATTCTTCTAGAGTGAACCAATTCCATTTTATCTTCATGTAAAATGTTCGGGTTCAGACTTTGGATTTCAATTCTTAGCTCCTCGTTTGTGAATTGTTTCTCTAATCCATTTATAACCAATCTTGGTTGAAGAGACTTAGTTTCCATTGTTTCGTATCCCTTCATATTTCCCTTAATAATATTGAGAAGCGTAGATGAATTTTCATTCGAAGAAGTCTTAATAATTGCTCCACTATTTCGAATCGGACGGACTAGCTGGAGTGGAATCTTGCATTGAGAGGGTCGGATTTTAGATTTGAAATCGGAAAGAGTTTGATCGGAGCTTGAATGGGCTTTGGGCTTGATGATTATGCCTTTTTGTGATGTTGTGTTTGTGCGTTTTTCTTTCTGCAAACCAGTATCCAATTTGGTCACATCTGCATATGTAATTTTATTTACATGAGTGTTTTTTTCCATTAAGGCACTGACGGTAGACTTCAGTTCAATTAGCTGGTTGACTGTTCGCTTCATTTGTTCCATGAGACGATCATCTTTTAATTTTTTGTTATAAGATTTACAAGAGGAGCACATCCAAAGAACATCTTGAGTAATCTCCATAATCTTTAGATATCTTTCTTCAGACATTTTAATACAGCTTATGTGGAACCACTTATTACATATTCCATCACACCCTATTCCTTGTTCCGAATTCTTAGCGGTCTTTTTGCATTAACACATTTGTTGCATTCCACTGTCGACATTTTCCTTATTTATTATTTTAGGAACTCTTACCAATAATAGTTGGAAAGGATTCAATCACTATTTTAATCTTATGATAATAATTATTATTTTATAAATTGTCTGCAATACCAATTTATTACGCGTAGAGGAAATAATATTAATACACCTTATAAAATTAATTTGAAAATTATCAATAATAATTAGTTGGGAAAATTGTTATTAAGTTTATCATAAATTTTATAAATTTATTATAAATTTTCTAAATTTATTATAAATTTTCCAAATTATCTTCGCACTACACGAGAATCCCTCTCCTGGTACAAAGAATAATTCGAAAATCTAGCGGTTTGATCAGAATTTTTAAATGTAGAATTTCCTCTAAGACAATGTACTTATCCTTGATTTTCACTCTTGAAAATACCGAAATTCTAACACCAAATTCACCAAATCAAGAAACAGCTGATTTCACTTTAAAATTCCACTTTTTGAACGTTTTTTCTATAGAGCTGATAAATTTCACGTCACCACCCGACAGTTGTCACTGTATGACGATACATTTTTAGAAACTCAATTTTTAGAACTTCAATTCTTTGAAGCTAATTCATTGAACACCTATTTCTTTTATAATCCATTAATGTTTGATAATGTTGTGGGTGTCAACATTTTAAAGTTTTGTGTTTATTGAAAAGATTAATATTATAAATTAAAGTAAAGTAAATAATTATTGAACTCCGGGAAAAGCCCTAAAGCACAACCCGTATGAATATTGTAAGGCTTCAAAGTCAAAGTCAAAGTCAAAAGCGCTTTATTTAATACCAATCGTTATAAACTTTTAAAAGAACATAAAGCAAATTCCAAACAATAAAGCTATAAAAAACTTAATGGCCCGAATGGCTCTCTAAATTTATACGTTATCAGTTAAACACATTTAATGAAAAAAATACACTAGCGAATTTAATTTATTTAAGATTATTACATATTTTTTGATTCAATTGTAAAAGGGGGAAAAAACCAACCAGCATTATTCAAAAATTACTTATATTACTAACACAACAATGAACTTATATCCTATACCTAATACGTTACACCCTAATTCTAAATAATTTCAATCAAAAAAAAAAACCTTACCTTATATTGAAACCTATATCTAATTTATGATACAAATAAACAACAACACTAGATGTAGCAATAATGAGATGAATCTAAAAAACTAAGTAACGAGAAAAAGCACAAAAAACAGAAAATAAACACGAATAATTTAGACATTGTCATTCAGCCACCAATACCTAGATTGCTCCATCTCAGCTCGACCAGCCTCAACGAATCTAGCGAATGAGTATCTCCATTGGAATTGTTGGTCTCGTGAACTCAGGTTCGGAGGATATTTTATCTTCTTATCGGTGGCCCGTCGATATATGTGATATATGATTGGGACGCCGTCAGAATCAAAAACATATCCATTCATGTCCAAATACACGAATGCTTCTGGAGGAATGAAGCCAGTAGCGAGGCAAGTCGCTATATACCCGTCTATAGGGTGGAACGGCTGTGAAATCCAAGGGTTTTCACTCACAGTTACAGATCTTGCGATATGATTCCAAAGAAGTTTCAATATGAAGATATCGACTCTTGTCACTTGAGCGGTTTGATAAATTTTTCTATTCGATATATAGTGCTTCCAATCCGTCTCAGGCTTTCTGTACAAACCAGTACATGCACGAAGACATTTCCTTTCGAAAACTCTTCATCTTTCCATTGTACTAGCACTCTAGTTGTACCAGATCTGGCATCCGTATGTCAAAACTGGCCTAACCAGGGTCTTGTAACAAATAACTTTGACTTTTTGATCAATGTATCTGGAATGAAAGAGTCGCCGAAGGGCCATGACTACTTTAAGTGCTTTACTGAGCATGATTTTGACATGTTCAGTATAGTACAGATACTGATCGAGATAAACACCGAGGTATCGAACACAGGATTTATGTGGAACCCGTTCTGAACTACCCTCACCAGCCATAATGTGGAAATCCTTCCAATTACGTTTCAGGTCTTGACTGGCCCCCTGCAGCGTTGTCCGAAACAAAATTGTTTCGCACTTCTGCGCATTGATTTTCATTCGCCAATTGTCGGTGTAGAGCTGCACATCATTAAACATTTTTTGAAGATTGCTCTGAACTATTGTAGCTTTTCGGTCGGCCGTATAGATGATCAGATCATCAGCAAACGCTACCAATGATCGCGTTGGCGAGACATTAAAATCAAAGCTGTTCAATAGCTTGCGAATGAATATTGAGAAAAGCAGGGGCGCAGTAACTGTTCCCTGCTGTAGACCATTCAAGACCTTGAATTCGCGCATTGATGTCAAATTTCCATCAGTTACAATAAATGATTTCCCGTATAACATATTACACATCATGGCGACATGTCTGGGGAACCTGTCCTGAAGAAGTTTGAAAACTAGTCCATCTAACCACACCGTATCGAAGGCTTTCTCCATATCAATGAGACATGCTCCAACACATTCTTTGTTGTTTAGTTTCCAACAGATGTCTAAGGTGACTTTCATTATTGCATTTATGGTCGAATGCCTGGCACGAAAACCAAATTGGCAATTCGGCATCAACTCATATTTCTCAATGTGGGCGTTTAATGCTCTGTTGAGTATCACTTCAAACACCTTGCTGATGTTAGGCAGCAAGCTGATTGGGCGATAGCTTTTAGGGCATGAAGATTCTTTTCCTTTCTTCAAGAATGGAAATACCTTAGCCTTTTTCCCCTCATTTGGGAAATATGAATTGTTCAACATGTTGTTGAACAATATGCAATAATTCCTAATAGCAACCTCAGGCAAATGTCGGAGAACTACATTTGGAATACCGTCAGTACCACATGATTTTTTGTTGTTTATTCTGCAAAATGTGAAACACAAGTCTTCATAGCTGACAAAATAATCAATAAGATTCAAGCTCGGTATGAGGTCAGATGTTAATGTTTCATCGAAATGAAGAATTGATTGGCCGTTCAGGCTTCATTTGAAGTCGGAAACTTTTGTCTTCTACAACCTCCGAAAATATTTCATTCCTTCTCTCTGGGTTTGGCAGATGAACCAATTCAAAATGTGTTCCAATCAGGGCAAGTTTCTGCAATCCAGCACATATAATCCTGTTTTCATTTCTATCCGGAGTCGTACAATCAATTTCGATACCAGCTCTATCGAGAAGATTTATCTCATCAATAGCGACTTCAAGATTCGATACCTTCACTCGAGACTTCCTGCGAAATAAGCTATTCACTTTCGCGAAAACGCCATCTGGGTCCTGTGGGCTAATACCCCTCAGTTTTTCCGCCCATTGATTGCTGACCTCACTCCTGAAGTATGAACGGATTAAGTTCCAGACATTCTTCAGGTGTAATTTCAACAAAGCCAACGAGGGATGGTTGTAGTCCAAAAATCGTCGATAAATATTGTTGACGCGGGTCAGAAGAAGGCTTTTCAATCTTTTCAACCTTGCGATGGTTGGTGTTTCATATCCTTCCATATTGTATTGATGTTTAATCTTTGGAATAACTTTCTCAATCGTTTCCAACGTCAGCTTCCCTAACTTCGACAAATAGAGATCTATTTCATCGTCAGTTAGATTTCTGTTATTGGGAACCATTGAGCAAAAGTTGCCATCATCAGAAGAGGGACATTGCTTCTGGTATTCCCGATTAAACTTCTTTTGAAACTTTCCCCAGTCTGTTTTTTTGAAATTCAACCGATGGTTTTCATGTTGAACTGGAATGAGGAAGAAATCATCCCTTTGATGATTGATTTCCATTACGATTGCGTTATGGTCGCTATCGTAAGGAAGCACCTGCAGTTTCCGTTGAGGACTATTAAAGCTGAATTCAAGTCTTGCGTCAGTTATGCAGAGGTCCAAATATGAATTTGTCCTAGGGTATGTTGGGAACTCCGACCCATATAGGTTGCACCTGTATTCAATTTGGTTCTCTGTTATCCATGATTTCAGGAATACACCTCTTGGATTATTGGTGGCGTTCAGCCATGATGTATGCTTGGCATTCAGGTCACCGGCTAAAATATAATAACTATGCAGCCCTTTCAATTCGAGTATTTCAAACAGGGAATTGAGCTCCTCCTTGAACTTGAGAACATTTTGACCAGTTGCATAGGCAGAGATAACGAAGAGGTTATCCCCGCCTGGCAGTGAAATTTTGATGACGGACACTTCAAGAAATTCAAAGTTTTTGAATTCGACTTTTTCAATATTTTGGAATCAATAGGGTCTTCTAACTAATATCCTGGTGCCACCTCCCCCATCACCTATTACCCTATCGTTTCTTACGAATGCAAAATCTTTGAATTCCATGGAATGCCATGAATTGAGGTGGGTTTCAGTGAGAAGTATGATGTCAGGCTTTTGCTTAACAACAAATTCAAGGAGATAATCACGTCGATGTATAGCAACGATAGAGTTGACGTTGATCGATATGAGGCGAAGCCTATCCATGGGAATATGGCTGGATGACAAGTTATTATTAGGCATTTGAAAGACCTAAACGCAGAAAAGCAAAGTTAATTTTTGAATCTTGTTTGTCGATTCTCTCCGATAAAGATTTAAGTTGCTGGTAAATTTTGAGAAGCAGCTCATTATTGCCACTTACATTATTTACATTATTTCCAGCATTTTCTGCTGGCCCTCTAGCGTCGAGTGCAAATGATACTCCGGGCTTGACGAAGTTGGAAGGTATGATATTACGGTGTACTTGTGTTTTCTTCGGAGCAAATTTAACTTTTGCATCTTGATATCGGGAGTATCCTCGATATGATGCTGGGTGACCAAAAACACCGCAGTTAACGCAGTATAATTTTTCTTTAGGCTCCGTCTGAGCCAATTTGCACTCACCGGGAGCATGAACGTCTTTGCATTTAACGCAACGATAGTGCATGGCACAATTGGCAGCCGAATGTCCAAATCTTTGACACCGGTAACACTGGTTCACTTCTCTTTTCTGGAGGCGTTCCCTCCTCACAACTCAGAAATTCAAGTACCTTATTTGTTGAAGGGCACTTGGACTGCTCTTATTTGCAATTTGTACCAGGTAAAGTGGTAAATTCTTCCTTTCTATGGTCGACCTTCTTTGCGGAAAGGCTTTGACTGAAACAAAGTCAATATCTGGTGCAGCCTCCTTGAGCACCTGAAGAAGATCGACCGTATCCTCTCCGCTGTCCAAACCCTTCAACAAGAAGGTCTGATTCTTCTCACTTTTTGGGGTATAGGTGAAGTGTGGAACCTCCCCAGAAATCAGCGCATCTTTGGCTGACTTGAAATCAACCAAGGATTTCGTCCTTATAGTTAATTTTTCGGCATTAACTCTTTGGATTTCGAAATTGGCCAGTTTATTTTCGGCTGCCAATAGCCGAACCATATCTTTCCCGGTTTGTCCGAACACGTTGATTGGCGGAACTTTTTCTGTCTTGTTGGAAGCTTTTTCAGAGGAACCAGCAGAAATGCGGGCTGGTTTTTTCTCCTTATTTTTGTTCTTTAAATATTGAATAAAATTAACGTCATTATCTTGATTAAAATTACCTCCGATGTTTTCTTCGATTTCCATATCTTCGGTTAATCCCTCCAGCGCTGCAAAATAATTTTGGCTGTCGTTGGTGCCACCAGCACTTAGAACTTCCTCTGGATTTACTTGCGTTGTACTTTTCTTCGGCTTTGTTACCTATTGCCATTGATTTTGTGGCTGCGTTTTTTGAGGCTTCATCCCTTTCTTGAAAAGATCCTTGAGAGACTGTATCTCTTGCCTTAGTTCATCATTTTCTTTCTGGAATTTGGCCATTTGTTGATTGTCCGCTATTATTTGCAGCTTGCACCCTCCATCTACGGAGTTTTCTTCGTTATGTTTTCTTTTGGTGATTGTTGCCAGTTTCGTATTCGTCGTTTCCCCAGGTTGCCCAAACGGTGGAAGCCGTCGGGCTCCTCCATACCAGCGGCGAAATTTTCTTTGGTAATTTGTTTTTCGTTTCCAATCGAAGTAGAAATATTCGATAGAAATTTCCTGAGTCGATTACTTCGACAATATAAGATTTTTTCGTATTTAAAATTAACTTCGGACTAACGTTTTTAAAAAATTAATTTAATTTTTGAAACCTTTTGACAGGAGCGATTTAAAAGACGTCTATACGCAAAGACTACTACGATCCATCCTATATTGTAAGGCTTAGTTGTTTATGAATTTTATATACTTAAAAACTAGAAAAATACCCAATGAAGATCTTGAATCTTGTCCAACATAGGTCGGATAAAATGGACATGCTGACCTTGGAAATTTTTGTTTTTGACTATGTTGAAAACTTATGTTTTAATGAAAAATATTATTTTTGTAAAGTTTATCAAAAAGTTTGGTTAGATAAAATTTCATTCAACAAGATCACATTTTCAGAAACAAAAACCAAAAAAAGGATGGTATCCCGTCTCCCCCTTCATTTTGCCTCCTTTGGGCCGCCTGATGTACGAAATAACTTTTATCTCAGATTTTAAAAAACTAAAATTAAGACCTTTTATTTGATACCCTACTCTAATTTTTTTACGGGTCTCTTCGTTATTGGAGAGGACCCCTCGTCAAAAATTTTGAAATGTGTGATAAGACCTAAACTTTGAAAGATTACTATTTATGACCTCCCCACAAAGTTTGACCTTTGTACCTTCAATAGTTCTTAAGGAAATTTGCTGTGACGCACGGACAGACATACAGACGGACAAACGGACGAAAATATAGCACACAAAACTAGTACATATTTGTAAAATTCGTTTTACAAAGCCTTGAGAAAGAATAAAGTCTTTATTTGAATAATTGGTTCTGTTTTAATTTTTAATAAACTTTAATTTCTCACCAGCCCGATCAATTGTTCTCAAGCTTCAATGCAAATAGACAATAGCCAGCCCACAAGCACACATACTTAATGACTTATCCTGGAAACCAATAACCGCTATTATGTAGCATGATACTAAGCCAATAATCACTAATTAAATAGCTTGTCATGCCATTAAGTCATTCATTATTCATGATAACATTTACAAACACCAACGCTAAAACTGTCATAAATATCTATTTCTAGACCACCCTCTCCTACATCATATATTGCACATCTTCGACCCTCATCCCCAAAAGGAAAGCAATTATCACTTTCCACACACTGGGCTTATCGAGCACAATAAAAGTTCTGTCAACCGAAAGTTTCTCATCAATGTTCGCGATATTATCACAGAAACCATCAAATTGAAAAATTTCTGCCATAAAAAACCTTTAGCTTCGCGAAAATATACAAACTTTTAATTGCTTACAGGAGCGTAAGGAACAAATACTACAAATCACCTACATGAGACAAAGGCGTTAAAAACAGTTGCAAAAAATGAACAATTTTCTCAACTGCATTGCACAAACCCCTAACACCATGTAGAATTATACCCAACAACGAATCATTTTTTCGCGTCCTTTCACTCTATATTCCATATCCCACATTGTTATTCCTTTACACAAGGAGCCTTCTGGTGCAACCCTTCATTGGTTTTGAATGAATCGCAAGATCATATGAGCATGCAGAGGAAGGGATGAACATGAGAGTGGGAAGTAGTTACGTGGTAAGATAGCGGTCTACTTTGTCAGACAACTTTCACCACTCATCTCTCACCTCACTGACTTCCGATGGCATTCATTTTTACTTTGCAACAGGATGCAAGGATCAAAGACAGCATTCATTAAAGTCTCAAGAACTTCACGGTGTCGACGGATGAGCTGCCATTCCCGGAGCTAATCATATCAATATGTCTCAGTACATTATTAGCCTTATAAGGTTAGGAATTCTTTTTGATTTAATTGGGAAAAATAACCGTTATTCTATTACCAATAATGAGCCAATATCTAAGAAGCATAACTGATTTGAAACTGTTTTTCGTATTCGCTACCCATTAGAGTGGCAGCTCTCACTTATTCCATTCATAGCGTAGAGCTCAAAATTCATATCGTCCTGTGTAATTTGTTCATAGGAGGAAAATGTGAAAGCTTCGACTGGAAAATTTTCCAGTCGAATAATTGATGTAACACACGTAGGAAAACAAAAATCCAGAGTAGATGATTTCTTCAATGTATGGTCACATATACAAGACAATGTGTATTCCAGCACTCTACTCCTGATTCAAGTACAAGCGAGGCAGGCCACAATAATTGAAGCTAGCAGCAAAAAATATCCTTGTTTATATGTGACCCTATAATGGCAGTGAAACTTTCCTTTTTGGATTTTGCGCACTCAGTCAAGTTGAAGTTTTCTTACTGGCAGCAAAAGATGGCAATACAATCGAAGTCAAAGAAATAGAAGTAAGTAGGACACATAAAAGTTTTATGCTTGTTTTATTATCCTTTTAGTGTACCATTATATATAGTCCGCAGAATAAAATGTAACTTCGGAATTAACCTCTTTATTTGAATAAGCAAATCTTGTCAGCAAATTTTCCAGGTTATGTTTGGAGCTTTTATGTATTGTGCAAAGAGATTAATACAAAAGTATTGCCAACACAACGTAAATACCCTTTGTGAAGTTGAAAGGTGGCATTCAATAAATACTGGTTTTCAGGTATTTTTCCCCTCCTTATTCATTTCTTAAAGACGGGCTTGGATTTAATATGAACTCACTAATGTTATTCACGAAAGTGAAAAAATTGATTCTCAATTTTTCAATATTTGGTGTTTTTATTGTATAAGCAGGACTTACTAATGGTGTAGCCATCAAACGAGCTGCTTTACTGTACTTAATTTTTGACAATTTTGTCACGGTCGTTAACAACTGCCAAAGAAATTGTCCTGAAACTCGACAGCGAAGAAAAACTAGAAGGGGTACAAATCAAAGAGAATAAAGGAAAGCTCGTGATGCAGTCGAAGAAAAATACAACCAAAGTATCGCACTTAGCGAATACAATATCGAAAATGTGAGCAAACTTGTGTATTTAGGCGTCAAAATAATGAGAACTGGTCATGAAAGACGAAATACGTCGAAGCATACAGCTTGCAAATAAAATTTTTTATTTAGTTTTGACGATCTTGAACACCAGCTGCATACACAGGAAAACAAAGCTCTAAATATACAAATCTGTGATAAGACCTATGCTATGCTATGCGCGTGAAACATGGATCCTAATCCAAGCATCCGCAAATATATTTAACGCCTTTGAGCAACGGGTCCTGAGGCAAATAATCGGAGCGAAGCTATACGGGGATCAATGGCGAATTTTTGACGAACCGGAGGTCTCAACGATTGTAAGACTGCGGAAGCTACAATGGGCTGGACAAATGAATTATACGGACAAACAACAGATACCCAGAAAGGTATTCGTTGGAAGAACTGAAAGCCATAGACCAGTGGAGATACCGAGGAAACGCTGGTCTGACTCACTCATCGCTGCTCGGATTTTGAAATTGGAGGACGCGGTCAATGGACCGAGACAGTTGAAGGCGCTGTTTCCAGGAAGCGAAGGCCCAAGAGGGACTGTAGAGCTACAAAGAATAAGAAGAATTGATAAGACCTGTGCTATCCTATGAGTATGAAATATGGACCCTAACCCAAGCACCTGCAAACATATTGAACGCCTTCGAGCGACGGGTCCTGAGGCGGACGATTAGAGCGAAACTAGACAGAACCAATCGTGAATTCGACACAACTATGAGCTGTATGCAATTTTCGACCAGCTGGAGGTCTCAACACTTTAAGACTGCGGAAGCTGCAATGGGCTGGCCACGTGAATCATATGGACAAACAACGGATATCTACAAATGTATTCGCTGGGCGGACACTAGTAGGCAAACTGAGGAAACACTGATCTGACTCGGTCGACGAAGACAATTCATTGCTGCTTGGGTTTCGAAATTGAAGGACACGGTCAATAGACCGAACCAGTTTGATGCGCTTGTTGCAGGACGCGAAGGGCCGAGAGGGTTGTAATGCTACGAAGAAGAAGAAGAGTTTTGACAATAATTATCAGTGCATTCCAGCAAACTACTATGAAGAGATCTTTGCTTGAACAATGCTCCCAAATTTATGTTAATTTACTCTGATAACCAAGCATCGATTCGCGCAACTTTAGATCTAAGACTTGTTTTCAAAATTGAAGTTCATTGTTAGCTCATCGAGCTTTTAGGTAATCGTAACTAGCTTTTATGGAGTAAGAGGAACCCTGATGAAATGTTATAAAAATGTTATAGATTTGAAATAACTTTCTCCCATGAAATGTTATAAATGAAATGGCAGGATCGCCATGAAATGTTTTATTATTATTTTGAATTTCACCTCTAAGATGGAAAAAACAATTAATATTTTAGTTTCTAGTAATCGTTATCCAAACCTACGCAAGCGGAGAATTGCTCCGCCGAGAACATGGCGAGGACATTGTTCACAGCGCCGCAATTTCTACATCCGCAAATATAACTTCACGGAGGGAAGACATGCAATCAGAACGCCAAGACGATTCAATAACAAATCTTAATTTTATTCCACCATACTTCTATATTTATACATTTTAATTTCACTTAACCTATATCTTACACAGCTAATTTATTTTCTGTTCTTTTTTACAAGTGTAAGCAAAAATTTTTTTGACACAATTCTACCTATGCTCTCCATTAAATCGGTTTTATTGCCTAATGTACAAAAACTTACATATCTCCATATTATCAATATGTCAATATTTGCATTTTATTTTTTCTCTGGATAAATATCCATAGTCCATATATTATGCATACACTCGTATGTCAATAACCCATGCTCATACGTATCACTTGGGTATGGTCGCTAACCTCTAGATGAGTAACACAATTAGCGTGCATTGAGTGTGGTCACGTGATGGGTTATGATTTTATTGCAACGTGATACTCTACATTCAGAATGAGTGTAGAAGAAATAAAAGTAATTGCATTGTATGATTATGCAACTGGTATGTTTACATGTAGCCATGCGATAGGTTTGATATTTCATAGTTGTTTTTTTTTTTTGTTTAGGTTAGACTTTTGTCGGTAACCAAATGAATTTTGTTAGTAAGCAAATGAATTGCATGATGTACAATTGAACATGTGTATATATGTTTGCTTATGATATGAACGTATGAATATTATTATAGTAAGTGAATGAATGTGTACATATGTTTTCTTAAGATGTGTACGAGTAAATATTACTATGATTGTTGTGTTTTGACATGTGAATTCGACCTATTACACTAGAAACACCGTTACAACCAAAAATATACCGTTTATACTAGTATTTTAACTGGTGGCATCATCGAAAATTATTTCTGCAAAAAGAACTCAAATTTTGTGTATTCGTCGATACAGATTAAAACATCAGCATAATCAATATACGAGTATACAGGGTATCCTAGAAATCAATGTCAAGCCAGTAAGAAGTGATAGACTAAGTCATGACAGTTATCAGAATAATACTTAAAAAAATCTTGGTCACGTACTTGTACTTCTCAAATTATAAGTATCCAAAAACAAATCTGAAAAAGTGGCGCTCTGAGATGATCTTTCAGATCCTCAAAATTACTACATCACCTCTGGTGGTTCATGAAATTCAATTATTCTCCACCAGAACGAAAATAAAAAAATTCTCAAAAATTCGCCGGGAAGAACCTCACTTCTCACGAAGACTTGATCGAGTTCTGACGTCTGAAGAACTAGTCAGCTGGGCGAGCGAATTATTATCAAACGGTGTGATTGTTCTGTGTCTAAATAAATTTTCAAGCGTATATTCTACTAATTTTTGTGGCTCCTATATTGGCGATATCAAGTGGAGCAAAAACTGTTCACCAGTGAAGTGCTGGACGAGTGGTACAATTCCAAGCCAGATCCGATCACTAAAACCCGCCATTTTGGAGGGAGCTCCCGGACTCGTGGCTGGCATAAGTTGAAGCCATCTTTACCACCTAAAATATGAACAACAACAAAGTCAAAGTGACATAACACCCAGACTGCGCCATATCTCGCTGGAATAGCAATAAATCCTCGGGGAAATAACAGGTATGAAATTTCGAAGCATAAGATCCTGCACTTATTCGATAAGAAGGATGATGCAAAAGTATGCCGACTTTTGGATGGTGAATTTTTTGAAGAGAAGCCAACTATCCGTTTGAGTAGTTTTGGGCCTCATCAGCTATTTTTGAACGCACTACCTGCAAAAACGAGGCAACTGCTCGTCATGAAAGATGTATTTGGACGATCTGGGCCTCTTTGCAAGCAAAGCCTCGTGCTACAGGCAGCCAACGGCATGCCCATCACAACTTTTGGATATCCGCAGCTCACCATAAATTCCACTCGACTGATTGTTTGTAATAGCAGGTATCCAGACAGCCATCTTAGGAGTCGATGCACTAAAGCATCATGGTCTACTCATCGATCTGCGTAACCAGCGCCTCTTGGATGATCTTACTAACCACTCCACAGCCTGCGTCCTCGGTCCAGCTCCAGCTATACACTGTATTACTGCCGGCCGTCATTAAAGTGAAGAACATCATTGGAGACCGGTACAAAGAAATAATCGCCAAATATGCAGATGCACCCACACAAACCGGAAAATTAGCCTCAGTTACTGACCTTTCCGTCCACCACCAGATAGTCACCAATGGCCCAACGGTTTCCACGAGACCAGGATGCAGGAGAACGCGTCACCGCAACCAAAGCCGAGTTCACTTTCTTACTTGAACGAGACATAATTCGACCCTCATCGAGCCAGTAGGCCAGTCCTCTGAACATGGTGCCCAAGGACGGTGGCCATGGGCGAGCCATTGGGGATTACCGTAAACTCAAACTCGACCGGACCGTTACCCACTGCCCATCATCGAGGATTTGATTCAGGAGGCCAGCTGCACTATTTTCTCACTAATGGACCTCCTGCGTGCCTTCTACCGAATTCCGGTTGCTCCTGAAGACATATGTAAGATGGTTGTCACCACACCCTTTGGACTGCATGAATTCCTGTAGAAGCTTTTGGGTCTACGCAACGCAGCCCGAATGGTGCAGCGGACTCTAAGCCATCTGCTGAGGAAGTTGGACTTCGTCCGGGTCTATCAGGGCGATATCTTAGTTTTCACGGCCAGCCACGACCATCACCAGTGCCATCTTGAGCAACTTCTCTCCATGCTGCAGGCGGCGAATCTCCACGCCAACTGGATCAAATGCCAAATCGGTCAGCCTAAGGTTGTCTTTGCTGGATATCACGTCTGTGAAACTGGATTTCGACCACCAGCCCCCAAAAGAGAAGCAATCGTATCTTTTCCCAAACCTGCCGACTCATCTCAGCTGAGGCGTTTTCTCAGGATGCTGAATTTTTATCGCCATTGCATGCCACACGCTACTGACTCCCAAGCGCCACTATCGGAACTGCTAAAAGGTTGTCAAAAAAAGAAAGCACTACTCACTTGGACACCCGATGCTGAAGCAGCTTTTGAACGCCGCAAGCCAGGCATCGCCGAGGTAGCCAGGTCAGCTTTTCTTTCGCCTTTGCACCCATTGGCACTCCGCACTGACGCATCCAGCACTGCCAATGGTGCGGCCTCGGACCAACAACGGGGCGATGGCACTTGGGCACTTCTTTTCGAGGAACCTTTCTGACACCAAGCAACGCTACTCAACCTACGACCGCGAGCTCCTTGCGATCGTTGTTGCCATCAAGTTCCTTCAGTGCATCTTGGAAGGAAGGCACTTTATCATCTATACCGACCACCGGCCCCTTATTTGACGTACGCTCGGACAAAGCTTCACCCCGCCAAAGCAGACAACTAGACTTCGTTGCCCAATTCAATTTCCGAGTGGAATACAAACCAGGGGTTGACAATATCGTCGCGGATGCACTTTCACGTGTAGAAACAGTCCCGATACACTCCACAATCACAGCTCAAGTCATCAGTGAAGCACAGAATATACACGACCAGTTGCCCCACCTCCTGGCAACCCCCGTCTCAAACTGCATCAGTTGGTCTTGGATGGCTACTCATCGTACTATGTGGAGTTTAACGGCACCATTAAGCCTTACCTGCCAGTTGTGCTCCACCGTCAGGCTTTTGATATCGTCCATCAACTGTCGCATCCAAGTGGACGTGCCACCTCGAAGCGCGTAGCGCTTAAATACTTTTGGCCAAGTCTGCGAAAAGACATATCCTGGTGGGCGATGCAATGCGTACCTCGTTAACTGTCGAAGGTCCACCCGCACAACCACGCCGAGTTAGGAAATTTTAAGAAGCCGTTGATTTGATCAAGCTGCCACTATGTGAAGGCTACGAGAACTGCCTCACCATTATCGACCGCTATACACGTTGGTCTCAAACAGTGTAAGTGCGTGACATCAGAGCTAGCACCGTCACCAGAGCACTATTCGACCACTGGATATCAATATTTGGCCCACCACTGGAGATCACATCGAACCAAGGACGCCAGTTGAAGCCGACCTCCTGAATCAGCGCGGCCACCTCTCGGGTACCAACCACATCCACACCACATCCACACCACTCCATACCATCCTCAAGTCAATGACATGGTCGAACGGATGCACCGCATCCTCAAACCAGCGTTAAAATTCGTTCCGGAGACAACATGATTACAGGCACTTCCATCGATCTTGCTGGGTCTACGAACCACATTCAAGGAGGACCTGCAAGCCTCTCCTGCAAAAATTGTTTTCGGCACATCGGTTTAGATCGCGGGTGAGTTTATCATTCCTCAAAACACATCAGCTGGCGGCCCACAAAATGTTATCGCTGACTTATGCCGCCTTTTCAAATCGGTTCATCCTGTCCAGTCCAGGTCCAGGAAACAGCTCATCCAGCGCAGGTTTAGCCGGAACAATCACTCCAGAGAGTCACCTTTTCACCCCCTTCGACTGAGAACGTCCCAACATCAGCGCACACTTCACGGTGCAAACAGACCCTCGACCCACGAGAAATCTTCGCCTGCCTGCCAATTCCACATATCAGCGGTGCAAGCAATTTCCTCGAGAAAATGGAAACTTGCTTGCGCCTACGTGAGAGAACCTAAGCAAACGCCTCAACTGGTTCGTAGTCAACATTGTTATCAACATCGGTCACAGAAGCAACATCATGAGCATCATCGTCGACATAAACAACAATGACATCATCATTCATCATCAACAACAAAGACATCATCATTCATCACCAACAACAAAGACATCATCATTCATCTTCAACAACAAAGACATCATCATTCATCATCAACAACAATGACATCATCATTCATCATCTACATTGTTGTGGCCACCTACTTCATGGTAAATAAAAGGGATTAATAAATTCTGTCATTTCCAAAGAGTAAAAGATAAATATACAAGTAGAGTAAAAGCTAAAGACCCGAATTTTTTCTTCCAAAAACGTATAATTATTTGCCATTATTAGTAGAGTTTTTGTACCAATTTACAGTGGATATGCAATTGCAAACTTACTGCCTTCATCCTTCCCTGGGCTGGTACACAATTTCACTGAGTGCGATGCCCACAAAATATTGAATAAAGATATACTACGATAGTCAACATTATTCAAAATAAAGAGTTGTATCAATATCCAGATATTCTGAAAGTGAACACTTTGAGTTTTAATATATAAGCAATACAGATTGCAAGCCTCATTTGCCATGGTGCAAGTAAATTAAAAACCTGGTTTAGATATGCACGTAGAATTCGTTCCATCATTAACTAGCAGTAAACTTCCGAAACTGATGATATCAGCGAAGTTGTCACGATCAGAGCAACTGGTTAAAGTATTGATGCAAATGAATATCGATAGAAATGTTGTTTTGATCAAAATATATACGAGTATACTTAATAGCACCTGCAATTAGATCAAAATTTATTTCTTACGGTACTTATAGAGTAGAGAGGATTGGACTAAAAGTGCATATGTATGGTAAACAAAAACTTGAATTTGCAAGCAATTGAACCAGCACATGGTAAACTCTAATCCATCTTTTACACATTTATTTGCCAGCACCGCAATCGAGAGTTCAATTGTCTCGAAGAGCAAAATTAATGGCTCGCCGGTTTGAACCAAGCTGACGATGAACCAGCGAACAAAGGACGGGTCTCTTTTGGTGGACGAAAATCAACAGTGGAAGATCGACATTACGTCGAAGCAAAGTATCAAAGACGAGTATCTTAATTAGCAGTTCAACGAAGGAATTGTTGACCATTAGGTGGAATTTCATCAACGACATAGAATATTGCATCTGAAAATTTGACGAGTGGTGCGCTGGAGCAGATAACTTCGCGACGCAATTTAATTCGGGAAGCCCCCCATCAGGAGAATAGAAGTAAGGAAAGGTATAGTGGGTATATTTTTCAATTGAATTATGTATAGCCAAACAGTGATTATATTTTGCGTGAAGCCAAAGATGTGTATCGGTCTTATCGGCGATAATTCTTTGTGTTCGATCATATTGTGAAGATAACCTTTATGACTCTATCGTGCAAAAGATCCTTCGCGAAAAATTTTTGATCGCCTCGCCCTCGTCATTCATATAACTGGATTATCTTCAACCGTATAATGAGAAGAGAATAAACTCAACTTTCTTTTTGCGCATGTCTTATTACTCAATTGTATATCCCCTTAATTTATTTTTGTATAATCACTCATATTCAAGATGGGGAAAGCTGTAGTAATTGTAATTTGACTGAATTTGGCACAGTTCAAAGATTCTTCAAGTAGTTACTCCCTATGTATCGAAAGCCCTTAGGGTTCGGTCACATTGCGATTTTACAGTCGTAACCAGCGATTTTTAGACGCAAATACGAACACACTGCGACAAGATCTCCGAAGGAACTTCAGGCATGCGCAGAACTGATATGCTCATTTGAAGGTTTATCTTTGCCAGGAACACATGCGCTAAATCGTTTGTGCGCTATGTAAGAAACTTCCATGCATGTCAGCGTCAAATGTCCAAATGATGTGCGCCTGCGCGAGTATCATAAAAACTACCTACTAAACTGGTTTTAGGAAAAATCGCGAATTCCTGCGACTGCCGACCTGGAAAAAATTGTCGAATATCGCAGTGTGCGGGCTTCCATTTAACCATGTGTAACTTGCGACAGAAGTGCGGCTAAATAGTCGTAGTCTGATGCATCCCTTAAAATGTGATGCAACCAAGTGTGTAGGAAACGCAGCTGCACGACTTGAAGCCATTGTAAATCTTAGTCAAAGAAAAAATAAATACGTTTCAACCGCACTTGAAGTTTATTTGCACGAGAATAAGACACGCCTGCAAGATCGATAATCACTAAAAGTTTTAAATTATTGTAATTTGTTATTTGTTATTTTTTTTCTTGAATAGCTCCCGGCCATGCTTTTTTGATTTACCAGACACATTTCGTCTCCTCGGAGTCATCTTCACTGTCTAAGAAATGTGTGGAAAGAAATGACTTTATATAGGCGTAAGATAGGTAAAGCCAGTAGGTCCTAGGTAAGGCCAAGTAGAGGGATATTACGGTTTTGTTTTTTTTTCAAGTCCATCTCACTTCCATTTTTGTAGGAGGGTGCAGTCTGAGAAAATTACATCGGGATTCGTGATAATTTGTTCATTGATAATATTACCGTCTGTTTTTTTTTTGGATATTCTAAAAATTATTTATTTGTGACTGAAATATATTCAAAGGTCACCTTAAAAAGTACATTAAAATATTGCAAACGTTAAAAACATTGCACATCGTTTGGCGTTTGATATTATTCAAAATGAATTTAGAAAAATTTCAAAATTGTTGAAATATTAACATTGTCACAAAGTGTGGCAGCACTGTTATTGCGAAATTCACTGTCAAAACCTAAATGTCACTCTCATACACACATTCAAGCAGTAGCACAGTTAGTCCAATCAGAACATTCAAGCGATCAATATTCAATAAAATAGAACTCCATAAAAGCGAGCATTTCTTTTAGTATAAGCATAAATCGTTGTCTTTCAATTTTGTCTAATTTATTTCCTGCGTTAAACTTGAAATTACAATAGGCTATGGGCCCAGTGAGCCTAAAATAGTTAGACAATTGAAAAATAGTGAGTCACATCGTCGAATGTGTAAAGTGTTTTATTCCAACAATCGTCCTGTCATAGCGTAATGGAAAATATTAAAAACGGTTTCTGGACTCTATAAAAGTGAATAAAAAGTTGGACAAATCCCATAAATATTCATAGTTAAAATAGACGCCCAATGTTTGTAGTGCTAAGCCAAATCAATTGACTTCATCGTCGCATGAAATATTTGAATTTCACAATAATGTGCAAACGTTGCCGTTTTGTGTTTACAGTAAAGTGCGCGTGCACAGCAGTCGAACGTCGTCATTGAATCCAAAAGAACAGATTAAATAAGCAGTGGCTACTCTTCGTCGGTGTTTACATACAGTTTTTTTTGTGCGATTTTGGCTGAAAGTATTTCACCATGAACGACAAAGACGATCACAATTTTATCGGCCACAAATTGAAAGATCAATCGAGTTACAAATTATGGAAATTTCAAATCACTGCATACATGAAATCTCGTGATTTGACCGATAATATTGAGGGTAAGAAACCCGACGATACAGCGAAAGAAGAAGATAAGTTGAAATTCAATCGAAATGAGGGAAGGGCCATGAATGCAATTATCCAATCGGTTAATGCCACAAACGCGAATCTTGTTTTTGATTGTAAATCAGCGAAAGAAATGATGGATCAACTTGGCAGCGTTTATGAAAAGAATACCGAAATTCGCATAATGATTTTGTATGAAGAGTATTTCACAGCAAAAATGCGTGACGATGAGGGGGTAGCAGCGTATATTCCTCGTGTGAATCAATTGTCATCTGAAATTGAACAGCAAAAAGAGAAGGAAAAGTTACCCGAAAATTTGAAAATGGCACGCATCATTTCTGGGTTGACATCGAGATTCAACAATACTACATCGAATCGTACGCTCACCGAATTGATGTCGTCATTACAATTGGACGAAGACAATCTTGAACGATTGAATAAAGAAGAAGTCTCCAATTCTAGCGCTGCGTTTTCAGCGAAAACAAAAAAAAATTCCAAAGCCAAAGACTCAAAGCCAAAGTCGAAAATCGATGATTTAAAGAGGAAAACGAAGTGCAATGCATGTGGTCAGTAAGGCCATTGGGCAAAAGATAAAGTTTGTCCAAAGCACAACGAATCGTCAATCAAAAGCGATAAAAGTAAAAGCAACAAAAATGAAATGGCATGGTGTTCCGTCGTGACAGCTGAGCCAAAGTGTGAAGAATCGGAAAGCTGGTATGCCGATTCAGCCGCAACAAAACACATGACATTTCATCGAGAATGGTTTACAGAGCTACATAAATACACTGGCCCGTGTAAAGTTGAAGTGGCAAACAAATGTCTTTTACCAATCGAGGGAATTGGCACAATTCTTATTGAAGCAAGAGTTGACAATCAGTGGAAGCCAATCCGTTTGGAAAATGTGTTGTATGTTCCTGAAATCAGCGAAAATTTGTTTTCAACGGGTGTATTAACGGATAAAGGCATCAAAGTTTTGATCGAAAAGGGAGGCTGCAAATTCATCGATGAAGCAAATAAAGTTGTTGGAGTTGGAAAGCGTGACTCAAAGAATCGACTCAAATTGGATTTTCGTTTGCGCATTGGTGAATACGCAATGGCTGCTGTTTCTCTACAACATTGGCATCGGAGGCTTGGACATGTCAATGTCGATTCTATCAAGAAAATGTGCAAGAATGATCTGGTCGCGGGCGTCGAATTGGCTGGCAGCGAAAAGTTTTTTTGTGAAGATTGTCAATACGGAAAAATGACCAGAGCAACACACAAGCGATCCAATAAGCGAGAATCATCAAGAGGAGAATTCATGCATGTAGATTTATGCGGTCCAAGCGAAATCAATGGAATCGGTGGTATGCGTTATTTTTTGCTAGTTAAAGATGAAGCAACCAGCTTTCGTTTCCCGTATTTATTAAAGTCAAAAGATGAAGCGTACGCACACTTGTAGGCATTGATTCCACTGGTCAAAAACATGAATGGCGCTCAAATCAAATACTTTAGATTTGACAACGGACGAGAGTTTTTTAACCAACGGGTGTTAATTGATGTACTGCAAAACGAGGGCATACAATTTGAGGGTATTTCACCATATACACCTGAGCAAAATGGTCGAATCGAGCGTGACAACCGTACTGTTCAGGAGAGTGCGAGAACTATGCTCATAGTGAGTGGTTTACCGAAGTCACTATGGCCAGAAGCGGTACGTACTGCGACGTACTTATTGAATCGCACAACAAACAGTAAATGCGTTGACGCTACGCCGCATGAGTTATGGTTCGATAAAAAGCCGTATTTGGGAACATCAAAATTTTTGGAACGGAATGTTTCGTTCAAATCCCAAAGCAAACTGGTCGAAAGAAGTGGGATCCAAAAGCAAGGAAAGTACATTTAGTTGGATTCGAGCCCACAACAAAGAATTTTCGTCTGTATGATCCAGAAAAGGGTAAAGTTTTCATGAGCTGCGATGTTAAATTCAATGAACAAGCGGATAAATATGTGATTCGAGATGAATCGGATGGTGAGGAAATCATTCAGCATTCAGACGATGATGAAAGCAGCAAAACAAGTGATGAAAGCAGTGAACGTACTTTGGTAGAGTAACCAAATGGCAAAGCCGTCAAGCAGGTGGTTGAAGAAACAGTAGGGAATGAAAATGAAAGTGATTCGTCGTTTGAAGATGCGTCAAATCAAACACCAGATAAACGACAAAATAATCGATACGGTTTGCGAGAAAAAGTCAATGCACCAGATCGTTTAATGTATTATGGTCATTCAGCAGTAATGTATGAACCAACAACATATGAAGAGGCAATTCGTTCAGAGCAAAAACAACAGTGGAAGCAAGCAATGAACGATGAATACGATGCACTCATCAAAAATGAAACATGGGAATTGGTTGAGGCACCGATCAATCAGAAGGTAATTGATAATCGTTGGGTATTTAGGGTAAAGCAAAACCCAAATGGCGCAATCGAGCGATACAGGGCACGTTTAGTAGTTCGTGGATTTACACAACAATATGGTGTGGACTATGAAGAAACGTTTAGTCCAGTGGCCAGATACACATCGATTCGTCTACTTTTGTCATTGGTAGCGAGGAACGGAATAAAATTGAAACAGTTTGACGTAAAAACAGCTTTTTTACATGGTGAGCTGAAGGAAAATGTTTACATGAAGCAACCAATTGGATATGAAGACGGCACTGAACGCGTGTGCAAATTGAAGAAAAGTTTTTACGGTCTCAAGCAGGCATCGCGATGTTGGAACCAGAAGTTCACATCATTCATGCGTAAGTTTGATTTCAAACAAAGTACATACGATCCATGCGTTTTCATTCGTCGAAGTGAAAACACGATGACAGTTATTGCGATTTACGTTGACGATGGCTTAATAGCGACAAATGATGCGAATGAAATCGATAAAATCACATCATACTTACAAAACCATTTCGAAATAAAAGTTTCTGAGGCAAATTATTTTCTCGGTCTTCAAATTGAACGATCACCTGACGGGTCAATTCGTATACATCAAGAGGCATATGCAAAGAAAGTATTGGATCGTTTCAACATGATGGATTGCAATCCCATGTCAGCACCTATGGACTCTAATCAAAACCTTGGCGATTTTGTAAACGATGAGCATTGCGACACATATCCATATCGACAGGCCGTCGGAAGTTTAATGTATCTGAATGTCGGAACGAGACCGGACATAAGCTACGCTGTTAGTGCCGTAAGTCGTTATTTAGATCGACCGAGTGCGGCACATGTTGAGGCAGTAAAGCGCATCATGAAATACATAAAGGGCACACTAAATACAGGTATCCTTTATAAAAGTAATGTTACTTTTGATTTCGTTGGCTATAGTGATGCGGATTATGCCGGAGACAGTGAAACGAGAAAGCCAACCAGTGGCTACGTTTTTCACATTGGTTCGGGCGTCATCAGTTGGGCATCAATGAGACAAGACGCAACAGCATTGTCTTCAACGGAATCTGAATACATGGCTGCATGTTAAGCAATCAAGGAACTCGCTTGGCTGAGGGGAGTCTTGTCTGAGCTCATGATGATTCATGATTTAAAAGCAAAATTCTACGTCGATAACTTGGGCGCGATCAAATTGGTAAAGAATCCAGTATTCCACAAGCGGACGAAGCATATCGATGTTCAATATCATTATATCCGAGAGAAATACGAAGAGGGATATTTCGAATTGATTCATATTGGCACAACAGAGCAAGTTGCGGATGTACTGACCAAAGCATTGAACAAAAATCGTCATAAATATTTGTGCAAATTAATGGATTTAACCTTTGAATCAAATACTAATTAGCGTAGAGTTTTTGTAACAATGAGTGAAAGTATTGAAATATTAACATTGTCACAAAGTGTGGCAGCACTGTTATTGCGAAATTCACTGTCAAAACCTAAATGTCACTCTCATACACACATTCAAGCAGTAGCACAGTTAGTCCAATCAGAACATTCAAGCGATCAATATTCAATAAAATAGAACTCCATAAAAGCGAGCATTTCTTTTAGTATAAGCATAAATCGTTGTCTTTCAATTTTGTCCAATTTATTTCCTGCGTTAAGCTTGAAATTACAATAAAAATGATTGGATAAAATAAAGACCGATTGAATTCCGATTAAGGGTTAGAATAATTCTGTATTCAAACTTGAGAAGCATAGCAGGTAATTTAGATGTTGCATTATCAGCCAATATAGAATTTGTAATTGTTTTCTTTTTTTCTGATAATTAATGTTTAGTCCGAATTATTATTTGGATAATTAGTTTAAATTTAATATAATACGTACAATGAATGTTGATGTGAAGGATTATAAATGGCTGTACAATTCGAAACTATGAAACAAAATAATTAAATAAATATGAATTGCTGAGATAAACAAACCACTCGGTCTTCTCATTTAGAGAATTTTAAACGAGTATGGGACCTGCCATGGCGGCTGGACACTCCTCCTCTCAGCTAGCCATCGGGCTGTAGCTCCTTCCTTTCCTATTAGCTCCAGAGATTCTTGCTGGGTAGAATGGCCTTCCCCACGGACCTCTTATTTGTGTTAAAGTTTCATATGATTCGATCATATAAAATTTTAACATAAATCTGAAAAATTTTTATTTTTCATTTAGCGCAAAGGTTCATATAAATTGCTTTGTATGAATTTTTCATGTAAATGTAAAATAAATGGCCACGTCTGCAATGGATCTTGATTTCGATGGGGCGTGCGAGGGGGCACCACCTTCACCTGGATGCCCCACTCTTAGTTGGGGGTCGTAAGTGTTCGGAGTAGGGATGAAATCGCCTCGCGTTCCGAACGCATTAATCGAGCATCGGCATCGTTTTCCAAATGCCAATTCCTTTGATAGGTCACCTCCGCCGATGCGTTATCTTTCTAACGTTCGATTTGTGAATGCGAAAATTGTTTGTAGTGGGCCCTTGTGCTGGGGAAGAAGAACCCGTTCCACGACACCGCAACGTTAGCCTGCAATCGCATTCACGGGACCTCAGACAAGGCCAATTACGGCGAGCATTAATATCTTCACTCGCTGATGCAGCAGACCATCGCTGCACTCCCTTACGGACTTTTGAACATCCTCTTAACACTACATTTTTATTTGATTTTACTGCAAAGGAGGAAGTTGGTAGTGCATCCTATTCATTGCTTTTCAAAATAATCAAAAGAGTTTGAACCTCCATAATACAAGTTCAAGCTGAAGAATATGTTTTTTGAAGCTAGAGTGATTCATATTTTTCAAACAATTCACTTTTACTTATATTACAAGTTGTTCGACAGCAATGTTTGCAGTTATTACTCAACAAAAACAATAAATTTCATACTTAAAAGAAATGTTTATCAAGGTGAACTTGAAATCGCAACCTCAAAACCCATTTTGAAACTGTTCCAGTTTGGTATCCATAAAACAAACTGCTTTAACATCCAAATCTTTGAAACTAGATAACTTAATCCGGTATTATCCCACACAAATATAACCACAACTCATATATTATCTCTCTTTACGTAGAGACACTCTCTCCTGATTCTACTTTTCCAATTATTATCCCATTCGTGACATGTCTTACCACACACGTCCAAATGAACTTTACAAAATACCCTTCAATGCTTTTGAAAAGTGAAAAACAGGGAATTATCCTTGAGCCGAATTTACACACCATGAATTTTCTGAATGGTAATGCCATTCGCTCGAGCTCCATCCCCATCTAAACTGAACTTCATCAGAGCTGTGCTTTTGGAATCCTGTCCATTAAGTTGGGGTGGTGGCGACGTTACGACGACAGTTAGATGAGAGCACGCCACCTACATATCCTTTTCACATTGCTTTGCCTCTCTCTCTTTCTCTCTGAAATCAGGAGCGAACGGATATGCTTTTCCATATGTGAGAGCATTCGACAGTCGGTTACCTAGCCCCAGACAATTCCAGCATTAGCAAACGCCAAGCAAAGTCGCCAACTGCTATTTGAAACGTCGACAATACAAAAGAAAGGAAACCCGAAACGTAGCGTAACGAACGAAAGGAAGATTGCAAAAAATGGTGATGAAAAATCTTATTTTGAACTATTTGAAGTTGCTGAAGCATTTACCATCGTATCAAGTTTAAAGTGGAAAAGTGTAAAGAAACATTTCTAATGAAAGTGAAAAGTTTTCCGTAGTTTTCGCAAACGTTTTCCAAGAAAACAACTGGAAACCTGTATGACCTAAAGCGATTAGTGTATATGTGGTATTGTTTGCTTTCACGATTTGGCTTTCCTTTTACTATACCAGCAAACATTCTTGATGTTATTTTATAGAAAAAGCTGGAAAAGTTTCCATTGTGTTTTGTGCGTTTTGTGAGGCCAGCGGAAAATATTCCTTCAGTTCACGTCAGGCGGGCAACGTGCGGTTTCTTTTGATATCATTTCACGCTTCTCGTTCATCTTGGCCCGTATCCTTCCGCGATTCAATATCAACGGCAATTTTCCCCGGGTGTTTTCCAAGATGTTTATGCTTATGTAAAGTTTATTAAGTGGTTTTGGAGGATGAGATCATCGCGTCGACAGAAAAGAGCTTAAACCGTTTTTTCACGTTCGGGAAAAAGTGAATTATCTGTGATTTTTGAAAGGTAATAAAAATGAGAAGAAAACAGTAATTGCAATAGATACATAGTGTGTAAATGCAATGTTCTTAGAAAATTGGCGTTGATTAAAGTTATTTAGTTTGCATGGAACAGAAGCTTTTCCAATAAAGTAATTCGAATTGTGCAGCGTTGCACAACTGCAGTAACAAGCCCTTATGGATTTTTTCGCAAGAAAAATAGGTCACAAGTTCAAGTTCGGAATTTAAAATCCACCAATTGAGTCTGGAAGCGAATTTGTTCCATGTAAGCACAATAACTATTAATGTTCCCCCTCCTTCTCCCCCAACTCCTTCTCTCATCACCAACATTCACCGGAATGACCGCAAATGTACATTGAGCACTTACATAAATGTTTAGTTGTAGATCCTTGTCCACAACAGATAACCACTATTTAGACACCATTATTTATCAGTTACAACACAAACTCATCTTCCGGGCTTTAAAATGGATGTCATGTCATGTAATCATAACATACAGCCTTACTAATAACAGTGTCCATGCAATATTCGTTCCATGTACAAATATACGTAATTGCCAACGCATGTAGGATATTAAAATTCCCATTTACAAGGACCTTCTCCTGAAATATGATATTTTTGCACTGAACATAAGCTGAAACTTTTATGCCACAGCTCCACCGATGAAGACATAATACAATAAGTTTCGATCTGAAATTTGAGGCAGCAACAGAATGTCCTTATATCCTTGTAATCGCACCCCAACGAAGAACGTTTGTCGCTTCAGTGAGGGGTAGAGGTTGACCTGGGGATTATTATTTCGTGTTGGATATCGTTGTAAGGATTAAGTGCGCATCAGAAGCGTAGGAGAGTCCTGTCATAAAGCTGTAATAAATATGATTAAGTTCATTTTCTTAACATGGAAAGGAAGGAAGCTAATTAGATGATAGATGCTAGAGTGATAGCTAAATGGGAATATCGAAAAGTAGACTCATTTGCTTTTCGCTAAACTACTATACATAGTTTTGCCAACATTAAAATTTATTTCATATTTTTAACCAAATTTATTTAATATTTTTTACCAAATACTATTAACTGGTGCTTCATCCAATCAATCATCATCATCAATGGCGCGACAGCCCAAGCTTCGCCTCCAGGATTAATCTCCTCCAATCATCGAGGCCCCGTGACCTTGCCCACCAATTGTTTACTTCCAAAACGGATCTACTGTGAGCTTCTATCGTGTCTTCCCATTGATTCTTCGGCCTTCCCGCAGGACATCCTCCCTGAAACTCTTGTATAATACTGTCATAGTACAGCTATAATTTTCTTTCTATGATTTTGGAGAGCACATTATAATACGTGTACAGTAGATTTATGCATCTATAATTTTCGCACCTTAATTTGTCCCCCTTTTTGTGTACAGAACATGTTATATTTTTCCACCAGTCCTCTGGTAACTGCCTTCTTGACCATATACCGTCCTGGAGCAGGACTGTTAGTATTCCATATATTTCAGGAGCCTTATTTGCTCTTGCTCTGCTTTTGGAATATTCGCAGTTTCAGCCGTTGTTGGGGACGTTGTGAATAGCTTCTGGAAATATTGCAGCCATCTGTTTTTAATTTTAACTGGTTTGCCTATGATTTCACCCGGTGCACTTTCGCAAAAACTCGTTTCTGAGTTGAAGCCGTCTCTTAATTGTTTGATAGAGGCATACGCCAATCTTAACTCAATTGGGTCATATTTTCGTTTGCCTGTTGGATCTTGATGTTGATGGTCAGTCGTTTCTTTCTTCAGCACATTTTTTTAGCTTAACATTGAAGGTTTTTATATTGTTCCGTTTTGGCCCAAGTTGGTCGCTTTTCTTTGATTGGTGCCCCAAGGCCTCTTCGGCTGCTTCTGTTAACACATCTCTAACTATTGTCCACATGTTTTTGGTGTCATTACTGCTTTCTCCCGCCCACGTGGGTATGTTGATGCAATTTTTCAACGCTGGCATGCATGGTGACGTGACTAAGCTGTCATTTGGCTAGTATATCTGTTTCCTCGGAGCAACTAATTGTTAATAGCTCTTGGAAATGCGGCATGGGAACTTGGCACAAACATGCCGCGGAACGAGCGCGTGTTGAAAATGCAATTTTTCATATGAGAACATGGTCGATCTGGTTGAATGTGCGACTGTCTGGGAATGCACACGATCTCTTATCGATGTCGGGTTGAGGAAAGCGTGTAAAGCTTACTGTAAAGCCTCTACTAGTAGAAAAGTGTATCGACCGTTGTCCATTGTCACTGGTCTCACCATAGAGGCAGTATCCTCCCGGTGTTCTTTTATGTGCCGATTATTGCATTGATGTCATCCAAATCAATTTAAATGTCATTTGACTTCAATGCATTCACAGTGTGAATTTTACAGGGTGCTATAAAATTTGTCCCTCATTGCCTCTTCCTTGTCTTCTGTGAGCGCGTGAGAGTTGACCATCCAGATATTAAAGAATTTGGTATTTATACGTATCGGACAGGTCCTTTCGTTAATGAGCTTGAAGTCGATGACGATTTCTTTAAATGTGCTGTCATCAATGAAAGTCACTCCAAACTCATGGCTTCTTTGCAGTTTTCCGCTTTTAAATATGGTGTGGGTTTGCATGTCAAAGAAATTCTCGCAGCGCACCTAGTATGTTCAATGATCTTACATTGTGAATGTTCGACAGTCAATAAAAGGAGACATAACCAGGAAACTTCGCATATGGTGGATGTAAAACGCAAATCGTCGAAAACGAAAAAGAAGTGATCTAACTTCGACAGAAAAACTAAGAACTAAGGCTAAGAATATAGTCCCTCGAAGATCTGTTGAAGAGAGGGATGAAGACTCAAGGCGTACAACCACAAAAGCAAATCAATAAAGAAACAAAGGCGAAGAAAACTCTAAAACGAGCTATCCCATAAGAAATCTTAAGTGCTGGAGGCACTAACGACAGCCAAAACTAGTCTGCTGGGCTGGATGGACCAAAAGAAGAAATGGAAGTTGAAGAATGCATTGAAGGTTAATCTTTTATTTAAAATTAAAAAAGTAAAAACAAGAAGAAGAAACCAGCTCGCAGTTCTGCTGACTCCTCTTAAAAAAACTTCCAAAAAGGCAGAAAAAGTTCCGCCAATCAACGCGTTTGGACAAAGCGGTAAAGATATGATTCGGCTGCTGGCAGCCGAGAATAAACTAACAAATTTCGAGATCAAAAGAGTTTATTCAGAAAAATTAACCACTACAACAAAATCACTGGTTAATTTCATTTTGCAGAGGTTTCACACTTCACCTACATCCCAAAAAGTGAAAAGAATCAGACCTTTTTGTTGAAGGGTTTGGACTGCAGAGAGGATACGGTCGATTATCTTCAGGTGCTCAAAGAAGCGGTACCAGAAATCGAATTTATATCCGTCAAAGCCTTTGTGATAAGAAAATCAACCGTAAAAAAAAAGAATGTACCACTTTGCCTGGTACATGTTTCAAATAAAGCAGTCAAAGTGACCTTGAACTAATAAGGTACTTCAATTTCAGAGTGGTGAGGTGGGAACGCCTCCAAAAAAGAGAAGTCAACCAGTGTTACAGGTGTCAAAGATTTGATCATTCGGCTGCCAACTGCACCATGCACTATCGGTGCGTAAAATACAAAGACGTTCATGCCCCCGGTGAGTGCAAATTCGCTCAGACGGAGCGTAAAGAAAAATTATACTGAGTTAACTGCAATGTTTTTGGTCATCATACTTAGGACGCTTCCTTTATCAAGATGCAAAAGCTAAATTTATTCCAAAGCAAACACAAGAACACCGCAGTGTCATACCTTCCAACTTTGTCAAGCCTGGAGTATCACTTGCACTCACCGCTAGAGAACCAGCAGATAATGCTGTTAATAACGTAAATAATGTAAGTGGCAACAATGAGCTGCTTCTCAAAATCAACCAGCAATTTAATTTGCTATCGGAATCATTAAACAAATTTCAAAAATTAACTTTGTTTTTCGGCGTTTAACATAATTTGTCAACCAGTCACATTCCCATGGATAGGTTTCATCTCATCGCGATCAACGTCAACTGCATTTTTACTCTACATCGACGTGACTATCTCCTTGTATTCATTGTTAAGCAAAAGCCTGACATCATGCTTCTTACAGAAACCCACCTCAATTCATGACAATCCATGAATCCATACAAGCAGCACTAAAAATTTTGTTTTCTTTGGTTTCGGATAATCAAAGAGTCCCTAGGACCTGGCGTAGTTAAATTTCACCGCAGATAGCACGGGGCACGTCCACAACACTTCTCCAATGTACGGGAATAATCTAATGATACCTTTGAGCTTGTTAGTAACCACTGCCTGTACTTATAACTGAAATGACCTCGTAAGGATCCCTCACCAAAATACTTTCTGAGTTCCTCCTCGCGAGCAGTCTTCCCAACACTCGATGTTTGCGTCATCTACTATCAATTTATTACCAAATTTGATACACCAATCAATTTTTCCACAACCTTGCTCGCTTCAGATACCAAAAAGAGGAAGTCACCGTTATTCCCCAATCTTTTTATTTTTCAGGATTAACGGACTCCATTTCAAATCAAGGTGTATGAACTCAAGTTTGCAGCTGACGATCCTTCATTTCGTTTATCCACGGTTTTCATAGTTTGAGTGGGAACCATTCTCATAAACTCAATTTTAGCACCGTTTTCTGCCTGTCCTAAACTGCGCGTCACCGCTGTATCATGCAGCCCAGCTGGCCGGCGCAAAAAAATGTCAATTGTACAAATGTGTCGATGTGACTTTTGTGTTGTCACGGACTCGATTTATTTGGACACACATTCGCGAGATGGCTACGAATTTTCAATGTTTCTCGCCATGACGCAATCATTGAATGTATAAAATTGCGTAAGTTCGTCAATTGAGCTGTGCCAGGTAGCGGCAGTATGTGTGAAATTGCGTGAATGTCCGTGTTTCGTGCATTGAAAGCACACATATACAGGGTCAGAATAATAAGTAACCGGACTGACCTCAGGAAGATTTTTTTTTGGCAAAATATGTACAATTTTTCGTTAGAAATCTTCAAATTAGTCCCCATTGGAGTCGATAACACGCTGATAACGGATTTTCCAATCCTCAAACGCTCCCTGGAAGTCGGCAACCTCAATGCTGTCTAGAGCCCTCGTCGTCGTTGAACGTTTTCCAGAGTTCCGAACCGCGTCCCCTTAAGGTGTCTCTTGATCTTGGGGAACAGAAAGAAGTCCGCTGGTGCCATATCCGGGCTGTAAGGAGGCCAACTGCTCGGTGACGAGCAGGCAGGTGTGCGACGGAGCATTGTCGTGATGGAGAATCCACGAATCAGCAATCTCCGGACGGACTCGACGAACCCGGGCGGTTAGTCGACGGAGCACCTCTCTGTAGTACTGGCCGTTTACAGTTTGGCCGGGTGGCACAAACTCTTTGTGAACAATGCCTTTCACGTCAAAGAAAGCAATGAGCATCGACTTCACCTTCGATTTGCTCATGCGCGCTTTTTTCGGTCGTGGTGACGCCGGTGTGAGCCACTCCGAACTCTGCCGCTTTGTCTCAGGATCGTATTCGAAAACCCACGTCTCGTCTCGGGTTATAACGTGGTTAAAAAACTCTGGTTCGGTTGCTCGATCGTACGCTCCATTTTCACTCCGACGACGTAACTTAACACGCACTCCGCTCTCGCTCGATGCTATCTCTCCAAGCGCTTGGAGGCAACTGCTGCAGCCCGGTTCCCTTGTCTTATCAATCTGATGAGCATCTGGTTAGTACACGGTTTGTCAGATATGTTCTAGCATTGCGCAAAATTGTGTGAAGAACCACAAATCTCTGTGTCCCGCCATCCTTATCAAGTCATTGTGACTTTTCTGAATTGTAAGCGATGGCCACGGCCGATAAAAGATGGCGAAAAGGTGATGGAGACTTATCGTAATAGAGGGAAACAGCTCAGCACACGCAAATCATTCCAATAAAGCTGAGAAAAGTGGCAATCGACTGAAATCCAATCTTCAGATCGTCATGCTCAGACGAAAAATTTTTTTTTTTCGGTGACGAGAATTTACTTGATCATTGTGGAGTTGTCATCAACAAAGTTAAATCATTAAAAATGTTGGTTACATATCATCGCTTTTCACCGTTTTTCCTTTATTTCATTGGCTTTGTGTGATTTATTTTATCACTGGTGAAGAAGTATTATAAGAAACAATTCGGATTGTTTGCGTGGCAGCATGTTTCACTTCTGGTTGTGGCTACGCAAAGCTATTTAATTATACAAAATGTTTAGTTTGGTTTATGGTTCCTGTTTAAATGATTGTTTGTAATTACGTTATGGCCTCTTCTTCTTCGTAGCGCTAAAGCCCCTCTTGTGCCTTCGCTCCCTGCAACAAGCACCTCCATATGTCTCAGTCTATTGAGCACGTCCTCCAATTTTGAAATCCGAGCAGCGATGAGCTTTTTTCGTCGACCGAGCCAGACCAGTGATTTTGCTGGTCTCCGTTCTACAGTTCCTCCAACGAATACCTTCTTGGGTATCCATCGATCGTCCATTCGCTTCCACAGTCTTACAATCGTCGAGACCTCCGGTTCGTCAAAAGTTTCATATAGCTAATGATTGTATTGAATGAGCCACTGGTCCCCGTCTAACTTGACTTGATTATCCGCCTCAGGACCGATCTATCAAAGGCGTTTGATACATTTGCGGATGCTTGGGTTAGGGTCCATATTTCACACCCATAGCATAGCACAGGTCTTAATATAGATTTGTATACTTGGAGCTTTGTTTTCCTGTGTATGCAACTGGTCTTTAAGATCACCAAAACTGAATAAAATATTTTATTTGCGAGCTGTATTCTTCAGTGTATTTCATTTTGTTCTCATTATTTTGAGGGTTCTCGTTATTTTGACGCCTAAATATACAAATTTTCAATTCTCTGTTCACCAAGTGTGATATTTTGTGTAGTTGGGGTGTTTTTCCGTGGCTGCGTCATGAGATTCGTTTTATTCTCATTGATTTGTACCCCTACTAGTTGCTATCGGAATCATTAAACAAATTTCAAAAATTAACTTTGTTTTTCGGCGTTTAACATAATTTGTCAACCAGTCACATTCCCATGGATAGGTTTCATCTCATCGCGATCAACGTCAACTGCATTTTTACTCTACATCGACGTGACTATCTCCTTGTATTCATTGTTAAGCAAAAGCCTGACATCATGCTTCTTACAGAAACCCACCTCAATTCATGACAATCCATGACACTGAAGTATTTTCAATTCATAAGAAACGATAGGGTAAACGGTGATGGGGAAGATGGCACCGGAATATTGGTTAGAAGAGCCTATTGTTACCAAACTATTGATAAAGTCAAATTCAAAAACATTGAAACTCTTATAGTGTAAATCAAAATTTCATAGCCAGGTAGGGATCACCTCTTCCTTATCTCTGCATATACAACTGGTCGATACGTTCTCAAGTTCAAGTAGGAGCTCATTGTTTTAATACTTGAATTGAAGAGGCTTTAAACCATAATATCCCTGCTGGTGATCTGAATGCCCGGCATACATCATGGCTGAATGCCATCAATAACTTTAAAGGTTTATTCGTGAAATCGTGTTATCCACAATTTCAAATTACAAGTACAATCTATATGGGTCGGAGCTCCCAACATACCCTAGGACAAATGTTTATTTGGACCTCTGCATTGCTGATGCAAGACTTGAATTCAGCTTTAATAGTCCTCAACGGAAACTGCATGTGCTTCTTTACGACTGCGACTATAACGCAATCGTAATGGAAATCAATTATCAAAGGGATAATGTCTTCCTTATTCCAGTCCAACATGAAAATCATCGGTTGATTTAAAAAAAAACGCATTAGGGAAAGTTTTTTTTTGCAATGTCCTCTTTTTGATGCTGGCAACGCTTGCTAAATGGTTCTTAATGACAGGAATCTAACAAACGATGAAATAGATCTGTACTTGTCGAAGCTGACATTGGGAGTCATTGAGAAAATAATTCCCAAGGTTAAACATCCAAACAAAATGGCAAGCTATGAAGCACCAAATATTACAACGTTGAAAAGATTGAAAAGACTTCTTTTCACACGCGTCAACAATATTTATATGTGATTTCTGGACTACAACTATCACTTATTGACCTTGTTGAAATTACATCTGAAGAATACCCGAAACATAATCCGTTCATACTAAAGGACTGAAGCCAGTGGCCAATGGTTGGAGAAGCTGAGGGATATTAGCCTATAAAATCAAGATGAGGTGTTTGCATAAGCAAATTGAATTTCTCGTAAGACCAATAAATCCTTTCTGTGTTTTCTTGCGACTCCGCTTTATTAGAGGTGTTTTAACGAAGAAAAATACGAATATATAAACCTATGCAGTTGACATCAACATTTTGTTAAGGTCATTAACAACTACCGAACAATTTTTCCTGAAACTCGACAGCGAAGCAAAACTAGTAGGGGTACAAATCAATGAGAATAAAACGAATCTCATGACGCAGCCACGGAAAAACACCCCAACTACACAAAATATCACACTTGGTGAACAGAGAATTGAAAATTTGTATATTTAGGCGTCAAAATAACGAGAACCCTCAAAATAATGAGAACAAAATGAAATACACTGAAGAATACAGCTCGCAAATAAAATATTTTATTCAGTTTTGGTGATCTTAAAGACCAGTTGCATACACAGGAAAACAAAGCTCCAAGTATACAAATCTATATTAAGACCTGTGCTATGCTATGGGTGTGAAATATGGACCCTAACCCAAGCATCCGCAAATGTATCAAACGCCTTTGATAGATCGGTCCTGAGGCGGATAATCAAGTCAAGTTAGACGGGGACCAGTGGCTCATTCAATACAATCATTAGCTATATGAAACTTTTGACGAACCGGAGGTCTCGACGATTGTAAGACTGTGGAAGCGAATGGACGATCGATGGATACCCAAGAAGGTATTCGTTGGAGGAACTGTAGAACGGAGACCAGCAAAATCACTGGTCTGGCTCGGTCGACGAAAAAAGCTCATCGCTGCTCGGATTTCAAAATTGGAGGACGTGCTCAATAGACTGAGACATATGGAGGTGCTTGTTGCAGGGAGCGAAGGCACAAGAGGGGCTTTAGCGCTACGAAGAAGAAGAGGCCATAACGTAATTACAAACAATCATTTAAACAGGAACCATAAACCAAACTAAACATTTTGTATAATTAAATAGCTTTGCGTAGCCACAACCAGAAGTGAAACATGCTGCCACGCAAACAATCCGAATTGTTTCTTATAATACTTCTTCACCAGTGATAAAATAAATCACACAAAGCCAATGAAATAAAGGAAAAACGGTGAAAAGCGATGATATGTAACCAACATTTTTAATGATTTAACTTTGTTGATGACAACTCCACAATGATCAAGTAAATTCTCGTCACCGAAAAAAAAAAATTTTTCGTCTGAGCATGACGATCTGAAGATTGGATTTCAGTCGATTGCCACTTTTCTCAGCTTTATTGGAATGATTTGCGTGTGCTGAGCTGTTTCCCTCTATTACGATAAGTCTCCATCACCTTTTCGCCATCTTTTATCGGCCGTGGCCATCGCTTACAATTCAGAAAAGTCACAATGACTTGATAAGGATGGCGGGACACAGAGATTTGTGGTTCTTCACACAATTTTGCGCAATGCTAGAACATATCTGACAAACCGTGTACTAACCAGATGCTCATCAGATTGATAAGACAAGGGAACCGGGCTGCAGCAGTTGCCTCCAAGCGCTTGGAGAGATAGCATCGAGCGAGAGCGGAGTGCGTGTTAAGTTACGTCGTCGGAGTGAAAATGGAGCGTACGATCGAGCAACCGAACCAGAGTTTTTTAACCACGTTATAACCCGAGACGAGACGTGGGTTTTCGAATACGATCCTGAGACAAAGCGGCAGAGTTCGGAGTGGCTCACACCGGCGTCACCACGACCGAAAAAAGCGCGCATGAGCAAATCGAAGGTGAAGTCGATGCTCATTGCTTTCTTTGACGTGAAAGGCATTGTTCACAAAGAGTTTGTGCCACCCGGCCAAACTGTAAACGGCCAGTACTACAGAGAGGTGCTCCGTCGACTAACCGCCCGGGTTCGTCGAGTCCGTCCGGAGATTGCTGATTCGTGGATTCTCCATCACGACAATGCTCCGTCGCACACCTGCCTGCTCGTCACCGAGCAGTTGGCCTCCTTACAGCCCGGATATGGCACCAGCGGACTTCTTTCTGTTCCCCAAGATCAAGAGACACCTTAAGGGGACGCGGTTCGGAACTCTGGAAAACGTTCAACGACGACGAGGGCTCTAGACAGCATTGAGGTTGCCGACTTCCAGGGAGCGTTTGAGGATTGGAAAATCCGTTATCAGCGTGTTATCGACTCCAATGGGGACTAATTTGAAGATTTCTAACGAAAAATTGTACATATTTTGCCAAAAAAAAATCTTCCTGAGGTCAGTCCGGTTACTTATTATTCTGACCCTGTATATGTGTGCTTTCAATGCACGAAACACGGACATTCACGCAATTTCACACATACTGCCGCTACCTGGCACAGCTCAATTGACGAACTTACGCAATTTTATACATTCAATGATTGCGTCATGGCGAGAAACATTGAAAATTCGTAGCCATCTCGCGAATGTGTGTCCAAATAAATCGAGTCCGTGACAACACAAAAGTCACATCGACACATTTGTACAATTGACATTTTTTTGCGCCGGCCAGCTGGGCTGCATGATACAGCGGTGACGCGCAGTTTAGGACAGGCAGAAAACGGTGCTAAAATTGAGTTTATGAGAATGGTTCCCACTCAAACTATGAAAACCGTGGATAAACGAAATGAAGGATCGTCAGCTGCAAACTTGAGTTCATACACCTTGATTTGAAATGGAGTCCGTTAATCCTGAAAAATAAAAAGATTGGGGAATAACGGTGACTTCCTCTTTTTGGTATCTGAAGCGAGCAAGGTTGTGGAAAAATTGATTGGTGTATCAAATTTGGTAATAAATTGATAGTAGATGACGCAAACATCGAGTGTTGGGAAGACTGCTCGCGAGGAGGAACTCAGAAAGTATTTTGGTGAGGGATCCTTACGAGGTCATTTCAGTTATAAGTACAGGCAGTGGTTACTAACAAGCTCAAAGGTATCATTAGATTATTCCCGTACATTGGAGAAGTGTTGTGGACGTGCCCCGTGCTATCTGCGGTGAAATTTAACTACGCCAGGTCCTAGGGACTCTTTGATTATCCGAAACCAAAGAAAACAAAATTTTTAGTGCTGCTTGTATGCCTTCTTGCTAGCGATCCTCGTTTTACAGTCCAGGATTAGCGAGTTGGCACCTACGCCCGTCCTCGATGGAGCAAATCGGGCCCACAAGGCTGAACAGCGTGATACCCTTTTTGCAGAAGGTAACACAGCTGATAATTTATACGGTGGACCAAAAAGCATCAGTCATTCAAAGAAACCTTCAGAAAATGCTCAACAGTGGGCAGGCCTGCACGAACTATTGATGAATGTAAGTAAATGCGAAAAAATGCGAAACGATTTTATTTTCGATATTACCTGAAACGTAATTGGAAAGATTTCTACGTTATGACTGGCCAGAGTAGTTAAGAATGGGTTCCATATAAATCCTGTGTTGAATGCCTCGGTGTTTATCTCGATCAGTATATGTACTATAATGAACATCTTAAAATCATGATCAATTAAGCGCCTAAAGTATTCATGTCATTGATAAAAAGGACAAAACTATCTGTTGCAAGACCTTGGTTAGAATAGTTTTGCACATATGGATGTCCAATTTGGTATAATCAGAGTGCTAGTTCAACGGAAATATTACGAATTATCGAAAGGAAATGTTCTCGCACTTATACTGGTCTATACAGAAAGCCTAAAACTGATTGGAAACACCCTGTCTCCAATCGAAGAATTTATCAAATTCCCAAGGTGATGAAAGTCCATACATTCATTTTGAAGCTTGTTCGAAATCATAACGCGAAGTCTGTCACTGTAAACAAACATCCTTAGATTTTGAAGCCGTTCCACTCTACCGATGGGTACATTGAGACTTGTCTCACCCATGGCTTCATTCGTCCAGAATCATTCGTGTATTTGGACATGAGTCTGCATATTTTTAATTCTGATGATGCCCTGATGATATATCATATATGAAGGTGGGCCACCAATAAGATGATACAATCGAATATCTTCCGAACTTGACCTCAGCGGGTCAACGGTACTCATGTGTGACATATGTTAAGGCTGATCAAGATGAGACTTTCTTTGATTACAATAATTCGATTTAAATTATTACATATTAATTGTAAGCCCAAAGTACACTCCTTCGTTGTGTTATTGAGTTATAAGTCATTTTCAAGAAAGTAGATTTATTTTTTAATAATTTGATATTATTTGACTAATTTTATTTTTTTATTGAATATTACTTAAGTTTAGAGTACCATGTGTGCCATTAAATTTTCGATACTAACATGTTTTTAAACTTGCTTTATGTTCTTATAAAATTTATAACGACTGGATCAAGAAAGCACATTTGAATTTGAAAGCCTCACTATTTGAATCCATAGCTTCAAATAAAATTTTTAATCAAGCCGAGTTCGATGTGCAAAGGCGGTAGCAAAACCAAAGACATATTCTTGATGTTACCGCCATCTGGCACATAATCGGTTCATTGTGGCCAGGTTTTTATTTTGTTTATTTTTTTATGTCTCTACTATCCCAAAGGCACAAAAAACATCAATATTTGGTGGATTCCCGTTGAAGCCCAAGAATGAATGCTATGAGTTACGTAATGCTATAAGTTTTAATCACTCCCACTTATAGGAATCGTAGTTAATAGATTTCAAAATCGTTGCCATACTCTCATATCTTTCATATTATTTACGTGAGCAAGCGGAAGCGACGGGTTTTATGTTTCCATTATTTAATAAAACCGCTTTTAAACTTGACATAGATGAATCAATGAATAATCAGAAAGTGGCTTATCTTCATTGGCTCCAGCCAGAATGTCTCTTCTTCTCTGGAACAGAGCTCCGCAGTACGTTAGAAGATGTTCTGGTGTTTCATCTGCCAACCTGTAGAACCTGCACTCTTCGTTCTCCCTAAGAACCAATTTTAAGGTATCCTTCGAATTTTCAGTGCGCTGCGAGGAGCCCTGTAAGGATCCTAAGTTGATTCTTGCCTAATACGATGCACAATTTGTATCGTTTCTCATCATAGGCACTAAGGAACTCTTTCAATGTTTTAAGTCCTGGATAACCAATCCAGTGTTTCTTGCGTTCTCTAGTTTCTACTGCCCGCAGATGTCTCCGCACAAAGTGTATCGTGACTGTACTGAAGGGTTCAGGACCGATAAACGCTGTTGAAGATCCTTTTCTCGCTAAGAGGTCTGCTTTTTTGTTACCTTCAGCTCCTGTGTGCCCTGGTACACAGTGCAGAGTAACCTTGCTATTTTCACCCAGTTCACTGAGTTTTGTACAACATTTTTGGACCGTCTTCGAATCTATCGTTGATGATTCAAGTGCTTTAATAGCTACTTGGCTATCAGACAAGATGGTTATCGTTTTGCCCTTGTATCTTTTGCCTATGCAACGTTGTGCACTTACTGCAATTGCATAGACCTCCATCAGGAATATGCTTGGCATCGTTCCCAGGGATTCATAATGTTTGGTGTCTGACCCACACACTCCGACTCCTGTTCACTCTGCGGTCTTTGATCCGTCTGTGTACTAATTGATAGCATGTGGCTTTATTTATATCGGATTCAGAGGTCCATTTCTTCTTATTGCTTAACTTTGTGCAGAACTTTTTGTCAAAGACGAACTGAGTCGTTATATGATGCACTGATCCATGTGAATAGCTTGGATAACTTACCTTGGTCGTTATGTCCAATCCCAGAGACACTCTTCCTTTCGTGATAGAATATCCTGATCATTATGGACCTTGAAAACTACTCTACCGTTAGGTGGAGAAGTCATAAATTTAATATTTTTTCGAGCGCTACCATTGGGCATGACCTCGTTGTTTCTGCGATGCAGACACAGGCTATACGTCAAACACGATTGAGTACCAGCCTCGTTGTGCGCTTCTGAACCTTGCCCACTCAGATAATAATATCATTATAGTGTACATCCATCGCGGTATGGTTGGGCTGCATCCCCAAGATTTACCCTGCAAACCATATGGGGTTCTTGTAGTCCTTGTGGTCGCTACTTCAATATGTTCCATGTGAGGAGGAAGAATTCCAAGATACTTAATTTCTTTCTTGAATTCTATCTCCACTCCATTTAAGCTTATGGTGTGAAGTTGTTCCAGTTTCCGCCTCTTTGTGGATGGTACCAGCGTAGTTTTGGCAGAGTTAAGTCTCAAACTAATTTGTTGGTACCAGTTACTGACAACACAAAATGCTCCCTATATGATATCACACAGTGTTCCTTCGTATTTTCCTCAAACTAATATGGCGATATCATCCGCGTATGCGTGACATATTATGCCACTTTCAGATAGCCTTTTTAGAATATCATCAGCAACGAGTATCCACAGTAGAGGTGACAGAACTCCCCTCCCTATGGACATCCCCGTGTTGAACACATATGGGTGGTTCTAGTTTCCAGTGAGATAGAATAGGATTTGCCTGCTTATTCACTAGTGTTTGCCTCACGGCTACATGGCTTCCCCTTCATTGTCAAGAAATGCACCTAATACAATTTCTTTGTGTTCCAAGAATTCTTTGGTCTTCTTGGTAGTGCACAGAGTGTGGTCTCCATAGGTTTCTCCATCCTGTATGCATGTTGATTAGGGTACAGTGGATAATTCGTAAGTATTGTTGTCCTGATATAATTTTCCACTATTTTCTCCATAGTTTTGAGTATAAACGATGTTACGCTCATTAGTCTGCATGTCTTTGGGTCGATGGTATCACTTCTACCCACTTTTGGAATGAAGATCACTTTTGCCTCTCTCCACCGGTATACTTCCCAAAGCTAAACTACTTCTGTAAATCCGTATTCAGAAGGATATGAGTAGATGCTGTCCTTTATGAATAAGAACTGGATATATCCCATCTTTTCCGTACAGATGGTGATAGCCTCCTTCCATCTTGTGCGATTGCGCCTGTGAGTCCTTTTCGTCAATGCCTTCATTTATATTTTCACTCTCTGGGAAGCCTTCATTAGAAGTAGCGCTCTCTATTCTCCGGTTTTCCTGTGGCTGCTATCAGCTTTCCTTAGTGCAATTTTTAGGCTGTTTCTCTATTTTGCTAAATGGTTTATGTAACACTTTCACAAAAAACACTAAAGCTGCGAACATATTATACCTTAGTTAAGAAAATGAAGAAAAAATTAACTGACACTATTGAAACATATCTATATATATATATATATATATATATATATATATATATATATATATATATATATATATATATATATATATATATATATATATAGATAGATATATATATATATATATATATGAATATATATATATATATATATATATATATATATATATATGTACATATATATATATATATATATATATATATATATATATATATATACATATATATATATATATATATATATATATATATATATATATATATATATATGTATATATATGATTCCGAAATGTACTGTAAAACTATATCAACTTTTTTGGATGAGGGGCCTCATATAGATTTTCCGCGCCTCTCTGACAGCCTCAGTCCGCCACTGCCAACTCTACTCCTATTAATTTAATGACTTCTTTAGTGCTGCTTAGAGTAAGCACATACAGCAGTGGGAAGAACACTCCCCTTGCCATTCGTCCACTTTTCGACCCAGAGATCCCTCACCAATAGCCTCGATTGTCACGTTGTCAACAGCTCCCTCAACATCTAGGAACAAAGTCAAGGTGTTCTCTTTGCGTTTTGTTTTTTTTTTTTTGTAGTTTGGAGGTGAATGTCATTTACGCACAAATTGTGGGACTCCCATGCTTGCAAGCAACTGGACCACCCACTAAACATCTCCCCTGTCAACCCGAGAACCCAGCCTGGAACCGTTTGACACATTACTTCAGGCCAGGGCTCGTTTTGTTACGCCGTGAGGTGCCTCAAAGCTATGGAATCCCTCTTCTAGTGGGTAGGGAGAGAGGAAGAGGAATCGCCAGACAAGTAATCCCCCAGCCCCGACATTCCTGGATGCTGTGAACCCCTTTTATCTTTTAGGACTGCCCGAATATAATGTACCATTGGTCATCTGATTCAAGCATCACCGCGACTATACTATCCGGGATAAGCTCTCCCATCTACCTGTAGAGGTTTCGTCGCAGCCTGTCCCATTTTGTGCACAGAAAAATGTGTGGCAGGGATTGTATTCTTTTTCTGGGCAAAACTGACAATCGGGGGACTGTGACTTACCAATCTTGTGCAGGTAAGGCTGAAAACACCCATGCCTGCTTAAAAGCTGGGTCAGATAGAAGTCAATCTTACCATGCCTTCATTCAGCCACGGTATCACACCCGGAAAGAGATGTGTAATCCACCATACCAATCGTTGAGTGAGCGCTGTCTCTCCTCGCGGGCAACCGTCTCCCTCGCGTCCTCGTTTCAACGGCGGCGCTCTCTAGCAAGGAGGGCAACAGGTATCATGCCTGCAATAACTCTCACCACTGAATCAGATACTGTCGGATATAGAGATGCAAACCTTAGTGCTCTTCTTCTCTGTACATATGCCAAACGTTTTCGGTATACCTTCTTAATGGGAACATCGCCCCATATTTTTGCTTCGAACAGTAGCACTGACCCTACATTGCTCATCAAGAAGCGTCTTCTTGACGGGTTAGGTCCCCCTACATTGGCCATAAGTTGACTCGGAGCTGATACTCCCGAAGCAGCCTTCTCAGCCGGTGCCCTGATTTGCTCAGAGAAACTCATCTTGGAGTCGATCAGTACTGCACTTCCTACGTTAGAAAGAGCTTTAAATGATTGCAACATCCAAGGGATTGCTGGTTTTACAGATTTTCTTTCTGCATAAGCGTGTTTTTAAATACCTGTTTTTGGTCAATAGTCTCCTTTCAGAAGACTTTCAATGCTCTTTTCAAAGCTTGTTAACAAAACACGGTAGTCTTTGGGGCTTGTGTGACCAACCCTTCCTGCTATGAGTATAGAGGCAACCCAGGATTCTCGATAAGTCTTTGAGATGTGGTTAGGTCTTGAAAATCACTATGAACCATAAACAACAAGACACAAGTTATATAACTACCCTGCCTTCGTAACTTGTATAGTTTGAAGAGGCCAATAGTCCACTTCATTCTTCTTATTAGGGTTTCGCATCCGAGGAAATAAATTCTAAGTAGCCCTTTCAATGATTTTTCCCTGTTTCTAGTCCAGAAGCTACTTGTTGGAACGAAATTTTCAGAAATCACGTTACTAGGTCTGAAAGCTTCCAATACCTTTTTGATTTGGCTATGTAAAGTCTTACAGCTATTTAAGAATGACTGAGGTTCCTTTCCGACCTTTTAAGAGCTTTTCCTGATTACGTGCTCTGTATTGGAAAGGCAGATAATACCTGCCACATATTTTTTTATTGCAATAAATGTGACAGGTAGCACATTAACCTGGAGACAAATGGAACCATATGGCATACTACGCCAAGGCAATTATAATCCTAAACAAGTTGGGTAGAGACAAGTATGCTCCCATCAGAAGGGCTTCGTACTCAACCTATGGAAGCACCAATAGTGAATCAACTCAAGAAAAATTTCATTCAAACATGCATTAAGGACCAAAAACCAGATTTTTAGTTTGGAAACCCGGTTTTTCCGGAGGTTTTTTCCTCCCGATTTAAACCGGTTTTTTCTTTCAAATTCAACAACCGGATAAAAACCGGATACAAAGAAGTAGAAAAATACCAAAAAGAACAAACTGGAAAACCGTTATGTCGCCATCCCTACCTAGGCAGCATTAATAACAGTCACCAGAGCAAAGTAAATTTCTATGTTTGATCGATTCTTGGTATTGGTTGTTTATATTTTGTTTTAATGTAGAGGGCTCTACGTAGGGGGCGAGGAGAAGCCAGCAAATAACACACAATAAATGCAAAACGCATGGGGACTGAATTGAGAGCTACCAGTAAACTATCGGCTTGAATTTCAAAACGTTATTTTCTCATTTTTGACACTAAGTTGAGATAGGCTTCAGTTCATTTTGATTCATATAATTTAGTGAGTAAAAAATCGAAATACCATTTACATCTAAAATTAATGAATGGAGATTAACATATACATTTTATTTTGAGTCGTTTTTAGGGTTTTGTACGAAAATACAAAACCGTATGGAAAACGGAACCTGCGTCCGTCTGTCTGTCAGTCTGTTAGTATTTCACAGCAGTTTTCCACCGAAACTATAGAAGCTACAGCCATGAAACTTTGTGAAAAGGGTGGAAGTTGTGATTTCTAGAAAGTTTTTGGGTGAAAAAAATTTTCAATGCATTTTAAGGGGGTCCCCCGATATAAAGGAGTGACCTTCAAAAAAAATTGTTTTTCCTCAAAGGTGGAAAAAAAACTCCTGTGACACCCAGACGGACGAATAGACAGACTGGTCACAATTTCAATGGGGTTTTATATGATACAACAAAACCCTGAAAAAGAGCAACTGGAGGTGTTAAAGCTGAAAAGGTATCTATTCTATTACTTTCTCTCTCTTCATCTCCTGCCGTTAGGTCAGAGGTCCCTGCACCTAGGGGTGCCTTGAGGTATAGGAAAATGTGGGCTAGCCCGAAGTAATGTGCTGAAGGGTTCCAGTCTATGTTCTCAGGTTGACAGTGGATATGGATTGTCTACGCAATGTCTGGGAACCCCACATGCAGAGCGCAAACCGTTTCACCTCCCTACCTCAAAAAAGGCTTCTTTATACGTCGACTATTCTTTTTGATGGTCGTTGCGTTTTGCCATATTGAAAATTGTTTGCATATTTTTACAAAAAGCTGACAGATACATATTCCATCATGATGATTGTTGTCTTCTTTATCTTTTTGAGACCGGATTTGCTCTTTTGTAGGCCATTTCAGCATGAAGGATGTTAAGGTGATATATCTGTAGTTCTTGCCGTAGTGGCAGGTGCCTTTTACCGGCTTTGGTATAAAAACTAGCTTTACTTTCACCCAGCTCAACAGAATCCATCTCTGTGATAAAGATGATCTATATCCATATGTGCTCCCCTTTCCAATTCCCTGGTTTATAGGTTTATCTCGCTGACTCCCTCAATAGTCCAATAAAATAAATTCCATGATTTTCTTTTCTCTTTTCTCATAGCTGTTTTATATGTCTTTAGATTTGCATGTAACCCTCCCAATCCATATCTTGGTAGGAGAAGCGCATGATCTGAACCTATTCTCCGTTTAGAGGCATCGGAAAATTTGTGTTAATCTACATTATGATAGAACAGTGAGGCCATTTCTAGACGGGGAAGCATTCAGTACTGCTACTAAAACAACATATTCTTCCCCATGCAATTCTTCAAGCTCACACTTAAAGAACGCTTGAGTCCTGGATCAGGTAACAATTTAATCAGTTGGCTACAACTGTCTACTCGAAGCGAATCTGCATTTAAATTTTCAAACAAAGTCAATATAATTTCAACATCTCTTACGTTTTCTGAGAGAGGTATTCAAGCTGATTTTTGAAACACGACCGACATACCCTCGAATCGTAATGGTGCTAACCCTTTCCGCACTCTAGGAATAAAGCTTTCTTAAGTATTGTTCCAAAAGCGACCCTATGAATAACGAGCTCTTAACGTCAGTAAGTCTTCCCGTTTTCATATTCACAATTCTGATATCATCTATTTAATTTTAAATGCAAACTAAAACTTTCCTCACGTAGGCGCTTATTAGAATTGCTTGACCCACTTTGCAAATTTCTTCTGAACCGCACAAGCATCAAAGAAACCTAATTTAAATTTCCTCATTCGGAAAGTGTCACACTGTCACCTACTATATGCCTAGTGAAAGCAAGAATCATTCATAAAGGAACGTAGCGAGCGAAAAGCATATATTTGAATATCAGATGCGAATTCATTACATTATCTCCCCATCAGAATGCAGTAGGCATAGCTCATAGCATATTCAAATGCACATGAAGAGGAGCACAGCCTTGACAGTCTAACCTCATACACAATGCATATCGACACCTATGAACACTCTCATCTTCAGCATCAAGACGTGCTTCAATAGCTCTCACTCTCTACGCTCTCGCTATCCTAGCACAAAGAATTCCATTAATTATTTCATTCAGGTCCTTGCTAGCAACAGAAGAACTAGTTCAGCGACAACAATAGACTACACGACCCAAAAGTATGGAATTACTTCCTCACGTTTGCTCGGAGCCTTGATTCTAAAAGCATCCTTTATTGGAGTCATCTTTTGGTCCTGTTGGAATTAGTGAGACATTTAGCAAACCAAAAACTCATTTCGTTTGGTATTCCGCTCGCTTTTAATGGTTTCATCACTATCATGTTTCAGATTCTGGTTGTCAGAATACTTTTATCGCTAGTCTGCGTTTGCCTCTTCCAGGAGCGCTGAGAATTGCTCCTTTTGTCCTCAGAGAATTCAAATACACTTGGATGAATGTATGTATACGAGATAATATTCCATTATGTCTAGTGGGGACGTACATACTTAACGACGAATATTTTTTGCGTCTTTTGCCAGCCTTTGTGGATGAAAAGAAGAATTCCAGGGCATACATTCGTTGAATGCTCATCAAAAATGTTCCCGAGTTTGCTTCCAGTGAACCAACAATGGTGGGTGGGAATGACGATGACTACTCACGACGACTTGAGGAATATGAAGAAAAATCTACAACAGGCAGTGAAAGATGAATAGGTTTATAGAATGCTGGGAAAAGTTGAGCCTTAAAATGTTTTCTTCACATAACTGAGACTGCACATATTGTGTCTGACTCAATCCCCTTCTGAGTAGGATGACAAAAGGGTTCTGTTGGCTCGTGATTGCAGGATGAAGGTATTTACTGACGAGGATGATGTAAGATACGTGATTTCAATCAAAACATTGAATTGTATTCTTTGCACGTTCTGACACTAAAGTTGAGTAGATACATTTCTACGTGATGTCCTTAAGTATGCATTTGTCTAGTAAATTGTTAATGTGTGTAACTGATAGCTTTTACCGAAGCGTAAAAGTTGCATGTTGTGTGGAAGTAATAATGGTTGAATTTTACTACCTAATAATAAACTGGGACTCCTTAGTCATAGCGCAGGAGCAAGTAATGTTGAATTTTTGACTGAATTAATCCAATAAACGTTTTATGACGACTAAGAAATCAATAACGGTTTTATATTCAACTCGTATCTACGTGTACCTAGTAAACATTAGATTTATTAGTTCATTATTGTCAAGTTTTCAGTTCATTTTGAAATGAAAAAATGTTGCTTATTGTTGCCATGGTCTCGCAAAAAGGTCACAAAGATGTTAATTTGTAGAGCTTGGCTGACTGACTTCGGATAACAACACTGCATGCATGTCTCTCCTAGCTCTGTATCGTGCATGTCACCGCGATTAAACTTTTATTTGTCATACGAAATTGTTACCTATAAGGCCATCAATACAAACAAATTGAAAAGTGGTCGCAAAGTACAATTGCCGCCCAATGAAATGAAAAAGAAAGGCTAATCCAAAAAGCGGGAGATATTTTAAAAAGAATACAATCTGCATGTGACTCGCCAAAAATCAGCAAAGGAGTAAGAATTGGGCTCCTTGACCTAGAGGAGCTCCTAGGCCGCATAGAGCACTATTGGAGGAGTTGGTTAAAGGCCGAAGGGGACCAGAAGGCCGAAGAAGAGCAGAAGGCTAAAGAAACGCTGAGGGCTAAATACAAAGGCCAAGCGCAGAAAGCTCCACCATCAAACCTCAATAAGAGAATAGTATCTAGCCCAATCGAAGGAGATCAGGATAAAAGAAGGAAGAAAGAGGCACTTGATGGGTGTGGAATACCAGATCAGGGTTTTGCGACAGTGCTGACGAAGACCCCGGCAGCAAGCACTGCTCTTAAAACCTCAAGATGGCCGATCCCACGAAGAAGTATTGCGGGATATCGGGGTAAATATGAAGTCCAAAGACACAAACACTGCCGTTAAAGCAGTACGGCCAACGCGGCCTGGCCGCATACGGGTCGACTTGGGAACAGAGGCCGCCAATAAAGAAGCATTTTGCGACGCAGTAAGGAAAGTTCTCGGCGAAAGCGCAACTATAGCCTCGCTCGAGCCGATGGCACCGATGGGAATAAGAGACGTTGACTGCGTCACGGGCCTGGCTGAGGTAGAAGAGGCCATCATAAAGGGAGATCCCTAGCGTGGGTAGGATCAAAGTGGGGCTGATACCGTAAAACCAAAGGGAACAACGCATGGCCATCATTGACTTACCGAAAAAGGATGGCAAACAATTTCTGAATATGGGCAAGATAAGAATAGGGTGGGTTATTTGTAGGATACGGCGAAGACCTTCAATGTTTCAAACCGCTTTGACTATAGTCACCTCGCACAAGTATGGAGGGGACTCGATAGGAGTTCCCTATGTTACAAATATGGTGTAATGGGATATAAAAAAAATAGTGTACAAAAGAGGTGCACTGTATTAAAGGATGCTGATATATGATCCAATATTGGACACGTCTTGGGATCAGGAAATGTCAGGTTTTCCAGGAAGCCCTATCTGAGGCAAAATCAGAACTTCAATGGCCCAATCCTGCAGCTAAACCTACACCGCAGTTCAACCAACCAAAATCTGCTTGAGCAGTTTGCGAGGACCATGAAAGCCGACTTTATGCTGATGAGTGAGCAACACCATGATAAGAGTTCTGCATCATGGTATCCTAGTGAAACTGGAACTGCCACCATCTGGGCTTGGAATTGTAATTTTCAGGTGGAGTGCTGTCGAAGGGCGGATGATTTCGGGTGAATTCAATGCTAAGCACCACCTTCCTCAGTATGTACCTTACGCTGAACGAATCGGTATCATCTTTCCTAGCCAAGCTTAATGCTTTGGAGGCTGCGGTCTCAAACGCAGGTGACAAAGTGCTCGTTGGGGGGAGCTTCAATGCTAAAGCAATCGAATGGGGCATGGCTCAAACAGATCCGTGGGGATCTGTGTGCTTGTCTTGTGTTGATGCTCGCCAAACTTCGATCTATACTTCTGAATTCGTCGTCTTAGTATTTTCTTTTCTTAATTCTAATTATCTTATTTGCTATTCTTCTGAGGCTTTCATAGTGTTCTCCTTTTGTCCTGGTTTTCCCACTAACGCAATCTTTGTAAACCTGATTCTTTTTGTCTAACGCATTCTGGTACTCATCATCGAACCAATCATTTCTCTTGCGCCGATCGTCTGTTCTGCCACGGTCTTGATGGCCGCTTTCACTTCCATCTAGAGCTCGTTGTTTGTCTTTAACAATATGTCTGATAAGATGGGAGCCAGCTGGTTGTCGAGGGTCTCCGTGGAGCCTTTTGACGTCAATTTTTTGAAGCGGGCCGGTCTTCGCCGAATATACCTCGACATATGACATCATTAGGTTAATTTGATCAACTAATGCTCTAAGTTACAACTGGCTCCTCGGCCATATTCAACTTATCAGGCAATTATTCCGGTATGTAACTTCATCTCTCTACGGATCACTTCGCTAAATTAGTCCGTCTTACCAAAATGACAATGACAATGACAAATATCGGACTAAAGCAGGGAGTTGGGCTGGCCCCATTGCAATTCAAGTTGCCTCTGGAGCCCGTCATAAGGAAGCTACGTATCGATTCACGAGGTACATTACTATGCAAGTCGAGCCAATTAAAACATCAAGATTTTGTCACGGTCAAAATAACGAAAACGGGTAGTGAAAGAGGCAAAATACGCCGAAAAAAAAAGTTCGCAAATAAAATATTTTATTCAGTTTTGTCGATCTTGAAGACCAACCACATACACAGGAAAACAAAGCTCAAAGTATACGAATCTGCGATAAGACCTGTGTTATGCTATGGCTACGAAACATGGACCCTAACCCAAGTATCCGCAAACATATTGAACACCTTTGAGTGACGGATCCTGAGACAAATAATCGGAGCGAGGCTAAACGGGGACCAATGAAGAATTCGATACAACCATAAACTGTATGAAATTTTTGACGTACCCGAAAAAGGTATTCGTTGCGAGAACTGAAGGCTGGAGACCAGTGGGGAAATCGAGGTAATGCTGGTCTGTTTCGGTCGAAGAAGACTGTTCATCACTGCTCAGATTTTGAAATTGGAGAACGTGGTCAATGGGCTGAGGCAGTTAGAGGCGCTATTTGCAGGAAGCGAAGGCTCAAGAGAGGCTGTAGCGCTACGAAGAAGAAGAATTCGTACTCCACGACGATATTCTTTCATGGTTGCTTTTGCACGATACTCACTGTGATTGTTTTCCTTTCACTTTCACTATTCACTCCAAACATTGAATGTCTGCTCAAACTACCTACCATTTTCTTAATTTTCATTTGTATCCGACATGCACTCGAAACCAAGAACTTCGAATCTTACTGACTACACGTGTTTTGTTCATTAACCTCCTGAGCTACTTTTTTGGAATTTAATTTAAAACTCTTATAATCTCACATTGACGAAGTCTTATTATTGGAAAAAATAGTAAAAAAATATTGGAAAACTGGGTTTTTGATATGTCCTTTGGAAAGAACAATGACATTTAATTAATTTATCATTCGTCATTTTGTTAGAGAATATGGAAATACTTTTCCATTTTTGTTTGCCTTGGATGCACTATACTTCTCAAAAAGTGTTGGTTTTGTGCCCAAATTCAGTTTAAATTCTCGCATCTGCACAATATTTTTCTTAGGAGTGCCCTTGTCAGCTTTTATAGCCCTGTATTGTAGCCAAGAATTCACCACACACAAATCCAAAAGGCGAAAGATAACGCAAATCGTCCAGGTTTTTGTACGATTGCTGGAGGGACAAACCGAAAGCATCTAATCAGCGAGATCGGTGCCACCCATATTTTCGTTGTACTTTTTAATAACATCTGGCCGCCTCACCATAACGTATCTTTTGTCTCTCTTAGACCACCACTCACATTCATCGTGGGTCTGAGCAAAGTTAGCACGTAGACATCATCAGTACAGGGTTATTGTCAAGCCACATAGCAACAGCTAGTTTACGATCCTCCCTTATTTTTACTTCGCAGCTACCGCTTGCTTACTTTTTAAAAAAAATTTCTTCGTTTAATGCACAGTTTTTCAGAATTCTATTCTTCATAATAGTTCTAATGCCATAGAAGCCCAACTTAATTAGTTTGTCGCAAAGTTTTGAAGTGTTGAAAAACCGATCGAAAAATAATAAATGCCCAAGAACCAAAGGTTTAGTCAAATGAATAATAGCAGCCTCTCCCAAATTAAATCCTTGGTTGATGAAATGAGCAAATGTTGTGTTTCCCTGATAAATTGCCATGTCACAAACGACACCTTTTGGTGTTTTAGGCCGACTGAATTTGATTTGTTGAGACAGTACTGCCGCATGCGACACTTTTCAGTAAAAGGGATGATCATCTCATCAATACTCATTTCCCTTAGACGATTTCGTTCATGAAATCCGGCTAGAATGCATTCAAATAGGGGCTGGGTTTTCCAAATTTTTGCAAGCTTTTGTTTTATTGTCACTTCAGGATCATAGACACATTTCAGCCTCAGTTTTATGAAAAACAAATTTATTTCAGGTCATGGCCATTGCTACCCTCCATTTTTCTGACTAACGCAATGATATCTGCGGATACTGTAATGCGGACATGACTATGGTAGTTTGAATATAGACTTTCAGCTCTTTTAATGTAGGCCCTTCGGATTTACCAGTTTCTTAAACATGGGTTCCATCGGTACAGTCAACATTATTAGTAAGAATGTTGTCATCTATGTATTGGTCGTAGAATTTGTGCCATTCCCATTCCTGTGTATTTTTTCGATCTACTTGTATGCTGGTTGCATCAAATCATTTATTTCTGATTCGAGGTTGGTATGGAGCCAACTTTTTTTCATAACGATCTGTCGGGTTGATAATGATTACGAACATTCACTTCGGCCATGGTGACGAATACGTACCCGCGCGCGGGAAGTACCGCTGGCTTGTCTTCTTGCTGGTGGTAAATATGACGAAGTTGTTGATTTCAAATGCAAACTGTCTGGTAGAAGAGTGTTCAACGTGTGTTTTTGTTGAAATTCTGAAAGAAGAAACTTCGGGTCTTCATCCAAATCGTCCACAGAAAAGTCAAATTTGGAATCAATCAAAGCTTCTGCTAATTCCCTATCAGTCAAACCTGTACAACATAAAACATACTAAAAACCCATCTATGTACTTTGCATAGGACATGGGAACACAGGTAATAAAAATATTAATCACGTACTGTTGTACTTTGCCAGGCAATGAAATAATATCAAGCCAAAAGTCCATTATCTAGTTTTTCAAGAAAACGTTACACCGAGTTTTCAGTTCACAACACTTATCAATCTATTGATCGCTGAAAGATACATGATCTATGAATAATTCAACAGATAATTATGGATTTGCTTGCCTTTGCGTGAATACATGCTGCAACGTTTATATGCCACTGCTACTTTGAACACTATGAAAGATGACAGTTGATGTTTCCTATCAGGTATCATATGGCAATCATTAAACGCATTGCCACTAGTGAAATAGTTTTGTGCTGCCAGGTAAAATTAAGCCCATATAATTTTCAAATTCTGGACAGACACTAAAAAAAACAAAGTAGCATAAGTTTAAATAGTCCACGTAGTGTAGTGTTTAGAGCACTCAACCCGTAAACCGAAGGTCTCTGGTTCGAGTCTTGTTGCTGCCAATGAGATTCATTTCGAGTTATTCTTCTTACGGACTGTAAGCCCATTCAGTTATGATACGTGCTGGTTTAAAATCACAACGTACTGCAGCTGAGTAGACGGACACATAGCCAAAGCGTGCTATGAACTACATCACCTTGCGGAAAGCCGATACTCTAGCTATCTTTAAACGAAGCATAAGTTTAATGTTCATTTATTTGAAACCAACTTAGACGAGTTACAAAAGATATGGTTCGGGTTTTGGCAGCCGAAAATAAATTAAATGAATTTGAAATCAAAAGAGTGAATGCCGCCAAACTGATAATTGAAGCTAAGTCACTGGGTGATTTTCAGATAGTGCGTTCAGTTCTGGAGAGACTCCGCGCTTTACGAACACCCTCAAGAGTGAGAAAAACCAGACCTTTTTGTTGACTGATCTGGACTGCGGCGAGGATACAGTCGATCTCCTTCAGGTGCTTCAAGAAAATGCACCGGAAATAGAATTGATTGCATTTGAAGATTTTGCAACATGGAGGTCGATTGGCGAATGTAAAAATTTGCCTTTTTACTAAGTCCAGATCTCAAGCAAATGCAGTCCAAGTGCCCTTCAAAGAATAAGGTACTTGAACTTCCGAGTGGTGATGTGGGACCGTTTTCAAAAAAAAAACGAGGTTAACCAATGCCATTGATGCCAACAATTCGGTCATTCGGCTGCCAATCGTGCCATGAAATAATTATGTGTGAAGTGTAAAGATGTCCATGCCCCGGGCAAGTGCGAATTGGCTCAGACGGAGCCCAAAGGAAAACTATATTGTTTTAAATGCAGTCTTTTGTTATCCAGCATCATATCGAAGATACCCCCGGTATCAAGATGTAGAAGTGAAATTGACTCAAAAACAAACTCAAGTACGCCACATTGTGATACCTACCAACTTCGTCAAACCCAGGGTGTCATTTTTACTTGCTGCTAGAGGACCAGCAGACAACAATATAAATAATGTGAATAATGTAAGTCGCAATAATGAGCTGCATCTCAAAGTTTATCAGCGACTAAATTCTTCGTTGGAGAAAATTGCTAAACAGGATTCAAAAAATAACTTTGTTTTTCAGCATTTAGCCTCAGAGTAACTTGTCATCCAGTCACATTTCCATGTATAGGCTTCGTCTTATCTCGATGAACGTTAACCCCATTGTGAGTCTCAATGGGGTTAACGTTCACCGAGATAAGACGAAGCCTATACATGGAAAGCAATGTTTTGGATGCTTAAGTGTCGGCCTTCTTCAATTTTTTGTAAGATTTCATCGAATTTTTCAGTAATTGGTCGACCTGAGCGAGGTTCATCTTTGACATCAAAATTTCCAGAACGAAAGCGAGCGAACCATCTCTTGGCTGTAGCTTTTGATAAAGTATCTTGACCGACGACAACACAAATTTTTTCACTAGCCTCTGATGCATTCTCACCTTGATCGCAGTGATATAGTAAAATATAACGGATTTTTTCAGAAATTTCACTCATTTTTAAATGAATACAACTTTTGACACGAATGACGAGATATGACAACCATCTAGTAACAAACAAGTTGGGTAAACAGGCCTACGGTCATGTCAGAAGGGTTTTGTATTCAATTTACAAAATGCAGTCACCAGATCGAATCAAATCAAGAAACATGTCAAAGACGATTTTATTGGAGAAAATATGAAATACGAAGATCATATTATTATTAACAAAGTTGAACGAATTTCGACTTCTGAGGTTTTTGGTATTGTTATACTCATAAATATCTCCCTTGATAAGTTTTTCAGATGTCCATCCGCGACGGAGGAAACACATTTTTCATGTATTTCCCCCCCCTGTGCCCCCACTGAAGCAAAAACTGACAGTTTAACAACTTTCATTTCACACTCATATCGGCTACGTTTGATGAACTTTTTTTTCAGGGGCCACTCTCCTGTACTGTTATCATAGATTAATGGCGATTTTTTCGAATCCTAGAATGATTACAAAACCCTTTTGCTAGGAGCTCTCTCCCACCTCCTTGACTTGTTTCACTTATGAGCATTAATTGTAGGTACTCATCTTCAGTCATTCATTAAATTGAATCAAGTGTTCAAAGTATGCACCTTAAACGTTGAAGTTGGGGAAAAATAACTCAAAATTATTCAATCTTCGCATTTAAAACAGCCACTATTTTGTTTTACGATTACTGATACCACAAGCTGAACCGATTCTCAAAGATATACATGACATCTATCATTCCTGAAATTTTCATGCAATTCGTAGCAAAACTGTAGTGTCTGAGTCGGTAAAAAGCGTATGTTGTTCCATAGCCATATGTTGCCATAGTAATAAATGCAGCGCATACTGTTCCATAGTAATACAGGAAAATTCAAACCGCTATAACTTCGCTAAATACAATTCAATCTTTATGAAACTTTCAGGATAGATCAATCTTTTAAATAGAATTTCATTGAATTTAAGGGTACCGTTAAGATTTTATTCAAGAAAACATAAAATCGATAAATCATGCTATTACTAACAAAGTTGAGTGAATTGCGAATTCTAACGTTTTCGTTGTTGTTGTAATCACCAAGGCCTACATTCCTGATTTTTTTCAGATTTTTCGGATCACAGGTGTCCAATCGCGAGGGGGGGGGACACAAATTTTTCGTGTATTTCCCCTCCCTGTGCGCCCCTCGAAGCAAATTTGGCCAAACTAAGATCTGTTTTGAAAAGTTTATATCTAGCCCTTTTATTTGATACCCATATCGGCTACCTTCAATGAAATTTTTTTTCGGGGTGTCACTCTCCTATATGAGGAGACCCCCTTAAATACCTTATTTTAAAATTTTTTTGTAGTTGAACTTTAAAGAAATCACCACTTTACACCTACACACAAAATTTGATGTTTCTAGCTTAAGTAGTTTCCGAGAAAAACTGCTGTGACACACGGACAGACGGACGGACGGACGGACAGGCGGACAGACGGACAGACTGGTCGCGAAACTAGTAGGGTTTTGTAAAATTATAGGCTCAATACTTATTAGAGTATCCAATACTTTCTGAGGTCATTGTAGCAAAAGTCTCCGACTTCAAATTAAGCCTGAACGGTGAATCAATTCTCTATTTCAATCAAACCTTGACATCTCACCTCATACGGGGCATGAACCTTATTGATTATTTTGTCAGCTCTGAAGACTTGTGTTACATATTTGACAGGATAAACAACAAACATCAGGTGATACTGACGGTGTTCCAAATATAGTTCCCCGACATTTGTCTGAGGTTGCTATTAGGAATTATTGTAGTATATTGCGCAACAACATGTTGAGCAATTTATGTTTCCCAAATGAGCGGAATAGGCTAGGTATTTCCAAATCTTGAAAAAAAACCTTTTTCCCGATCAGCTTGCTGCCTAACATCAGCAAAGTGTTTGACGTGATACTAAACAAAGCATTAAACGCCAACATTGAGAAATATGAATTAATATCGAATTGCCAATTTGGTGTTCGTGCCAGACATTCGACCACACATGCAAAAACGAAAGTAACCTCAGACATCTGTTGGAAACTAAACAACAAAGAATGTGTTGGAGCATGTCTCATTGATATTGAGAAAGCCTTCGTTACGGTGTGGATAGGTGGACAAATTTTTAAACTCCTTCAAGACAAGTTCCCAAGAAACCTTGTCGCTATGATGTGTAGTATGTTATACGGGAAATTATTTGTTGCAACGGAAATCTGACGACGATGGTCTTAAATGGTTTACAGCAGGGAAAAGTTACTGCACCTCTGCTTTTGTCAATATTCATTCGCAAGCTATTGAACGGCTTTGATTTTAACGTCTCGCCAACGCGATCATTGTAGCGTTTGCTGATGATCTGATCATTTATATGGCAGACCGAAAAGCTTCAACTGTTCAGAGCAATCTCCAAACAAAGTTTTATGATGTACAGCTGTACATCGACAATCGGCGAATGAAAATCAATGCGCAGAAGTGCGAAACAATTTTTTTTTCGGACAACGCTGCAGTGCGCCAGACAGGGCCTGAAACGTGCTTGGAAGGATTTCCGCATTATCGCTGTTGAGGGTATTTCAGAACGGGTTCTTCATAAATCTTGTGTACGATACCTCGGTGTTCATCTCGATCAATATCTGTGCTATACTAAACATGTCAAAATCATACTCAGTAAAGCAAAAAAGTAGTCATGGCCCTTCGATGACCCTTTCATTTCAGATACATTGATCAAAAGGTCAAAGTAATCTGTTACAAGGCCATGATTAGACCAGTTTTGACATATGGATGTCAGATCTTGTACAAAGATTAAGAGTTTTCGAAAGGAAATCTCTTCGTGTATGTACTGGTTTGTACGGGAAGCCTGAGATGGATTGGAAGCACTATATATCGAATAGAAGAATTTATCAAACTGCTAAGGTGACGAGAGTCAGAATTATATCGCAGGATCTGTAACTGTGGGCGAAATCTCCTGGATTTCACAGCCGTTCCACCCTACAGACGAGTATATTGAGACTTGTCTCGCTACTGGCTCCGTTCCTTCGTATATTTGGACATGAATCGATATGTTTTTGATTCTGACGGTGTTCCAATCATATATCACATATAAAAATGGGCCACCGATAAGAAGATTAAATATATTTTGAATTTGAGTTCACGAGACCAACAATTCCAATAGGGATACTCAACTGCTAGATTCGTTGAGGCTGGTGGAGCTCAGACGGAACAATCTAGGTATTGATTTCTGAATGACAGTGTCTAAATTATTCGTGTTTATCTTCAGTTTTTGTGTTTTCGTTATTTTGTTTTTGAGTTTTAGCTCATTATTGCTACATTTAGTGTTGTTGTTTATTTGAGTTAAAAATTAGGGGTAGGTTAGCTATATGTTATGTTTTTTTTTTATTGGGCTTAGAGATAAGGTAAAACGCGTGGGTCAGGAATATTGTAATCGAATTTTTTGATATAAGATAAATTTTTTTTGATTGAATTTTTATTAAAATTAGGTTATTACATACAAGGTGTAGGATCAAGGTTCACTGTTGTGTTAAAATTATAAATAATTTTAGGATAGTGCTGGTTGGTTTTTTCTCCTTTTTCCAATCAAATCACAATGTATGTAATAATCTAAATTAATTTGAATTTTTTATAGTTTTTTTTTGATAATATTTGTTTAACTGATAACGTATAAATTTAGAGAGCCATTTGGGCCATTAAGTTTTTTATTGTTATTGTTTGGAATTTGCTTTATATTCTTTTAAAATTTATAACGGTTAGTATTCAATAAAGCGCTTTTGATTTTGACTTTGACTCGGAAAACTACGAACCACATAGCGTCAATTCTAATGTCTGCACACAAAATATTAGCGCCAGCGGAAAGATATGCGTTTGCGATATTGCTATATTACACGCATATGAGGAATTTCATTTTCTTTTACATCTAATGATTTTTATTTAACCTTATTTGGACTAACTAGCGATGTACATTGCCTGGCGTGTCGTAAAGGCCGAATACAGAAACAACTCAATCAAACTATAAAATTGAACAGCTTCAGGTTGAATTGGTTCCTCACCTTTACAAACACGTGTATCAAACTTCCTCGCTAAATAATTTACTGACCCAAAAACAATATCAGACAAAAAAGCCATGAAATGCCAATTCAAATTTTCCTCGAACATTTCCCGAATACAAACAACACCATACTATACCTACTGCTGTCTAGAAACTTAAAAAGTACAATTAAAAGTATTCATTAACCTGTCCCTGGAAAGCAATACATAAAGTTTCCCCGCATTCGTTACAATGCAAGCATGATTTTCCGGGAATCAATTTTTTTATAGTATTTTTCTACCTTTATTCCCTGGAATCAATTTAGTCTCAATAATTTCCTTCATAGCACGCTCTGCTTACCGAAGACTCTCAAAAAAGGGAAAGGGTAACAAATTAAAAGTTCAGTTTCAACTTTATTCGAATATTTGCAATTAGTTTTGGTGTGAGATGATCTTCCATGCCTAAACTAATAATTCGAAAAATTTAATTCTAGGAAGGAACTCCTAATCCCCACTCAAGGTGGCAACGACGTACACGTCCTTCGCACATCCGCAAAAATAATGCTGACTAAATGATTCCGAATCAGATTATACCGATACGATATGGATTTTATGGATTCCGGGGAAGCCCTAACCGCCCAAGGATAATCATCAATCCTGGTCTCTTTCTGGATCGAATCAAAATGATTGAAATATCAGAAAAATTGAATTCTTTTTTCCCTTATCATAGAAAATCAATAATCTGGCGACAACTTACAGGAAAGGTGGGAAAATGTCCTTCTTTTTTTCCATTTTGTCTCTTTTTCGTGTCCGTATTTACACCAAATGTTAAGGAAAAGGAATATTGACATCATACACAGCCAAAAGATCGATTTGGCCAGCTCTTGAAATCTTCATTTTATACATCGAAATATGAACTTGCCTTGCAAAAAAGGACACAACGAAATAGCGTAGGTTTAATTTTATTTCGCCATTCCTTTTGCTTATTTTCTCGTTTTCTGTTTGACTTTTGTCCTTCCCACAGTGAATGTGATGGTTTGACTCGTGAATACCGTTCGAACATTGTTGGGTGCGTCTTTGACAAGGACTTGAATTCCTGACACATAAAAACTTAACAAGAGGAATGAGTTTTTTACGATTTAGCCAAGTTCAATGGTTGTGAATTTTTCTTCTGATTGTGCTGGGCGCGGGTGTTTTCAACTTCGAAGCTGATTAAATTACAATGATAATCGTCAGTGTTATTGGTTTGCTTTGGACGTTTTGTTTGGTTGTGGTGATGTCATGTTCAAATAAAGTTTCTTAGTCAAGAAAGCTAGCAAGGAACTGGGCTGATAGAATTCATGGGTGCGGATATTTCAACTTGTTGGAAATTCTATTGACCGTCGATGAAATGGAAGCTGAAAGAACTTTTGAAACGAATTGAGTTGGAATGTATAGTCATAATGCAATCATAAAAACTCAGATCTCATTAAAAACAATCTTCACCGGGATGCATTGAATTTTTAATATTTAGTCTTAGCTGGCGGCTTCCCACCAACAAATATAAGCCGTCGCTTTGTTAGTACTCAATTTGATACATGAAGCGTAAACACACTCATTTATCATTACAAAGAACCTAAGGACACTTGAAAAACTCCAAACGGTAACATAGACTCTTAAAGAGGAAGGTAATTCGACCACAATAGGTTCAGGTATTTGGAGAAGAGGTAGAGGAGTCTTAATTCAAGAGTGGCACTCTAAAACCTGTAATCAATCAGCCTTATCCCTGATAAGGGGAGGCTACCCTGCCCGTGCCCGGCCACCTACATACGTAAAGAGCAAAAAGAGATTCGGAACAGTGATTTCTAGGGCGGAGGGTGTGGACTCGTGTGGACTCATGGACCACCTTCATTAGTGCGGCCAAGATGGCGTTCGTCGTACTAAAGACCAGGAATATGCTGACTTCCCGCCATATCGGCTGCGAAGTAACCACACTGGGCGTGAAATTCACCTCTGAGTCCTTAGTATGAAGGATAAACAATTGAAGAGTATCAGAAGACAACTCAGCCAGCGATCATCAATGCATTCTGCTTGAGATCAATGATATTGTCTCCCGACGTCTGTGCGCTAGACCTTTTACAATTGGGTGGAACATCGGAAGGATGGATGTCAAGAGGTTCATCGAGGTGCTCACGGCAGATGCTCTTCTGCAGTGTGATTTGCAGAGGACAGAAGAAATGGCAGCTCAAGACGTGGTGAACGCAACTATGAGCATCATCATGACTACTCATAGCGCTTCTCTGCCCCGTCGAACACCCCACCGTGACAAGCCCCAATGTACTGGTATTCAACTGAAGTCACTGAAAAGCGTAGGGAATGTCACAGGCTTCGATGTGAGGCTCAATGGGTACAGAGCCATGACAAAGCTTGCAACCAGGTAGCAGCATATAAGTCTACCAGGAAATGCCTTCGCAAATGGATTTACACCCGCAAGGCTCGCTGCTGGCAAGATCTAGCGGACGACATAAACAAGCATCCGTGGGGCCATGGCTACAAACTAGTTATACAGAACCTTGATGCCCTACGGATGCCTTGCATACATGAAGCGGACCTTTTTCCCATGCGTGCTGACACTGTTCACGGTAAAACAGCAATCGAGTGTCCACCGTTCACACAACTGGAACTGGAAGAGGCAGTCCTTTCACTAAAAGTAAGGAAGACTCGAGGTCCAGATGGCGTTCCAGCAGAGGTGTTGCAACTTGTCTATTGCTATTATCCTGACTTGCCACTCATACATCCAACGCCTGCCTACGGGGTCGGGTTTTCTCGGTACTATGGAAGATGGTGAGGCTCGTTCTGATTAGCAAGTGGAACGAACGTTCCTGATCTTCGTCTGCATGCTGCCAATTATGGATGCTAGACAAGGCTGGGAAAATACTAGAGAAACTCATCAAAGGAAGACTTACTGGCGTGATTCGTGCTGCTGGGGCCATATCTCCTACGGCTACGGCTTTAGAGTAGGACGCTCCACCATGGTTGCCATTGCAGAGGTGGTGAGCGCAGCCCAAAAAGCAGAGGCATATAGCCACACTAAGCAACGTGACATTCTGCTGTCAGCACTCGACCTTACGAACACCTCCAACTCCACTAGATGGGTGGATATTCTGGATATGCTACAAAACCGCTTACAAGTTCAAGACTATCTGATGCGGCTTCTGAGGGACTACCTGAAGGACCAAGCCTGCTTTACGACACGACCCAGGGCCAACGAAATATACAAGTTACATCTAGAATTTTCCAGGAATCTACCCTTGGTCCGGACCTGTGGAACGTGTCGTACGATGGGCCACTGAGACTGGAGATGCCAGATGGTAGTGCTTGATCGCCTATGCGGATGATGTTGCGGCTCTGGTCACTAGACACACCGTTGAACAAGCGCAGCTTAGGCCAGGTAGGCTAATGTGCTGAGTGAGAGACTGAATGATTACTCGCGGGTTCAGTTTATCACTGGAGAAAACCGAAGTGGCAATCTTGACAAAAAGAGAATCCCTCGAGTAAGGATGATCAGTATTGGAGACATGTTAATCGCGGTGAAGCCAGCGGTTAAGTAACTGGGGCTGCTGATCGACTCAAAGATGAGTTTCTCTGAGCAAATCAGGTAATGGCTGAGAAGGCTGCTTCCGACGTATTGGCTCTAATTCGACTTATGGCCAACGAAGGGAGACTCAATCCATCAAGAAGATGCCTCTTGATAAGTGCCGTAGGGTTGATGCTACTGTATGAAGGTGAAATAAGAGGCGACGCTCTCAGTAATGATGTTTACCGTAAACGCTTAACACAGGTACAGAGAAGGAGAGTACTGAGGATAATATCTTCATATCTGATAGTCTCTGATCCTGTGGCGGGAGTTATAGCAGGCATGATAACGGTTGCTCTCCTTGGTGGGAGTGCCTCACTTTTTACCTGAGTCAAAGCAAGGGCACAAGGGAGGTGCTTTCTTGCGAGGAAAGATAGCATTCCTTTACCGATTGGTAACAATCTTGGTGAATCACACGAAGAGAAAGTAGACTGCGCTGCTCATCCCGGATCTAAGATGGTGGCTAAACCGAAGGCATGGTGGGACTGACTTCTATCTAACCCAGTTTTTGAGCAGGCACGGTTGTTTTCAGTCTTATCGGCACAGGATTGGCAGGTCACGGCGCTCCCCTATAGAATTTGTCTAGGAAAGGTAGACGACAGACGAATAAGACCTCTACAGGGAGACGGGAGAGCTTAACCCGGATAGTTTAGGGGCTGGAAAATCGCTTGTCAGGCAATTCTTCTTCTTCCCTCCCATCCTATTAGAAAAGGGATCCCCAAGCTTGAAGAGACCTCATGGCGTTGCAAGCCAGGTTCTCCAAAAACAGGTGGCTTTAGAGCAGGGCCTACTGGTTAAAATGAAGCAGGTAGATACTTGAGAAATACTGGGAGTTCAACATAGGCGAACACCAAATTTTCGTTTACTTTAAGTAAACATATGACAGTATTGATCGTATTCTACTCTACCAAATAATATTTGCTTTATATCCCAGCCAAATAAGTTTTGCTAATGGAAATTGTAATGACGTTAACAGCCTCCCAAGTTAGCATTAATGACCAATTTTCTAACGCTTTTGACATAAATACCGGACCGGAAGAGGGGCTGGCACCATTGCCAATTAACTAAATTTGGTTGGAATATGTCATAAGAAAGCTACGTATCTATACTAAAGTTACATTGCCATATAAGTCAAACTAAGTGGTAGGATACGCGGATAACATCAATATCGTATCACGGCAAGCCCCCAGTGTACTGGTGGTCTACTGAAATCGCTGAAAAGCGAAGGGAGTGTCACAAGCTTCGGCGTGAGGCTCAACGGGCACGGTACCGTGACGAGGCATGCAACCAGGTGGCAGCATATAAGTTGGCCAGGAAATGCCTTCGCAAACTGATCAACAGTAGCAAGGCTCGCTGCTGGCAAGACTTAGTGGACAATGTGAACAAGGATCCGTGGGGCCTTGGCTACAAGCTGGTCATGGGGAAACTTGGTGCCCTACGGAAGCCTTGTATACATGACGCGGAAAAGATAGATGCGATAGTGCGGGGACTCTTCCCCGCCCATCCCGTCCGTGTTGACGCTGTCCATGGTGAAACAGCAGTAGAGTGCCCACTCTTCACACAGCTGGAACTGGAGGAGGCAGTCCTCTCCTTGAAAGCGAGGAAGGCCCCAGGTCCAGATGGTGTTCCAGCTGAGGCTCGTATATCACCATTGTCCTGACTTGCTGCTCAGCACATTCAACGCTTGCCTACGGGACGGGGTTTTCCCGGTACGATGGAAGGTGGCGAGGCTCGTGCTGATCAGCAAGGGGAAGGGAAATCCCGAATTGCCGTCTGCATACCGCCCGTTATGCATGCTAGACACGGCTGGGAAAGTGCTAGAGAAACTCATCAAGGGAAGACTCACTGACGCGATTCATGCTGCTGGGGACCTATCTCCTTGGCAGTATGGCTTTAGAGCAGGACGCTCTACCATTGATGCGATTGCAGAGGTGGTGAACGCGGTCCAAAAGGCAGAGGCATATAGTCACACCAAGCGACGGATCATCCTGTTGGTGACACTCGACGTCAGGAATGCCTTCAACTCCGCTAGATGGGTGGATATTCTGCACACGCATGAAAACTCTTTTCAAGTTCCAGAATATCTAATGCGGCTTTTGAGGAACTACCTAAAGGACCGAAGCCTGCTCTACGACACGACACAGGGCCAACGAAGGATGGAAATTACATCGGGTGTTGCCCAGGGATCTATCCTTGGTCCGGACCTGTGGAACGTGTCTTACGACGGGCTACTGAGACTTGAGATGCCAGATGAGTCGCGCTTGGTTGGCTATGCGGATGATGTTGCGGCTCTGGTCGCCGGACGCACCGTTGAACAAGCGCAACTTAGGCTAGGTATGCTAATGCGCCAAGTGAGGGACTGGATGACTGCTCGCGGGCTCAGTTTAGCACTGTAGAAAACCGAAGTGGTCATCTTGACAAAAAAGAGAGTCCCTAGAGTAAGGATGATCAGTATTGGAGACTTACAAATCCAATCGAAGCCAGCGGTGAAGTACCTGGGGCTACTGATCGACTCGAAGATGAGTTTCTCTGAGCAAATCAGGGCAACGGCTGAGAAGGCTGCTTCGGGAATATCGGCCCTGAGTCGACTTATGGCCAACGTAGGGGGACCCAGCCCATCAAGAAGACGCCTCTTGATGAGTGCTGTAGGGTCAGTGCTACTGTACGGAGCAGAGGTATGGGGCGACGCTCTCAGCAAGGAGGTATACCGAAAACGATTGGCACAGGTACAGAGAAGAGGAGCACTGAGGATTGCATCTTCGTATCCAACAGTCTCCGACTCGGCGGTGAGAGTGATTGCAGGCGTGATACCTGTCGCTCTCCTTGCTAGAGAGCGCCGCGCTATTTACCTGCACCGAAACGAGGATGCGAGGGAGATGGTTGCCCGCGAGGAGAGACAACGCTCGCTCAACGATTGGCAGCAGTCTTGGGGGAATCGCACGAAGGGAAGGTGGACTGCGCGCCTCATCCCGGATGTGAGACCGTGGCTAAGTCGAAGGCATGGTGAGACTGACTTCTATCTGACCCAGCTTTTGAGCGGGCACGGGTGTTTCCAGTCTTACCTGCACAAGATCGGTAAGTCACGGTCTCCCGATTGTCGGTTTTGCCCAGGAGAGGAGGACAATGCCTGTCACACATTTTTTGCATGTACAAAATGGGTCGGGCTGTGAAGGTAACTCTACAGGGAGACGGGAGAGCTCATCCCGGATAATATAGTTGCGGCGATGCTCGAATCGGTTGACAAATGGAACCAGGTGGCACATTATGCTCGGGCAGTCCTAAAATATAAAAGGGACTCACAGCAGCCGGAGGCGCTGGGGCTGGGGAATCGCTCTTCTGGCATTTCCTCTTCCCCTCTCTCCTCCCGCTAGGAAAGGGACTCCCCAGCTTGAAGGCGCCCCACGGCGTAACAAAACGAGACCTGGCCCGAAGTAATGTGTCAAACGGTTCCAGGCTAGGTTCTCAGATTGACAGGGGAGGTGTTTAGTGGGTAGTCCAAGGGTATCCTCCATGGGAGTCCCACACTGCCAGACTCGGCGGGCGTAAATGCCTTCACCTCCCTACCACAAAAAAAAAATATCGTATCACGGTTATTAACAACCACCAAAGAACTCTTCCTGAAACTCGACACTGTAGCAAAGCAAATAGGGCTACAAATGAATGAGGCTAAAACAAAACTTATGACTTGACTGCGTCATACCCCAAACATCCAAAATATCACAATATAACATCGAACACGTAGGCAAATTTAGGTACTTGGGCGCCAGAATAACAAAGAATGGTAATAAAAGAGACATACGATACGCAAAAATACAGCGTGCATATAATATATCTAGCAGTTTTGACGATCTTGAAGACTAGCTGCATACACAGGGAAACAAAGCTCAAGTATAAAAATCTGTGGCAAGGCATGTGCTATGCTTTAGGTATAAAACATGGACCCTCATTCAAGCATCCAAAAACATATTGAATGCCTTCGAGAGACGGGTCCTGAGGCGAGTAACTGGAGCGAAAATAGAAGTAGACCAATGGTGAATTCGATACAACCATGAGGTGTATGAAATTTTTGAAGAATCTCAATGATGGTACGTTTGAAAAAGCTGTAATGGGCTGGAACAACGGATACCCACAAAGGTATTTTTTGGGAGAACTAATGTGTGGAGACACGTTGGAAAATTGAGAAAACGCTGACCCGTTCATCGTTGCTCGCTTTGAAAATTAGGGGGTGTGGCCGATGTACAATCAGCTGGAGGGACTCTTTTCAGGATTTGCAGGTCCAAGGGAGACTGTAGTACTACAAAAAAGCAGCAGAAGAAGCCAATTTGACTGAGTCGGACCAGCGTTTCTTTGGTTTCCCCACTGGTCTCCGCCCTTCAGCTCTCCCAACGAATACCTTTTTGGATATCTGTTGTTCATCCATACGATTCACGTGGCTAGTCCATTGCTCGTCAAAAATTTCATACAGCTCATGTTTGTATCGAATTTGCCATTGGTCCCTATCTAATTTCGCTCGGACTATTTGCCTCATGACCCGTTGCGCGAAGGCACTCAATATGTTTGCTTGGATTGGTGTCCATGTTCCAAGATCATCAAGACTGGATAAAATATTTTACTTGCGAGCTGCATTTTATTGCGAGCATATTTTGTCTCTTTCCTTAGCGGTTCTCCTTGCTTTAGTATTTAAATACACGAATTTACACACATTTTTGGTACTGTATTCGCCAATTGTAATGTTTTGTGTAGCTGAGGTATTTTTCTCGACTGCGTCATGAGTTTTGTTTTATTTTCATTGATTTGTACCCCCACTAGTTTTGCTTCGCTGTTGAGTTTCCGGAAGAGTCCTTTGGCAGTTGTTAATAACTGTAACAAATTGTTGAAGTTATCCGCATAGGCTACTACTTGGCTCGACTTGTATAGTAATTTCTGATGGCGTACTCCAGAGCCAAATTGAATAGCAATGGGGCCAGCGCCATATATATTTTTATCAAAGACATCGGTGAGTTGGTTATTGATGCGGACTTGGGAGGTTATCAACGTCATTGTCATTTTGGTAAGACGGCCTCATTTGGCTCGCAAGCCAAAGCATTATTTGGTACAGTACGTTACGATCGATATTGTAGTATGATTGCCTCCAACGTTTCTCAAGTATCTGCTCGGCAATGAATAATTCGTCTATGGTCGCTCTACCTGCTCTTAAACCACCTTGAAACCCCCCAATAATACTGGTGGCGTATGATCTGATTTTATTGTCTAAAATCTTTGAAATGTTTTGTACGCCATACAAAGCAATGATATGCCTCTATAGCTTTCACACTGTAGTTTGTCACCTTTTTTGTGGATAGGGATATTCTTGATTCAGTCCACTCTTTCGGCATATGTTATTGTTGCCAAATGTGCCATATTGAATGAGCTCCACTGGAATCGCATCGATACCCGTAGCTTTATTATTAATTTGGGCTTTAATAGTGGACCAAACTTCATCCTGTGAAAGCTCTTCGGAAACATCTATGGGCTCTGATGTTCTGGAGCTATGCAGAGGTTTAAAAAATTTTTGAAATATGATGCCCATCTTTCCTTAATCCTATTTTCGTCAGCGATGATGTTGCCGATATCATCACGTCAGAGCGTGGTTTTGGGCTGATAGAGTTGTTTCAGGCTTTTCACTACTTTGTATGCTTGTCTTGTGTTGTTGCTCGCTACACTTACTTCGTTACTTCTCAATTGGTTGTTATAGCATTTTCTTTTCTTAATTCTAATTATCTTATTCGCTATTCTTCTGAAATTTTCATAATGTTCTTTCCTCGTCCTGGTTTTCCTACCTGAGTATTGTTTGTGAGCCTAATTCTTTTTGTCTAACGCATTTTAGCACTCATCATCGAACTAATCATTTCTATTGCATTGGATTTGATATCTAATTGTCTGCCCTGTCAGGGTCTTAATAGCCGCTTTGACTTCCATCCATAGCCTGTTGTTTGTCTCAGCGATGTGCTGATAAGATAGGAGCCAGCTGGTGTTCGAGGTTCTCCGTGAAATCTTCTGCCACAGACCCAGTTTGGAGCCTTTCGATGTCAAGTTTTTGTAGCGGGCTGGTCTTCGCCGAATTTGTCTTTGACATACAACATCGGTTAATTTGATCAAGTAATGATCTGAATAACAATGGGCTCCTCGGTATGTACGGAGCTCAACTATGCTCTAGGTTCACCGTTGTTGGATCAGAACAAGGTCGATCTGGTTTTGTGTGTTGCCGGCCAGTGATACCCAGGTCATTTTATGTATGCGTCGATGTGAGAAGCAAGTCGAACGTATGACTAGATTTCTGCTTCATGCAAAGTTAGTCAGGCACTGGCTGTTGTTATATGTTTCATCATGGAGGCTATATCCTCCAGTCGTTCCCCGACGAGATAGCTTATTGCCAACCTTAGCGTTAAAATCAATAAGCATTATTCCTGTGTCGTTTGTAGACAATCAGCCGGGATTCTTTCCTGGTAATTGTAGAACAATTCCTTCGTTTTTTCGTACTTTCCTTCGGTCTCTATCCACAATGAAGGCCACTCCAAACTCTCGTTTGCCAGTAGGCTTCCCACTTTTGTATATTGTGTGCGATCTCATGTCTTCCAGTCCAGTTTGTTTCCTGGATTGCCAGTATGTTTAATGTATATTGACTGGCCTGTTGTAAAAGGTCCTTATCAGCGCTAGGATAGTTCAATAATCTGACATTCCAGGATCCGAAGCCATAGTCCTTTTTTCGTTTGCAAGGTCGTTTCTGTAGGTCCAATGGTTATTACTTCATTTCCGTTATCAGGCACGGAAGACTCGCCTTCACCCTCTTACGTCCCCACATAGGAGTTGTAATTAGGAATAAGTAGCAGAACTGCAGATGTATGTACAGTTATTATCATTTGTCGGCACTTAATGTCGCATCATTAGGGAGCCAGTAAACACAGTGTGCGACCCCGAGAACATTTACTACCATTTAATCTTGGAATTTAGATGAGGAACCATGGAAGCTGTGGGTTGGGGAAAAACAAGAGGCCACCTTCCTTTCTCAAACGGGTATGAAACCATCTATGGCGGAGGTTGAAGTTACTGGAACTTTTTTCTATTTTTCTTTTCTTTTATTCACTTTACTTCATTGGAGAAGTTTCAGAGACCTCAAATATTTCCCAACATCATTCTTAGTCTGCTGCCTATAACTTACCTTGCCTTGAATCCCTCTAGCCGAATACAGCTACTTTCCTCCACTGTGAATCGATTAAACTACATTCTGAGCGCCTAGTAGTCGTAAACAGAATACCAGCATATCAGAACAAGATTTGCTCCCCTATAATACAACCTACTCATGACTCGTATAATCACCACCAAGAAATCATCAAAAAAATAGCTAGAATTATTCTACAAATATCCCAATTCAATTCGATAATATTACACAAACATCAATACTTACCCGCTTATATTCTCTTACAATAAAATCGATTTGCCGTTTGTTTGCAATTCAATCTCTTCACTTCGTTAAACCTTTCAACACTTGCCTTTATAAATTCCATTTTATTCTTGTATCACTTCCCATTTCGTCTATCCGCTAACACTTTACTGTAGTACGTATGAAAGCATAGGAACCCACTAGATGTCCTTTGCCGTAAAATCTAGATAGAGAGAGGAAAATAGAGATGAGGTTTAAAAGATAAATTGAATGTGATTGGCAAAAAGTGTCTTCCATAAATGGTCTGTGTAGTGTTGCATAGCGAACAGATAACAGGTACGATAAATGCTGGTAAACAATACATTTTTCATTTTCAACAAATGTAAATATTTTTCCTATTGTTCCTGGCAATTTGATGGATGTTTTGATTTGTGTCGTCGTCATGGCATTGTATATAGAGGGAAAAACAGGACATCATGTTTAAAATGAAAGTTTTGTAGATATCCGGCTGAAAATTTTTATGATTGAAAATTGGCAAATATTCAGCGCTAATTGTTAAAGAGCATAGAATATCAGATGAGTACCGGTGAATATTTTGTCAGAGTATAGCTTTAACTCCGGGCCTTCAATATAACCGACCCTTAATAGAATACTAACAATAGCTGCTAATCACGACTCTATTCTCCTAGACCTCAACGCGGGACATGAGCATTGTGGTGATTCCACACGGAATCTAAACGGCGAAATAATATATCAATGGTTCCTGTCGAGCGCATTTCTAACATGCGCCATCGTCAACGCAGGTGTCCCCTCATACCCAAGAAACAGCTCCTTCTTAGATAACTTTCTAGTGTCACAAGACCTACTAACTAGTAACACAACTCCCTACCAATCTGCAACCCTTTTATTGATATCCGATCACTATTGTTTGAATTTAACCCTTCACCTAAATAACCAAACCACTATTGAAGAAATACCCAAAAAGTTTCGCTTGTATGTCTCTGTTGATTGGGCAGAGTTCAGAAAAGACCTCGAAGACGATTTACTAACGGGCCGACGGTCATTTAATTTTATCATCGACAGGGACCCTATCAAGCACAGAGGGCTACCCTTCTCTACACCTGAAGAAAAGCTGCGAGTTATCTCCTCATTCTACGGAAACCTGTACCGAGAAAGAGCCCCAGAGAACGGAAGAGCATAGGAAATGATATCGGCTGTAAGAACTAGAAAATCGGCTACCAAGAGTCATACCTTATAATATTTTCTGACACCAACAAGGCAATATCTCCCGAACATGAAACATTCGGGGAACTTTTCATCTATGTGTCAGAAGTAGAAAATATACTAGCTGGTCTTAATAATAAAACCTCCTCGGACCTAGACGGAATTCCCAATAAAGTACGAAGGAAATCCGGCGCAATTGTCGGCAAAAGCTTAACAATCATCTTCAACAATTGCATCAACAATGGTTACTTTCCCGAAAGATGGAAACGAGGCAACTTTATCCTTGTCCCTAAGCCAAACTGCGACGGAGACGTAAAAAACTTCAGGCCAATCTCTTTACTTTCCAATGTTGGGAAGATTCCGGAAATAATCAGCTTACGAAGCTTTAGAACATTTTCAATGAAGCTAATTCTGGAGTTTCAGTTCGGACTCCAACCCGAAAATTCCACAGAACATGCCATTATGCGCGCTAGACTTACAAAAAGCGTTTGACTCCATTTGGACTGAAAGGCTAAGATTCAAACTCATGTATTCCGACTGTTCCCTGGCCCTCACGCGTATCCTTGACAGCTTCCTTAAAAAATAGATATTTAACAAATGAAATATCACATCGAACTTCAACACGCATACCTTTCCTGTCTGGAGTCCCAAAAGGACCCATATTGGGACATCTCACATACCGCCGCTACGAACAGAATCCAAAACATCTCCAGTAACCTGAATATGATCATGTACGCGGATGATATCCTAGTTCTTGCCAGTCACACTCTTCCCATTTCTGCCAAGGAAACCGTGCAAAGAGAACTTGACATTATAGCACGCTATTTCAAAGGTTGGAGGCTCAAAATTAACACTGCTAAATCGGAAATAATATGCTTCCGTAACGCGTGTGGTAAAGGGCACAAACTAGCTATTCAGCAAAGCAAACTAATAAGGCGGTTGTCGACGGGGACACGGTGAACCCAAAAGATAACATCCTACAGCACTCATCAAGAGGCGTCTTCTTGATGGGCTGGGTCCCCCTACATTGGCCATAAGTCGACTCAGAGTCGATACTCCCGAAGCAGCTTTCTCAGCCGTTGCCCTGATTTGCTCAGAGAAACTCATCTTCGAGTCAATCAGTAGCCCCAGGTACTTCACCAATGGCTTCGATTCGTTTCGTAAGTCTCCAATACTGATCATCCTTACTCTAGGGATTCTCTTTTTTGTCAAGATGGCCACTTCGGTTTTCTACAGTGCTAAACTGAACCCGAAAGTAGTCATCCAGTCCCTCACTCGGCGCATTAGCATAGCTAGCCTAAGTTGCGCCTGCTCAACGGTGCGTCTAGTGACCAGAGCTGCAACATCATCCGCACAGCCGACCAAGCGCGACTCATCTGGCATCGAAAGTCTCAGTAGTCCGTTGTAAGACACATTCCACAGGTCCGGACCAAGGATAGATCCCTAGGCAACTGCGAGTTGGAAATCAAATAAGCGCATGTATTGGCCTGAATAGATTCGGTGCCAAAGCTACCAAGCATTGACAATGGATAAATCCATCATGTAAAAAAACTCTCTTGTACTACTGGCGAGAGCACAAATGAATTCTGTAATAGCCAAGCATTGTTTCAAGCAGGTCGACTCCACCCAAAAGTTGATTATAAACTTCGACGGCTTGGGAAGACGTTATATTTTTATATATTTTTTTTCTTGTTGAACATAACGATGTTTTTTTGTTGTCGGTTCCTTTTTCACATAGGCTGAAAGTAAATTGACATTCTTGGCGCCAAACCAGCAAACCAAACTCCGATGAACATCGTCTACGACTGCTACTTTTTGGGGTTTTGTAAAATAGTTTAACAAAACCCTACTAAAATCGCGTCCTGTTTGCACGTCTGTCCGTCCGTCTGTGTGTCACATCACTTTTTCTCGCAAACTAAATGAAGTAGAAACATAACATTTTGTAAGTAGGAGTAACTCCTTCTTCAAAGTTTTGTCACAAAAAAATTATAAGGCCACTGAAAAAAAAATGTAGGTAGTATGTGCATCAATTGAAAAGTATTAATGAGAGCTTTTCAAAACAGGTCTTAAAATGACAAGTTTTGCTTTGAGGCAAGCAGGAGGAGGAGAAATGTACGAACGTTTTGTGTCCTCCCATCTCTCGATTGGACACCTTTGACCTGAAAAATCTGAAAAAAATAAAAACATCAGAAGTCAAAATTCGATCAACTTTGTTAAGAATAGTACATTTTTTAAATTTTACATTTTTGCCTATAAAATCAAAATAGGACCCTTAAATTTTCCAAAAGCTACAATTTAAGTTTTCTAATAGCTACTGTATGTGTCCTGTAAATTTCACAATATTCGAACCATAAACAGCTAAGTTACAGCCGATTGAATATTTCACATTTAAAACAACATTAACACGTGATACTAGGAAGATGCACGTTTACAACGGACCTAGACACTACAAATGTGTAGGAATTTGCATAAAAATTTGAGAAATGGTTTGTAATAGTCAAAAAACTTGAAGCAAAATGGTGGCGGGTTTAAGAACATTATAACCAACATTTAATTTTTCAATCTCAACTTATGTATGTAAGTCAAGGTTTGATATGCTGCACACTTTGTTTGATTTACTAATTTTTTCACAAAACCCTTCTGCACAGAGCACTCTCCTGCTACTTAAACTTGTTCTTCTATGCAGCCTCGTCCTCGCTTTTTCAGAGGGCATATTTGAATTCGGCACTCGGTTCAGTCTTACAGTTCCTAAAGGTAGTATTCCCCTTTTATACAGATAAACTTGGTGCTGCGGGCTATTTAACCAGTTATTAAAACATTCCTTAATGTTTTCATGTTTCATTTGAACTAACACCAAGATCAGGCGCATCTGATGGATAAATGTCGCCTTGTTCCCCCGCAAAGATGTCAAAATCATAGCTGAAATCTGATACCCCGCTTAGAACTAGATTTGTTTGGTTTTGCGGGATTATACTGCTTCAATTTGCGACGGCATTTAGTGGGAATAACATGCTCGTCCACTGCCAAAAACTATTATTATTTTGGTACTAATAATAAGCGGTCACGAGTTTTGTCTAGTAGGGGCCGAATTTCGAATAATTTATCATGTCCATCTTTGTCATCTTTTGATAGCTTCGATCCTGTTGCACGTCATTACTTCATAAACCTGAGACTATCCTAAATGTTTCGACCAATATGTTCTCGCAGCGGGTAGTTTAATACAAGACATGAAGATCACGATACCGATAACTTGTTCTATTTCGTCTTTAGTTATTCTTGCTGGTTTGTTTACATTTTCTTGAATAGACTTCAGGTTAGACTGTTCAGTAATAAGTTCCATAATATCGGATGTGAATAAGAAACTAGAGACCTCTGCTGGGGAATTTAGCTACTTAATTAAATCCGGTCATTCTGAGTTACCTTTGAATTCAAAGTTGGTTCTGCCTTTTGCTAAATAATCGGGTACTTTGTAACCTTTTTCCCCTTAGCTTTAGTTGTAGATACACACTGTAAATTTATCAAACACACATTATCTTCGTAAGGCAATTCCCGATTCAGGAATGATAATACTCGTATGTGGTTTTTTAGGTTGTCGAATGGAGTTGAGTTCTAGATCATCATCACTGTTAGAAGAAATATCATCGTCGCTCAAGCTGCCATCACCACAAATGATATTGACATGCTTGGAATTGCCATAGAAATGCGCAGGATGCACTTCTGGATTAAACAAAAAAAAACCCTGAAAGCATACGAAGCCAAATATTGTATATATAGATGCATAGTACATTTTATTGTAACGCATATGAAGCCCTATATGCTAGATCGAAGAAAGTCATAAACAAATTCAAAAGAAGCAAGATATGGAAATAAACAAACTATGATCATATTTTACAATGCTTAGAGGATATAAAGATATTTTTTTATGCGTTTTACTTACTGTTTTGTATTTTATTTTGAATCACAAAAGTTACGCTTTATTTTTTGACACCGGTCAATCCAACGCATTGGATATACCCTAAAATATCACTGACAGATAAACCTGGCCACAAACATATAGAAAATGTGCCGTTTTACGATGAAATGCTTCTTTGAATGTAAGTTTTTTTAAGATTGGATTATCCATTAGGCTAAAAAAAAAATAATACAAAGTTCTGTATCCATATATGGCTGTGTATGTGGTAAGGGGTGATGAAAATATTGTTACATTTCTCTGTTCTTGTGATTGCGTTTTTTTCCTAGCACCGATTTCGATCAGCAGATTTCGAAACTCCCTGTGACTTCAATTCAAGATTTAGTTAAGATTATCGAACAATCAACTGATACAACTTTTAGAATGTTTCAATGTTAACAATTCGACTTTTATAATCGTACTGACTCAAATCATTAAATGAATCGCCTTTTAAAGACCAATATATTGTACTTCTCATATACCTGACTCAGCTATGGTTTCTAGCATGAGATTCTCATCATGACCAGAACTTCCGTTTCACTTTAGTTTCTTCAATACGATTTCCATTGAAATTGACATCTAAGCCGATTTGCAAATCAAAACTGTATTCAATCGGAACTGTATTGAATTGTAACGGTCGATCCACTCGATATATTGCAAGTCTAGCTTAAAGGAACCTCAATTGAATCAACTTCCAAGAACAATATCTGTCCTGAGAATTAACAAGTGTACGGTATGTGAAGCAGGCTTAGGAGCTTTGAAAAACTCCAAAGCGTAATACTTCGCTTTAAACTGTTGAAAACTGAATCCTTAAAATTTTGAAATTATAACTTTTCGCAAAATTTCCCAGTTATTCATTCTATAACAAATTTGCACTATAATGCTTGTAAATATAACATTTGATTGCACCAAATCAAACTTCAAAGCTCATTCACTGCACTTTGCATCTTTGTATCCCTTAATCCTGACTAAAAAATTCAAACGAAAAAATTTTTATTCTTTCAATCTATTACTCTTTATCTTCACTTTTCTCTCTTCCAGACAGCAACTTTACTTTTTTTAAACAATAGTTCTTCGTATTCGATTGGACTGTTTAGCAAACAAAACCTAAAGATAAATAAAACGATAAACTAAATCATTTTTTCGACTTACATACATTTTTATATACAAAATAACTGTTGTTTTGTAATCTTTTGAATATTTGATTGCCGGAATGATAATTGTGTGTTTGTAATTGTTCTTATTTTAATTTGTTTTAATTAAGTAAATACAAAATATTCGTGCATACATATGTGATTGATAATTAAGTATACATATATCAATCAGTTTACTATCTACATAAGTATTTGCTAAGATACACACGATGGCACCTTTTAAATTGAAATTTCGCATGGGCAGTTCCCGAAGTACTTCACAAGAAGTGGATCCTAGTGATCCGCAAGCCAGTCAATCACTATTGCATAATTCGAACCAAGGCATTGGAGCAAGCTGTTCAACTCTTGATTCAGTTGATTGTACAAGTTTGGGATCAACCACAAATGAGAAGAGATCCTTGCTGCCAAATGGAGCGACTAACGAAAGAATAGGTAAGTGAAATATTTCAGACTATTTTGTTTGATTGTGGTATTTTATTGTGATTTTTCGGTGTTTTAGTATATGATGCTTTGTGCGTTTTAGATTGATATGCATCTTGAAAAATTTAATATTATAATTAATTAAAATAAACAACAGGATACAGATAATTGCTGCTGATCTATAAAAATACTTTTATCAATTATGTTGGCTTGTTCGATAATTAATGTCGTTTTTTCATGTTTTTATTAACAACAAACATTAATCAATGATATATTGAAAATTTTGATGGATGACCTTTTGTCATCTTTCGGTAAGTCGAAAAATTCCACGTTCAAAGAAGCCTTGGTTTTGAGAATCGAAGAACTTCTTCTCCTTCGTAGCACCACAGCCCCTCTCGGGCCTTCGCTTCCTGCAAATAGCAATAGCTGTCATCGTCGACTGGGTTGGACCAGCGTTTCCCCGCTGATCTCCGGCCTTCAGTTCTCCCAACGAATACCTTTTTAGGTATCCCGTTTGTGTCTTGCCCATTGCAGCTCTCGCAATCTTACAATCGTTGAAACCTTGGGCTCGTCAAAAATGTTATACAGCTCATCGTTGTATCGAACTCGCCATTGCTCCCCGTCTAGTTTCGTTCCGATTATTCGCCTCAGGACCCGACGCTCAATATGTTTGCCTGTGGTGACAGTCGGGCGATCGCAGGACATCTTTTCGTGAGATTTAGCGACTTCAACCGTTTAGTGGATATAATGAATTTCACAACTCCTGTCAATCAAGCGATCACTTGAATTTTTACCTCCGTGAAGTTAGAACGCGTAATCATGTAACTTTCGACATGTTAATTTCAGTTCATATTTTTATTTACTAATAAAATTATTATTTATTTTTTAACTTGTTCTTTCCGTCTTGTATGGGAAACACGCATTGCATATAGCTAAAGCCCGCAGTGGTGGCCCTGAACGCGTAAAAAGGAAAAAGACGATATAAGATATAGTGACGCTAGGAAGTGCATAGTGACGCCAAGCACAAATAGTGACGCCATTTTTAATATTTTCACAAAAACTATTTAAACTTTAATAACGTCTACGCCTCCTGACACACCGAAACGGACAGGAGAAAGCCCCGCGCGATCGAAAATCCACATGCATTCCGTGAACAAAGTTACAATTCCGCCATTTATTAAAGATAATCCGGATTTGTGGTTCGTTCAAGTGGAAATAGCGTTTGAAATTTCCCATGTGATGTCGGATAAAGCTAAATTTCGATATGTCATAATAAACTTAGATGCTTCGGTTTTGCAAGCAGTTTCGGATATCGCTATTAATTCGCCCGAGCATGGAAAATATGACGCGATTAAAAGGAGAATTTTAGAATCTTTCGCGGAATCAAGTGAAGCGAAATTGCAACGCATGTTGCGTGGTGTTGACATTGGAGAAGAAAAACCGTCTCTTTTCTACGACTACGAAGTTTAGCCGGTGACCAATTCAACGACGCAGCTTTAAAGACATTATTCCTTGAACGAATGCCAGAGTACGTTTGCGGGATCCTAGTGGGCAGTGAGGTAACGGATATTGCCAAATTAGCGGCGCAGGCCGATAAAATAATGGAAATTTCGCGTCCATTGATATCGGCTACATCAACAACCGCATCGAATGAAAAAACGGCTATACAAATGGAAACGTTGCAAAAGGAAATCGAAAGGCTATCTCGCGAAACTCAGCATCTACGGTGTGGACGTTCACAGTCAAGATCTAAATTTAGATCATCTTCGCGAAACAAAAATATCGAGAAAAATGGTATATGTTTTTACCACTCCAGGCTTGGTGAGCGAGCAAGAAAATGTCGCGCGCCTTGCATCAAGCCAGAGCAGCAAAAAACTAGTTTTAACGGCATGCGAATCGGCATGAAAATCGGAATTAAAAAACTAGCCGTCCTTCGATTTACGACAAATAATCTGGATATAAATTCTTGATCGAAACGAGAGCGGAAATATCAGTCATACCCAGATCTTCGTGCAACAAGCAACATTTGAAACTCTACGCCGCAAACGGCTCAATTATAAAAACCTACAGATCAAAATTCATGACAGTGACAATTCGGAATCAGGCGCAAATTTACCTGGGCTTTGTAGTAGCTGACGTCACACAAGAAATCCTAGGAGCCGATTGTTCGCAGCATCACGGCCTGGTAATCGACTTAAAAGCTAGAAAACTATTGTATAAAAATACAAATTTAAAGCTTTTTGCATCAATAGCCGCAATGAAAGTGCTCGCAATCCACACGTATGACATAACTGATGAATATCATCAACTTTTGGCAGAGTATGACCAAATAACACAGTTTAATGTGCAAAAAGCTGTGCTGCATTCAATCCAGCACCACACTATAACACAAGGTGCACCGGTCGCAGAACGTGCTCGAAGGCTATCTGGGGAGAAAGAAGCTTAAAGTTGCGAGAAGGGAGTTTAAATTTATGTTGGAAAGGAACATCTGCCAACCATCTGACAGTGATTGGGCCTCGCCCTTCTATCTAGCCCGGAAGAAAACAGGCAAACAGTGGCCTTGCGGGGATTTTCATCATCTGAATAGTATCACCATAGTATCACCATACCTGACCCATACCCTATTCCCCATTCGAGCGATTTTACGACCCAGTTAGCAGGCTGTAAGATTTTTTCAACACTGGATCTCAATCAGGCCTATCATCAAATCCCCATTGCTCCTAAGGATCGTAAAAAACAGCCGTCATCACCCCGTTTGGGCTATTTGAATTCAAAGTCATGACTTACGGCCTCTGTAATGCGGCGCAAACGTTTCAGCATTTAATGGATACTGTTCTTCGTGGATTGGTTTTTCGCCACTGTTACATAGACGACATTTTCATCTCCTCCAAATTCTCAGAAATATCGCAATCATTTAAAAGCCGTTTTAAAACGCCTCCAAAAATATGGTTTAAGCATTAATGTGGCAAAATGCGTTTTTGGACAGAAAGAGCTTCGATATTTAGGATTCAATTTCAACGCACAAGCCATAAAACCTCCACAGGACAGAATTAAAGCTCGAACTAAACTCGAAAAACCAAAAACTGTCACTTTATTGGCACAATCAACTTCTACCGAAACTGTCTCCCGCATGCGCGCAAGCGTGACAAACGGCCAGTAATATGGACCCCGGAAGCGAAAAATGCATTTGAAAACTGCAAAGATATGGTGGCAAATGCAGTTTTACTTGCGCATCCTAACGGAAATGTTCCACATACTGTTTATTGCGATGCCTCAGACGTAGCTATTGGAGCAGTTTTGGGGCAGGAAGTCAACGGAAAATTAATGCCACTAGGCCTCTTTTCACGTAAATTAGACCAAACGCAAAAGTGATATAGCGCATACGACCGCGAACTTCTTGCGGTGTATCAAGCAGTTAAATTTTTTCATCATTTCGTGGAAGGTCGTAACTTAACAATTTTCACCAACCATAAGTCGCTTACTTATGCGTTTCTACAAAAATCGGACAAAGTTTCACCTCGTCAACTGCGACAATTAGATTTCATAGAACAATATACAACGAAATTGTTGCATGTTAAGGGCAAAAATAACATCGACAAAATAACTATGCCGTCGACGATCGATTGGCAAGAACTCGTAGATCAGCTAGCTACTGACGTAGAACTGCAGTATATTTTAAAAGAGCCAACATCTGTGAAGGCGGTCTTATCCCTCGACCCTTCATCGAGTGGAATTTGCCAGAAGGCGTCTTTTAGGCCGAGACTGGTAATATAATTGGCTTTCGGCAGTCTCCCTAGTATTCCATCGATGATTGGAAGAGGGTACGCGTCCTTGATGGTGACCGCATTTACCTTACGGGCATCTAGAAAAAGGCGGACTTTGCCTGGCTTCACCACCAAGGTTACCGGTGATGACCAGGCACTTTGGGACTCCTCTATGACCCCCAACTCGAGCATCCTATACAGCTCCGCATACACCAATTTCTCCATGGCCGGTGAGATGGCATAGTGTCTCTGCTTAATCGGCTTACTGTCGCCAACGTCGATGTCGTGTGAGACTAGGGTGGTGCGGCCAAGGCCTTGGGTAGCGTAAGATGGAAAAGCAGCGTTGGATGCTTCCAGGCGTTGCCGTTGGTTAGAAGTCAGTTCATGCCTATCGGGAACAGAAGTGAGTTCGTTGACATATCTGGTATTTAAAGACAAATCTGTGAATAAATTGCAGGCCAGTCCAAAGCGAAGGACGAAATCGACGCCAAGGTACACATTCTGAGTCAAAGACGGGATAAGGTAGAAAGTAATATCCTTCGTCTGACCCCTGAACGTCACGGGTGTGGTTAGTTTACCTCGTATAGGGTGTTTGGTGCCATCAGCTGTACTGATTTCAGTGCGCCAGGATTTAATCAAGGTCGGATATTCTTGGAGCACCTTCGAGCCAAAGCTCGAGGCAAGACAACTGATACTGGCACCCGTGTCGATCAATGCAAACACGGTTTCGCCCAACACTTCAATTGGATGATAAGGTCTGATCTCATTCTCAGCAACCTCCGAGATGTTAAAAGAGTTTAGGGTTTGACGGCAGGTGCGCACTCTCTTGCGGAAATTCCGCCAACGATGGGTTGACCATTTTGTCTTGCGCGGGGTTGGAAGTGACTTCTTCGGAAGCAAATATTCGCTCTCGAGCCACCCGATATTCCTGCAGTCGAACATGATAAGGTTTTAGAGTGCGTATTTGAGGCTGCCGGGGTTCTTCTGGCAGTGACTCTGGTGGTCGCTTTAATATTGTCGTTGGCGAGGTCTCCGGAAGAGAGTGTACATTCGCAGTCATAGTGGTCATGGCTGGTGGGTTAACGTCAGGTTTGTTGGGGGGGTGAGCAGCTGGCTGAGGAGCTATTGCGGGGGCTCCGAGTACCGCTGAGGTGGTCGGGTACTCTTTCGGCCGTTTTTTTGCGCGGCACATTCAGGGCAATCCGGGAAGTAAGTGTCCGGCTTGCCGCAACCGTAGCAGAAAACCTTACGCTCTGCTCGACATGAAATGAACCGATGTCCGGTTTGATTGCAATTCCAGCAGGTCGTTAGGCTTCCCACCGCTGCTACAGTAAGTTGGTCCCGGTCCATATCTTCCTCCAGATCCATGGTGGTATAATCTGGGGCCAATTCCGCGATCCCTCGCCGAGGACCCGTCCTAGCTAGTAAGGAGGGCCGGTCCCGGAGGTCTTCCGCAAACCCTTCCAGGCGACGCACAGTCCTCAGCAGTGCCTCCATACTCTGCGGATCGGAGTTCACGATATGACGACGAAGCTCCGGCCTTAGATTGCGCTTTAGCAACCGCAACAATTGGGTAGAAGACATCGGCTCTGACAACTGGTCATTCAGCCGAAGGATATCGGCTCGATATTGATGGAAAGACTCGTCCTGACGCTGCCATCTAGCATGAATCTTGTCCAATACCAATTCGTCCATATCTACCGTAGGGTACTCCATGCGAAGTACCTCCTTCAACCGTGACCAGCGTATTGATGGTGGGGCCGAATGTACTCGCCAATATGACTCAAGTGCTGCTTCCCTAAGCAGCATTGGCAAATGTCCTGCCAGCGCCGTGTGGTCTCCTGCTAGCATTTGCTCAATCACCGACTCCACCCGACCAATGAAAACTTCCACAGTTATGGTGTTGGGTTCCCCACTGAAATGCAGATTCCAGCCCTGGATGATGCTGGGGATCTGCGGCCTCAGCCGATACGTAGCGTGTGGATGGATGCGTTGGTCCGGCGGAATCACTGGAGCCTGAGTTGGTGGCGGTCCTTGGCTCAGTCGGGGCTGGTACACTGGAGACAACGGATCCATTGCCGCACCGGGCCGGATTCGTTCGTGATCGCGCCGCGAGTCTAACGGAAAATCCCATGGATTAAGGTCCGAATCCCACGTCGGAGGCGTTCTTGGCCGAGGTGGTACTGGATTCTCCTTCTGGTTTTCCAGCGAGGCTACCCGGGTGGTCAGGTCCTGCATGAGCGCCATTAAATCCTGTAGGACTGTCGCCTCCACAGCCATGGTGGGTCTCGGCCCTTCCGCAGGTGGCACTGCTTCGGCTCGGTAGTCTTCCTCTCGTGCACCCATTGTCGTGGATGGAAGGGGTCCGCTTTTGGGCACTGTTCCACTTGCGCTAGAGGACTGAGGTCGTTCTGTTGCTGGCTGGGTGGTTTCTAGAGGCTGACGACAGAGCGGGCACGTGGATGAGGTTTGCCGCAGTTGGACCAAACACAGCTGGTGTAGCCTGTGTCCGCAGTGCAACCTCTGACTGGTGAGTTCATCCATGTCCTCATGACATATGGAGCACAAGAGCGCTGGTCCGGCATCTGACCTCAACTTCCTCCTCTCTGGAGTTCTTCTGGTGGGCATTCCTGTAACAATGGTGATTAGCAAAAAAAAAAACAGAACTATAAATATATAAAGAAAAAAAAATATATCGAAATAAATATATGTATATATATATATATATATATATATATATATATATATATATATATATATATATATATATATATATATATATATATATATATATAGATAAGAAAAAATATGAAAACAAATGTAAAATATAAAATTCTTGAAGTGGCCGTCAGTGGCGAACTAATGACACGATCTATCAACAAAAAAAATTTGGGGTGTATCATGAGAATTCGGTCTCTCCATTCCGTTCCTTCTTCCCAAGCAAGGACACCAATGGCACATTCCTTCTGTAGCATTTCAGGGACAACTCTCTTGCGGCACGATGAGAATCAGGGTTCAGAAGTGCTCCCTCATCCGCAAATTTTTACAAGTTACAACTTGTCAGCCCAGGGTTGAATTCTGATCCACAAGCAGCGCGTGTCTTGTCATGGATAGTCATGGATTAGCTGATCAGCCAATCACATGAAATCAAGATCCATGTAATTTAAGACACTCAGGCACCGCTGGTTTGGGGAGCGGATCAGAATCCTCCGCAAAATGGATGTTGAGATAATAACTTCCGAACACAAATAGGTACTCTAATATCATTTGGCCTTACGAGTCATACAGTGGTGGTAAGTAGTAAGTGTAATTCAAAAGCAGGACCAAACGATATTGATGTCCAAAGACAACACACGTCCGGAAGTTATTAAAGTTGCTGGGGCACGGTTAGTGCAAAAACCCTCGGGAGTTACCTACCCGCCAATAATATTGACACCTTGTGGGGACACCTAGAGACGATGGACTGTCTCGTGCTCACGACTGATGATACAGCCGGGCATTTCGGGGCCCCACGTTGGGCGCCATTTGTAGTGATTATATAAGTTTCCAAGTCCGCAAAGGACTGCAGCGATGTTCTGCTGCCTCGGCAGAAGAAGATGAAAATATCTGCCGAGAATGTCCTCGTGCTGGGGAAATGAACCCGCTCCACGACACCGCAATGCTAGCCTGCCAGCGCATTCACGCGTCCCCAGACGAGGGCATTCTCGGCAGATATTTTCATCTTCTTCTGCCGAGGCAGCAGAACATCGCTGCAGTCCTTTACGAACTTGGAAACTTATATAATCACTACACATCTTCATCATTGCGACTAACCCCCGTGTGGATTGGAAATTGTGTAACGCCTGTCTACTGTGACGTATCTGCAGGTGCTACTTGCATCTTCATTCCAAGAATGATGAGCAGGAAAATTTATGAATTATTCCACCTGATGTCACATTCCAGTGAAAGAGCGACAAAACGGATAATCAGCAATTAATACGTGTATCCTAGAATGAATATGGACATTCAAATGTGGGCAAGAAATTGTCTGGAATGTGTAGCAACCACGGAAGTCACCGCAGTTGCAGACATTAAGAATTAGCAGAGGGGTGTGTAGCCCGGGGTGGCATACTGAGGCCGGCTAGCGCTCAGTCGTGTCGTGGGTCTTCCGGGTCACCCTCTGCTCGTGCTGAGCCACCTTACATATAAATACTAGCACATAGGGAAAAGGACGGGAAAGGGGAGGTCATTCTGAGAAATGAAAAATATGGCTTTTACTGTAACATGGCCGTTTTTTTTTATTCACAAAGAAATAAACAAATTTATATCACAATAAAATTAGCAAATTATCAATTTCAATAAAAACAAGAAAAAACAAAGGACCCCTTTAAGATTTAATGTACGGAAGAAAATAATCCACTATAATCTTTTATATGAAGGAAAAACACAAGGAAAAAAAAACGAGCTTGATGATGAAATGTTGTTAATATAATAGGAAAATAAGCCAAATAAATACTCACACTACTCCTCGTTGATCTCCGAGCGCTCGGCGATGACAAAAAAAGAGTGTGGGGCCACTGAAAATTTAACTTTAAATTAACTCGAAAATTCAAACATTACTAGAAAATCAAGGAGCCCCCTTATCGCCCTCTCCGACCCGTCGTTCTGGCTTACTTGCAGAAACGAAAACTTTACTTCTGGAACCTAGCTTTCTTCGAAGTCCAACAAAACAAAGTTTTTTTTTCTTGCTTTTCTGTTTTTTTTCTTTTTTTTTTTTTTTGGAGAAAGAATCACTCTCGACACTTAATTTTTATTTCAACTAATTTGACTTCAAAATCGCACCAACTTTAATCCCGGAGGCCAAAAGCCAAAAATTCTTTTCACTCACTAATATTTCCACATGGATCATAAATTATTCCACAACGAATGTAATTTATTTTGCCCTGCCTCACACCAAAACTTTCGCCACTCAACTTCACAACTAAATTATTTCTATTCCTTCTTCCGTCACAAAAGAATTAATCCCCGTTCACTTCAAATTCAGATCTCTGTATTTATTGTAACTTCTGCTGAAATTCTCAAATCCAAAAATTCACTTCACTTCACTCATAGCAATTACTCTTTTATATTTTTTTCCCAAATATTCACTTCCTTTTTTTTCCCAATCTTAAAAAAAAACCTCCAAAAATCAACTTTACGCGCACATAAAAACACCTTTCTCTTCTCCAAATTCAAAAACTCACTCCCCAATCCCAACCCTTTCTTTCACATTCCACCTTTCTCCCATCTGATCCCGCCAATCCAATTCTTTTTCCAATTACCGCTGCCACATCTGGGTAACGTAATCGAAGTTCATTACACTACGATTCCGCTACCCACACATCTTTTGGTCCGTATCGACAATCACAGTAGTTTCCATTGACTTGCATATATGGCAATTTACATCCCCAAGAATCGCTTGATTGAATGTAAAGTGTCACATATACGAGTACATTACGAAAACTATTGATTTTGCCGATACCCCAAAAAAGAGTGCTTCCGTGCGCCCGGGGGAACTTGAACTCAGGGTTCCAGCAGTCGCACGGTCGAAACTCGCGACGTATCCAATGGAGCTATGCCTTATCGATCTCCCATTCATCAGATAAGCAACTTCAACGATTATCTGGGCATGAGAATTTTGTTAGTAGGGAAACGTGAATTAATTTTCGTTAGTAAGCAAAATAAAATTTGTTAATGGGAACTAGAGAATAGAATTTGTTAGTATGAAGGAAGGAATTAGGTTTTGTTAGGAAGAATGAATAGAATGAAATTTTGTTAGTGGGAATTAATGTAGGGAGTGTTGTTAGTGGGAAAATTGAAATTATTAGTAGGTATTATTTTTTTTTGTAGTTGTTAATAAGGAAAAAGGGTAGTATTGTGATGATGGGGGAGTAAAAATTAAAGGGAAAATGGAAACATGAAAAAAAAAATAAATAAATTTATGGAGGAAAAGGTAGGAATGCCCAAAGGAAAGGGACAATGTTACGGCGGCAATTTGAAGTTGCGAATGGGAGGAAGTTGGTACGCCGGAATTCGCAACAATCGTGGGGACGACCCAGACCCTGAGTGTCTCATTCAGCCGGGCAAAGAAAGAATGTCGGCAGAGGTAACCGGAAAAAAAACAAAAAAAGTAGACATTCACTGGACTTCACACCATGGAAATATTCTGTCTGGTTTCTGTTTAGGTGATTGGCGAGCCCCAGTATCCGTCACTTAACTCGCTCCTCCCGGCAGACAATGCTCCATCCGAATCATTGTGCACCTCATTCAACAGTACGATTTCACCACTGTAATGAGTATCGACCGTGCAATGAGCAGTACCCGAATAATGACGTTTAGAAATCGGGATGCTTTTGCTCAGCTTCACCTTATCGATGGACGATAGGTGGTGGTCAACAACTTCGGATGGGTCACCGGCCGCAAGAGAAGAACGACTCAAGGGGACTGAAGTAGACATAAAAGATTCTGCAGACAGGGGCAATACAACTGGCGCGATGTTAAAAGCGTCCCAAAAATCAATCCCGAGATAAATAGAATACGTTAATGCCGGAACAATCAAAAACCGAATCAACCGAGTTCGATTATTGAATTGAACCAATGCAGTAACGTATCCCAACACGTCAGCCCTATGACCTGATGCCGTTTTGACATCGGCATGCATCGAATGAAGATACAAACCAAGGTCCCGGACGAGGTCAAGGGCTCCCGCTCCCAGGATGCTAACGCTTGCACCACTGTCTAACAGACCTTTCAATTTGCGTCCCTTAATGCTGATCTCAGCATAAGGCCGCTTGTCTTCGTGCGATGCCACGATTGACTCAATGCACGCTCGCTTGAGAAACCGTCGCGTGACAAAATATTTCCATGATCTGTGGAATCGTGACTTCGATCCTCGCCGCTTGCGGTTAGGCTTGCAGTCAGAATCAAAGTCACAAGCCACGTCCAGGGAATTGCTTTGGTGAAATTGGACCTCAGGCAGCGACGTCTGTGTAGAAACATCTACAGACCTCGGTGACTGAATTCCAATTCCCCGAGAAAATGATTGCAGGGGAATAGTAGGATGCGCTTCAGCAGGGAGGGCACCGGACCGGAGACATGAATCATAACCAGCCGAAAATTCGTCATGCAGTTGCACAGAATTGACTTCACATGTCTGAACTGGATATCGAAGGTTATCCATTTCCAGCCGTTGCCATGTGATTTCAATTCGGCGACACATCCTGACGAGATCTCGGGTGGTTGAGAACTCATGTCCAGCCAGATGCTCCTGCAATCGGAGATTCATGTTCTTAAAGACTAGTTCTCGCAGATCCGTGTACCTCATCGGAGTCCTGAGTTGGAGAGACATCGCTTCAATGGATTCAGAGAACTCTATGAACGGCTCATGAGATCTCTGCTTGCGGGCGAACATATTTTCCCAAATATGTGCATCATCAAGCCGAGATCCAAATCGTTCAATGAGTTCACATTTCAGCTGACTCCAACTCAAGTCTCCATACAGTTCACGCATCTGCCAGTACCAGTTTTTGGCAGATCCTTGCAGGAGAATATGTAAGGTCGACACCAATTCACGCTCCGAAATACCGTAGCTTTGAGCCAAGGTGCTAACACGGAACATAAACTGGCGAGCATCCATTCCACCTGAGCCTCCATCAAACTTGAATCCCCATTTATGCATGGGAATAAAAGTTTCATCCGATTCAGATGTCTGGCCATTATCCCGAAACGGATGCTGTGAATGAGATTCTGGCAAATCCTGAGAAGAACGCGGTGAAGGGCAAGCGAAGTAATCATACGGCGTGTGCGGAAACATGATGAAAATTAAAAATGATAAAAAACCACAGATCATCTAAACAATTTAGAAATATAAAAATCTATGAACAGACGGACAACACCGACAATTTGAATAAAATAAATAATTTTATAAATCACAGACGGACGAACAAACGATTCTTTAAAAACAAATTAAAATTTGAATCCCAGACGGACAAACGGACAAGTAAATAAATATATAAAATTTTAAAAATTTTAAAATCTTACTAGCTAAAATAAAAACTGAAATTCTCTATAATATACAATACTTGTTTCTTAACCCTAACCAAAACCTAACTGATAAACCTAAACTAAACTCAATAATCAAACCCAACCTAAAATCACTCAAATCCAAAATAAACTAAAACAAACTCAATCATTAAAATTAAAAGAAATTATTCTAAACTAACAACCGTAAAATCAATAATCTAAATCATAAACCCTAATTAAACTCAATAATCTATAACTAAACTACCTAAATCCAATGACTTTAAAACTAAACAAGCAACCTAACGGTAATTACTACACAATCAATAATGCGATGGCGAAATAAAAGAAAATATATGATTAGAAGTGAAATTAGTGCAGGCGAGTGTAAATGAACTAAATATAACAATTTACTTGCGCTATCATTTCTCAAAATGAATCTCCCCATTGATGGAAAAGGAAAAGAACAGGTAATTATATGGGATGGTGATTAAAATTTAGACATAACACGAAGCAGACAAACCACAACAGTGCCTGGTATAACAATGGAATTTGTAGGCGGACTCCGCTCCAATTGTCGCCTCAAAAGCTGACTACGAGACCATTATGAAATACTACGGACTTCATAATGGCTCGGACAAGAGCCGCACATATCCCAAAGCTACCACCAGATAGATGATGGAAGGGCCGAAAGCGTTGGCTAATTCCAAGAGATGGATCTAAGTCCAACTATCCCGTGCAGGGAGATATAGCCAACGACTCAAAATTCGGTTGATCCCAACCAACATCCACACTGCTAAAGCATGCCCACTATCATAGCCGGTGGAGACTATCAAACACAAAACAGCACGGTAGGCGCCACTGCAACTGGGGCGAACCCCGTGAACAAAAATCAATAATTTAATACCAAAACTGAAAATTTTAAACCTATTACTCAACCAATCATGAAAAAAATTCTAACAAAGACAAAAAAAAATTATTTCCCTGAAATGCTCAGACCACTATTCAAGTCAGGCACTCCAGGTACTCAAGCCCAACAAACCAAAAATTGTAAAATTTAAACTATAATTAAAAACTGATAAAATCAACTAAAACTGTTTGGGCGCCATATGTAGCAACCACGGAAGTCACCGCAGTTGCAGACATTAAGAATTAGCAGAGGGGTGTGTAGCCCGGGGTGGCATACTGAGGCCGGCTAGCGCTCAGTCGTGTCGTGGGTCTTCCGGGTCACCCTCTGCTCGTGCTGAGCCACCTTACATATAAATACTAGCACATAGGGAAAAGGACGGGAAAGGGGAGGTCATTCTGAGAAATGAAAAATATGGCTTTTACTGTAACATGGCCGTTTTTTTTTATTCACAAAGAAATAAACAAATTTATATCACAATAAAATTAGCAAATTATCAATTTCAATAAAAACAAGAAAAAACAAAGGACCCCTTTAAGATTTAATGTACGGAAGAAAATAATCCACTATAATCTTTTATATGAAGGAAAAACACAAGGAAAAAAAAACGAGCTTGATGATGAAATGTTGTTAATATAATAGGAAAATAAGCCAAATAAATACTCACACTACTCCTCGTTGATCTCCGAGCGCTCGGCGATGACAAAAAAAGAGTGTGGGGCCACTGAAAATTTAACTTTAAATTAACTCGAAAATTCAAACATTACTAGAAAATCAAGGAGCCCCCTTATCGCCCTCTCCGACCCGTCGTTCTGGCTTACTTGCAGAAACGAAAACTTTACTTCTGGAACCTAGCTTTCTTCGAAGTCCAACAAAACAAAGTTTTTTTTTCTTGCTTTTCTGTTTTTTTTCTTTTTTTTTTTTTTGGAGAAAGAATCACTCTCGACACTTAATTTTTATTTCAACTAATTTGACTTCAAAATCGCACCAACTTTAATCCCGGAGGCCAAAAGCCAAAAATTCTTTTCACTCACTAATATTTCCACATGGATCATAAATTATTCCACAACGAATGTAATTTATTTTGCCCTGCCTCACACCAAAACTTTCGCCACTCAACTTCACAACTAAATTATTTCTATTCCTTCTTCCGTCACAAAAGAATTAATCCCCGTTCACTTCAAATTCAGATCTCTGTATTTATTGTAACTTCTGCTGAAATTCTCAAATCCAAAAATTCACTTCACTTCACTCATAGCAATTACTCTTTTATATTTTTTTCCCAAATATTCACTTCCTTTTTTTTTTCCCAATCTTAAAAAAAAACCTCCAAAAATCAACTTTACGCGCACATAAAAACACCTTTCTCTTCTCCAAATTCAAAAACTCACTCCCCAATCCCAACCCTTTCTTTCACATTCCACCTTTCTCCCATCTGATCCCGCCAATCCAATTCTTTTTCCAATTACCGCTGCCACATCTGGGTAACGTAATCGAAGTTCATTACACTACGATTCCGCTACCCACACATCTTTTGGTCCGTATCGACAATCACAGTAGTTTCCATTGACTTGCATATATGGCAATTTACATCCCCAAGAATCGCTTGATTGAATGTAAAGTGTCACATATACGAGTACATTACGAAAACTATTGATTTTGCCGATACCCCAAAAAAGAGTGCTTCCGTGCGCCCGGGGGAACTTGAACTCAGGGTTCCAGCAGTCGCACGGTCGAAACTCGCGACGTATCCAATGGAGCTATGCCTTATCGATCTCCCATTCATCAGATAAGCAACTTCAACGATTATCTGGGCATGAGAATTTTGTTAGTAGGGAAACGTGAATTAATTTTCGTTAGTAAGCAAAATAAAATTTGTTAATGGGAACTAGAGAATAGAATTTGTTAGTATGAAGGAAGGAATTAGGTTTTGTTAGGAAGAATGAATAGAATGAAATTTTGTTAGTGGGAATTAATGTAGGGAGTGTTGTTAGTGGGAAAATTGAAATTATTAGTAGGTATTATTTTTTTTTGTAGTTGTTAATAAGGAAAAAGGGTAGTATTGTGATGATGGGGGAGTAAAAATTAAAGGGAAAATGGAAACATGAAAAAAAAAATAAATAAATTTATGGAGGAAAAGGTAGGAATGCCCAAAGGAAAGGGACAATGTTACGGCGGCAATTTGAAGTTGCGAATGGGAGGAAGTTGGTACGCCGGAATTCGCAACAAATGTCAAAGAAGTAAAGTTGGGCACCACGTCAAAAATGTTCCTGAGTCGATTGCAATTCTTTCGAACCGATTCCGACATGTACATTTGGACATAATCATTATGCCGCCATCAAAAGGCTTACAGTGACTGATCGGTTTACCCGTTGGCCTGAGGCAATACCGATCATTGATTTGAGCGCTGATACAATTGCAACTGCATTCTTTCAGCAATGGAGCAATGGAGATTTGGAGCACCAGGAACGGTAACAACTTTCCGATTCATTTTCAACTTTTCGATTCATTTATAACTTTTCGATTCATTTACCAAATTGATTGATTGCACCAGGAACAAGACAACAGCATAACACCCGGCATCTAATTGATTTATTGAACGATGAAATCGGTCTTTAAAAGCATCCATAACGTGTCATCAGAATAGAGAATAGGTTGATGTTCTTACATTCGTCCTTTTAGAATTGAGGACCAGTTTTAAACCTGTTATTGATGCAACAGCTGCCGAACTTGTTTATGGGACAACATTGCAAATCCTTGGTGAGATTTTTTTCGACGATCTTGATGACCCTTCATTAGATCCAGCAATATTCGCAAGGAAATTCAAGCTTTTAATGAAAGAAATCAAGCTAACTCCTACAATTCACCATAGCCATCCAAAAGCTTTTGCCTTCAAGGATCTGGAAACTTGTAGCAACGTTTTCGTTCGAGGTGATTCGACTAAAAATCCATGCCAACAACCATACGTTGGCTCTTTTGAAGTAGAAGAAAGACTGTCAGATCGGATTTTTCGCATCAAGAGGAATGGAAAGTCGGAAACAATTTCCACCGAGAATGTTAAGCCGGCATGTAATGAAAGACGTGCAATTGCTACCGAAAATAAGGAATCAGCACCATCCGCACCAACAGCAACATCATTTGCAAATACCCCCAAGCCGATTCGAACATATCCACGCATTAAAAATGTCAGATCCGCAACTCAACAAACTCCTAAACAGACTTCGTCTGCCTGTCAAAAATCAAGTTAGCTGAGTTACTTGGGGGAGGATATTATGGCGACACTTGAGCGATTGAGCGCAACTGTTGGTGAGATGTAGCGTCTTCAATCGCTTAGTGGATATAACGAATTTCACAACTGCTGTCAATCAAGCGATCACATGAATTTTAACATCCGTAAAGTTAAAACGCGTAATCAGTTTTGACATGTTAATTTCAGTTCCTATTTTTGTTTGCTAATAAAGCTATTATTTATTTTTTAACTTTTTTTTTCCGTCTTGCATGGGGAACGCGCATCGCGTATAGCTAAACCCCTCATGCGCATACTTGGTTTAGGGTCCATGTTATAGACCCATAGCCTTACACGGGTCTTACCACAGATTTGTATACTTGGAGCTATGTTTTCAAGATAGTCAAAACTGAATAAAATATTTTATTGCGAGCTGTATTCTTTGGCGTACTTTGTCTCTTTCATTAGTGCTTCTCGTTATCTTGATTATCTTGGCGCATGAATACACGAATTTGCCAATATTCACCAAGTTTGATATTTTGTATATTTGTGGTATTTTTTCTAGACAGCGTCAGGAACTTTGTTTTATTCTCTTAGATTTGGAGCCTTACTAGTTTTGCTTTGCTGTCGAGTTTCAGGAAGAGTTCTTTGTCGGTTGTTAATGACCTTGACAGAATTTTGATGTGGTCTGCATAGGCTACCATTTGGCTCGAATTGTATAGTACAGGTACCCCTCCTACAACACGGTTTTACTCTTACACGAAATGAAAATTGATACCTTCCTCGTATTAAAAGCAGCAAAGTAACAAGAATCTTCGCATAAAAACCAAACGGTGGACCCCATGTCCTCAACAGCAGGTACCAGTAATTTTCTTTGAAATTAGTATTAGGGAGCGTGCAGGAAATCAAATTAGGCATGTGCATATTGGGTTATAATAGAAAATTTCCTTATCCTTTTTTTTGTGTTATCCTTTTTTGTGAATACAAATCACAAATGTGTTTTTCCTATTGAACTTGAGATCATTTTGCGTTTTGTTCAGTAGAAGTTTACCTAGTTGCTAGAAAACGTTTTTGGAGGAAGTTTGTGAAGTATTTTTACATGAAAAACGTTTTTTTTATTTCTCTAAATGTGTTGTTATTGATAGTGTTGCAATAAGAATTGTTCCAATTTATTGGTAAATGTTACTGAGTAAGGAGTTTTCCTGTAGGCTTAATTTTGATAAAATACCTTTCAGTCCTCAGTCATGTCTGATAAAGGTAAAAAAAACAACGCTGAAGAGGAAATTCATATCTCTGGAAGTGAAAGTGCAAATTTTTGACCGTCTTTCAAAAGGGGACAAGCATCGCACATCGCAAGAGTACTTAATTTAATAGAGGCTACCATTCGAACCATAAAGAAAAGTGAATAATAAATTAGGAGTGCAGTTGCTGTAGGATCTTCAATATCAGCGAGAAAATGGAAACAGCCTTAAACATTTGGATTGGCGATAATTGTAAAAAAAAAGATTCCATTGGGTGTAACATAATTCAACAGAAAGCGATAGCTATATATCAACATCTGAAAGAGAATGGAGAACCCTCGCTTAACACAGACTTCGTTGCGAGTTAGGGTTGGTTCGAGAAATATAAGAAACGGTTTTCACTTCACAACATAAAAATACAAGGTGAAACTGCATATGCTCAGCATGAAGCTACAAAATTATATCCAGCGAAATTACAAAAAATTATTCAAGAGTACGGATACAGAGCACATCAAGTATTCAATACGGATTAAATAGGGCTTTATTGGAAAAAAATTGCCGAATAGAACTTTCATTTCAAAAAATTAAAAAAACTGCGCCTGGATTTAAAGTGTGAAAACATCGAGCTACATTGCTTTTATGCAGCCATGCGTCAGGAGACTTTGTCACAAAAACCATGCTAATTTATAAATCATTAAACCCTCGTGTACTTAAAAGTGTAAACAAAAATACTTCACCATTATATTGGAAATCAAATTCAAAAGCTTGGGTAACTGGAAATTTATTTCAAGATTGGTTTCAAAATAGTTTTGTAACAGAGGTTGAAAATTATTTGAAGCAAAAAAAATTGGACTGCAAGATGCTTTTATTAATCGATAATGCACCAGGTCACCCACAGGATGTATGATACATCATCTTAATGTGCGAGTAGAGTTTCTACCTCCAAACACTACTAAAACCGTTAGATCAAGACATAATTTATACCTTTAAAGCTTATTACATTAGAAGATCATTACAATGGATTGTAGAGAATACAGATTCAAATGCTTTAGATGTAAAGGAAGCTTGGAAGCAATTTTCGATTAAGAACTGGTGTAGAAACAATTTCTTTGTCGTTAAAAGAACTGAAACTATCAACATTAAGCGCGCGCTGGAAAAATATGTGGCCAGCTGCAGGTGAAATGGAAAATCAAGTGAAAAAGGCGGCATAGCAAAACTTGCTAGATCAATTGTAGTCCGCGTGGCGCAGTGGTTAGCGCACTAAGCCCGTAAGTCGAAGGTCTCTGGTTTGAGTTTCATTGGCGTCAACGAGTTTTAGTTCGAGTGATTCTTCGGGCGGATTATAAGCCCGTTCAGTTATGATACGTGCTGGTTCAAAATCAGAACGTATTACAGCTGGGTGGACGGACACACAGCCATAGCGTGATAATGATCATGTCACCTTGTGTGGAGTGCCGATACATTCGATCATGACAATGAGATACTCTAGCTATCTCTAAGCGAAGGCCCAAAAGGGCTGCAGTGCTACGAAAAGAAAGAAAAGAAAAGATCAATCGGAGAAGAAGGATTTGTAGATATGGCAGTTGAACATGTTCAAGAATTGTTAGTCAAGATGAAATAACCGAAGCAGATTTAGTCCAAATGGTATCCGAAGTAAAACCAATTGATTCCGAAAATGATGACTCTGAAGAAGAATGTGAAATTAAGAATTTTACGATAAAACAATTACAGGAAGGTCTTTGGATAGCAAAAAAACTGGAATTATTTTTCTTAAATTTGGACCCTTCTCCAGAAAGAAGTTCACTGTTCCAAAGCTAGCTAAAAAATTGCTTATCACCATATAGCGCAAATTACAACGACCTTGTAAGTGCAAGTAAACAAACCAAAGTTACAGATTTTTTCAAAAAGGCAGGAGTTACTCGACATTAAAGAGAAAGCTCTAAAATAACAGAAAATATTTATCGCCAAACAAACGGTCTCGATCCATAGTGCTAAGCAGCGATGATGATTAAAGTCAATCAAGTAATGCTTTTGTTTTGTTTGCTAATATGTTTTTGTTTGCATTGTTATGTGATTTATTTGGAGTTGAAAAATAAAATTTGAAATAAAATAAAGGAATCTTTCTATAACCTACTAGAACATTGCTCTCATTTTACGCTGGCTTCTAGTCTCGTATAACACGGTTTCGCACAACACGAGACTTTTCAGGAACGTACCTACCATGTTGTAAGAGGGATACCAGTAATGTATCTCATGTATCGACACATAAATTTCTTATAGCGTATTCCTGAGCCAAATTGAATAGCATTATCCTTTTGCGCCGGGCTCAATGTCCGATCATCTGTTCTGCCACTGTCTTAATTGACGATTTCACTTTCACCCATAGTTCGTTGCTTGTTTTCAGCTATGTATCTGATAGAATGTGAGTTAGCTAGTTGTCGAGGGTCTCAGCGAAATTTTTTGCCACAGAGGCGGCTTGGAGCGTTTCGATGTCGAATTTTTGTAGCGGGCTGGAGTTCACCGAATACGCCTTTGACAGATGACATCGATAGGTTAGTCAAGTATGCTCGAGGCCTATCTTTGTTGGATCAGAACATGGTCGATTTGACTCATATAATCATATAATTTGATTACATGTTAAGGTTAATCTTGCAGTATTAAAATTTCTATTTTTTCCCATCTTGGTTGAATGCCTATTTACGATGAATTTCGTAATCAAATATCTAATCAAACCCAGTGTTTTATTACATACATAATATTGTACTTAATTTGCAAAATTCAAAGTTTATCTACTTAAAAAAATGAAACGTTAGGGCATATTATTTTATTTGACATAAATATATTAGTAGTATTTCTTAAATAATAAACTCTAATCTTTTCTTACTACCGCTTCTCGCAAATCTTGTAATCACATTTTCGATGTTGATAGGAATGTCTCGATGGTTGTGCATGAGAAGTCATAGTTGCAACGATGCTGATGATCACTCCGTAGATGCATTTTTCACCGGAAGCGTTGCAAGGATTAAAATAAATTTATGAATGTTAGGAGATGGATCCTTATCGTACGTAGCCAATATATCCAGAGCAATTATGGGAAGCTCTTTCTGCCCATTATTTTTTATGATCCACTTTTGTCGCCACAGCAATAGTTCACCCTTTAGTGAAAGAAAAGGAGTGTTTTTATCGACGCGACGTCAAGAAGTAATCCGAATCGATCCACGAGGGACTTGATACTTTGATTTTTCGTATTTTGACATCTGTGAACATTGTCCTATACATAATTTCTCCGATGGTAGCCATTTTCATCGTCGAAATAGATAACTTCCTGTTTCCCAACAGCTTAACTGGATGATAGTCGGCGTCGAAGAATGAGTCTTCAGCTATTTTATATCTATCAGGTTCATCTTTGAACAAATCTAGCAAGTCCAGATCTGACAGGAAAGAGGCAATATTTGCAACTCCTACACTGCAGACATAATATCCACTTATATTTAAACGTGTAAACAACATTCTCCCTCTCTCCAAACATTAAAAATTTACAGTTAAGACACTTTGACGCACACAAGCGTCTCGATCTGTGCGTTCCGGGTTACGGTTTCTTACCACTCATAGAACGAGTAAAATTTCGTTACACCGAATGAGAAAGCACAATGGAACAAAATAGAGCACGATGCAAACTCCCTATGCGAACACTTTTTTAACAGTCGGGCTATGAAGCGCAACAGACGCCTTCTTCTCAAAAATCAAATAAACAAACAAATCTAAGAATGACGAGACGCACAGCGCTAAAAAAATGATCGACAACTACTCTACAGAGGCGAAAACACTGCACTGTGTAAATTTTCTCAGATATGTACGTCGATTGGAAAAGGCTTTCAATCCTATGTTGTCATTAAATTAATGTTTTCCAAAGACTAATATCATAGAAGAAGAACGGCGATTATACGACGAAAATTAACGGTTTACAGAAAAAATGATGCCTGCGCTGTCGAAATCCTCTATTGAGTGAGTTTCCGGCTTACTGACGCGTCTTTTGAGTGCGTTCTGAAAGTGTACTTTTCACCCAATTTAATCATTGCCAGGTAGACGTATCAAATTTGAATTAATGGCTGGGCGGAAAAAAAATGAAATTTATTTCATACTGTATATTTCATTTTGTCACGAAGTAGAAGGCACTTACACTTACATCTTCCCATGGAGATCCTTGCCAAACGAGTACATTTCTACTAATTTAAGAAGCATTTGCTTGAGGTTTCTTTTTCGCTAACCCCAATATGGTGCTCTTTTCGCGTTCAATCAGTATAGAAGGTTTAACGCAACGAGGCTTAGACACATTCAAACCAGTTGTGCTAAATGTTGTTGTGAATTCTGGCCATTCATATCCTTTTTCTTTTCTTTTATATTAAAATAACCCAGCATTTACCTTTTCTTTTATTCCCCATCCTCATTAATATTTTATTTCCACTCCTATTCCTCAAAATACAATAATTTAATACTCCTCTCTTCCCCACTAATAAAATCCCATTCTTTATTTCCAACTAACAAAATTTTATTCGTTACTATACTAACAAAAATTCATTCTGTCCTTCTCAATAACAACATTTCAAGCCATTGCCCATTAAACAACTATTAATGCAAGTATTCAAATGCATCGAAAGATGGCCAAGGTGCTAGCGTGGTGGACTCTCAATCTGGGGGCTACTGGGAACCTGGCTTCAAATCCCGGGGTGCAGGCAAATCCTTTTTAATTTCATCAAAAGCAATTGTTTCCGTGTGTATGACGATTTTCATATAACGAAACGTTATAATGGTTATATGCAAATCGCCATATATGCAAATGGAAATTGATGCATTCGTCGAAAATGAAAAGATGTGGGAGGAGCACGTTACCTCGGTATGGCAGCGGTAATAGGGAAAAAAAGTTGTGGAACTGGGAGACCCTTTTTATTTGGATTCAGGGACGAAAAGTTTTTAGTCGACGAGATCATCAAAAAATGGTGATGGAAGTTTGGGGGTGAATTGCAATTGAAAGAAAATTTGCCGGTGGGATATGGGAGTGTAAATTGAGTGCGGGTATTAGACTAAAGTAAAGGCGAAAAGCCTGTGTATAGCTTGAATTTTTTTGTATCGCATGGTGTTTAATGGGCTAAACGAAAAGAAAAACTAAATTGAAGGGAGTGAATCCAAAATAAATTATTGACGAAATATTCTGATAAAATCTAAATAAAATCCTAATTTAAAATAAAATCAGTTCGGCGCACAGTGGATACGAGTTTTGGTGGACGCAATGAACAGTTTAAAAAAGGAGACCGCCAAATATCGGAATTAAAAATCTAAAAAAAAACTAGAAAAAGCAGGGAAAAGAGAAAGTTTCCTTTAAAAAAATAATTATTCAAAAAGGAGTGAAATAAAATCGAATTTTGAGTTTGGATTTCATTATTACCTGGCAGGTGATCAGTGAATGTTGAACGCAGCGCCAGGGCTCCGGAAAGAACGTTTATCATTATTTGGATTGTGTAGCGTTCATTTCTCAAATCCAAGTTTTTTTTTTATTATTCAAATGAATAAAACGACAATGCTACCTTGAAGAAAAAAATTTTTTCTCATAATAAACCCTTCCTCTCCTCTTCCTTACTTCCCATCGTGTTAAGTTTTTACGTGCAGGGTGGCCCCGGAAGACCCGTGACGCTCACGAATGAGCGCTAGCCGACCACAGTATGCCACCCCGGGCTATGCACCACTCTGCCAGAAACTAAGGCCTGCAACTGCGGTAACTTTCATGGCTGCAACAAAGTTTTCACAACATACTGGACAGAAGAGGAAGTTCTGCCTATTACTTGAACAGTTTCGCCGAATGTTTTGCCTTCATTCCTAAGTTTCAACATAATGTAATGTCGTGCACAAAAAAATAAAATAAAATATCTGCAGTCACTTTAAAACTTACTACAAATTAAAGTAGAACTACAATATTATCAGATCTAAATACATACTGTCGCGTGTTTTGGTTCGCGGCCAATAATTTTAATATTCCGGGAAAGTGAAAACGCAATGTCTTTTAAATTAAATTAAAAGAGTTTATTAAATTACTTAAAAATGCACTTATTTGGTCTATTTCACAATTTTAATTTTAACTATTAAAATCTAACTTCCACTTGTCCATAAATTTCCATCGCAATTGTCTTCTAAGATCACTTCACAATCAACGAAAATCACTTTTCTATTACTCGAACAATATCGCTTTCCACACACTATCGCAGTTTTTATCGCGGTCAAATGAATGATCCCCCCATTCATTCAGCTTGCCTTTATATATGGTCTCTACCTATTCACCCATTTCTCGTACATTGGCGAATGTTCTACCGAGAGGTACCTGGTAGATTCGAGCAAACTAATGAATGGAGTGACGTCACTTTCAGATGTTGATCATGCTTGGTGGGTTCTCGGGGTTTCGAGTAAATTCATTTTGTTGATGTTCTTAATGGTGGTGAAACGATTGCGACAGTAGCTCGCAGAATTCTTTGTACATGTAACAATACATATGCAGCTATTTATAGTATGTTATCGCATAACATGGGATTTTGTTCCGTGCTGATATTTTTTCTGGTCCGTTATCATCGATTAATTTCCAATTTTTTCGAATCAGAAAATGGTTACAAAGCCCTTTTGCTAGGAGCTCTCTCCTGCCTCCTCGACTTGCTTCACGTATGAGTATTAATTGTAGGTACTCATCTTCAGTCATTCATTAAATTGAATCAAGTGTTCAAAGCATGCACCTTAAACGTTGAAGTTGAAGTTGAGGTGTAAAACAGCCGCCATTTTGTTTTACGATTACTGATACCTCTAACTCAACCGATTCTCAAAGATATTCATGATACCTATCATTCCTGAAATTTTCATGCAAATCCTAGCAAAGCTGTATTGTCTAAGTCGGTAAAAAGCGCATATGGTTCCATAGCCATATGTTTCCATAGTCATATGTACACCGCATTGTTCCATAGTAATACAGGAAAATTCAAATCGCTATAACTTCGTTAAATACCGTTCGATCTTTATGAAAATTTCAGAAAAGATTGATCTTATAAATGCTGAATTTTATTGAATTTAAAGATACCAATAAAACTTTATTCAAGAAAACGTAAAATCGATAAATCATACTATTACTAACAAAGTTGAGTGAATTTCGACTTCTCATGTATTTATTGCTGTTGTACTCACAAAGGCCTACATTCATGATTTTTTTCAGATTTTTCGGATGGATGGGGGGTACGCAAAAAGCTCGTACATTTCCCCTTCCCCTGCCCCCAAGGTACCGGTAAGGCAATTTCAAGGCTTGTTTTGAAAAGATCTTATTAAGACCTTTCCAATGACACCCTACTCGACTACTAATTGTGAAAAAAATTTTTGGGGGGGTGACCCCCCATTAAACCCCTTCAAAAAAATTTTCCACCCTTGAACTTTCAAGAAGTCACCACTTCTGCCTTTCTACAAAGTTTCATGGCTGTAGCGTTTATAGTTTCGGAGAAAAAGTGCTGTGACATACAGACAGACGGACGGATGGGCAGACGGACACAGGTCGTGATTGCAATAGGGGTTTGTATTTTAGTACAAAACCCTAAAAATCACGGCTGTTAGTCTTTATGGGAGCTAAGGCAACAAATACCTCTGAAGTCAAAATTTGGTAAACTTTGCTAATGATAGTATGCTATGTGAATTTAAAATTGTTTCCCATCAAGTCTAAAGGGAACCCTTAATTTTGCTAAACACTTACATATAGTTGCCTTAAAAACAGGTGCATACACCCTGGAAATGCTACAGCAATCGTGGTTCAAACAACAATGTTATAGTCAACTGACAATTTCACATTTACAACAACAACAATATATAGTACAAGAGATATTTTCTTCTTATTCTTCGTAGCACTACAGCTCCTCTCGGGTCTTCGCTTCCTGCACTAAGTGCTCTCAACTATCTTGGCCCATTGCTCGCGTGCTCCAACTTCCAACTCAGAGAAGCTCCAACTCCGAGAAGCAATGACCTGTCTCCATTGATTGAGCCAGACTAGTCCCCAGTAGTCTCCACCCGTCAGTTCTTCAAAAAAATACATTTTTCGGTATCCGCTGTTTATCAATACAATTCACTTAGCCAGCACATTGTAGTTTCCGCAGTCTAACAATCGTTGAGACCTCCGGCTCGTCAAAAATTTCATACATCTCATGGTTTGTTACCCTCTGTGTGTGAGTTCCACCGCCTAAGGACCTCGGACACGGCTTGCCATCGGAGACGATCGTAGGAGGCGCCACTCGCTTATTCCCTGGTCCAAATAGGCGCCAAGCGAGAAACGCGGCCGCCAAACACCCCTCACATAGCTAGAAGTAAAACACACTATTTTCCTCGAACAGGGGAGGATTAATCTAAGCCAGGGTGACCACTTTGCACAATTTCGCCGGTATTAGATTACCCGACGTAATTCGCACCGAGCGAAAACCTAAACACACCCGCGCTCACACTGAACTATATTCTCCGAACACACCCGAGCCAGGTGTACAATTTACCTCCGTAACAATATTTTTTTTAATGACGAAAAATATGATTGATTATTTAATTATTTATTTAATAACAATCGTTAAGCACTTATTTGATAGCTTCATGTGACAGCAGCAAAGCAAACGTGCTCCAAAATTGTAACACTCGATCCTCCGTTGTCGATCCTTGTCCGCCAGAAAAGAGAAGAGACCCGCTCTTTGTTTCCAGGTTTTTCATCGGCTCGGTTTCAACTGACGAGCCGTTAATTTTACTTCTGGGCGATTCAACGTTCAATTGCGATCCCCCAACTGGTGTTCATCGGGCAATTGAAGTCTAAAATTTCCCTTCATCTGGTACATTCGCCCATCAGGTGTAAATGTCAGAGTGACTGACATTCTGTCAGTGTGTTTTGTTCAATTGTTTGTTTGTTTACTTATCGGAGAAACATCACTTACAGAGAACATTATTTAACTCGGATAAGTAATTATAATATTTTAAAAGTTTTTGTTTTCAGATCGTTCTTTCTTTTCCTTAGTCTTGTTGGTACAACGTCTATTGGTAAGTTATCCATGGCAGTGTGACGCATTGTAGGCACCACATGTACGTTTAGCAAATTCATTTCATTGCCTAAAATCTTTTTCACACGGTCCCGGATAGTTCGGAATGTTGCCAAACAGAACGAATCCACTCTATCTCTTCGTCGCTCCGGCATCGCTGATGAGACTTTTGCGTGGGTGTGTTGAAGAAAGACAACATTATGTTACCAGAACTATTCAAATTTTGTTCGTTTAAAAAAGTGCCGCTGCCTATGATCATTATTAAATGAGTCTAAGGGAGACCTAATATTAATCTAGTGCGTATACTGTAGTCGCGCTTGCAGGTGCTCTGACATAAACTAATAACGTATCGTTTGCATTCATACCGTCATGGTCTTCAGCAACCAAAAGGTATTGTTCTTGTCCAAAATCACTGTATATTCAAATTCCATAAAATTCTCGATTTTTCGAATCAAATTGCATCCAATTACGCGGATCTAGCGACCGTCCCTCGATTGTTGAAAGTGATAATTTGAGATCAATGTTATCTTCGGGATCATTAAATGTATCAGCAGGAACTTTAAACACCAATAATTGATTAATTGTACACGGTCTACTTGATATCCAGGCACATGTGGATAATTCCTCGTCGTATGAGGTGTTGGTTTTGGCCTTGCAACTGATATCTTTTGACATAGACCGATAGGTAATCCAGTTACACCTTTCACCGATATTTCAGGCAATACTGGGTCTATTAATTTGCCAGGATCTAATCGTTCAACAAGATGATCCAATTTATCTCTTGATAAGGTTTCGTTTGTATAAATAAATGTTGCTAAATGAGGATCCAATTGGTTCAATCGTATTTTGTGGACGACAGTATTTGACATTGAATCATCATTCAGTGTTTCTACAATTCCACGAATAATTCGTATTTGCCAGTCAACATTATTTCGGAATTTTTCGTTAAGTTTAACTTGAATACTGATTTCGTGATTGACACTACGGTGGCCTTTATGTTGCTGGACAGCAATGACAACAGTTTCATTGACTGTGGCATTTTTGCTATCGGAGGCAACCATTTTGAATTGCTATTGGGAGACAGAATCTTCAAGCGTTAATCCATAAATTTCTTTATTATCTGGATTGAATGGGATCCGTGAATTCGATTTCAAAGGATTTCCAACTTTATCAAAGAATTCCAATTTAAGAATAGTCCCATCTTCATTATCATAGAATGGATCCGAAGGAACTATAAAGCTGAATGGTTTGCCGGCGGTAACAGGTTGTTTTGGAAGACGATTTTTGATAAGCGGTGATGAATTTGTAGATTTTGGTTCTATATACGCTATCGGTGGTTCTGGTGTAGTTGTTGTGGTAGGTTTAGGAGCAGTGGTTCTTGTAGTTGTACTTGTGGTAGTAGGGGTAGTCGTTGAAAGTGCAGTTGTTGTTATAGTGGGCGAAGTCTGCGACAGGTGGTACAGTAGTCTTGACGGGAGGAATTATTGTAGATTCAGCATGTGCTTTCGGCAATAACAGTTGGATGTACAGTTGCTGTACGTGTTGTGGTAGTTGGCACTGCCGAGTTTTCTTCCTCTTCAGCCTTTGTAGGTACAGTAGTAACGAATACATTTTGTACACTTGTGGTTCCCGTAACAGTCGTCCGTGGAGACGTTGTTACTGTAGACGAAACAGTGGTTGTTGCCTAAAGAAAAGGCAAAGCCGTAGTTGTTGTGACGACGATATAAATTTTATTTATAGCAGATTCCAATGTTGTTGGGATAATGTTGGGAATTTCAGTGAATTTTGACATCGGGACTGTTGAGATTTGATCAACTGACAGCTGACCCGACCTAACCTATCCCAACCTTGACCCTATCCTTGCCATGCATTTTCTTTTGTTTTATATAGAGTCAAATTTGGTAATATGTTTCCTATTTTATTTTCACTAAATTAAGTTCGCAAGCGATAAGCACTTATTTGATAACTTCATGTGACAGCGACAAAGCAAACATGCTCCAAAATTGTAATCAATGAAAGTATAAAGTATTGAGCAATAATCCGTCGATTGTTCGGTAAAAGTTTTGTTCTTCAAAACTAGTATTGTAACTCTTCAAAAGGTACCTTTTGCAAGCCAGCTCAATAAATTGAACATTTTGTCAACTTGCACCGTTGCCTGCTTACTCAGGCCCATAAGGAAATCAATTATCGTACCTGACGTCACTTTCCGGACCGGAAACAGCTGATCAGTAGCCCTAAGTTCCGACAAACAGCTTTCCAGAAAATTTGAAAGCTGTTTGTCAAATATGACATTTTTCAGATGAAATTTAGCTGAAATGATACAAACGAGAACGAAATACATATATTTGCACGCTAATGTCTTCGACGCCTCATATTTAGAATGAATCGCTTCATATTTAAAATAAATAAATTTCAAACTACAGTCATATGTACTGTCAAAAATCTTTAAAGCATTTGTTTGATTTAAACAGCACTAGATGGTGCTGATGAGGCTACTCGAAGAGGTTAGTTCGCGACCTGACGTATTGTTTCCGTTTTCGAGCCTGAGTAAGAAGGCAACGCATGGACCCACTGAAATAACAACATGTTTCATCCACAACATCTTCAATAATATAATCATTATCATTCTTGTCGTCAAGATCAACGTCATCATTCTCATCATCTTCATTTTTCTCATCTACTTGTAGAACTTTATCGTCCAAAATATCTTGTGGTTTATTTGTTGAAATTTTGTTACGTGTAATTTGAGTTTCCTTTTTGAATTTCTCCATTTGATTATTATTATTTTCGATCGTTTTCTTGATATCCGATTCTAATTTTGAAACGATTTTAATAATATCTTCATCTACTATAGTAACATATTAACAGTACCCTTATTATTATTTGTTACTGGGCCTGGATTACTTATGACATCGTCACTGTCCTTTGAATTTGGTACTGGTTTAAATTTATTCTTTTTATGTTTCATTTTTGAGTCGATTGGTATGTTTTGTGTTGAATTTGTTAGTTTCGTACTATTACTATCTAGATAGTTTGCCTTTGATAACCCGTGATGATATCTGTGTGCGTGGGTGGTTTCAACTGGAACGTCGGTTACGGAGTGTCACCATCGTCGTAGTTTTCATAATCATAATCGTCAGCATCACAATCAATTTGTCCAGATCCTTCTTCTTCTTCGCGTTTAAATCGTTGACCCCTATTGGTGATTTTCTTTTTCGCTTTTGTTTATTTTTACTTTAACATTTTTATTTTAACCGTTTTAACCTTTCCTCGATCGGTATTTTAACGACCACATGAAAAGAGTGCAAAGGGTTTCTGTGACAGGTTGTATCGATTTTGCCATTGATCCCTGTCTAGTTTCGCTCAATTGTTTGCCACAGGACCAGTGTTTCAAAGGCGCTAAATATGTTTTCGGATGTTTGAACCAAGATTAACGTTTCACGCCCACAGCATAATATAGATTTGTATACTTGGATCTTTATTTTCCTGTATATATAGCTGATCTTCAAAATCTTTCAAACTGAATAAAATAACATATGCAAGCTGTATTCTCCGGCGTGTTTTATCCGTTTCAGTACCGATTCTGGTTATTTTGGTGCCTAGATACACAAATACGCCCACATTTTCAATACTGTACTCTCCAAGTGTGATATTTTGGTAACTTCATCCAGAGTTGGTGAAGCCAATGGAAGCTCTCCGGGAATATCTATGGGCTCCGATGTTCTGGAGCTGTGTGGAGGATTTAGGAAGTTTTCGAAATATGATACCCATGTTTCCTCAATCATGTTTTCTTCAGCGATGATGTTGTAGATGCCATTACGGCAGAGCGTCGTCTTGGGCTGATAACCTTGTTTTAGGCTATTCACTACTTTGTATGCTTGGCTTGTGTTGTTGCCCGCTACACTTACACTGATACATCTCAATTAGTCGTCATAGTATTTTCTTTTCTCAATTCTAATTATCTTATTCGCTACTCCTCTGAAATTTTCATAGTGTTCTCTCTTTGTCCTGGTGGTCCTACTTAAATACTGTTTTTACGCCTGATTCTTTTTATCTAACGCATTCTGGCACTCAACAAATCATTTCTTTTGCGCCAGGTTTGATGTGAAATTGTCGGTTCTGCAATGGTCTTAATTACGATAAAGGTGATGTAGACGTTTCAAAATTTCAAGAAACTTTCAGAAATGGCTTGTAATATTGATAGGTCATTGCCACTGCCCAAACAACTCTGAATTAAATGCAACCAAAATGGCGGCAAATTTAAATACATAATAATCGCAATTTTTTTTTCAAGTCAATTAAGAGATGCTTCTTGCAGGAGATTGTTTGGTTTACTAATTTATTCTCAGTACTGTTCTGGCAAGAACAGTCTCCTGCTACTTCATTTCAACAGATTCTTCCAACATTACTTTCCAACAGATTCTCTCAATAGGAAGCAAAATCAATTCTTTTTCCCCCAGCTTCGAACAAAAAAACCCAAATCAAGATTAAGATCCCATTATCGAAATTTACAACGATTTTCCGGATCGACTTTTCTCATTGCATCACAACATCAATTACATCTTATTGATTCCTGTCGAGAAACTCAAATAAACCTTGGAAACTTTCCTACATAAACAGAACAGATTTTACCTTAAAACTTTTTAAGCTCTACAGGAGATACCTTATATTTCTCTTTCTTTGTGGAATTTCCACAAACTGACACGTCTTTCATCAGAAGGATTTTTTGTTGTGCAGCTCGTGTTCTACGTCTTGTTGTAGCATTTCTAAGAAGTGCATTGTGGAATAACTAATGTGTTGTGGCAAAAGAGAATTTAACAACTTCGCAGTCTTTGAGGTTTTCTTTTCTGGAAGGATTTAAGTAAAACTATTTTATGACTCTAATTTCCCTTGAGAGTTTCTATTTTAATATTATAACATTTTCAGAAGAGTAATATTCAATTATTATTCACGACGGTTAAAATAATTCTAAATCCCGTTCATCATGCTTTCAGGATATTTGAATCCGGGAATAATACAGTGTAACGAAGGAACAATACCACACAGCCCGCCACCGTCCTACGAGCATGTTTTGGAGGAGGTGAGTGAAACGACAATTTATTTTATTGCGTTTACATTAGCAATGTAATTTTGTGAAGTGTTTTTTTATATCTTTTTCATCAGTGCAATGGAGTTTTATAGTTATCCTTTTTATTTCACTGTCAACAATTCCGGTTAAACATCATCACAACATATTATCTATTAAAGCATTCACATTACTTATGTAAATAAACTGAATCCTATCAACTTTCCAATATCGTTTTCCTTAAATGCCATTGTCTAATTCTTTTATTGTTTTTTTTAAATTAGAATCGATTGGCGGCCAATCTGGAGAACAGTTCGCTAGGCAAACCACCACAAACATCCGAAGGATGTACGGCACGACTCCGAAGATTATCACAAAATCCATCTGTTGAACAAATAACGAACATTTGTACGGATCCGGACTGTGACATCGCCAATGATAGCCAAGAGGACGAACGTGCCAGTCACAAGGAATCTTTAGATTCGACGGAGTATTTGATATCTACAATGACAACGCCATCATCACATGAAAACCTTTTGGAATGTACGGGCTCGTGTGACCCCTTATGTGAGGCATCCAGTCAAGAGGACATATTGTGTGGTGAGTGGACGGACCAACTTGACTTGTTGTTATTTAAATCAGTTATCCATTAAGAAAACTTCCTAAATACGTTATGTAGGTATTTTCCCCATTTATACATTGTCGACAGTTTTGACCAGTGTAGAAGGATAATTTAATCTCATTGGGACTATTCAAAAGTCTACACATAAATTTACCCGTTTTCTATGAAATATTCAAAATCAAAAGTATTATAGCAATCCCAAGAGCAATCTTAGGATAAACGACATCCCTAAATCCCTTCAAAAAAGGATACCGATACATTTTGAATCTAAATTTCATAAAATCTTCATATCCTCGGACATGTTTTATGCATCATATATCCGAAGTAATAAGTTATTAATCCGTCCCGATTAGTTTGATAGAAACTTTGTCGAGGACTCTTTAAAGTATTCTCCATGATTTCAGATGAACAGAGACAGCAACAACAACAACATTGCAGTCATGATGGGGACCAATGCACAGAAGGACAATCGGCGGATGTTAATGAACACGGCAACCAAAACTACAGCCATCATTATGAAAATGAACAAGCGTGTAATTTGTCGGAAAATGAGGAAAACTATTCGGACGCCGAGTGGAGCGACAATGAACAGTATCAGCAGCAACAACAACAACAGCCTGAACCTACCACCGAGATAATTAGTAATAAATCGTCAAAGAAAATTTACAAAGCTGTGGCGAAACAATGGGGGATAACGTGTAAAATGTCCGATCAGTGCCGATGCATGGAGTGCCAAAGTCATTATTTTGACTGCGAATTCGATGATGTAAGTAGAATAGTTTATTTAATATTGGAATAAGGACTAAATTTCTATTGGTTGTTCTCAATGAAAAAATGATTATTGAATTGGTTAACAGAAATTTATAGTGAATGGCTGCTATCGTTTTGGACTAGCCTTATAAATAATTCATTCTTGCTCTCGTATTTTGAAGAACTTACAATGATGAGAGTTGGGGTACTTGTTTAAAATATGTAAAAAATGCGCTCTTTACTTTATAGCTTGTTCTTATAATTGTTAAACGCTCAGCTCTATACCGAGACAAAAAAGCTATAGTAAAACCATCTAAATTCGATTAAGTATTTTTCTTTTCCATATGAACGGTGAAAATTTCATCAAACGAGGCCAAATGGACTTAAAACTTATTAAAATTATACTAAGCCCAGTAAAGCAATCACCATTACTATACTCATAATAATCCTACGCGGAGGTGCTGCGGGACATCAGGGGAAACGTAAGGCCCGAAGACACTAACACTGGTATTAACGCAGTACGACCAATGTAGTCGGGCCACATACTGGTCAAATTTGGAGCAGAGGCCAAGAATAGTGAAGCATTTTGCGACGCAGTAAAGAAAGTCCTCAGCAAAAGTGCAGCTATAGCCTCGCTCGAGCCGATGGCAACGATCGAAATAAGAGACATTCACTGCGTCACGGAAGGTGGTGGAAGAGGCCATCAAAAGGGAGTTCCCTAGCGTGGGTGGAATCAAGGCGAGGCTGACACCAGAAAACCATAGGGGACAACGCATGGCCATAGTTGACTTGACCGAAAAACACGCCGAACAATTTCTGAATAAGGGCAAAGTACAAATAGGGTGGGTTGTCTGTAGGATACGGCGAAAAGCAACGCCTCTACAATGTTTCAAATGCCTTGTCTATGGTCACACCACACATAAATGCAAGGGATCAGATAGGAGTTCCCTATGTCACAAATGGGACATAAAAGCAAAGAGTGTACGAAGGAGGCACATTTTATTCTTTGCAAGGATGCTAATCCAAGATCCGATTTTGGACACGCCTTGGGATCAGAAACATGCCGGGTTTTCCAGGAAGCCCTAGGCAAGGCAAAATCAGAACTTCGATGACCCGTATCCTGCAGCTAAACCTACACCGCAGTTCAACCACCCAAAATCTGCTTGAACAGTTTGCGAGGGACATGAAAGCCGACTTCTTGCTGCTGAGTGAGCAACATCATGATAAAAGTTCAGCATCATGGTATCCTGGTGAAACTGGTACTACCGCCGTCTGAGTTCGAAAAAGTGATTTCCAGGCGGAGAGATGTGGACGTGGGGATGGTTTTATGTGGGTTCGGCGCTGAGGGACCACGTTTTTTAGAGTGTAAAAAGGGCCGAACGAATCTATATCATCTTTCCAAGCCAAGCTTAATGCTTTGGACAGCGCTGTTTCGAACGCAGATGGACACGTGCTCGTTGGGGGAGACTTCAACGCTAAAGCAATCAAATGGGGCATGCCTCAAACGGATCCGTGGGGAAAACGAGTCCTAGGAATGGCGGCCAGGATGGCGCTCGTCATACTAAACACCGGCAATACGCCGACCTTCCATCGTATTAGCTGTGAAGGAACCATACCGGACGTCCTTAGTACGGAGGATGCACAACTGGAGAGTATTAGAGGACTACTCAGCCAGTAATCATCAGTACATTTATGCTTGAGATAAGCGATGTTGTCTCCCGACGTGCGTGCTCTCGGCCTTCTACAATCGGATGGAACATCAGGAGGATGGACGCCGAGAGGTTCGTTGAGGTTCTCACAGCAGGTGTACCGTAGCAGGGGGCTTCGGAGGGGACGGAAGACCTGGCAGCTGAAGACGTGGTGGACTCAACTATGAGGATCATTACGACTGCTTGCAAAGCTTCTATGCCCCGTCAAAAACCCCGGCACGGCAAGCCCCCAGTGTACTGGTGACCAACTGAAATCACTGAAAAGGGAAGGGAGTGTCACAAGCTTCGGTGTGAGGCTCAACGGGCACGGAGCCGGGACGAGGCATGCAACCGTGCAGCAGCTTATAAGTTAGCCAGGAAATGCCTTGGCAAATTGATTAACAACAGCAAGGCTTGCTGCTGGCAAGATTTACTGGACAATGTGAATAAGGATGCGTAGGGCCTTGGCTACAAGCTAGTTATGCGGAAGCTTGGTGCCCTACGGAAACCTTGTATACATGATGCGGAAAATATGGACGCGATAGCGCGGGCACTCTTCCCCACCCATCCCGTCTGTGTTGGCGCTGTCCATGGTGAAACAGCCGTCAAGTGTCCACTCTTCACACAGCCGGAACTGGAGGAGGCAGTCCTCTCATTGAAAGCGAGGAAGGCTCCAGGTCCAGATGGTGTTCCGCTGGAAAACTCTTTCGTGTTCTATCACCATTGTCCTGACTTGCTGCTCAGCACATTCAATGCTTGCCTACGGAACGGGGTTTTCCCGATACGATGGAAGGTGTCGAAGCTTGTGCTGATCAGCAAGGGGAAAGGAAATCCCGAATCGCCGTCTGCATACCGCCCGTTATGCATGCTAGACACGGCTGGGAAAGCGCTCGAGAAACTCATCAAGGGAAGACTCACTGACGCGATTCATGCTGCTGGGGACCTATCTCCTCGCCAGTACGGCTTTAGAGCAGGACGCTCTAACATTGATGCGATTGCAGAAGTGGTGAGCGCGGTCCACACCAAGCGACGGTCACACCAAGCGACGGATCGTCCTGTTGGTGACACTCGACGCCAGGAACGCCTTCAACTCCGCTAGATGGGTGGATATTCTGGATACGCTGGCAAACCCTTATCAAGTTCCAGAATATCTAATGCGGCTTTTGAGGGACAACCTAAAGAACTGAAGCCTACTCTACGATACGACACAGGGCCAACAAAGGATGGAAATTACATCGGATGTCATCTATCCTTGGTCCGGACCTATGGAACGTGTCTTACGACGGGCTACTGAGACTTGAGATGCCAGATGAGTCGCGCTTGGTCGGCTATGCAAATGATGTTGCGGCTCTGGTCGCTGGACGCACCGTTGAACAGGCGAATGAGGGACTAGATGACTGCTCGCGGGCTCAGTTTAGCACTGGAGAAAACCGAAGTGGTCATCGTGACAAAAAAGAGAATCCCAACAGTAAGGATGATCAGTATTGGCGACTTACAAATCGAATCGAAGCCATCGGTGAAGTACCTGGGGCTACTGATCGACTCGAAGATGAGTTTCTCTGAGCAAATCAGGGTAACGGCTGAGAAGGCTGCTTCAGGAATATCGGCTCTGAGTCGACTTATGGCCAACGTAGGGGGACCCAGCCCATCAAGAAGACGCCTCTTGATGAGTGCTGTAGAGTCAATGCTACTGTACGGAGCAGAGGTATTGCGCCACGCTCTTAGCAAGGAGGTATACCGAAAACGTTTGGCGCAGGTACAGAAAAGAGGAGCACTGAGGATTGCATCTTCGTATCCGACACTCTCTGACTCGGCGGTGAGAGTTATTGCAGGCGTGATACCCGTCGCCCTCCTTGCTGAAACGAGGATGCAAGGGAGATGGTTGACAGCGCTCGCTCAACGATTGGCAGTCAGTCAGTCTTACCTGCACAAGATTGCTAAGTCACGGTGCCCCGATTGTCGGTTTTGCCCAGGAGAGGAGGACAATGCATGCCACACATTTTTTGCGTGCAAAAAAATAGGTTAGGCTGCGAAGGAACCTCTACAGGGACACGGGAGAGCTCACCCTGGATAATATAGTCACGGTGATGCTCGAATCAGTTGACAAATGGAACCAGGTGGCACATTATGCTCGGGCAGTCCTAAAAGGTAAAGGGGACTCATAGCAACCGGGGGTGTTGGGGCTGGGGGATCGCTTTTCTGGCACTTCCTCTTTCCCTCTCCCCTCCCGCTAGGAAAGGGATCCCCCAGCTTGAAGACGCCTCACGGCGTAACAAAACGAGACCTGGCCCGAAGTAATGTGTCAAACGGTTCCAGGCTGGGTTCTCAGGTTGACAGGGGAGGTGTTTAGTGGGTAGTCCAGTCGCCTTCTTGCAAGCATGGGAGTTCCACACTCTGTGCATAAATGGCATTCACCTCCCTACCACAACAAAAAACTATATTCATAAAAACCACCTTGACAATAACACATTCGAGCGTGATTTGTATAGATGATTTTGTCAGAGTTAGAAAATATTTCGCGTGGCCCAATCCGAGCGCTATTGTCTTGTGCTACGTACCAAGTGAGTTTGTTTCTAAACCAAATCTATGCCCTTTGGCACTGTGCGAAAGCTTCCAACTGGTCAGCCTGAGATGCGGGTTCTGGTCAAGAGCAAGTTAACGAGTAGGTAAAAAAATTTGAATGAATAAATCAGCATCATCATCATCTATTTCGCAGCCTTGCCCACCAGTTATTCACTACCACTGTCAGCTTCTATCGTTTCTTTCCATCGATTCCTCAATCTTCCCGCTGGACATCGACCTTGTGCTCTACTCTTTAATCTTCTTTAAGGTAGCTGGTTTTCTACCATTCTTTCTACATGCCCCGCCCATCGGAATTTCCGTAACTTTACGCAAGGGGAACGAGGTGGATCGCCAAATAGTTCATCCAACTCATCGTTGTAATAAAGTCTCCACTCTGTTCCTTGATGCACTGCGCCGTAGATTTTTGGAGCACTTTGCGTTCAAATATACACACTTGTCAGGGTCCATGTTTCACTTCCAGGTTTGACTGGTGATTTGTAAATACGGAGCTTATTTTATCTGTGCACAACTCTGGACCTTATAATGGGAACTACGTACTAATAGGCTTTATGTTTATATAAATATGTGGCGTCAAATCTCGTCCTTTTTGGAGCCTCTTCTTTTCTAGTTGGCCCTAAGGTAGGTAAAACTATCCACACTTTCAAGATCAGGTATTGTCGGATTGGAGTATTTTCCTCCTTTGAGCCATGAATTTAGTTTTAGTTTCATTAACCCATAGGCCAATCTGGTTTGTTTCAGATTCTAGGCTCAGAAATGCTCTTTTGGCACCTAAGACTCAAAATTTCATAAAACTTAAACAAAGCAAGTTGGGTAGAGAGACCTACACTCATGTCAGAAGGGTTTGTACTCAATTTCTCCGAAATGCAACAACAAGCACCGAATATAGTCAAGAAACATGTCAAGGAGATGTGCACGTTTAAAAGAAAATTCATTGTTTCTCTATTTTCAACGGTCGCCATTTTATTGCAAATTAACAAAAATTAGTCAAATCATGAATTCCCAATGATATTCATGTTTCCGCAGGGGGAATGCCGGTCGACAAGACCACTCTTGGAGGCTAGCATTATTTGGGGAGTTCCGCCCCCACGTACCCGAGGAAATTCCCGCAGGAAGAAAGCCGGTCGACAAGAACATTCTTGAAGGCTAGCATTCTTTGGGGAGTGCCACCCCCACGGACCCGAGGATATGGGGGGTGCCGTGAGGTTCCCTCCTGGGATGACAGGTAACGACTCTGATTGGATCTGGACTACGCTTTGGACAACGAACTGGAATTGACGCTTTGGGCTCGCGGATGTGATGGTTTGGACCTAGTTGCTTTGCACAGTAGCGCCGAGGTGAAACTCGAATGTGAACGGCTCCAATTCAACTATCATACCGTCTCCGTCCCGGTAAAACCTTGGCAGGCCTCGCAGTACGTTCGAAGTTCGCACCATTGGGTTGGTGGTGTAGGTTCGGTTGAGACGGACTCCTAATTAGCGCTGGTCTGGCTCTGAGCGCTTGTCCCCATAAGTGCTTGTGCCAACCCTCGCATGGCCTCCCTGCTCTGCAAAGATAACCATGGGACCAATAAGGTGACTACACACACGAACGGAGATAGCGGCTCCGAGGGGGGACCCAACAAAACTGGAGCAATCAAAAGACCAAAAAAATCCAAAAAAGGAAATAAAAAATAATAGCAACGACGACACAACCAGCGGTTGCAGCCACGATGTCAACAGTACATCGAGAGCTGTACTAACCACGAAAAAAATGAAGACTAACACGACGACAGTGACGGTAGACGAAAAACGGAGAACAGCAGACAGTCTGGTGCAGACTGAGATTCCTGCGGCGTTTGAGCGCAGCAAAAAAAATTTGCGAACGCCAGAGCGCCCTATTAAGGAGAAGCGGGAGACTCTGCAGGATGCTTCAGGTGTTCGGGCAGTGGAAGATAACATAAAGAGCACCGAAAATTCGATTGTCACCGCTGCGATCGTTACTAAAGCGACCGATGCAAGGGTCACAAATCCCAACAGGAGATTACGGCACGAAAAGCAAAGAGTGACCAGACACCGCGTGATTGTACCGCCAACGTTGAAAATGTGGCGGAAGTACTGCACTCGGAAACGGAACACGAAAACCTCTCCCAAGGATGGTTGCAAGGTACAATTGCGGCCCAGCGATACCAAGAAGAGAGACTACTTCGAAAAGCGAGAGATGTTCTGAAAAGAATACAAGCTGCATGCGACTCCCCAAAAATCAGTAAAGTAGCAAAGGCAGGGCTCCTTGAACTAGAGGAGCTCCTAGATTGCATAGGGCACTATCGGAGGAGCTGGTTAAGGGCCGAAGATGAACAGAAGGCTAAAGAGGCGCTTGGGGTAAAATATAAAGGCGACATGCAGATAGCTCCATCATTAAAAGTCAATGAAAGAATGGCGTCTAGCCCAATCGAAGGAGATCGGGATAAAAGAAGGAAGGAAGAGGCACTTGATGGGCGTGGAGCACCAGATCACGGGTTCCATACAGTGCTTACAAAAGGAGCGAAGAGAGCCGCAAAGAAACTCCTTCAAAAAAAGCCAGAAAATAAAATTCGCACGGACGCCCAATTAGAAAAAGGACCTGACGCCCAATTAGAAAAGGACCTGATGCGGCAGCAGGCATTGCTTGTTAAGCCCCAAGATGGCCGATCCTACCCGGAGGTGCTGCGGGACACCAGGGGAAACGTAAGGCCCGAAGACACCAGTACTACCATTAAAGTAGTACGACCAACGTGGTTGGGCCACATACTGGTCGAATTTGGAGCAGAGGCCGGCAATAAAGAAGCATTCTGTGACGCAGTAAAGAAAATCCTCGGCAAAAGCGCAACTATAGCTCCGCTCGAGCCGATGGCAACAATCGAAATACGGGACATTGACTGCGTGACGGATCTGGCCGAGGTAGAGGAGGCCATCAAAAGGGAGTTCCCTAGCGTGGGAAAGATCAAAGCGAGACTGACACCAGAAAACAACAGGGGACAACGCATGGCCATAGTTGACGACCGAAAAGGACGCCGAACAATTCCTGAACAAGGGCAAAGTACGAATAGTAGGATACGGCGAAGAGCAACGCCTCTCCAATGTTTCAAATGCCTTGGTTATGCTCACACCACACAAGTATGCAAAGGACCCGATAAGAGTTCTCTATGTTACAAATGCGGCGAAATTGGACATAAAAGAAAAGAGTGTACGAAGGAGGCACATTTTATTCTTTGCAAGGATGCTAATCCATGATCCGATTTTGGACACGCCTTGGGATCAGGAACATGCCGGGTTTTCCAGGAAGCCCTAGCCAAGACAAAACCAGAACTTCGATGACCCGCATCCTGCAGCTAAACCTACACCGCAGTTCAACCGCCCAAAATCTGCTTGAGCAGTTTGCGAGGGACACGAAAGCCGACTTCTTGCTGCTGAGTGAGCTACACCATAGTAAAAGTCCTGCATTATGGTATTCTGATGAAACTGGTACTGCCGCCATCTGGGTTCGGAACAGTGACTTTCAAGCGGAGAGTTGTGGACGGGGGGATGGTTTCGTGTGGGTTTGGTGCTCAGAGATCACCTTCTTTAGTGTGTACCTAACGCCGAACGAGTCTGTATCATCTTTCCAAGCCAAGCTTAATGCTTTGGAGGGCGCTGTCTCGAACGCAGAGGGCAAAGTGCTCGTTGGGGGCGACTTCAACGCTAAAGCAATCGAACGGGGCATGCCTCAGACGGATCCGCGGGGAAAACGAATCCTGGAAATGGTGGCCAGGACGGCCCTTGTCGTACTAAACTCCGGAAATACGCCGTTTTTCCGCCGTATTGGCTGTGAGGGAACCATACCGGACGTGACATTCACCTCGGAGTCCTTAGTACGAAGGATACACAACTGGAAAGTATTAGAGGACTACTCAGCCAGTGATCATCAGTGCATTCTGCTTGAGATAAGTGATGCTGTCTCCCGACGTCCGTGCTCTCAGCCTTCTGCAACTGGATGGAACATCGGAAGGATGGACGTCGAGAGGTTCGTCAAGGCTCTCACAGCAGGTGAGCCACTGCAGGGAGCTTCGGAGGGGACGGAAGAACGGGCAGCTGAAGACGTGGTGAACTCTACTATGAGCATCATTACGACTGCTTGCTGCGCTTCTATGCCCCGTCAAAAACCCCGGCACGGCAAGCCCCCAGTGTACTGGTGGTCAACTGAAATCGCTGAAAAGCGAAGGGAGTGTCACAAGCTTCGACGTGAGGCTCAACGGGTGCGGAACCGTGATGAGGCATGCGAGCAGGTGGCAGCATATAAGTCGGCCAGGGAATGCCTTCGCAAGCTGATCAACAGTAGCAAAGCTCGCTGCTGGCAAGACCTAGTGGACAATGTGAACAAGGATCCGTGGGGCCTTGGCTACAAGCTGGTCATGGGGAAACTTGGTGCCCTACGGAAGCCTTGTATACATGAGGCGGAAAAGATGGACGCGATAGTGCGGGGACTGTTCCCCGCCCACCCCGTCCGTCTTGACGCTGTCCATGGTGAAACAGCAGTAGAGTGCCCACTCTTCACACAGCTGGAGCTGGAGGAGGCAGTCCGCTCATTGAAAACGAGTAAGGCTCCAGGTCCAGATGGTGTTCCAGCTGAGGTGTTGCGGCTCGTCTATCACAATTGTCCTGACTTGCTGCTCAGCACATTCAACGCTTGCCTACGGTACGGGGTTTTCCCGGTACGATGGAAGGTGGCGAGGCTCGTGCTGATCAGCAAGGGGAAGGGAAATCCCGGATCGCCGTCTGCATACCGCCCGTTATGCATGCTAGACACGGCTGGGAAAGTGCTAGAGAAACTCATCAAGGGAAGACTCACTGACGCGATTCGTGCTGCTGGGGACCTATCTCCTCGGCAGTACGGCTTTAGAGTAGGACGTTCTACCATTGATGCGATTGCAGAGGTGGTGAGCGCGGTCCAAAAGGCAGAGGCATATAGTCGCACCAAGCGACGGATCGTCCTGTTGGTGACACTCGACGTCAGGAATGCCTTCAACTCCGCTAGATGGGTGGATATTCTCGATACGCTGGAAAACTCATTTCAAGTTCCAGAATATCTAATGCGGCTTTTGAGGAACTACCTTAAGGACCGAAGCCTACTCTACAACACGACACAGGGCCAACGAAGGATGGAAATTACATCGGGTGTTGCCCAGGGATCTTTCCTTGGTCCGGACCTGTGGAACATGTCTTACGACGGGCTACTGAGACTTGAGATGCCAGATGAGTCGCGCTTGGTTGGCTATGCGGATGATGTTGCGGCTCTGGTCACTGGACGCACCGTTGAACAAGCGCAACTTAGGCTAGGTATGCTAATGCGCCGAGTGAGGGACTGGATGACTGCTCGCGGGCTGAGTTTAGCACTGGAGAAAACCGAAGTGGTCATCTTGACAAAAAAGAGAATCCCTAGAGTAAGGATGATCAGTATTGAAGACATACAAATCCAATCGAAGCCAGCGGGCTACTGATCGGGCTACTGATCGACTCGAAGATGAGTTTCTCTGAGCAAATCAGGGCAACGGCTGAGAAGGCTGCTTCGGGAATGTCGTCTCTGAGTCGACTTATGGCCAACGTAGGGGGACCCAGTCCATCAAGAAGACGCCTCTTGATGAGTGCTGTAGGGTCAGTGCTACTGTACGGAGCAGAGGTATGGGGCGACGCTCTCAGCAAGGAGGTATACCGCAAACTTTTTGCACGGGTGCAGAGAAGAGGAGCACTGAGAATTGCATCTTCGTATCCAACAGTCTCCGACTCGGCCGTGAGAGTGATTGCAGGCGTGATACCTATCGCCCTCTTTGCTAGAGAGCGCCGCGCTATTTGCCTGCGCCGAAACGAGGATGCGAGGGAAATAGTTGTCCGCGAAGAGAGACAGCGCTCACTCAACGATTGGCAGCAGTCTTGGGTGAATTGCACGAAGGGAAGGTGGACTGCGCGCCTCATCCCGGATGTGAGACCGTGGATAAAGCGAAGGCATGGTGAGACTGACTTCTATCTGACCCAGCTTTTGAGCGGGCACGGGTGTGTTAAGTCTTACCTGCACAAGATCGGTAAGTCACGGTCCCCCGATAGTCGGTTTTGCCCAGGAGAGGAGGACAATGCCTGTCACATATTTTTTGCGTGTACAAAATGAGTCAGGCTGCGAAGGGAACTTTACAGGGAGACGGGAGAGCTCACCCCGGATAATATAGTTGCGGTGATGCTCGAATCGGTTGACAAATGGAACCAGGTGGCACATTATGCTCGGGCAGTCCTAAAATATAAAAGGGACTCACAGCAGCCGGGGGCGCTGGGGCTGGGGGATCGCTCTTCTGGCAATTCCTCCTCCCCTCCCGCTAGGAAAGGGACTCCCCAGCTTGAAGGCGCTCCACGGCGTAACAAAACGAGACCTAGCCCGAAGTAATGTGTCAAACGGTTCCAGGCTGGGCTCTCAGGTTGACAGGGGAGGTGTTTAGTGGGTAGTCCAGTCGATGGGAGTCCCACACTCTGTGCATAAATAGCATTCACCTCCCCACTACAAAAAAAAATGATATTTATGTTATTCATCTTATTTGCAAATTTTAAGAAGATCAAATAAAAACTGCACTGGTTGGTTCGATGAAAGTTCCATAAAATACCAAAATCATGTGTTATTTTTTTTTGTATTTGGAGAAACCTCAAATGGCCATAACTTCCGGGTATATCATTCGATTTTCGCCAAACTAACAGAATATACGGATCTTTTATAAAACTACTTGAATATAGATGTCTGTGGAGAACTCCCATTGGCCCCACCAACTCTGGATGAAGTTTGTTCCACCATCAAAGCCCAAATTAATAATAAAGCGCCAGGCATCAATGAGATTCCAGTGGAGCTCATCAAATATGGTGGCAGTAGCGTTCATAAAGTTATTCATAAAGTTCATACAGCACATTTGGCAAGAAGAACATGTGCCGAATGAGTGGGGATAATCAATCATATACCCTATCCACAAAAAAGGTGTCAAGCTACAGTGCCAAAATAATAGAAGCATATCACTATTCTGTACGACGTACAAAATATTTTCAACGGTCTTAGAAAATAAAATCAAATCATACGCCAACAGTATTATTTGGGAGTATCAAGTTGGCTTTAAAGCAGGCAGATCGACCATAGACCAATTGTTCACAGTCAAGCAGGTACTTGAAAAATTCAGGGAGCTCAGCATAGACGTACTCCAAATTTTTGCCGACTTTAAGCAAGCATACGACGTAATACGTATTCATCGTAATGTACTGTACCAAATAATGTTTTGCTTTGGCATCCCAGACAAATTAGTCCGTCTTACCAACATGACAATGACGTCGATGACCTCCCAAGTCCGTATCAATAACTAATTCATCGATTTAGAAATTGGAGGACGCGGTCAATGGACAAAGACAGTTGGAGGTGCTATATGCAGTACGTGAAAGCCCGAGAGGAGCTGTAGTGCTACGAAGAAGAAGATATTATCTTGAATAATTTTTTCGATTCGATATATAGTGTTTCCAATCCGTCTCAGGCTTCCTATATAAAACAGTAAAAACGAAAAGATATTTCCTTTCGAAGCATCCTAACACTTTCTTTGTGCTAGCACTCTGAGTTTACCAAATCGGCCAAACTAATCTGTCTGACCAAAATGACCTCCAAAGTACGCATCAGTGAACATCTTACCGACGCCTTTGACACATATATCGGACTAAAGCATGGAGACGAGCTGACCCCATTGCTTTTCAACTTGGTTCTGGAATATGTCATAAGAAAGCTACCTGTCGATACATGAGGTACATTACCATACAAGTTGAGCCAAGCTATGCGGACGTCATCATCATGTTGTCACAGTCCCTAACAACCACCAAAGACCTTTTCCTGAAACTCGAAAGCGAAGCAAAACTAGTAGGGCTACAAATCAATGAGAATAAAACAAACCTCATGACGCAGTCAAGGAAAAATACCTCAAATACCCACTTGGCAAATACAGTATCAAAAATGTGAGCAAATTTGTCTATTTAGGTGTCCAAATAACAAGAACTGGTAATGAAAGAGACGAAATACGCCGAAGAATACAGCTCGCAAATAACGTTTTTTACTCACTTTTGACGATCTTGAAGACCAGCTGCATACACAGGAAAACACAGCTCCAAGTATACAAATCTATGATAAGCCCTATGTTATGCTATGAGTGTGAATCATGAACACAATTCCGAGTATCCGCAAATATATTGAACGTCTTTGAGGACGTGTCCTGAGGTGAATAATTAGAGCAAAACTAGATAGGGGTCAATGGCAAATTTGATACAACCATGAGCTGTATGAAATTTTTGTCGAGCCGAATGTCTCAACGAGTGTAAGACTACGAAAGCTGCAATGGGCTGGCCACGTGAATTGCATGAATGTACAACGGATACCCAAAAAGGTATTTGTTAGGAGCACTGAAGAGCGAAGACCAGTGGAAAAACCGAGGAAACGCTGGTCTGCTCGAATTTCAAAATTGAAAAATGCGGTCAATGATAGTTGTTGGCGCTTGTTGTAGGAAACGAAGGTCCAAGAGAGGAGCTGTAGTACTACGAAGAAGAAGAAGATTATAGTACATGCACTGATCAAGATGAACATCAAGGTTCGAGCATAGGATTTATATGGAACCCATTCTGAACTGACATCACCAGCCATAATGTGGCAATCCTTCCACTTACGTTTCAGGTCTCGACTTGTCAACCGTAGCGTTTATTTATTATTTACAGAATTCTATATACAGATTAGAACAATCCAATTATAATATAGAAAAAGTAAAAGTAATAAAAGAAATAATCAATCAATCAAAGCAAGAAAGTTAAAACTAGAAAGTACGCTCAAGTAATGTTAATCTACAATGTTAATCTACAAAACTATAAAGAAGAGCGAATTGTCTAAGTTTTTTTTTATGTTGCGAATGAGGTATCGGACCAAGACCAAGAGAGTTGTGATTACGGGGCAACCGTACCAATGGCGAAAAATAAAACACATTGGTGCTGGCAAAGGGAACGTTAAAAATCGTTGTCGATAGGTGGATATCTCATTACAGAGATGCATTGGCAAGAGTTTGTAGTTCATTTTAAAGAGCAAGCATTCATCAAGAAATATTCGACGCGAAACTAAAGAAGGCATGTGCAAGAGGAATAGACGATCATTATAAGGGGAATAGGGGATGCAAAATTTAAAGAGATGAGAGCGGATAAACCTACGTTTAACAGTCTCCACAGTACTACATAGATTGTGTTGATGAGGACTCCAAATTTGCGAGCAATAATCCAATAAAATTCTTACTAGTGAGAAAAATAAACAAATACAGGAAGAAATATTTTTTAAGCCTTTGGTGGATCTTAATACAAAGCCTGACATTCGAGAGGGTTCGCAAACCACCTGGGCTATATGCTGCTCATAATGCAGCTTAGTGTCAAATAGTACTCCAAGATTTTTATGGAGAACGACTGATTCCAGGGAACAGATAAGGAATAATCGAAAGGAATGGTAAACTTTCTCCGTGAGTAAGTCATACTATGACATTTGCTTATATTTAGTTTCAAACGATTATTCGTACACCAATCCAATAGAGACTGCAAATCTAATCGTAAACAGACACAGCCTTCCGAGGACTCAATTACTCTGAAAACTTTCAAATCGTCAGCATACATAAGCGAATAGGATTTGAATAACGATGGAATTTCATTGATAAAAACAAGGAATAGTAATGGACCGAGAATGGACCAGCGCTCCAGAATCCAGCGAGAAAGGAGAAGAACTCTGGGAATTCGCAGTGTATACGCAATTACGGTTGACAATGTACCAGTGGAACCATCGACAAATAGATGAGCCCACACCAAGATCAACTAATTTATTAATAAGTATACGATGATCCACTGAATCGAAAGCCTCAGAAAAATCTGTATAAATGACGTCTACTTGCTTCGCTCTGTCGAAAACTGACGCGATAGTATTTGAAAATGAAAGCAAGTTTGTAAGAGTGGACCGACCTTTGATAAAGCCATGATGTTCACTAGCAAAGGATGGAGATAAGAAGGGACAAATCTGATCATACACAATTCTTTCAAAAAGCTGACTAAAACACGAAAGTAGGGATATAGGACGATAATTAGATATATTCGACTTATCACCCGATTTGTAAAACGGAAATACATTAGCCTTTTTCCAAAGAACAGGAAATTCATTGTCAGAAAGACTACAATTGAAAAGAATGAACAGGGGAACACACAAAGAAGATGACAAAGATTTGGCAAAAATATTAGGAATTCCATCCGAACCACAGTCAATATTATTGTCTAGACCTTTTAGTAATGGCTCTATGTAAAGAGGACTTACATAGGCAAAGGAAAAATTTAAAGACAAACCGAAAGTATGATCAGAATTTCCATTCCTCGTAATCATTGGATGAAGAGAATCCACTGTAGTGCATCGCATTCGGCAAACCTCCTGATTTTCTAAGTCCATTGATGTATGACCAGAAAGGTTTGCTCAGATTCGTTCTAATAGAATCTTCGACATAATCAATATACTTTTTTGGGCAATATTAACCAAGTTTTTACCTTCTCAGCGTAAACTTTTATATCTAAGAAGATGAATTGCAGAGCCAGTAAGCCGATACTTAGTACGGGAAGCATTCTTTGCTTTTAAGATAGAGGTGATATTTTTATTTAGCCAAGGAGCGTCTTTTGATCTCTTTTGAAAGCAGACAGGCGTATTTGTGAGATCCGAGATTCAAAAAAGCTATACAATTTTTGTACGGCATCATTAATATTTAAATTACAGAAAAAGGGAAAACCAATTAATGGAGTTTATTTCAGCCTCCATTTGACTATATTCAGCTCTCACGAAATTAAGGTGGGGAGAAAAGACTTTGGTCAAAGCAGTTTTACAAGGCAAGAAAATAGAAAAATGAAGAGGAGGATGGTGAGGATCAGGGTTAACGTATTCATTTAGCGAAGCAGAAAGAAAAACGGATGATTTAGGAATGTTAGACAAGACTAGATCTAAAGCTTTGTTATTTACAATGGGGACATTGTTGAATTGGGCAAATGAACACATGGAGAGAAATGAAGAAAAGGAAATAGATTGACAGTCAATTGAGCTTATTTCAGAAAATGATGCATCCTACACAACATTTCGGAGGTTAAAGTCACCACAAATAACAAGCGAAGAAGAAGGAAAGCGGTTGAAAATAAAGGAGGAGTGTTCCGAAAAGAATGTTTCATAGACATGTAGAGAGCCACCGGGGGGGATATAGACTGTGAGGATCAATAAAGAAATGTTAGACAATAGGGGAACTGAAACACTAATGCACTCAACAGAAGAAGAGGGTAGAAAGTCGCAAGAGTAGACACCTAGAATTGATCGATGAACGCCAATTAGAACACCACCACCACAGACTTACTAACGCTCAAGCGATTTCGATCTTTACGAAAAACATCATAAGAAGGCAAAATTTCATTATCATGTATATCTTCAGTGAGCCAAGTTTCCGTGAAGCAAACAAAGTTGTCAAAAGACACAAGAGAGGAAAATCGAACTTCACTGGGCTTGGTTCGTAAACCTCGAACATTCTGATGACAAAATGAGAACGAGTTATCTAAATTAGTTTTTAAGTTCTGTTTCGTTGACGAACACTTGATCGAAAATTTTTCCATATATCAGTGACGAATTCCTTAACAAGCACCCCATTAGGCCAAAAATCAGGTCTTAGGAGCGCTTTGTGTTCCGTGTTTGTAGAAATACGGAACGTTATCGGGAGTCAGTTTTTTGCAGAGCGGTAAAGAAGGTTCAAATTCCAATTTCCCAATAACATAGCTTCTGATAAGATTAGGACCTGTATTATAGGCCAGACGAGATATAAAAATTTGCGCAGGTGGAGCAGCTACATCCAGTGATGGAAGCTGAGATGATATGTTCGACATATGAGGAGGAGCAGCTAGCAAAGTCTCCGCTGACGCCGACGATTGTAAGTCTGTAAAATTTTTATCTCTAGAAGATAAAGAAGACCTGTTAGAATTAACTGCAGTCCTTTTGAGAATGGCTCCCTTGCTAGGAGCAGGAGCAGCTGGTAAAGTCTCCGCTGATATCGACGAGTGAGAATCAACAATATTTCTATCCCTAGAAGATAAAGGAGAAGTGATTGAATTAACTGTTGCTCTTTTGGCAGTGGCTCCCATGCTCTTATCATCAGGAACATTTACAATTGGCTGAGCCACAATATCGCGCGACATAGCCACAATTGATGTGGTAGGATGCATTGCAGCAGATTGAGCTGTGGCACTGTTCAAATTTACATTAGCCAACGAATGAACCATCCGACCCCAAATAATCAACAGCCTTGTCCAAAACAAAATTGTTTCTCATTTTTGCGCATTCGGTTTCATTTGCCAACTGTTCTTGTAGGCCTGCACACCGTTGAATATCTTCTGGAGGCTCCTGTGGACGACTGATTCCTTACGGTCTGCCATTTAAATGATTGGCTATCAGCAAATGCCACTAATGAACGCGTTGGTGAAATATTCAAATCAAAGCCCCTCAATAGATTGCGAAAAATATAGAGCAGCGGCGTAGTAACGGTTCCTTGCTGTGAAACATTGAAGACCTTTTTTTGTGGTAGGGAGGTGAATGCCATTTATGCACAGAGTGTGGGACTCCCATGCTCGCAAGAAGGCGACTGGACTACCCACTAAACACCTCCCCTGTCAACCTGAGATCCCAGCCTGGAACCGTTTGACACATTACTTCGGGCCAGGTCTTGTTTTGTTATGCCGTAAGGCGCCTTCAAGCTGAGGGATCCCTTTCCTAGCGGGAGGGAAGAGCAAGTGCCAGACAAGCGGCTGCTGTAAGTCCCTTTGTTATTTTAGGACTACCCGAACATAAAGTGCCACCTGGTTCCATTCGTCAACCGATTCGAGCATCACCACGACTATATTATCCGGGACGAGCTCTCACGTCTCCCTGTAGAGTTCTCTTCATAGGCTGACCCATTTTGTACACGCAAAAAAATGTGTGGCAGGCATTGTCCTCCTCTCCTGGGCAAAACCGACAATCGGGGGACCGTGAATTACCAATCTTATGCAGGTAAGACTGAAAACACCTTTCTTTCGTGCAATTGACCCAAGACTACTGCCAATCGTTGAGCGAGCGCTGTCTCTCCACGCGGACAACCATCTCCCTTGCATCCTCGTTTCGGCGCAGGTAAATAGCGCGGCGCTCTCTAGCAAGGAGGGCGACAGGTATCAAGCCTGCAATAACTCTCACTGGCGAATCAGAGACTGTTGGATACGAAGATGCAACACTCAGTGCTCCTCTTCTCTGTACCTGTGCCAAACGTTTTCGGTATACCTCCTTGCTGAGAGCGTCGCCCCATACCTCTGCTCCGTACAGTAGTACTGACCCGACAACTCTCATCAAGAGGCGTCTTCTTGATGGGCTGGGTCCCCCTACGTTGGCCATAAGTCGACTCAGAGCCGATATTCCTGAAGCAGCCTTCTCAGCCGAGAAACTCATCTTCGAGTCGAACAGTCGCCCCAGGGACTTCACCGCTGGCTTCGATTCGATTTGTATGTCTCCAATACTGATCATCCTTACTGTTGGGATTTTCTTGTTTGTCAAGATGACCACTTCGGTTTTCGATGTTCAACGGTGCGTCCAGCGACCAGAGCCGCAACATCATCCACATAGCCGACCAAACGTGACTCATCTGGCACCTCAAGTCTCAGTAGCCCGTCGTAAGACACGTTTCATAGGTCCGGACCAAGGATAGATGACATCCGATGTAATTTCCCTCCTTCGTTGGCCCTGTGTCGTGTCGCAGAGCAGGCTTCGGTCCTTAAGGTAGTTCCTCAAAAGCCGCATTAGATATTCTGGAACTTGAAATAAGTTTGCCAGCGTATCCAGAATATCCACCCATCTAGCGGAGTTGAAGGCGTTCCTGACGTCGAGTGTCACCAACAGGACGATCCGTCGCTTGGTGCGACTATATGCCTCTGCCTTTTGGACTGCACTCACCACCTCTGCAATCGCATCAATGGTAGAACGTCCTCCTCTAAAGCCGTACTGACGAGGAAATAGGTCCCCAGCAGCACGAGTCGCATCAGTGAGTCTTCCCTTGATGAGTTTCTCGAGCACTTTCCCAGCCGTGTCTAGCATGCCTAACGGGCGGTATGCAGACGGCGATTCGGAATTTCCCTTCCCTTTGCTGATCAGCACGAGCCTCGCCACCTTCCATCGTACTGGGAAAACCCCGTCCCGTAGGCAAGCATTGAATCTGCTGAGCAGCAAGTCAGGACAATGGTGATACAACACGAAAGAGTTTTCCAGCAGAACACCATCTGGACCTGGAGCCTTCCTCGCTTTCAATGAGAGGACTGCCTCCTCCAGTTCCGGCTGTGTGAAGAGTGGGCACTTGATGGCTGTTTCACCATGGACAGCGTCAATACGGACGGGATGGGCGGGGAACAGTCCCCGCACTATCGCATCCATCTTTTCCGCATCATGTATACAAGGTTTCCGTAGGGCACCAAGCTTCCGCATAACTAGCTTGTAGCCAAGGGCCCACGGATCCTTGTTCACATTGTCCACTAGGTCTTGCCAGCAGCAAGCCTTGCTACTGTTGATCAATTTGCGAAGGCGTTTCCTGGCCGACTTATATGCTGCCACCCAGTTGCATGCCTCGTCACGGTTCCGTGCCCGTTGAGCCTCACGTCGAAGCTTGTGACACTCCCTTCGCTTTTCAGCGATTTCAGTTGACCACCAGTACACTGGGGGCTTGCCGTACCGGAATTTTTGACGGAGCATAGAAGCGCAGCAAGCAGTCGTAATGATGCTCATAGTAGAGTTCACCACATCTTGAGCTGCCAGTTCTTCCATCCCCTCCGAAGCTCCTAGCAGCGCCTCACCTGCTGTGAGCACCTCGACGAACCTCTCGACGTGCATCCTCCCGATGTTTCATCCAGTTGCAGAAAGCCGAGAGCACGGACGTCGGGAGACGGCATCACTTATCTCAAGCAGAATGCACTGATGATCACTGACTGAGTAGTCCTCTAATACTTTCCAATTGTCTTTCTACCGTACTAAGGACTCCGAGGCGAATGTCACGTCCGGTATGGTTCCCTCACAGACAATACGGCGGAAAGTCGGCATATTTGCGGAGCTTAGTACGACGAGGGCCATCCTGGCCGACATTTCAAGGATTCGTTTTCCCCGCGGATCCGCTTAAGGCATGCCCCATTCGATTGCTTTAGCGCTGAAGTCGCCCTCAACGAGCACTTTGCCCTCTGCGTTTGAGACAGGACCCTCCTGTGCATTGAGCTTGGCTTGGAAAGATGATATCGATTCGTTGGGCGTTAGGTACACACTAAAGAAGTTAATCCCTGAGCACCGAACCCACACGAAACCATCCCCGTCCACAACTATCCGCTTGAAAGTCACTGTTTCGAACCCAGATGGCGGTAGTACCAGTTTCGTCAGAATACCATAATGTAGGATTTTTATTTTGATGTTGCTCACATAGCAGCAAGAAGTCGGCTTTCATGTCCCTGGCAAACTGCTTAAGCAGTTTTTTACGATTGAACTGAGATGTAGGCTTAGCTGCAGGATGCGGGTCATCGGAGCTCTGATTTTGCCTTGGCTAGGGCTTCCTGGAACGCCCGGCATTTTCCTGATCCCAAGACATGTCCAAAATCAGGTTTTGGATCAGCATCCTTTTCTTTTATGTCCCATTTCACTGCATTTGTAACATAGGGAACTCCTATCGGGTCTTTTGCATACTTGTGTGGTGTGACCATAACCAAGGCATTTGAAACATTGAAGAGGCGTTGCTCTTCGCCATATCTTACAGACTACCCACCCAATTCGTACTTTGCCCTTATTCAGGAATTGTTCGGCGTCCTTTTCGGTCAAGTCAACTATGGCCAATGGTTTTCTGGTGTCAGTCTCGCTTTGATTTTTCGCACGCTTGGGAACTCCCTTTTGATGGCCTCTTCCACCTCGGCCAGATCCGTGATGCAGTCAATGTCTCTTATTTCAGCCGTTGTCATCGGTTCGAGCCATCTTGGAGCTTTACAAGCAGGGCCTGCTGCCGGGGTCTTCGTCAGGGCTTCTGCCTCTCCTGTTTTGCATCAGGTCCTTTTTCTGATTGGGTGTTCGTGCGAATTTTACTTTCTGGTACTTTTTGAAGGAGTTTCTTTGCGGCTTTCTTCGCTCCTTTTGTGAGCACTATCTGGAACCCGTGATCTGGTGCTTTACGCCCATCAAGTGCCTCTTCCTTCCTTCTTTTACCCCGATCTCCTTCGATTAGGCTAGACACCATTCTTTTATTGACTTTTAATGGTGGAGCTATCTGCATGTCGACTTTATATTTCGCCCCAAGCGCCTCTTTACCCTTCTGTTCGTCTTCAGCTCCTCCGATACTGCCCTATGCAAATTAGGAGCTCCTCTAGTTCAAGGAACCCAACATTTACTGCTTTGCTGATTTTTAGGGGGTCGCATGCAGATTGTATTCTTTTCAGAACATCTCCCGCTTTTCGGAAAAGCCTTTCTTCTTCGTATCGCTGGGTGGCAATTGCACTTTGCGACCATCCTTGGGAGTGGTTATCGCGCTCCGTTTCCTAATGCAGTACTTCTACCACATTTTCGATGTTGGCGTTGCAATCGCACAACGTCGCTTTATTTGTCTGGTCACTCGTTGCTTTTCGTGCCGTAATCTTCTCGTTGGCTTCAGGATGTTTCTTTACTATGTTGGGATTTGCGACCCTTGCATCGGTCGCTTCGGTAACGACCGCAGCAGTGACCATCGAATTTTCGATGCTCTTTATATTATCTTCCACCGCTCGAACACCTGAAGCGTCCTACAGAGTTTCCCGGTTTTCCTTAATAGGACGCTCTGGCGTTTGCATAATTTTTTTTGCTGCGCCCGAACGCTGCAGTAATCTCAGTCTGAACCAGACTGTCTGCTAATCTCCGTTTTTCGTCCGTCTTCACTGTCATTGTGTTATTTGTCGTTTTTGTCATGGTTAGTATCGCTCTCGATGTACTGTTAACATCGTGGCTGCAACCGCTGCGCTGGTTGCATCGTCGTTGTTATTATTTTTTATTTCTTTTTTTTTTTTTATTCTTGTGATCTTTTTTATATTTTTTTGGTTGCTCCAGTTTTATTGGGTCCCCCTTCGGAGCCACTATCTCCGTTCATGTGTGTAGTCGCCTTTTTGGTCCCATGGTTATCTTGGCAAAGCAGGGAGGCCATGCGAGGGTTGGCACAAGCCCATATGGGGACAAGTGCTCAGAGCCAGACCAGTGCTAATCGGGAGTCCGTCTCAAGCGAACGTACACCACCAACCCAATGGTGCGAACTTCGAACGTACTCCGAGGCCTACTAAGGTTTTACCGGAACGAAGACAGTATGACAGTTGAATTGGAGCTATTCACACGCGAGTTTTACCTCGGCGCTAGTGTGCAAAGCAACTAGGTCCAAACCATCACATCCACCAGCCCAAAGCATCAATTCCAGTTCGTTGTCCAAAGCGTAGTCCAGATCCTATCAGAGTCGTTATCTGTCATCCCAGGAGGGAACCTCATGGCGCCCCCCATATCCTCGGGTCCGTGGGGGCGGCGATCCACAAGGAATGCTAGCCTTCAAGAATGCTCTTGTCGACCGGCATTCCCCCTGCGGGAATTTCCTCGGGTACGTGGGGGCGGAACTCCCCAAAGAATGCTAGCCTCCAAGAGTGCTCTTGTCGAACGGCATTCCCCCTGCGGGGGACCTTAAGATTGTACAGCATCGTCAGATTTCAATCAGTTACAGCTAATGATTTTCCATACAACATATTACACATCATGGCGACAAGATGTCTGGGAGACTTGTCTTGAAGGAGCTCAAAAATTAGTCCGTGTAACCAAACCGTACCGTTTTTTCCATATCAATAAGACATGTACCAACACATTCTCTATTATTTAGTTTTCAACAGATGTCCGCGGTTACTTTCGCTATTGCATGTATGGTCAAATGCCTGGTACAAAAACCAAATTGGCAATTGCCACGGAAACTAAATTGGTCACTCGGCATCAACTCATATTTTTCAATGTGGGCGTTTAATGCTTGTTTCAGTAGCACTTCAAGCATTTTCCTGATGCTAGGCAGCAAGCTGATTGGGAGATCGCTTTCAAAGCACAAAGATTCCTTTCCTTTCTTCAAGATCGGGAATACTTTTGCCCTTTTTTTATTGGTTTTGAAAACATGAATTTTTCAACATATTGTTGAACATAATACAATAATTTCTAATCGAGATCTCAGCCGAATGTGGTAGTACTATATCGGGAATACCGTCAATACCACATGATTTCTTGTTATTTTTCCTGCCAAATATGAAACCCAAGTCTTCATAGCTGACAAAATAATCAAAGAAATTTCCACTTGGCATGAGGTCGGAGGTCAAAATTACATTGAAATGAAGAATTGATTCACTGTTCAGGCTTGATTTGAAATCGAGCATTTTTTGCTCGTCGACTTCTGAAAGTATCAGGTTCCTTCTCTGAGGGTTTGGTAGATGGACCACTTCAAAATGAATTGCAATAAGAGCTAGTTACTAGAAACCATCACATATACTGGTAATCCTTTTATTATCTATATCTGGAGTCGTATTATCAATTTCAATACCAGCTCTATCTAGGAGATCTATCTCACTACTAGTGACTTTAAGATTCGGCAGATTTAATGGAGCCTTTTCACGAAAGATACTGTTCAACACACCGTCTTTATCCCGTGGGATAATAGCACTCAGTTCCTCTGCCTATTGGTTGCCAATTTAACTCTTGTAGTATGTACGGACTAAGTTCCGGACATTTTTCAGGTTTAATTTCAACAAGGCCAATCACCTATGGTTCCCAGAAATCGCCGATAAATATTGAAGACGCGTGTGAGAAGAAGGGTTTTCAATCTTTTCAACCTTCATATCCTTCCATATTAGTTCGATGTTTAATCTTGGAAATGACTTTCTCAATCGTTTCCAACGTCAGCTTCTCTAACTTCGACAAATAGAGATCTATTTCATCGATTGTTAGATTTCTGTCATTAGGAACCATTGAGCAAGCATTGCCATGATTAGAAGGAGGACAGGTAATCCCGATCAAGCTTTTTTTGAAACTTTTCTCAATCCGTTTTTTTTAAATTCAACCGATGATTTTCATGTTGAACTGGAATGAAGAAGACATCATCTCTTTGATATTGATTTCTATTACGATTGCGTTATGGTTACTATCGTAAGGAAGCACCTGCAGTTTCCAGTGAGGACAATTAAAGCTGAATTCAAGTCTTGGATCAGCAATCCAGAGGCCCAAATATGAATTTATCCTAGAGTATGTTGGGAGCTCCGACCCATACAGATTGCACCTGTATCTTATTTGATTCTCTGTTATCCATGAGTTCAGTAATATACCTCTTTGATTATTGTTGACGTTCAACTATGTAGTCGAGCAAGAATATAATAATTATGCAGCCTGTTCAATTCGAGGACTTCAAAGAAGGAATCGAGCTCCTAACTGAATTTGAGATCGTTTCTTTCCTTTACGTAGGCCGAGGTAGCGAAGAGTTTATCCCCACTTGGTGTTAAATTTTGGTGATGAACACTTCCAGAAATTCAAAGTTTTTGAATTCGAATTTATCAATTAATTGGGAGCGATACGGTCTTCTCACGAATATGACGATACCACCTTCGCCATCAACGTTTGCTCTATCATTTCTTCTTGTTCTTTGTAGTACTACAGCCCCTCTTGCGCCTTGGCTTCCTGTAAAATGTCCCTCCAACTGTCTTCGTTCATTGACCGCGTCCTCCAATTTTGAAATCTAAGCAACGATGAACTGTCTTCGTTGACAGAGTCAAACCGGTGTTTTCTCTCTTTCCTCATAGGGGTCCACACTTCAGGTCTCTCAATGAATACATTTTTGAGCTTCTGTTGTTCATCCAAACGAGTCCTGGAGCAGCTCATTTCAGCTTCCTCAATTTTACAATCATTGATACCTCCGGCTCGTCAAATCGGCACTTGAGTGCTTATATTTAGTAGAGATGCACCAGATAAAGCGGTAAACTCTTCTTTTCGATAGTCGATCTCCTTGTTGCAAAAGTTTTGACTGAAATGAATTCAATTCTGGTGCAGCTTCTTTGAGCACTTGAAGGAGATCAATCATGTCCTCTCCGCAGTATAGGCCCTTCTCCTGCTGCAGAGTATATTGTCTATTGTTGAATTTTGTATTGTCGTATTTTTTTGAATATGTGGACTTAGACTGATTGCTAGAAGATACTCTGATCTTTCATTTTTTGATATATTCATAATTTCATATTGAAGCCTCTTGATATAATAATCTTTTTTACCACTGAGAGCGCTTCTAATGCAATCAGATGCAATTTTTGAAGAAATTTGAGAGATTCGCCACCAAGCACCAAATGGTTTGAATTTCAAGTTTCACTCCCAGTATTAAAAAATGTTTAAAAATATATTAAGACCATAGACTTCTTATAAACTTTCTATAATCTACGGGTAAAGAACTATTTTTTTCAAAATTTTAGGATCAGTAGTTTCGGTAGAAAAGGTCAATTGTTATCAGTTTTTTACACAACTTGAAAACTTTTAACATAAAAACTATGTAAATATTATATTTGAGACCCTCACAACAAAACGTTTCATTTAATATGTCACACGGTACACCTTTCAAAACTTATTTCTTCATCCCCTCTCACCTCCCCAAAACGTGAGCCCCATTTTTAAAATTGGTTTATTTAAGCTACACGTACGTGTTTGGGTCTCGGGAATTTGAATTTAATCGGCCTTGAAGACTTGTACGAACTTAAGGCGCGTGGATTCTGAATCCTTATTGTGCGCCCGGCGTTACATTAAAATATAAAATCACGGCTAAATACAACGGAATGTCTTTAATCACGGATAACAACTGACAAAACATAAAATAGAATTCACATTAATTTCGATATTCGCATCGGAATGATCGCGTATGTAAAATAATGCTCTGCTACTTAATGGCGTCGTCAGTCGAAGCGTTGTTGAAAAGCACGCGATAGAATTGGCGTCTCGGACAGGACTATATAGAATGAAACTTCCTTTGTTCGTTTTTCGAGGTTTTGGGATGTCCCGATCGAAAAGATCTCTCTTGGGACAAGTGTTTGTTTGCGCGGTTTTCTCGTCATTTTTGGATGACGCGGTAGAGGCGCCACAGCTACCCCCTCTCCAATGACCTTCGTGATCTGCGAAGGGAATGAAAATGTCACATGCTTCGATTTGACAGCTGCTTGATTTTCGTTGGATGTGAAAGGCATTTCCTCTTGTGGCGGAGTTGGTGGTATAATTTGCGTTTGGGGTGCCGGTGATCGTGCTCGTGGCAAATGCGATTGATTTCGTTCGTGTTGTTGTGAGCGTTCGTCTTCTGGAGAGAGATATGCTAGTTTCAGCTGATTTGTGGAGATTGTCTTGATAGCTCCGTTGACGTCTATTATGAAATTCCTGTCGTTTAACTTTTTTATGACGCGATGGGGTCCGGTATAAGGTGGCTCCAATGGTTTGCGAACTGCACCGACACGGCGAAAAACGTATTCGCAAGTGCGTAGGTCCTTGAAAACGAACGGGCGGTGATTCACATGTCTGGCTCCAGGTACAGGACGAATGGCTCTGAGGAGTCGTCGGAGTTCTGCGACGAAATCTTGCGGGCTGGTTGAAATCGTTTTGTTTGTGTCGAGAAATTCACCAGGAATTCGAAGAGAAGTTCCAAAAAGCATTTCGGCTGGTGAAGCTTGTAGATCCTCCTTGAACTTTGTTCGCATGCCTAATAGGACTGCTGGGAGAGCATGAATCCATGGCGTTTCGGGTGTGCATTTGAGGGCTACTTTGAGCGTTCTGTGCATACGCTCTACCATGCCATTTGCCTGGGGGTGGTAGGGCGTCCTGTGGATATATTGTGTACCAAAGAGGCGACTGCATTGTTGCATTAAGTCGGCTTCGAATTGCGGTCCTTGATCCGAAGAAAGTGTTAGAGGTGTTCCGAAAAAAGCTATCCATTGATCAAAGAGAGCACGCGCAACTGTAGAGGCTTTGGTGTCAATAACTGGGATGGCTTGCGGCCAGCGGGTGTATCGGTCGATGATTGTCAAACAGTTCTCATAACCTTGACATAGTGGCAGCTTTATCAGATCGATGTGGATATGATCGAAACGGCTGTCTGGCAGTTTAAAATCTCCGAGCTCTGCGCGGTTGTGGCGACGTACTTTTGAGCGCTGGCAAGGTACGCATTGTTTTGCCCATCGGAGGATATCTTTCCCGTGACCCGGCCAAAAATACTTCGTTTCCAAGCATTTGGCTGTGGCTCTTCCTCCTGGGTGTGATAGTTCGTTGACGGCGTTGAAAGCTTGGCGGCGAACAATGACGGGCAGATACGGTTTAATGCTGTCGTCCTTCTCGTGGAAAACTATCGATTGTCCCTCGACATCTAAACGGCGTAGTTTGAAGCGGGGGTTGTTCATTAGGAACGGCAATTGTTCGTCAGAAAGTTGTGCTTGGCTGATGACCTCAATGTTGATGGTTGAAGGTACATCAATTGTTTCAACTCGTGATAGAGCGTCTGCAACGACATTGTAATCTCCGGGTTTGTATGTAATTTGGGCATCAAATTGGGCTATGAAATCGAGTTGTCTGCATTGCCGAGGTGATGCTTTGTCGGAAGGTTGGGAGAGAGCGAATGAGAGAGGTCGGTGGTTGGAGCATATAGTAAGCTGTCTGCCTTCCAGGATGCGCTGAAAGTGTTTTACAGCTGCAAAGACTGCAAGAAGCTCTCGATCGTAAGTAGAATAACGCTTCTCGGTTTCCGACAATTTTCTCGAGAAAAACCCTAATGAAATCCAGGCTCCATTAGGGTGCTGCTGATCTAATGATGCTCCGATTGCTACATTTGAAGCATCCGTGTTTAAAAGCAATGGTTGCTTTTGCGATAGGAAAGTCGTTGTTGTAGCTGAAGCTATGCTTTGTTTGCACAATTCGAATGCGGCTTCTGATTCAGTCGACCATGACAGCTTGGCTTTCTTTTTCGTTAGGCCCTTTAACATGTCGTTCAAAGGTGCTTAAATATCGGCTGCGTGTGGAATACAGCGTTCATAATAGTTCAACATTCCTATGAAGCGCCTGAGTTGAGTGGACTGTTCTGGTCGTGGAAACTCGATAATTGCTTCTGTTTTTGGTTTTGGTGGACGAAAACCTGTTTCAGAAACTTGATAGCCTGCGAATATGATTTCGGCTAGTCCGATCTGGCATTTGCTCCAGTTTATCTGTAAGTTGGCTTCTTGCAAGACCTTGAATAGCTGTTGAAGATGATTCTGGTGCTGCTCATGGTCCGTGGAAAATACGAGGATATCGTCCTGATAGCTTTGAGCGAAAGCTAGTTTCCTGAGGATATGGTTCATGACTCGTTGCATTGTTTGTGCTGCGTTTCGGAGTCCCATTGGCATGCCAACAAATTCATACAACCCAAAGGATGTTGTCACTGCAGTTTTGGGTACGTCAGCTGGAGCGACTGGGATCTGGTAAAATGCCTTTTGTAGGTCTATCACGGAAAACACTTTGCCTTCGACCTCTTGAAGAAGTGGGTATCGGTCTGCACGTGTGATGAGATTTAATTGGCGATAGTCTCCTGTCGCACACCATCCACCGTTCGGTTTCGGAACCATGTGTAATGGGCTGGCCCATTGGCTGGAGGATGGGCAAACAACACCTCGTTCGGCTAATGTGTCGGATTCTTGTTTTGCGGCTGCAAGGAGATCGCCTACGAGACGGCGTGGTCGAGAGAACACAGGTGGGCCTTTTGTTGTAATATGGTGATTAATCGTTAAATCTGAGATTGTAGCCATTTGACCGGAAGCTGCAGATGTACACGCAAATTTGCTGATGAGTTGCTTGTAACTCTCACCGATAATGCCTTCCGGCAAGGAACATTGTAATATTGTGTTGACAGCGTGTACGTTTGGTTCTGGTCCAATAATGCATGGTGTAGATAGACTTGTAACTCCTTCGAGTAATCGCTGTCCATGCAAGTCGATGAGCAGTTCATGGTGTTTGAGGGCATCTGCGCCAAGTATAGCCATTTGCAGGTCAGCTATCACACACTTCCATCTGAAGGACCGACGTAGGCCGAGATTTAAAGTAAGTTCTTGTGTTCCGTATGTGGTTATTGTTGTGCCATTCGCTGCTCGTAATGTAAGCGGTTCTTAAATAGTGGCTTCGAAATGATACGTTTTGGTATGATGGAAACAACCGATCCTGGGTCGACGAGGAATCGGGTCGCTGTATTTCCATCTTTTATGTATAGGCGGCATTCATACGATGCGCCGGTGGCAGCTGCCACATAGGCCGCCGGCAGGTTTAGTTTCCCGTCGGGGTTGTCGATGTTGCTGAGACGAACGTGCACGGTTGCCTGCAGCTCACGGCGAGGGCGCCGTATTTTTGATGGAACCAACAATATTTAGAATGAGAAGTTGCTCCGGATGTAATTGAACGGCTACGTGGATGCTGGGTGTTGCGTGATGGAGAGCGTCGGTGCTGATCAGGGTTGTGTTGCGAACGTTGCAATGCATCGCGTGTCAGGTTTGACAGCTGAAAGATCGCCAGGCGTAAAGCGGCAAGCTCTTGCGCGATGTGGTCGGTCGCTTCCGTAGACGGTGTGAACGCTGTGTAGTTTCACTCTGTTTGATGTGACGTGACTAAGACTGACGGTCCGAAATCGTGTGCCTCATCGGCGACTGCTGCGAGCTCTTCAAGCGTTTGCCCTTTTATAAGAAACAACATGATTCGTAGAACGTCGTCGCTTACACGTGTGCCGGCTAATGAGCGCATGTGGCGCAATAGCTGTGAGGGTCTTTTGTCTCCGAGTTCCACTCCCGTTAGAAGCTTGTGGAGCTGTGCGTCCGGTGAGTCTGTGAGACGGGCAAGGATGGCTTTTTTCAAAGCAGCGTATTTATTCATCGAGAAAAATAGATGGTGAATTTGAAAATACAGAATATTACTACTAAGGTAAAATTCAATAAAAAAAATTGTATACTTTAAAAATATCAACAACTATCATTTATTTCTGGTATAAATTAACACTACTTTTTTATCTCCCAACAGAACGATAATCAAAAAACGGATGGAGGACTAGGAGCCGGCACACCGATGTTTATTAGTGAAGTAATGCATGGTACAGCGTGTACCATCCTTTAAAATTCATCCAAGGTTAAATTGAGAACAATACCACTTAGACCTTCTGCATCGTCTTGAACAAATTGATATTCAAAACTGATTACATTCCAACAAGGAATACGGCATAAATTGGGTAAAATAGACAAAAATGCTAACAATTGAGCACTTGATGCCATATGGCTTAAATGTTTAACGCACTGACTAGTTTTATATGACAAAATCTAGCATCTATAAAATACATGAGTATTGAACAAAGTGTGTGTTTGTACCATGATAAAATATGCGTAGTGTAATGAATTTTTTTAAATGTTAGTATTTAATTTATCGCATTTTCACTAAATTTGATTAAAAAACATCGTAACAGGTTCTAAATACTGAATCCATATAGCAGCAAAGAATCCCATCTATAAAAGGCATCATCTAAATTTAATTCATAACAGAGAGCAAGCCTAACAACAATAACGCACAGATGAAAAGAAAAAACTATGTATATATATATTTTTTTTTCATTCGATTCAAAACATCCCCACGGAAATATTTCGTTATTTAATTGAAATGCTAAGGTAGTAAGTGTACAAGAAAAAATAGTAAATCTCTATATATTTTATACGGTATAATGAAATTATCTTTATTCTCCTTAGTGGGCAAGAAATAAAGTAAACAATCTATTTAACAAAATTGAATTTGTTTACGGCTATGAAAATAAAAAATAAATAAATAAATCTCCAGACTATAATAATTTATTTTCTATTCATGCAAAAACTAAAAATAAAATTTAAACTTGCACTTTAAAGATCGCATTGTTGTTTACCTAAATTCATCATTGAATGCTATACGAAAGAAAAAAGATTATGAACAAGAATAATCACATAAATTTTAAAAGGAAGAACTAGCAAAAAGATAAATGAAAACTCTTACTAAAAATTCGTGTAAAATAAACCTTTAAAAAAATTTGATAAATAAATAAATCTAAAAAAATTGATAATCTGTTGAAATACTTGTTAAAAGACTTCATGACGGCCTTTTTATAATACATTCAAAGAATTTGAAATATATAGCGTTAAATTTTGATGAATACCGACCATTTAAAGAAAGTTCTCTCGAAAATTTGCAAGCGAGATAAGAGAGTTAGTCGAAAGTAAAATTCCCTTGATATTATTATATGCAGCTTCTTGGAGCGTAACGAAAGTAGAATGCGTTCACATAAAACGTTGAGCAACTATGAATCTTTGAGTAAAATAGTTATAAATCAAATTAAGTACATTAAGTCAACACAATCACCTAATACACAACATATAGATTTAACTTTAATTTCATTCGGTAGTATTTTATATGAAAATCGTTATTTAACCATACAATTTACTTTTTTTCTATCCAACTATATAATGTAATACTTTTATTAATTGAATAATTTGCTTCATTGCCCTTACTACTTACTACTTATTAAAAAAAACCAAGCATTATCATTCAAGAAAAAAAAAACTACTATACGATTAATCATTGCACCAATTTAGAAAGTTAACAGTAGTTGTCAATTAAGTTTTAAGTTCCGATATCTAAACAGCAGAAATTAATGAAAGAATAAAATATTATACACGACACATGTATGTATGTATTTGTAATGTAATATACATAAATTGTTAAAACTATTCTACGAACAAAAGGCCAAAAGAACATAAACTACATATATACTTTTGTAAGACAATGAGAGAAAAAAGGGAGGAAAGAATTTTTTAAAGTGACAATGTACTCTAAAGTTACATCCTTGAATTTAATGATCATACAAAGCAAAACTTAAATTATATCAGATGAATTGAAAAACAAGACAAAATAAATGAAAGAATTGTACTATTATACATATACATGCATTATAAATATAATATTCTTATTTGATTTTGATGATAAAATAAAATACATTTTATGTGAAAAATTCTGTTTTCAAGTCCCACTATATTCTTGGAGAAATAATGTCAATTCAAGATAATTACTAAAAAGGAGACTCCACTACCCTCGATGCCTCCAAGCGCTCAAATATGCTCTCCTTCACTGTCAAGGCTACCCGAACACAATGCACCGTATGGTTCAACTCGTCGTCAGATATGAAGATAAGGCGCCCTCTGAATCTTCTCCACGCGTTTCTGGTACTGCTGCTTGCTAGGAGTACTTCTCCATGTCTTTGATCCCTACAGTAGAAATAGTCACTTTCTTGGTGAGGTGAGTCCCCTATGTTGGCTATAATTTGCTTAGATCCGATACACCCGCTGCACCCTGATCAGTCACTTCTCCGAGTTGCTCGGAAAAGCTCAGCTTTGAGTCTTATCAGCAATCCCAGGTACGTTGATGCTGGTTTTGACTCAACCACCGCTTCTCCGATGCTGATCATTCTTTCTCTGGGAATTCTGTAGTGTTTGAAATGATGTTAAAAGTCTGTTTAGGACTGCAGCGGTGAACCGCTGCCTCAGCGAGCGAAAAATTAGTGCTCAACTGGAAATGGCCTTTTTGCGACGTGACAATGGGCTACATTCGACCGGTGTCAAAGACCGAGGTAACCGAGCGAAGGACATTACTAATACGAGACGCAACGACCGTTCCAACTTAACCACAGGTGTTACACATAATCCCAAATCCTTACATCAGCATATTACCACACAATTCAATAACCCTTGACCTTAATCATCCATGCCTCATATTGATTATCCATGACTCATATCTGGTCATCCAGAGACATGATCAATCTAATATAAACATCCTGTTATTTCAATATCCAATATCGCTTACTTGCATTGGTGAGATCAGCATATCAACGTCCAATTCTTAGCTTGAATCAAAAAAACAAAGAGAATGCTTCATCAGCATTCTTATCATTATAAAAGCAGCTTTTTGAGAATTAGATAGTCAGTTGAGTTGAAATTGAGTTGAAGGCAACGGTTGAAGCCATAATCAAGTTCGACTTGATTAATACGTTGAATGCAGTTCAAGATAAATTGAATATTAAGTTGAGTTGAAGTTATAATCAAGGGAAGTATTCAGTTGAGATACTAAGTTGAGCTGAGATACTAAGTTAGTTTAAATAAATAAATTAAATAAGTTAAAGTGAAACCAAAAGTGTTTTCATTAAAGAGATTCCGGGGAAGGAACCTCCAACAATCAATTTTTTTGATCATCGTAACGTTCAATAATGTAACTGGCGCAGTCGTCGTCTCAAAAGAGGGAGGAGCTTTCGTTGACATCCAGATCTACTCATCACACTGCTAACCATCTTTAAAATCAAAGCGGAAGGTGTTTAAAAACTAGGGGTATCGCACCACTAATCATTAAATAAGTACAAGTATACCTACACCATTTAGAACAACCAAATGGAACACACGTTTAGCTCCTTTCACTGACAGCTAACTTGAGGAAGTAAACAAATGCCTCTTCTGTTAACTTCCATAAATCATGAATGGATAAAACATGAACGGATGTACGAACTGAAATTAAATTCACTTCAGAAGGAGTGCTACGATGTTCGACACCGAATCAAATAATGCTTTGCTTTGGCATCCCAGCCAAATTAGTTCGTCTTACCAAAATGACAATGACGTCGACGACCTCCCAAGTCCGATCAAAAACAAATCATCGATGTCTTTGACACAAATATCGGACTATCGGCCTCATTGCTATTCAATTCTGCTCTGGAGAACGTCATAAGGATAAACGAGGTACAATACTATACAAGTTGAGCCAAGTAGGAGCCTATGCGGATGACATCAACATTCTGTCACAGTCATTAACAACTGCCAAAGAACTCTTCCTAAAACTTGATAGCGAAGCAAAATTAGTAGGGCTATAAATCAATGAAAATAAAACAAAGCTCATGACGCAGTCGAGATAAAGTACCTCAAACACACAAAATATCACAATTGGCGAATACAGTATCAAAAAACTGATCGAATTTGTGTATTTAGGCGCCAAAATAATGAAAATGGGAAATGAAAGAGACGAAATACGCCGAAGAATACAGCTCGCAAATGAAATATTTTATTCAGTATTGACGATCTTGAAGGAAAGCTGCATATACAGGAAAACTAGCACTCGTTGAGTGTAGACGTGTTTTTAATCGCTCCTGTCATTAATTTTAAAAATTAATTAATTTTTCACAAAAGTCAGTTTCAAAATTTTGAATTAATTTTTTGTAAGTCAGTCAAAAGCCAATTTTGATTTTCATCGGAAAAAGCATTTATCGTCGAAGGAATTTCCCACGGATTCATCGAATATTATCTGACTTCGATAAATCGACAAAAGCAAATAAGCCGAAGACTAACTCGGGACTGCAGTATGGAGGAGCCCGACAGCTTCCCTCCGTTGGGGGGCCCCGGGGAGAGCAGCAATGTGAAATTGGCGGCAAGCGTCAATAAAAGAAGACACATGAGTAACCAGGACTCCGCAGATGGTGGGCGTAAGACTCAAGTAGTAGAAGACAAACAAGAAGTGAGTCGACTTCAAGCTTAAATACAAAACTTGAAACTACGACTGAAAACGTTCGAAGATATATACGAGAGAGCGAACAAAGTTCAAGATGCAGAGCCGGTACAACAAACAACTACGGAAACTAAACAGAAGAAAACTGTCAAACAAGTCATCCCAGAAGAAATATTAAATGCTGGAGCCACTAACGACAGCCAGAACTACTATGCAGCGCTGGACGGACTCGAAAAAGAAATTGACGTTGACGAAAGTATTGACGGTAATGTTTGTCAAGATAGTAATTATAATTTTATACTTTACCTAAAAAATAAAAATAAAGAGAAGAAACCAGCTTGCAGTTCTGCTGGTCCTCAAAAAGTTGTCAAGAATACAGAGAAAGCTCCGCCAATTAATGTGTTCGGTTAACGCGGAAAGTACATGGTTCGGCTATTGGCAGCCGAAAACAAATTAACAAATTTCGAGATTGAAAGAATCAATGCCGAAAAGTTAACTATCAAAACCAAATCACTGGTTGATTTCAAATCAGCAAAAAATGCTCTGAATTCTGGGGAGGTTCCACACTTCACATATACCCCGAAAAGCGAGAAGTACCAGACCTTCTTGTTGAAGGGCTTGGACTGCGTAGAAGATACCGTCGATCTTCTTCAGGTGCTCAAGGAAGCAGCACCAGAAATTGAATTTATCTCCGTTAAAACATTTGCGACAAGAAGGTCGACGGTAGAAAAAAAAATTTACCACTTTATTTAGTGCAAATATCAAATAAGCGCAGTGCATTTGCTCTGTACCAAATAAGATACTTAAACTTCCGAGTGGTGAGGTGGGAACGCCTCCAGAAAAGAGAAGTCAAACAGTGGTATTGGTGTTAACGATTTAGGCATTCGGCTGCCAACTGCGCCATGCATTACCGATGCGTCAAATGCAAGGACGTGCATGCTCCCGGTGAGTGCAAATTGGCTCAGACGGAGCCAAAAGAGAAATTATACTGTGTTAACTGCGGTGTTTTTGGTCACCCGACATCATATCGAGGATGCTCCCGATATCAAGATGCGAGAGTAAAATTTGTCCCAAAGCAAGCACAACTACACCGCAGTGTATTAGCTCCGAACTTCGTCAAGCCCGGAGTATCATTTGCACAAGCCGCTAGAGGACCAGCAGAAAATGCGGTAAATAGTGTAAATAATGTAAGTGGCAATAATGAGCTGCTTCTCAAGATTAACCTGCAAATAAATTCTTTATCGGAAAGATTTGATAAACAAGATACGAAAATTAATCTTAATCTTGTTTTTCATCGTTTAGGGGTTTCAAATGCCTCAACATAATTTGTCATCCAGTCACATTCCCATGGATAGGATTCGTCTCATCTCGATCAACGTCAACTCCATTGTTACTATACATCGGCGTGATTATCTCCTTGAATTCATTGTTAAGCAAAAGCCTGACATCGTGTTTCTCACCGCAAACCACCTCAGTTCATGGCACTACATGACATTCAAGGATTTTAACTTCGTATGAAACGAAACGGTAATAGGTGATGGGGAAGGTGGCACCGGGATATTGGTTCGAAGACCCTATTGTTTCCAAAATATTGCAAAAGTCGAATTCAAAAGCTTTGAATCACTTGAAGTGTCCGTTATCAAAATGTCACTGCCAGGTGGGGATAACCTCTTCGTTATTTCTGCCTATGCAACTGGTGGAACTATTCTCAAGCTCAAGGAGGAGCTCAATTCCTTATTTGAAATACTCGAATGGAACAGGCTGCATTATTATTATATTCTTGCTGGTGACCTGAACGCCAAGCGTACATCATGGCTGAATGCCACCAACAATCCAAGAGGTGTATTCCTGAAATCGTGGGTAAAAGAGCCAAATTGAATACACGTGCAATCTATATGGGTCGGAGTCCCCAATATACCCGAGGAAAATTCATATTTGGACCTCTGCATTGCTGACGCAAGACTTGAATTCAGCTTTAATAGTCCTCAACGGAAACTGCAGGTACTTCCTTATGATAGCGACCATAAGGCAATCGTAATGGAAATCAATCATCAAAGGGATGATTTCTTCCTCATTCCATTTCAACAAGAAAATTATCGGTTGAATTTCAAAAAAACAGACTGGGCAAAGTTTCAAAAGAAGTTTAATCGGGAATACCAGAAGCCTTGTCTTCCTTCTGATGATGGCAACTTTTGCTCAATGATTCCTTATGACAGGAATCTAACTAACGATGAAATAGATCTCTATTTGTCGAAGTTAGAGAAGCTGACGTTGGAAACGATTGAGAAAGTCGTTCCCAAGATTAAACATCGAAACAATATGGTCTATCCACCTTCCACCAACCATTGCAAGGTTGAAAACATTGCAAAGCCTTTTACTCACACTTGTCAACAATATTTATCGACAATTTTTGGACTACAACCATTCCTCGTTCGCTTTGTTGAAATTACACCTGAAAAATGTCCGGAACTTAATCTGTTCTTACTTCAGGAGTGAGGTCAGCAATCAATGGGCACAAAAATTGAGGGGTATTAGCCCACAGGACCCAGATGGCGTTTTCGCGAAAATGAATAGCATATTCCGTAAGAAGTCTCGAGTGAAGGTATCGAATCTTGAAGTCACTAGCGATGCGATAAATCTTCCCGATAGGGCTGGTATCGAAATTGGTAGTACGACTCCGGATAGAAATGGAAACAGGATTATTTGTGAGGGATTCCATAAACTTGCCCTGATTGGAATACATTTTGAATTGGTTCATCTTTCAAACCCTGAGATAGGGAATGAAATATTTTCAGAGGTCGTTGAAGCAAAAGTTCCCAACTTCAAATTAAGCCTGTACGGCCAATCAATTCTTCATTTCAATGAAACATTAACATCTGACCTCATACCGAGCTTGAATCATTGATTATTTTCTCAGCTATGAAGACTTGTGTTTCATAATTCGCAAAATAAACAACAAGAAATCATGTGGTACTGATGGTATTCCAAATGTAGTTCTCCGACATTTGCCTGAGGTTGCTATTAGGAATTATTGCATATTGTTCAACAACATGTTGAGCAATTCATATTTCCCAAATGAGTGGAAAAAGGCTCAGGTATTTCCGGTCTTGAAGAAAGGAAAAGAATCTTCATGCCCTAAAAGCTATCGCCCAATCAGCTTGCTGCATAATATCAGCAAGGTGTTTGGAGTGATACTCAACAGAGCATTAAACGCCCACATTAAGAGATATAAATTTTCGTGCCAGGCATTCGACCACACATGCAATAACGAAAGTAACCTCAGACATCTGTTAGAAACTAAATGGTAGACAATGTGTTGGAGCATGTCTAATTGATATGGAGAAAGCCTTCGATACGGTGTAGTTAGATGTACTAGTTATTAAACTCCTTCAGGACAAGTTCCCCGGACACTTTGTCGCCATGATGTGCAATATGTTATACGGGAAATCATTTGTTGTAACTGATCGAAATCTGACAACAATGCGCGAATTCAAGGTCTTGAATGGTCTACAGCAGGGAACAGTAACTGCGCCTCTGCTCTCTCAATCTTCATTCGCAAGCTATTGAACGGCTTTGATTTTAACGTCTCGCCAACGCGGTCATTGGTAGCGTTTGCTGATGATCCGATCATCTATACGGCAGACCGAAAAGCTACAATAGTTCAGAGAAATCTCCAAAAAATTTTCAATGATGTGCAGCTGTACACTGACAATTGGCGAATGAAAATCAATGCGCAGAAGTGCGAAACAATTTTGTTTCGGACAACGCTGCAGGGAGCCAGTCAAGACCTGAATCGTAATTGGAAGAATTTCCACATCATGGCTGGCGAGGGTAGTTCAGAACGGGTTCCACATAAATCGGTGTTCGATACCTCCGTGTTCATCTCGATCAGTATCTGTACTATACTGAACATGTCAAGATCATGCTCAGTAAGGCATTAAAAGTAGTCATGGCCCTACGAAGACTCTTTCATTCCAGAAACATTGATCAAAAGGTCAAAATTATCTATTACAAGACCCTGATTAGACCAGTTTTGACATATTTACATCAGATCTGGTACAACCAGAGTGCTAGTACTATGGAGTTTTCAGAAGGAAATGTCTTCGTGCATGTAAAGAAATGTCTTCGTGCTCGACGGGGACCAATGGCGAATTCGATACAACCATGAGATGTATGAAATTTTCGACGAACCGAAGGTATCAAGGATTGTAAGACTGCGGAAACTGCAATGGGCTGGACATATGAATCGTATGGACGATCAACGGATACCCAAGAAGGTATTCGTTGGGAGAACTGAGGGCCGGCGGCCAGTGGGGAAACCGAGGAAACGCTGGTCTGACTCGGTCGACGAAGACAGTTCATCGCTGCTCGGATTTCGGAATTGGATGACGCGGTCAACGGACCGAGACAGTTGGAGGCGCTGTTTGCAGGAAGCGAAGGCTCGAAAGGGGCTGTAGTGCTCAGAAGAAGAAGAAGGTATAAGTTATGTTTATTATATTAGGTTCAGAGATAAGGTTAAACGCGTAGGTTGGGAATATTGTGATAGAATTTTTTAGTATAAGATGAAGTTTTTTTGTTGCATTTTTATTAGAATTAGGTTATAACATATTAGGTGTAGCATCAAAGTTGACTATTGTGTTAAAATTATAAATAATTTCTGAATAGTCTAGGTAGGTTTTTTCTCTTTTTTCCAATCAAATCAAATTTGAATTTGCTATCGTTTTTTTGATAAAATGTGTTTAACTGATAACGTATAAATTTAGAGAGCCGTTTGGGCCATTAAGTTTTTGCATGTTTATTGTTTGGAATTTGCTTTATATTCTTTTAAAATTTATAACGATTAGTATTAAATAAAGCGCTATTGACTTTTGACTACGCTTAGAGGAGGAGAATCATTCCCAAAGTCAAAGTCAAAAGCGCTTTATTCAATACTAATCGGTATAAATTTTCAAAGAATATAAAGCAAATTCCAAACAATAAACATACAAAAACTTAATGGCCCAAATGGCTCTCTAAATTTATACGTTATCATTAAACATATTTCTTCAAAAAAACTATAGCAATTATAATTAATTAAGATTATTACATATTTTAAAATCAATTAGAAAAAGGAGAAAAAACCAACCAGCACTATCCTAAAATTATTTATAATTTGAACACAACCGTGAAACTTTGATCCTACACCTAATATGTTGTAACTTAATTCTAATAAAATGCAATCAAAAACTTTATCTTATACTAAAAAATTCTATAACAATGTTCCGAACCTAAGCGTTGAATCTTATCTCTAACCTAATATAATAAACATAACATATATCTAACCTATACTTAATTTTTAACACAAATAAACAACAACACTAAATGTAGCAATAATGAGCTGAAACTCAAAAACTAAATAACGAAAAACACAAAAACTGGAAATAAACACGAACACGAATAATTTAGACATTGTCATTCAGCCACCAATCCCTAGATTGCCCCGTCTCAGCTCGATCAGCTTCAACGAAACTAGCAAGTGAGTATCTCCATTGTTGGTCTCGTGAACTTAAATTCGGAGGATATTTTATCTTCTTATCGGTGGCCCGTCGATATATGTGATATATGACTGGGACGTCCTCAGAATTAAAAACATATCGATTCATGTCAAAATAAACGAATGCTTCTGGAGGAACGAAGCCAGTAGCGAGGCAAGTCGAAATATACCCATCTGTAGGGTGGAACGGCTGCGAAATCCAAGGGTTTTCACTCACAGTCCCAGATCTTGCGATATGATTCCGAAGAAGTTTCAATATGAAGATATCGACTCGTCACTTAAGCAGTTTGATAAATTCTTCTATTCGATATATAATGCTTCCAATACGTCTCAGGCTTTCTGTACAAACCAGTACATGCACGAAGACATTTCCTTTCGAGAACTCTTAAGTTTTGCATAGTACTAGCACTCTGGTTGTACCAGATCTGACATCCGTATGTCAAAACTGGTCTAACAAGGGTCTTGTAACAGACAATTTTGACCTTTTGATCAATGTATTTGGAATGAAAGAGTTTTCATAGGGCCATGACTACTTTTAATGCCTTACTGAGCATGATCTTGACATGTTCAGTATAGTACAGATACTGATCGAGATAAACACCGAGGTATCAAAACAGGATTTATGTGGAACTCGTTCTGAACTACCCTCGCCAGCCATGATGTGGAAATCTTTCGAGCAGCGTTATCCGAAACAAGCTTGTTTCACACTTCTGCGCATTGATTTTCATTCGCCAATTGTCAGTGTACAGCTGCATTGAACATTTTTTGGAGATTTCTCTGAACTATTGTAGCTTTTCGGTCTGCCGTATAGATGATCGGATCATCAGCAAACGCTACCAACGATCGCGTTGGCGAGACGTTAAAATCAAAGCCGTTCAATAGCTTGCGAATGAAGATTGAGAAGAGCAGAGGCGCAGTTACTGTTCCCTGCTGTAGACCATTCAAGACCTTGAATTCGCGCATCGTTGTCAGATTTCGATCAGTTACAACAAATGATTTCCCGTATAACATATTGCACATCATGGCGACAAGGTGTCCGGGGAACTTGTCCTGAAGGAGTTTAAAAACTAGTCCATCTAACTACACCGTATCGAAGGCTTTCTCCATATCAATAAGACATGCTCCAACACATTGTCTATCATTCAGTTTCTAACAGATGTCTGAGGTTACTTCCGTTATTGCATAAGTGGTCGAATGCCTGGCACGAAAACCAAATTGGCAATTCGGCATCAACTCATATTCCTCAATGTGGGCGTTTAATGCTCTGTTGAGTATCACTTCAAACACCTTGCTGATGTTAGGCAGCCAGCTGATTGGGCGATAGCTTTTAGGGCATGAAGATTCTTTTCCTTTCTTCAAGACCGGAAATACCTGAGCCTTTTTCCGCTCATTTGGGAAATATGAATTGCGTAACATGTTGTTGAACAATATGCAATAATTCCTAATAGCAACCTCAGGCAAATGTCGGAGAACTACATTTGGAATACCATCAGTACCACATGATTTCTTGTTGTGAAACACAAGTCTTCATAGCTGACAAAATAATCAATAAGATTCAAGCTCGGTATGTGGTCAGATGTTAATGTTTCATTGAAATGAAGAATTGATTAGCCGTTCAGGCTTGATTTGAAGTCGGAAACTTTTGCTTCAACGACCTCTGAAAAAATTTCGTTCCCTCTCTCAGGGTTTGGTAGATGAACCAATTCAAAATGTGTTCCAATCAGGGCAAGTTTATCCAATCCTTCACAAATAATCCTGTTTCCATTTCTATCCGGAGTCGTACTATCGAGAAGATTTATCTCATCACTAATGACTTCAAGATACGGTACCTTCACTCGAGACTTCTTGCGGAATATGCTATTCACTTTCACCAAAATGCCATCTGGGTCCTGCCGGCTAATACCCCTCAATTTTACCGCCCATTGATTGCTGACCTCACTCCTGAAGTATGACCGGATTAAGTTCCGGACATTTTTCAGGTGTAATTTCAACAAAGCGAACGAGGAATGGTTGTAGTCCAAAAATCGTCGATAAATATTGTTGACGCGTGTAAGAAGTCTTTTCAATTTGTTCAACCTTACCATGGTTGGTGTTTCATATCCTTCCATATTGTTTCGATGTTTAATCTTGGGAACGACTTTCTCAATCGTTTCCAACGTCAGCTTCTCTAACTTCGACAAAAAGAGATCTATTTCATCGTTAGTTAGATTCCTGTCATTAGGAACCATTGAGCAAGAGTTGCCATCATCAGAAGGGGGACATTGCTTCTGGTACTCTCGATTAAACTTCTTTTGAAACTTTCCCCAGTCTTTTTTTTTTGAAATTCAACCGATAATTTTCTTGTTGAACTGGAATGAGGAAGAAATTATCCCTTTGATGATTGATTTCCATTACGATTGCCTTATGGTCGCTATCATAAGGAAGTACCTGCAGTTTCCGTTGAGGACTATTAAAGCTAAATTCAAATCTTGCATCAGCAATGCAGAGGTCCAAATATGAATTTGTCCTAGGGTATATTGGGAACTCCGACCCATGTAGATTGCACGTGTTTTTAGTTTGGTTCTCTGTTATCCACGGTTTCAGGAATACACCTCTTGGATTATTGGTGGCGTTCAGCCATGATGTTTGCTTGGCGTTCAGGTCACCAGCAAAAATATAATAATTATGCAGCCTGTTCAATTCGAGTATTTCAAACAAGGAATTGAGCTCCTCCTTGAGCTTGAGAATAGTTCCACCGGTTGCATAGGCAGAGATAACGAAGAGGTTATCCCCACATGGCAGTGAGATTTTGATAACGGACACTTCAAGTGATTCAAAGCTTTTGAATTCGACTTTTGCAATATTTTGGAAACAATAGGGTCTTCGAACCAATATCCCGGTGCCACCTCCATCACCTATTACCCTATCGTTTCATACGAAGTTGAAATCCTTGAATCTCATGGAGTGCCATGAATTGAGGTGGGTTTCAGTGAGAAACATGTCAGGCTTTTGCTTAACAATGACTTCAAGGAGATAATCACGCCGATGTATAGTAACAACGGAATTGACGTTGATCGAGATGAGACGAATCCTATCCATGGGAATGTGTCTGGATGACAAATTATGTTGAGGCATTTGAAACCCCTAAACGATGAAAACCAAGATTAATTTTCGAATCTTTTTTTATCGATTCAATCCGATAGAGAATTTAGTTGCTGTAAAATTTTGAGAAGCAGCTCATTATTGCCACTTACATTATTTACACTATTTACCGCATTTTCTGCTGGTCCTCTAGCGGCTTGTGCAAATGATACTCCGGGCTTGACGAAGTTCGGAGCTAATACACTGCGGTGTAGTTGTGCTTGCTTTGGGACAAATTTTACTCTCGCATCTTGATATCGGGAGCATCCTCGATATGATGTCGGGTGACCAAAAACACCGCAGTTAACACAGTATAATTTCTCTTTTGGCTCCGTCTGAGCCAACATGCAATCACCGGGAGCATGCACGTCCTTGCATTTAACGCATCGGTAATGCATGGCCCAAATCGTTGACAGCGATAGCACTGGTTGATATTTCGTTTCTGGAGGCGTTCCCACCTCACCACTCGGAAATTCAAATATCTGATTTGTTGAAGAGCACATGGACTGCTCTTATTTGATATTTGCACTAAGTAAAGTGGTAAATTTTTTTTCTACCGTCGACCTTCTCGTCGCGAATGTTTTAACAGAAATAAACGATTTCTGATGCTGCGTCTTTGAGCACCTGAACCTGCCAATAGCCGAACCATGTCCTCTCCGCTTTGACCGCACATTTATTGGCGGAACTTTCTCTGTATTCTTGGCTATTTTTCGAGGAGGACCAGCAGAACCACGGGCTGGTTTCTTCTCCTTGTTTTTATTTTTTAAATAGAGTATATAATTATCATTATCTTGACTAACATTACCTCCAATATTTTGATCAACGTCCATTTCTTGTTGGAATCCGTCCAGCGCCGCATAGTAATTCTGGCTGTCGTTAGTGCCTCCAGCACTTAATACTTCTTCTGTGATGATTTGTTTAACAGCTTTCTTCTTTTTAGCTTCCGCCTTTGTTTGTCTTACCGGTTCAGTATCTTTTCATTAATCAACAACTTCTGAGCTGTTCGCAAAATTTGATGACTAACTTCTCTAGTTCCTGAGAAAACTTACTGTGACGGACTGACGGACGGACGGACAGGTACTAATTTTATTAAGGCATTGTCAAGTATTTTCCTGCAAGACCCTTAAACGGTAGACGGCTAAGTGAAGGAATGAAAATACTCTTAAATTGTAGGAAAATTTAGAAAATAAATCATTTGATAAAATAAAAAGAAGAAATTCTTTACTTTATCAAAAACTTTATCAAGGTAGCCAAATTGTTTCAAGTTACTTCATCTTACACCATTGTTTTTATCGTTTTTCTGTCAACTTCTAAAATCACTTTTTAAATCTTAACAACTCTTCTAAAATCTTCACGAAATGTCATATTTCTTTCTAAAATATCAGCCGTGTATAAGTTCAATAATTGCAAACTTCCTTTCGACTGTGATAACATTTAAGCAAGAATTTATGAATTCGAATTACACCATGGTCGCAATTATTGTTACAGTATTTCCCTTTGCCCGCTAGTTGTGATTATTATTACACCATGATAATCGATGACGATCTTACAACGCCCTTATAGTACTTTTTTGCAACATTTCACCGACAGACTCGTGTGTTAACTACACTTTTGAGGTGGCTAGGAATCAAAATCCAAAAAATATATAATTTAATTGTCCAAACAACATTTCTACCGACGTAATCAAAATGCATTAGATCAGCACGGTTACTGAAGAGCAGATTATCAGCACATGAATTAAATCTTTATGCTAGCCTAAAGAAATCCTGTAAATAGGAGAAAACTCACAAATTAAAAACACATTTTCTTTATTAATTTAATAATACTTTATGAATTATTTTTTCATTTTGTTTTTATTAAAAACTTAAAATAATAGTATGCTTTATGTTTTTCTCTTTAAAATAATTCCCAAATATATAATTTGATAGCAATTTCCTTCTTTTCATGTACTTTATACATCGACAAATATTTTCTTTTAATTTTTCACAGTAAACAATTTAAATATTCATATAATAAAATAAAATAAATTTGCAATTAACACTCTTTATTAACAGAGAAATATTTAAATTTAATAAAATTATACCAATCTTTTTTGTCAAAAATAATTCGACAATTTCACTTATTTGATTCACAATGCAATAATATATACTAAAAATATAATATAATCTTTTAACTTATTTTGTGTATACATATTACTTTATTTAAAATTATTTCATTTTTGTTCTCATTTAAATATATTTATTACATTGAAAACACTTTTTAGCTTAAAATTATTTTACAATTTTATTCATTTATTTTGTATTTCTGTTCAAAATTCATAATGTCAAATAATTATGGCCACTTTTCGAAAGTATGATTGAAGTGTTGCAAATCAAAAAGGATAATAAGTGGAATTTAAATATTGCTTTCTTTGCTCAATCATATTGAAACATTCTTGGCTACTTTATATTCAACATGTTTGTGGCTACTAATACATTAAATTGAATGAATATGAGTGTTTGTTAAATAATTATTTTGTTTTTCTATAAGATTGAGAGCACCATGAAGCGAACTTTGATTGAGGTGTGGATTGAATACTTTTGACTTTCATGTTTTTTTTCTTTTTTTTGAGAATAATTTAGAACAAAAAAAATTTAAAATGACAGACCCCAAACCAGAAAAATGATACTAAAATGAATCGCACTACATGCAGGACCCAAATTTTTAATAATTACGATTGTGTAGAGTGCCGTTAATTCTGTCTGGCAAAAAAGAACTAATTGCAAATTTCGAATAGCGCTGGTTTGTAACGGAATCATGTTTTAAATATAAGTATGAAGGATTTATCATGCTGAACTTAGACCTGTTTTCGATTTTGTGATGATTTTCTCCCGTTCGTCGACCGAGATTTCGCGAAGGAAATCTCAGCCCTCTCATTGGTTAAAGACGTGAAGTCTTGAAGCGCATAAGCAAAATGTGCCTCTTAAGGCCTACACATTCGGATGCTCTCAGTCTACTCCGAGGTAGCTACTTGTCGACCAGTTTGTTCGGAGAGGAATTTTGGTTTTGGACCTTGACGCGAATAGACTACGCTCAAATACAATTTTACAACCACCGATTCAATTGCCCGTTTAATACGCGTTCCAAAATTTATGCATAAGGAAATTTAAAAATTCTACTCTACTTTACCGTTCCTTTTTAGGACTTCCGCCAAATTGACAAGAACAACTTCAACCTTACGCGTTCCTAATCTGCAGACAGACGCGGTCACAGACATAAGGTACTTTAATTCGAACCGAAACAACCTGCGCTAACTGAAATCGACAAAATGCAAACTACGACACCACGTAACCAAATCGAAAGCACTAACCTACAAAGTCGCAGATACCATGGAACCCCGCCCACTGGACACATACTCACCTTGCGCTTCTGTTTCCAATGGAAGTCCAATCTGCTGGAAAGAAAGAATAGTATTTATTTATTATTTAAATCATCAACCATACACAAATATTATTCTAATTATTTTGTAGTAATGTGACTACACTAGCAAACTGCTCGAAAACCTTCCTAACCCTTATCCGAAATTTTAATTGCAGATTTAGAAAAAAAAGAATTCATTACTTCCATTTTTTTCCCCTATTATTAAATTTAATTTCACATCATTTTTCTTTGTATTAAATTTAAACGTTTCCCTTTAGTTATATTCTTCATGATATTTAACTTTTATTATTATTCTTTTTCATGCTTCTTTATTTCTGTAAATTTTGAAAAAACTTTAAATCTGCAAATTAAAATTTCGGTCATGGGAACACTGATTTAGTGCATCACAACTGTATATTGCATTACCGAATTCAATCGAACTTGGCTGATCGAGCAGCTGATTCGAGTGTTCATTATTCCCGCGTGAGTAAGAAAACAGTTACGAAAGCAGAAATCATTATCCGCAGTCAATAGTCGCGCACAGCACTCTCGTTACGACTCCCCCGAGATCGCTGTGGCGATTCCTCGCTCTTTTTCGATGCGACCCGCTCGACCTCTCAAACTCGACTCCGGAGTTTGGCTGAGTTCAATAGTTCCTGACTGAGTGAATTCTGGACGATAATATGTTGTGACTTGTCTTTTTCTAGTTCTAGTGATATGGCCGCTTTCTCTTCTTGATCCCGTTGTAATTCTTCTTGTATTTCCTTGTATTTAGCCAAAGTCTGCTTGTATTCTTTTTCCAGCGATTCTAATTGTTTCTCCCTTTTTCCACTCCCTTTTCTCGTTCTCATGCTTCAATAAAATTACATTGGCTTCTTGCTCCATTTTTTGTTGTTCTGTGAGTTTCTCTTCGGTAGATTGAATATTTTTTTTTTTTTCCTGAAGAACTTCGTTGAGCCGTTTTTCATTAGCATTTTTGTTATCAGTCTCTTGAGTCAATTTAATTGAAATCCATTTCGTTTTCATCTCTAAATTGCCAAGGTCCGTTTTGAATTTTTCATTTTCTTTCTGTAGTTTTTTATTTCATTACACTTTCCATCTAAAATACCTGATAGGCGACCTTTCTCTTCCTTTAGAAGTTGATATTTAGTGGTTATGATCTTAATTTCTTTTTTTTGGGTATCATTTAGTTGTTTTTCAACATTTTCTTTTTCTTTCCGCACGTCCAATACACTTTTCTCTTTTGTTGCGTAAATCATAACTGCATTTTCTTTTTCTTTGATGGCTATATCTAGTTCACGTTTAAGCGTTATTGCCAGCGGTCACGATGTAGTTAAAAATAAGATCACTTTTGTTATTTATGGGCGTTATGTTGAGCAAGTTGTCTAGCAAGTTTATCAACTTCCAATCCAAGCACATTCAAATTTTCCTTAAGTGTAATGTTTTCCAACAGAGTATCTTCAAGTACTGCTTGTAGTTTTCTATTTATCTCTAATGACAAATCTAATGTCATGCTTTGATTATTGCCTTTAATACCACCGTAAATTTCTGACATTACTCCACCGTATTTGGCCAATTCAGACTTGTTTTGATCGCTTTTATTTGATGTAAGCGCACCTGCTTGATCTCGCATCATATAATACTGAAGGAGTTTTGATTTCTTTTGCAATTCAGACACCAAGGACATTGTATGATTCTCGAGAAAATCAATTTTTCTGTTTGTCTCGTTGCTGCTTGTTGCAGACGTAAAATTCTATCTACTAAAGGTTTGGTGGAAGGTTCCTGCAAGGATAAACTATTTTGGCTTATGAGTTCGGGTTCGCTATCACTTTGACGACGAACGTTGACACCATCTGGAGAATGCTGTGATAGGTTTTGATCGCTGTTATGTTTCCGTTGCAATTCATTGTCGGAATGTTTCTTATACTTGCCCAACTCCCGGTTCAGCTCCTTCACAATCTGGGAATGTGTATTTTTCACTGCTTCTAAATCACCTAAAGCAGTATCTAACTTCTTTTTAGTTGCTTCGTAAAGCTTTGTCTTTTCTGATAAATGTTTTCTGATAAATGCTTTGTAAATAAAGCCCACTCCTCAATTACTACAGAAAGTAAAGTTAGTTGATGGTGGCTATACAGCGTAAAACGCCCCCAAGCCGAATGAGGTTCGCGGCTCAAGCCTACACCTCACCATCTAACCAAAGCGAAGATATTCCGCAGTTGCACCGGAACTTTACGAACGGATTACACTGACTGGCTCGAACAATTGCTTTACTGTTGACTTTGCGGCGAATACACTACTTGAACAATTCTCTTACTGCTGTTATCACTACTTGCCGTTTCTCGCTCGATCAATTGCTTTTAAACGATTCTGCGGCCTCAATTCGCCCTAAATTCGCTGAGTAGTTGAAACGTGCGCTCTCGTTCCACGAAAGCTTCTTCCTCCGCGCTCCGTCTCACTTGCCCGCATGGTGAAACTTTGCGGCGAATTGGAGAAATCAGGCGAGGAAAAGCTTTTGTTTAGCTTTTCTGTTCTCTTCACAGTGTCACTCCGCTGGAAGCACACCCCGAAGCTTCTCATGTACATGGTCGTTGTCGTCGCTAATGTTATGGCTTATGTAAAGCGAATTATGAAGTCTTTTCGCTTGCCGTTGGTCGACAAGTAGATGTTTTGATGACAATGGGCGTATGTGCTTGACCGTATAACACTTGGCGGAGTGCGAATGCTTGTCGATATTTCTATAAGCACACCCCGAAGCTTCTCATGTACAAAGTCGTCGTCGCTAATGTGATGGCTTATGTAAAGCGAATCATGAAGACTTTTCGCTTGCCGTTGGTCGACAAGTACATGTTTTGATGACAATGGGCGTATGCGCTTGACCGTATACACTTGGCGGAGTGTGAATGCTTAAACGAATGGCGACATTTCTATATAGCATAACATCCGGTCAGGTCACAACACCAAATGGAAAGAAAGAATATTTAGCAATTCATGTTTACTATTTATAGTAATTTTATACAAACAAATTCAAAAAACTCCAGGAGGCAAACATATCAAAAAAATCATTAATCATACACAAATATTATTCTAGTGATTTCAAAAACCGTTTGTAATGATTTATTACGTTCGTTCGATATTTCCCTACCCTACCCTGCAAGATGAATGGAAAGCCAACGTGACGGGTCCCATACCCGATCAGGTTCACAACACCAAATGGAAAGAAAGAATAATATTTAGCAATTCGTGTTTACTATTTATAGTAATTTTATACAAATAAATTCAAAAAACTCCAGGTTGCAAACATACCAAAAAAAAATAATTAATCATACACAAATATTATTCTAGTGATTTCACAAATCATGTGTAATGATATTATCAGCACGTTCGTTCGATATTTCCCTACTCTACCCTGCAAGATGAGTGGAGGGGAGAGCCAACGTGACGGGTCCCATACCCGGTCAAGATTTCAGGGAAATGAAAAGGCTAACTTTCTTTTTTTTATCTCTTCATCCTCCGATAATATACTTACATTATTATTTTATGTTGTCAATAAAAATTATAAAAACGCGTTTCTCTTTCTGTTACGAGAAGAAAACAAATGGATGAAAGATTTGTCTCTATGAACACAATGCAGAAATTTATAAGTATATAGCTCTTAACTATTGTAGTGAAAATGGTTAGATAAAAATGTTCGTGAAGGACTGCAGCGAAGGTCTGCTACCTCGGCGAGAGAGGATGATGGTGTTCGCCGAGATTGGCTGTCTGAGGACACGTGAATGCGCTGGCAGGCTAGCATTGCGGTGTCGTGGGGCGGGTTCGTTTCCCCAGCACAACGACCAACTACAAAACAAATTTCGCATTCACGATTTGAAAGGATCTAATCCCGATCGACTGGTGTCGAGGCCGAGGTAACCTACTAAGGGTTGAAATTGCTTATAGACAGTAACAAACCGGGCAGGGATAAAACAGAAGGACTTCAGCAGACTTCGTCATTACCGACGATACATATGGCCCCCAAAGAAGAGTAGGGCATCCAGATGGAAGCGGTGCCCCCTCGCACTCTCCCAACCGGATCAAGATCCAAATGTAAGCGTGCCCATATTTTCCATTTAAGTGAAAAACCCATACGAATACAAACAACTTGCATGAAGTTTTCCTTTAAATGAAAAATATAAATTTGGCAAATTTATGTCATAGCATTATGTGAGGGACTCACATAACACTATGCCATAAATAGGCACGCGAGCGGAAGGCCACCTTACCCGGGCAAGAGCCCCCCGTAACGCATAAAAAGGGGTGAGCTCGCCTGATGGCTAGCTCATTATAGTGGAGGGGCCAGCCAACGTGGCGAGTCCTATACTCGGTCAAGTACAACGAAATGGAAAGACCGAATTTTCAATTTAACTCATCTCTTCCATTTTATTTAACAAAGATTCTTAAAAAAAAATTTTTTGAAATTGTTCTTGCAATGCTTAAGGGTAATCTGTAGTGAATATTAGGTATGAAATGTCCGTGAAGGACTGCAGCGATGGTCTGCTGCCTCGGCGAAAGAGGATGGTAAGAGTCGCCAAGATCGGCCTTGTCTGGGGACGCGTGAATGCGCTGGCAAGCTAGCGTTGCGGTTTCGTGGGGCGGGTTCATTCCTCCAGCACAAAGACCCACTACAAAAGAACTTCGCATTCACGAATTCTTGGGTCTCAGAAAGGTTGACCGAAGTCGAAAAATAGAGGTAACCACCTGAGGGTGGAAATTGCTTGTTCAGACAACAAGTTGAAACGGGTAAAACAAACGGATTTGCGGAGACTTCGTCGTTACCCCACGATTCTTATGGCCCACAAATAAGAGTGGGGCATCCCGGATGGATGTGGTGCCCCCTCGCAAACGTCCAACCGGATCAAGATCCAAATGTTGACGTGGCCATGTATTTCCCTTTTGAGTGGAAAACTCATACAAACATACTTTGCATGAGCTTTCCCATCAAAAGAGAAATAAAGACGTGACCGCTTTATGTTATAGAATTATGTGATCGGATCACATAATTCTATACCATAAAAGGGCACGCGAGCGGAAGGCCACTCTACCCGACAAGAGCCCCTGAAAACTAGAAATCGGTGGAGCGCGCCCGATGGCTAGCCCATTTTCTTGAGCCGCCTACCCTCGTTGCGGGTTCTATACCCGGTCAGATGGGACAGAATGGAAAGACTGAGTGTGCTGTTATCGAATGGAATTATTTTGTTTGTCGGTTCTCGCTATTAATTGATAATTTAGATGTTACGTTAATTATAATATATTTTAATATATAGTTTAAAACATAAATGTAAATTAAATTTAATTAAATATTATCGTAATAAGATATTTTATATTTTTCAGCGTATAACGCGAAAGCCGTTGGCAGCCCGAAGACGCCTATATTTCTATAATAAACTTGAAATAATAGGAACGCCAATGTTGGCAGTTGAAATTCTAAATCAAGCCTGTTTTTATTTTTCAATTTCTTTTCCTTAAATATTATTTCTTGTCCTACTAAAAGAAATAAAACGGTATTTACCCATCATCCTCGACGGGCGCCCGGTGATGAATGTGGGTGATACAATATTGCTGCAATATTAACTTCATATTTTAGACGCACTTCAAACTTAATTTTATTTCATTAAATTTTACTTAATTATGATATAGAATAACTAAATTTTATTGCTCTTTAAAGGAAATTTAGAGTGACGGTTAGGAACAGGATTCCGTGAATTGAACGCTGCCGGCTTTATCGTCAAAATATCCCCGCGAATCTTCACTGCACGTAAATGCGGCTACTTAACAGCGAACCTTCTCATATTCTTTTTTTGTTATTTTTCATCAAATGCTTGTATTTTTTCAGTATCATATAATATTCAGTTAGAAATGAGATTTTTCGATTTGAAGAGAGTCGGGGAGAACTAGTGATATACACTTTGCACTTAACCGTAAAAAGGTTTCACTTTTCTTCCTAAATTACACAATTTTCAATCTGAACTTCATTCAAAGCACAACGTCGAACAAATTTGCCTTAACCTCAGACACAGCAAACAATTAAGATATGTGTAAAGTGAGAAGCGCACACACGTCGAATCGTAAAATGGTTTCACCTCTCTTCGTCGGCTGCAAATTTTTCTACTCGATCCAAGGGTTAAATGCAATTAATTGGTTTTTAACTACACTAGATAATATCTTGATTTCAATTCAATTTCTGCATTGAGTTAATCCCAACCCGAAACTGAATTCCCGCAAATTTTCCACCAAAATCAATCTCAAGCACGAAGCGAGGAAACCGTGAGAACGTTATGTTCGATTTCGATTCTCGAGCTCGACTCCCGTTTTGGTCTCCGTCGTCAACTTGTTAGATGTCACAACGGGACTTGACGAGCCTTCGTTCATTCCGCTGCACACTTGCCTTTGCCAATGCAATACGGGCATGTGCAGCGGGAAAAGGTGTTGCCATGTCAGAGTTTTAATTGCAGATTTGAATTATTAAATTAATAAAAAATAATGATATAGAAAAATTTAAATGATAATAGAAAAAGATAAATAACATAAGGAATATAATTATAAAGAAAAATTTAAATTTAATATAGGGATAAAAGATAATATAATATTTATATTTAACTATAAAGAAGAATATAAATTTAATATAGAGAAAGAAGATGATATAAAATTTATATTTATAATAGAAAAAATATTTTAGAATTTATAAACTATAATTTGGAATGGTTAAATTTTCCAAATCTGCAATTCAAATTCGGATCATGTTAAGCCGGTTTTCGAGCGGTTTGCTTAGGTGACGGCTCGATTACTACAGGGCAGCTAGTTTTCTCGCGGTCCCAAGGCGAGGGGGATTGCAAAAAAGAAGCTGAAGGATCTTCAGATGAAAAGTCGATTGTCTGCGGGGTCGGAACGCGGAGTGGGACGACAGAAGAAAACGATTAGCGGACGGACAGACCGACACAAATATTTTCGATTTGCTGTAAATGGGTAAATTATACGTGTGACTGAAACTAAGTACGGACGGACAAAACAGACGTGTATGTTTAAACTATCGACGCAGGTCTCTTGCATGATATACCCTGATATGTCGATGAGGAGATGACGATTGTGTCCTACAACCTTCTGTACACGGCTTTTCAGAAAACTCCTAAACGTTCGTGGGGCTCCAGCGCAACAACGGGATCTCCCAAACACTTCAATTGCCGTAGTAGCTTGTATGATTTGCCATGGCCAATCATGTGCTGTCCGAAGGCGAGAAAGTAAGGCGAGACACCGGGGATGGAATGATAAGACGACCGCAGAGCACAAGTGATGGTGGACAATCTGCGGTCCCAATCCTTCTGAGTTGGATGGACATAAGAACGGATCGCGGCTAACAGTGTGCGATTCAAACGTTCTGATGCGTTAGATAGAGGAGAGTATATTGGCGTCAGTTGGTGTTCGACACCGTACTGTTCGAGTAGACCCTTAAACTGCCGAGATCGGAACTGTACTCCGTTGTCCGAGTACACACTCTCTGGTACCCCAAACACATGGAATACCCGACTCTCTAAAAATTTCACGATAGGTGGAGTCGTGAATTTGCGAATAGATTCCACCAGCAGGAATTTCGAGAGATGGTCTAGCACAACGATAGCTCCAATGTGTCCCATAGAAGAACGAGGATATGGGCCGCGTAGATCTATATACAGACGTTGGAATACGCGCTCCGGAAAGTTGAGTTGACTCATAAGAGATCGAAGAGGCTGGTTGGGAGCTTCAAGGATCATCGTTTGCGGGGCATTACACAGGCCGAAAGGCATTGTGACGAACTGGTATAGTGGTCATCCAGGCACTGTGAAAACGGTTTTATCCCTCGACCCTTCATCGGGTGGAATTTACCAGAAAGCATCCTTCAAGTCGAGACTCGTAGTGTAGTTTGCTTTCGGCAGTCTTCCCAATATTCCATCGATGAGCGGAAGAGGGTACCCGTCTTTAACGATCAATGCGTTGACTTTCCGGGCGTCTAGACAAGACGGATTTGACGTGGTTTTACCACCAAATTTACTGGGGAAGACCAGGCCCTTTGTAATTCCTCTATAACCCCCAACTCTAGCATCCTATCCAACTCGGCGTACACTAGCTTTTCTACGGGCGGCGCGATTGCAGGACGAAATCGACACCGAGGTACACGTTCAGAGTCAGAGTGGGGATGATGAAAAATGTAATATGCTTAGTTTGACCTCTAAACGTGACAGGTGTTGTCAATCTACCCTTGATAGAATGTTTGGTGCCGTCAGCTGTGCTGATGTCAGAGCGCCAAGGTTTTACAACATAGGGTGTTGGAGTACCTTTGAGTCGAGGCTCGAGGTAAAGCAGCTAATACACCCGTGTCAATTTCGTCGATTTCACCCAACATTTTGATTGGCGCGTAAGGTCTGGTGTCATTTTCGGAAACCTCAGAGATGTTGCATACGTTCAGGATTCGGCGACAGGTGCGCATTCTCTTACGGAAGTCCTCCAACGACGAGTTGACCATTTTGTCGTTTGCCGGCGTGGGGTGACCTCTTCTGAAGCAAAAATCCGCTCTCGTGCCGCAAGATATTCCTGCAGCCTAATGTGATATCGTTTCACGAGGCTGTGGCTGTCGGTGTTCTTCGGGCAGTACCTGAGGTGGTCGCTTCAAAAATGTTTTTGGAGAGGTCTCCGGAAGGGATGTCATCTGCGGCATCATGGCCCAGCAAAGGTGTCGGTATGTTTGTACGTAGAGTGTTTTCTGGCAAAAAGCTCGTCGTAGCTGAACTTTCGGTAGACGGGACAAAGACCAATCGTTCTCGTAACTCTGGCCTGATTCCTTCCCAAAACAGACTTAAGAGCTCTGACTCCGGCAAGAGGCTCTTAAGTTCCAACAGGCAACATAGAGCTTCGTAGTAGTCGTCTACTATCTCTTGAGCTTCGTTGGTGCCTACTTCGTAGCATTTATTTCAATATATCATCCTCTCTACTGGTGTGTATTCCCGCAATGCGGCATGCCTCAAAGTTTCCCAATCGTATTTTGGAAATGTGTCAAGGAAACGCCAGAACCATCGGAAAACTCTCCCAGTGAACAGCATTTGGGCGCATCTGACAACTAGCCGCAAGTTTCCTCCCAGGTCCAACGACGTCATGTTTTCTACTCTTCGTAAGAAGGCACCTATGATCCCAGGGTTATCTTGGTCCGAAAACACCAGCTTCCGCGGTAGCTAAGTTTGCCACTTTAGATAGTGGAATAGTGCACGAGGAACGATTGCGTTCACTGCTGGGTAGTCTCGTGCGTGGATTTTCCCATTCGACGACTTTCTGGCTGAGTTGATGCCGGGAGATCACAGGTGTGTCAGGGTAATGAGCCTCGGTTATGGTCTTCCTGTTCAAACATCTGTCGATCAGGGCTCAAGGCACGCGTGTTATTCCGGTGGTGTGGATGTGAAGTTGGGACATCTGGGCCTATATTCTGGATCCCTGGATAATGTTAGGAGTAGCTCGGCGGTCTCCGCATTGTCTACCCTTGATGGTAGGATAGAAGGCTGGGCGTATGGTTGTGGGACAGATAACTTTTCAAATTGTTGCCTCATTTGCTCCGTGCTGTCAGCAATGATCTGCATGATGACCAGCAGCTGTGCCATTTCGGAAGTCGATGATGAGGATTGAATAGTAGGTCCGACTGGTGGCAGCGCTCCTACTGCATCTGTATCGCTGAGGAACCCATTGGGTTCGATTGCCTGAACCCACTTTTAGGCCCTGCTTCACAAGCGATGGAGGCGGATGTTGTCCTTACTCGGCGGGTGCAGGTTCTAGGGGTTGACCGCAAAGAGGGCATGTCTACGATGTCTGCCGTAACTGGCCCATACACATTTGGTGGAGACTATGACCACTCGGCAACGTCTGGCTTGAAAACTCGTCCATGCCCTCATGACATATAGAACACAGAAGTGTCGGTACGATATCCGACGTAAGTCTTCTTCTTTCCGGAATTCTATAGGTGGGCATCTTTCCCCTAAAAAGTTATTCAAAAGAAAATTTTTAAATAAACAGAGCGGCCGTCAGTGGCGAACTACACACAAGTTTATCGGCCCAGGGTTGATTCCGACAACGAAAAAGAAGGGGTGAGCTCACCCGATGGTTAGCTCATGAGCGGAGGGGTCAGCCAACATCGCGGGTCCCATACCTGGCCAGGGTTCCATGTAAATGAAAAGACCGAAAGTGTTACTCAATTATCGTACATTATTTTCGCATGTTAACAAATCATCCATTAACTTTAAAAAATTTCCAAAATTTAAAGTTATTTAAAATTCAATTAGCTACAATTTTAGCTAAAGTGAATCGGTAAAGTGAAAATGTTAGACATTGTACGACCAAACTAAAATACACACTTGTCTGCACAGTGGTGCTAATAATATATATATATATATATATATATATATATATATATATATATATATATATATATATATATATATATATATATATATATATATATATATATATATATATATATTTATATATATATATATATATATATATATATATATATATATATATATATATATATATATATAAATATACATATATATATGCATACATATATATATGCATACATACATATATATATGCATACATACATATATATATGCATACATACATATATATATGCATACATACATATATATATGCATACATACATATATATATACATATATACATATATATTTCTATTGATAAACAAAAGGGTACTTACCCATCTTCCTCCGACGAGCGCTCGTGTTTGGGGCGGGAAAGGACCTGTAACAATTCAAAAATTTTACTTTAATATTTTTAATTTCATCTACTTTACTAAGATTAAATATGTATTACGAGTATTTACATCTCATCATTTACACTCAAATGACACGTCCACTAACTGCAGCATTCAATATTGAATCAAATGCATCACTTTTAATTAAATCTCCATAGAGAACATCCGCTCAACAAACATAAGCCTGAGCTGCACCGTTCGCAAATAGTTTTCGATACAGATCAAGAATTTAACAATCGGATTTTTGGTGCTAAAAATTCTACTGCACTCTTTTAACTTTGAGAAATTCATTTGGGATCCATAAGGTAATTGAAAGCAATGCAAAATTTTCATTAAAATACGCACATTCGGAGGTGTACTTGGTATCGTGAAAGACGCAAATGGAACTGGAACTTTTCATAAGATGGTAATTTTTTCGCAAAGGTCCTTCGAGTAGTTTGCCTAGGCGGGCTGCTCGATTAGTACATAAGTGCCAACGGACTGTACCCTACAGGCCAACTAGTCCGGGCACCCTTAGCCCACTTCGAGGTGGCTGCTTGCAGGCTAGCTAGTTCGAAGAGAAATTTCGGTCGGAGGTCTTACGCGAGTAGACTAAGTCCGGATACAATTTCTCAGCCGAGTCAAATGCCCGTATAAAATTTTCCGGGGAAACATTTTCGTCATTACGTTAAATCTGCTTCCGCGCGTTCCCGATCTCAATACTGGCGCGATGCCAGACATAAGCTACTCCAATTCTAACTTAAATATTCTACGTTACTAAAAAAACGAACACAAAATATGACACCGCGTAACCGAACCGACTAGTCGCGGATTCTTAAAACCCTACCCACTCGGCGGCATATATACTTACCTTGTAATCGAGCAGCGAAAAAAGGTCATTTCATAATGATAACAACGCAATAAGTGCGGAACAATTTGATACGCAACTTATTAACATTATTATTACTGACCCGAAATAAACCCCGCCACTATCACCGCTACCATTATCCGAAAAAAAAATTAAAAAATTACAAATAAAATCAATAATGGCAACATCATTGCGACGATATTGCGAAGATACTAAAATTCAGACTTTATTTTGCAGTCGAATCCAACTGAAAAGTATGTATCCATGCGGAATAAAACAGTGGTTCGTTCCAAAACTGCAATCTTATATCCATCAGTCGAAATTCTCTATGGGCAAGATTGCAAGAATTACATAATTTTTTTTCCTGAAAAGCCGTCGGGCCTTGCTGTGCTGTGTGAACAAACAAAACAAGGCCCAACGGCTTTTCAAGAAGAAAGAGACTTGGCCTGCGGATATAAAATAAGCAAAATAATTGACTACAATATTATCATTGTCCATTGCTCTCAGATAATCTCTTATCGATAATTCATTGTTTGCGAATGATTCGGAAATGATCTAAATAATCCTGCACACTTATGCTGAAGATGCCTTCCTAGCTCAAATTTATAGCTGCCCCATACACTCAGAATATATTCGTCCGACAAAGATATATAATGTAACTACGACATTTTATAATTTTCTGTGCTTACATCATAGGAATAAAAACTTTAAAGGGGGGTGTTGGCCTATAACTGTTTCAATTGCAATTGATGATTTAAATTTATATTTCTTGTTTGTCTCTGCTTCGTGCACACTTGTTACGGGAAATCCAGGAATAGTTTAGCTCAGCCAATCTAAACACGACCAGCGGCGACTCATCAGGATAACGTGGTAAGAATAGTGCGTCCTCGACCCAAACTAGGTTAGGGAAATTTACAGTGTATTTTACGCATTCTTTGCAAAGTTAAATACAGGATGAAATCATAATGGTAACGACTACAGTATGGTAGATTTTTGATAACTTATGTAAGTGAATGCAATTCAAAGTAGGATAGTATTCGACTGGCTCAGTCCCGCTCACGTTGAGTTTTTTTGTCACCGACTGGGAAGCTTCAGCCCAAACTAACAGTAACCGTATTGCAAATAATCATGGAGCACTTATCAAATGACAACAAAGAACCACAATAAATGACACACCGTCACCAACAGTAATTATCGCGATCTCTGGTAGCGAAGATGAATCTTTTAACACCTCACTCAAATCGGCAATATCGTCCTCGTTTAATAAGATCCCAACGTCGTCACTTCATCAACGTGCTCAGGCTCATTTCTAACCGACTGGAAGCGTTTTAGGGATATGCCGTTAATCGAGCAATGGAAACGGAAGCAATCAACAACAATCGTCAATATTAAATTAGCAAAAGGTAAAACAGTCGTCTGCCGATGACCAATAACAACGCCCCCACGAAATCGCCCCACCATCGCTTAACAATCATTCGTCCCCAAACTCATACAATTCATAGGAAAATAAATCGAAGGCTGGTAGTGTGGAAATAGCCCGAGCAGCGGGTGAAAATCTTGTTATAATAAGAGTTATATCCGTTCGGCAATATAGTAACACTTAAAGCGAATTGATTGCAAATATACCACTTTAAATGCGTAGAAGCATCGGAAAAGTTTTATTATCAAGAATTGCTATTAAATTACAAAAATTTATTGTTTCTTTAACTGAAATTTTTGTAAGTATAATTTAAATGTTATTTAAGAAAGTGGAATTTAATAATATTAACACTAGGTGTAGGACTAACATATAAAAGAAAAGTAATAAAAAGTCAATAACAAGTTCAAAAGACTACAAAGAAATGTAAAACTTTGAAATCGACAATGTGAACATAAATTAACGTGATTAAAGACGAAATGAATTAATAAAGACAATTTAATTCAAATTAACGACGCTTAAAATATTTAAGGGCCTTTGCCATGACAACCCAAGGATAAAGCGTAAGATTACTACTTATCAGACGATTCAATCACCCCTCGAAATTCAACCCCGTATAATTATCTAAAATTTAAACAACCTCCAGGATAGGGTCGAAAGTAAACAAATAGCGAGTGTGGTATTGCCGCCTTAGATTAATTAATTAGCCACTGTGCCAGTTTCTTGGGTGACGAGGGCTGCTAATAAGAAAGATAATCAGATGCGAAAGAACTTTAGTGAAGTTTATTACCGCCTTACCTTCTCACGACTTTCGTGATGTCTTTTGGGCAAAATCATAATTATGACCGCTTGATAACGCAATCTTTCAAGTGTAATTGCGTATCTTTGCCAATATAAAAATTGGCAAGCCGCCGACAAAGATAACCTGAAAGGCTGCCGAGATTGCGAACGCATATCGCAAGGGCGGGAACAGATCGTGGATCCAATGATCTTCGCGTCGAAAATAAACGTAAAGTTATAAGCCACCGATATTTAGAAATGTATCTTACAGTGAAATTTCTTACAAGTGCTAATTATTGCAAGTCCACACACCAAATTTCCAACCAATTACAACAATTGACTGCAATTAACTTCTAAACTTTGTGCCGCCAAATCACTCACACTCTCGCGTTTTTTCTTCACCTCGGATTGGCATTCCTGGCATCCGTTCTGCTCTCCCGTGTGAACTTGGTTGTGCTTCAGTGAGTTACATTGCAGTGGTTTTGTGCAATTCTTCCTCCTAGCGACTCTACACAATTATTTTATTACAGAGCGTTTCTGAATTAGATTGCTGTTGGACAAAGGTGAGGTAAGAGATTTTGCTTTGGTGATGTTTTGAAAATAATGTTTTATAAATAATGAAAGTAATTTAGGTTCAAATTATAAAAAAACGTTTTCCAGCGTTCCTAAGTGTGACACGGGACCTTTGCGTCAACAGGGATACTGCAGTGGACTTGAGCAGCAACGGCCCGCTGATTAATGCCTACATCGAGAAGGCTTCTTGACGCGAAACATCCGTAGCGTAATCATCGACAAAAACCGTGGATGCAACATAACCAGGACAAATCGGGTTTACAACGCGAAAGGCCAAGCAACGCAAGCACATACTTTCAGTTCTGCCGACGATCAGCCCAATTTTACAAACAAAACAGCTTATTTGCTTGGATTCTAGCAAACCTCTTCGTTACCACCCATTCTACAATCTTCAAAGGGTGTTTATTGGAACTGCAAATGCAGAAGAGCAACAGCAAATTCCGAGGCAACAAAATTAAACAGAAACTATATTTCTGCGACGGGATCAGAGCACTATGAATTGTCGATTGTCCAAAAATTTTGTTGACACATGTTTAAGGATGAGCGGAGTTATGTACGTTTGAATAACGCCAGAAGACTGAAATAAATTTGTCAGTAGAATCAAATTAAATTATCATTCGCGAAAGTAAACGTTCACACCATTTGTTTACTAAACAAACTGACAGTTTTTAGGCCGATCGGATTGATGGAAGTTAGACTGAAAGGAACTACACTACGCGCGATACTAAGTTCATTTCGTCCTTGCCGAGGATGATCCACGGCCCACAAATAAGAGTGGGGCATCCAAGTGGTGACGGTGCCCCCACGCACCACTCCCAACCGGATCGAAATCCAAAAAAAAATTATGCCTTCGCCCATACCAGGTATGGAAGGCCAACCAGCCGTGCAAGAGCACCTGTAACAAACAAAAAAGGGGAGAGCTCACCCGAAGGCTAGCTCATTATTTTAAAGTCAAACATGAACAAAATATCTTAGATTCCAACTATTTCGAATCGAAAGACCTCTACCCAATATTTTCGAAAAAAATAAATTTTAATAACAAAAATGGAGTAAATCAGATCAGCACTAGTTAACAAGAATGGCATCAGAAAAACAATTTAAATAATACAGAGAAAAAGATTTTATATAATTGAATAATATGAATTCTTCAATCATACAGATAAACAAAAGGATACTTACCCACTTCTTCGACGAGCGCTCATTATTCTTCTAATTCTTTTAATTTCTTTTGCAATCTTCAAAGGGTGTTTATTGGAACTGCAAATGCAGAAGAGCAACAGCAAATTCCGAGGCAACAAAATAACACAGAAACTATACTTCCGCGACGGGATCAGAGCACTATGAATTATCGATTGTCCAAAAATTTAGTTGGCACATGTTTAAGGACGAGCGGAGTTATGTACGTTCAAACAACGCCAGAAGACTGAAATAAATGTATCAGTAGAATCAAATTAAATTATCATTCGCGAAAGTAAACTTTCACACCATTTGTTTACTAAGCAAACTGACAGTTTCTAGTGTCGATCGGATTGATGGAAGTAAGACTGAAAGGAACTACACTACGCGCGATACTAAGTTCATTTCGTCCTTGCTGAGGATGATCCACGGCCCACAATTAAGAGTGGGGCATCCAGGTGGTGACGGTGCCCCCACATACCGCTCCCAACCGGATCGAAATCCAAAAAAAAAATAATGCCTTGGCCCATACCGGGTATGGAAGGCCAACCAGCCGTGCAAGAGCACCTGTAGCAAACAAAAAAAAGGAAGAGCCCACCCGAAGGCTAGCTCATGAACAAAATGTCTTAGATTCCGACTATTTAGAATCGAAAGGCCTTTACCCAATATTTTCGAAAAAATTAAATTATAATAACAAAAATGGAGTAAATCAGATCAGCACTAGTTTACAAGAATGGCATCAGAAAAACAATTTAAATAATACAGAGAAAAAGTTTTTATATAATTGAATAATATGAATTCTTCAATCATACAGATAAACAAAAGGATACTTACCCACTTCTTCGACGAGCGCTCATTATTCTTCTAATTCTTTTAATTTCTTTTGCTTGGATTCTAGCAAACCTCTTCGTTACCATCCATTCTCCAATCTTCAAAGGGTGTTTATTGGAACTGCAAATGCAGAAGAGCAACAGCAAATTCCGAGGCGACAAAATTAAACAGAAACTATATTTCTGCGACGGGATCAGAGCACTATGAATTGTCGATTGTCCAAAAATTTTGTTGACACATGTTTAAGGATGAGCGGAGTTATGTACGTTTAAACAACGCCAGAAGACTGAAATAAATTTGTCAGTAGAATCAAATTAAATTATCATTCGCGAAAGTAAACGTTCACACCGTTTGTTTACTAAACAAACTGACAGTTTTTAGGCCGATCGGATTGATGGAAGTTAGACTGAAAGGAACTACACTTCGCGCGATACTAAGTTCATTTCGTCCTTGCCGAGGATGATCCACGGCCCACAAATAAGAGTGGGGCATCCAAGTGGTGACGGTGCCCCCACGCACCGCTCCCAACCTGATCGAAATCCAAAAAAAATTATGCCTTCGCCCATACCAGGTATGGAAGGCCAACCAGCCGTGCAAGAGCACCTGTAACAAACAAAAAAGGGGAGAGCTCACCCGAAGGCTAGCTCATTATTTTAAAGTCAAACATGAACAAAATATCTTAGATTCCAACTATTTCGAATCGAAAGGCCTCTACCCAATATGTTCGAAAAAAATAAATTTTAATAACAAAAATGGAGTAAATCAGATCAGCACTAGTTAACAAGAATGGCATCAGAAAAACAATTTAAACAATACAAAGAAAAAGATTTTATATAATTGAATAATATGAATTCTTCAATTATGCATTATGCATTATAGTAGGCGGTTGGAGGTTGAATTGGAAACAGGAAGATAATTAAGTGTGGAATTTAATCGATTGGAATATTTTGAATACCCTTCCTGAAGCTATTCACATCCGAAATGGGGTGGTGCGAAGAATATTTAATTTTTTTTTCGTGACGGCTCCTCGAGCAGTTTGCCTAGGCGGACTTTAAATTTTATGTATTATTGTTTGCGTCATAAGCCAGCCAATAGCATCGTACGCTACCATCAAGTGATACGCGCTGTCATCAAGCCATAAGTCAGCCAATAGCATTGTGTGATTACATCAAGCGCAAAAAGTCAATCAAATCAGCAGCTGAATATATCTCGCGAGTAAATAGAAGACAGTCAGCTAAAAGCTGCTAAGCGGAGAATGTTGCACACGACACTCGAATCAAAAGTTCTCCTCCTTTTGCAAAATATATTTCCTCTAATTTCGCTGGGAAAATGTCGCTTTTTGGGTCTCTCCATTTAGGTGCAAGCGAAACGAAGCGGGAGGAAGAGCTTTTGTTAAATGAGAACACACGTGCTCGCGCCTTTAGCAGTTTTCCTGACGAAATTAGAATAAAAAAGTTCGCTGCATGACCAGATATAAGCGCTTGTTCGTGTAAAAGTACATCATAAATAACGAATTAAAATTATTTATTTCTTTATTGATCTAGTTCAGATGATTGTAGTAGCAGGTGTGATCCAGTCAGGTCTCTCCCCCCGGGAGCCTTGATGTGTATATAGGTTAAACATCATATCAAGATCCCCGTTCGTGCCATTATACACAGGGTATACTGGTATTGTGACAAAACTGGCGCTGCCGGAAAGATATCGGTTTTACAAAAACCACAGTATAGCGCAGTTTGGCAAAATTAAATGAGCTGAAAATCTGTCTTCCCAGCCAATATCCAAAACCACTCAACTCCTGTATGACACCACTGTTACTCATACTGTCCATCAAACTAGATCAGTCTTCTTTAAAAAAATCAAATAATCATATTGATCATTCAAACAACAAAAATATAATATTACTATCAAATAAGATATGCAGCGAAACCTTCAATTCATATTCTAAGATCTAATCTTACTTATCTGAAGATCATTCAAACAAACTCGTAAGCGATTCAAAGATAACGTACAATTTATCAAGGATATAAAGTTTCAGTTGACTAACATGAAAAACAATATGCACTGCAAGTAAAAAATGTAGGGAACATGGGTAGATCTAAATGCCCGTGCAGGACTACAGCGATGGTCTGCTATCTCGGCGAAATAGGATGATAGTATCCGTCTAGATTGGTCTTGTCTGAGGACGCGTGAATGCGCTGACAGGCTAGCGTTATGGTGTCGTGGGGCGGGTTCTTTCCCCTAGCACAAGGACCCTGCGCGGAGTTCTGCAGAAGACTCCCCACTTTCCATTGTATTGCGAAAGTGCAATTCGTGGATAAGCTCCGTTGTAAAGAGGTTGCCGTGTCCAGATTTCAATTGCAAATTTAAATGATTGATATTATTTTAAATTTACAATTGAAATTTGGATCAGCATTATGGTGGTTTTCGTGCAGTTTGCTTAGGCGACTGCTCGATTACTACCTGATTAGTCCTTGGCGAAATGTTACCAAAAATATATCAAATTGTTTTCAACATGCTGAGTTTAAAGCTGATACGACAGATATTACAGTTGCCGAGTGGATTTTAGCAAACGGAAGTGAAAGCGAAGATGTAGCATTATCTCAATAGGCAGATACCAACTGCCTTTCCGAATTAAATGAATTTGATTTGAACGTGTACGATACAATTGATGAACATGTGGAAACAGCTGAAGATTTAGGTGTAATATACTCAATCTTCAAAGAAGCTGATGAAAATGAGTGTGAACATGAAGAGGAGTCGGAAATTGCAGAAATTTTACCGACATTTTAAGAACCACGTTCAGCTATGAAGACAATGACACAGCTGCCTGGTAAATAGTGAACTTTTGACTATTGTTGATATTCTCAAAAGAAATATAATTCAGGGAGGCCTGAAAACGGGAAATATTCAGAAAAAAGACAGACTTCTTCCGACCAAATCAATAGACTCCAGTCAATACCAGATACCAATTTCAAATTATTTTGTCATACAAATCAACTTAAAAATGTATTTAATTATGTTTATTTTTTATGCCACAAAATAACAAAAATGTATAAATGATAAGCAAATTGTTTTTCATTCAAATCACTTGTAAAACGTATATAGTAAAATGATCGGATATAAGATACCTCGGATGTAACGAACAAAATTTTGAGTCCCTTGGAGGTTCGTTATAACCGAGTTCGACTGTACTCTTCAACGCAACTAACAGCCAACCATAAATTACCACATATCTTAGACTTCCCAACAATTAGCGCATTTGAAAGCTATAGCAAAAAATCACCATTCAATTTGCTCATTCGTCATTGTAGAAGTGAAGCTATTCTCCTGATAATCTTATCTTCAGAGCTCATTAAGCAACAAACAAAAACGATCATATAAACCTTCATTCTATGTCTCCCACTAAGCACATACAGCGAAAATTTATGTGTATTCTGAACGGAGCAAGTAAAATGTCATGATTTAACAATTCACGCAAGTGATAATCATCACGTTTTTCAATGCTTTCTGCAATAGTCTGACCCCAGGAGATCGAATAGACGAAATGTTCTTAGTTTGGCCTAATGAAAAACTGAAAAAGTGCTGAACAGAGACATTAAATGCTTACTATACCTCAAAATTAAACCGATTTGGCGCAAGATTAAACAAAGCAATATGCGTAGGATCACATTTACGAGAGATGAGGGATGCAAATTTAAGAATTTAGTTTCGGCGATGTGTGTCAGAGCTTAGCTGGAAACGAAAAAAAAATTAAAATGATCAAGAAATCATCCAAGAACTTTTCTTCGTAAAAAAAACTCTAAAATACAAGTTGTGCATTAAAACTGATTTTTTGAAGTTCACTTTATTTAACCATGAATCTTGGCTAGTATCAGATAAACAAGGGGAAATTTTTCATTAAAGTATATTGCATATAGAGGTGATAAAGCGGAAACTAATCAGATGAAATGTTTCCAAATTTATTTGGTCGATTGTCCACGAAATTTCAATAGAAAATATGAAAAGGAACAAAGTGGAAAATGAAACAGCAATGATGAGATTGATTCTAACGATTGTTTCGAGTCACTGCCATTGCACGTCTTCCCCTGTTAATTAGTTCCAAATTCTATGATGCAAGCATTTTTTCTAACTTATTTCCCTATTCTTTTTATCCTTCCTATCAATAATTGTCGTGTTTCTTTAATTGGTGCGCTCAGCTGTAAGGACCTTGCCTGACGACGAGTATGTGTACCGGCAGCTAGCGTCTTCAGTGTCATGGAATGGGTTCTTACCATCAGCGCAAAGTCACACTACAAAATAATTTCACGCATAAGCATTGTGGATAGATGTGGTCGGGACTCGAACAGAAGGTTTAGAGTTATGGGATCTTTCGCTCTGCTCTTTACTGACAAAGTCAGCAGCTGTCGTTACAGGCAGAAGAGCCAATAAACATTTGGAGTTTAGGGCAGTCGGATGGAATTGGCGTCCCCCAGACACCTGTCGTGTTGGTAGGTATATTGATGTCCGTGGAGGACTGCAGCGATGATGTGATCGAATCACATAACTCTATACCATAAAGGGCCACGCGAGTGGAAGGCCACTCTACCCGGCAACAGCCCCTGTTAAGCGACAAAAAACGAAGGAGCGCGCCCGATGGCTAGCCCAGGATATAAGAGGAGCCTACCATCGCTGCGGTCCTTTACGGACGTTTATCTATACTCCTACCACTACACACCCTCCCAACCGGATGGACGATCCTGATGACCGAAATTACATGCGAATTCATCATCACGAACGGAAGCTCCTGTAATGCAAAAATTAACTACAGTCCGATGGCTGTCCGATCAAAACAAACCGAACTGTAGGGATTATTTTTGAATTGAGACGGATCGCGAAAATATTTTTGGCCTTTTTCGCATTTGCTTGTGGTAAAGTAGATAAGTTTGAAGCGAATAATGTGTTGACCGTAGAGCTGTGGTAATCGAGCAGTTATACTAGCAAACTGCTCGAAAACCCTATCTCCTATCCAAAATTGTAATGGCAGATTTAAAAAAAAATATATTTAATTTTTTCCCCTGTAATTGTTATTTGTAGAATAGTTTTTCTTCTTATTAATATTAAATGCAACCTCGTATCAATTTTCCTCTATATTAAAATTTAAATGTTCTCCGTTAATTATCTTTTCCATAAAATTTAATTTTTCATTACTATTCAAAATTTTCATTTCTTTCCTTCATGTAAATTTTCTTCAATTTATTTAAATTTCTTTACTACATTTCTAATTTCTTTAGTTCATTTAAAATATCCCTACTGCAGTTAAATTTTGGTTTTTTAAAAATTTAAATATGCCCATTACAATTTAGGATGTGGAACCACTGACTTAGTGCAGGGCAACGGTCCATTACCTAAAAATGCTTTCGGGTCCATTCTTGACGTTAGCGTAAACTGTAACTCTTACCCGCAATTCCCTTAGTAACGTAAAATAAATTTAATATTTCTGGAGGTTTAGAACTTGAGTGTACACTCACTAGGAAATGATTTTGTTTTTACTAGTATTAGAAAGCTTCTAAGACGCTAAAATAAATCTGACGGCACTTAAACACGCGTAGCAAACTCGTGATCGTAATATGTCTCAGAAAAATTATCAGACACTAGATCCCGCCAAAGGCCACAATTCGGTCGAGTTCCTCAGGCGCGATTGCGACTAACCCATCACCGCCCAACGACAACTTTTTGTAACGTATTTTAGCAACTTCTCGACAAGTTATCGCCCTAAAAATCGCTTTAAACAATCAGTTTAATTGAGTTGACGCATACGCAATTATTACATAATTTAAAACCTTTCACTATATCAATAACAAAATCTTACCTTTTCTTCTTCAATCAGTACATTTCATGTTTTTTATGGTTTTTGTTGTTCTCACCCATGCATTGTAATGGGACAACAATTGTAAAATAATTATTACTTCCATTACCTTAACGACGCCTTTGCGATCAGTCATTTACCCAACATCAACGGCTGCGTAGAGCGATTGATAGCACGCTTGGCTACCAATCTAGATTTCCATCCTGACCGTGCGTTCAAGTTCACTTGTGGGCAAAACATTTTCAATCATCGTTGAATGGCAGCATCCCTGGGCGGATGATTTGAAGATGGATCTGAAAAAATAACAATTTAAGCAACAAAGAAGTTTTATAATAAAAGAATTAATTGTAATAAATGCCATTAAGGAAAAACAATTTTTTTTCTTCCCTCGGCTTGAAATAATTTTGCGCCTTGGTTTAGTTGTCTAATTGGAAAGCATTGAAAGTGAAATGACAATAAAACCCAGTAGACTGAGTCATATCAAAATAAAAATAGATACGAATAAATAAAGTAAGAACTTATGCCTTATGGGACACGCAAATACACAGATAATAACTCACATAACGTTGACCTGGCCGTTTGATTAGATGTTTCCGTTTTTTTCTATAATCTTGTTTTATTTTAATTAGCGTAAGGAATGAAAAAAATTGGTGGTGGGTTTCCAATTTGCTGATTAATTTAATTGATTAGAAGATAAGAAGGCAGATAGAATATAATGTTAAGTCCATAATTGAGTAGGTATAATTAGCTTCGAGTAGTTAATGTAAGGACTGAAAATGAAGCAGTGGTAGCGTTTCAAACCAGTAAAGGTTACGTGTAAAGGGAATTGCAAGGGTTAGCCGATTGTATTTATGAAAAAGAGTTAGAAGATACAAGAACTTGAGTTGCCCCAGAATATGAGATGGATATATGAATTACAAGTATAGGAATAACCAAATACTGAAATGAAATGAAATATATTAAAAATACAAAAGTAGAACTAATCAATTACCCTTTAAAACGCGAAGGATTCATTCTTAGCTGAATTTATTTGTTTTTCCTTTTTTTTGTTTTTTGCCCTCTACGTGTCCTGTATTTCTTTTCTTCCTTTTTAGTTTTTTGAGTTGATTTATTTTTCTCCCTTCCTTTTTTCCCTCCTTTCGTTAAATAGATTAAGCGACATAGGAATTAGATTAATTCAAAATAAAACATTAGTGAGAAAAATATAGGATAATTTGGTGCAAGGAAGTATCGATGTGAAGGGAGCCCCTTTAGGTAGTAATTTACAAGAACACGAAGCAGGTGAACATTGAATCATGTAAACGGTAGGATAAATTAAAAAATAAGATTAAGATCATTCTCCGGACGAGCTTTCCGGAACCGTAGACCCCGACCGGTACATCTCCGCTGGTGGATGGTAATAATTACGTTACTGAGAATAAAATGCAGTCATTATACAAAAAGCCGTTATGTTGCAAGTCATACTCGTTACGAATATGATGCGGTTGTCGTAGCTCCAAATATATAATGTAGTAATTCGAATCGATAAATATTATAGTAATTCGATTCCTAGCATGAGAGAACGATCTAAAATAATTCAGAAGAATTTTTAATTCTGAAAACTGCGAATTATCCGAACAGATCGTACCACAACGATTTCGACTTTGAAGCAACTGTGTGATCGAATAATCAAATGGGAACAGAACAATACTAGTAACATGATTCAACAAAGGTTACGGATATAAAAATTTTTCAAAAAAAAAAAAAAAGTGAGCATATGATGTACGACTAGTGCGCTGCACTTACTAATTCAAACATCTAGCATTAAAATATCCCCACAGCTCCAGTTTGACCAAGAGCAAAACCGCATTTCAGCATAAGTGAAATCAATCACTTCAAAACTAATTCCTCTTCTAAATAGCTAACACGGAATTAGACGAAACTGTTGGATATATTGTTTCTGCCATTATGCAGAAAATTTCCTCCATGATAATCACTCGAACACTCCCGAAGTATAAATGAACAATAAGCAATGTCGATAACCTCATTGTGCCAAAGCACTGAACGAAAGGTACACGCGAATTATCTGCAAATTGATTTTACCTTGAATTACCCCGAATTTTTTCCGATATTTTTACTTTCCGTCCGGAAAACAATAAATCGTCAAATGGCTGTCATTGCTTACAGATGATCAGCTACTGTGAAAGTAGAAAACAGGAAAGAGATGGAGTGTGGAGACTCACCAGTCTGATATTACAGTGCTTTTACTGCCGGTTTAACTGACCTCGACAATGAAGCGGCGAAGTGCGAGGTCATTTAAGGACTAACGGACGAGCCTAATTTACTCTGCTAAGCAGTGTTAACGACTGCGGTCCAGAATTTTTCGATGCAACTAAATACAAAAGCGAATTCATTGTTTTAGATTATAATTCAATTTGTTTAGCTAATAATTGAAACAGAACAATGAATAAAGAATGAACCACTTTGTAACAAATCAAATACAGGCATCGTTGCGAAAAGCCAATAACATAGATCGTTAATACTAGAAGAATTGTAAAACTTAATGTTGCCAATATGCTGAATCTTCAAAATTTTATTGTAATTTGGTAGTTTTCAACTAAAGGAAGAATTCATGTCTGATGTCGCGCAGTAGCTTTAATACGAAATAAGACAAGTAAGTTCAAGGTGAAGCTCTGAAGGTATTAAAATGTCCGTGAAGGACTGCAGCGATGGTCTGCTGCCTCGGCGAAAGAGGCTGGGGACGCGTGAATGCGCTGGCAGGCTAGCGTTGCAGTGTCGTGGGGCGGGTTCATTCCTCCAGCACAAAAGAATTTCGCATTCACGAATTCTTGTCTCAGAATCAGGTCGACCGAAGTCGAAAAATGTAGGTAACTAACAAAAGGGAAAGTTGCTTGTTCCGAGAACAAGTCGAAACGAGACTAACCAGACGGACTTGGGGAGACTTTGTCGTTACCCGACGATTCTCATGGCCCACAAATAAGCGTGGGGCAACCGGATGGATGTGGTGCCCCCTTGCACCCGCCCAACCGGATCAAGATCCAAAATGTGGAAGTGGGCCTACATTTGCTTTTTGAGTGGAAAACTCCTACAAACATACTTTGCATTAGCCTTCCCATCAAAAGAGAAATATAAATGTGACCAATTTATGTCATAGGATTATGTGATCGGGTCACATAACCCTATGCCATAAAAAGGGCACTTAAACTGGAGGCTGTCCAACCCGGCAAGAGGCCCTGAAACTAAAAAACAGTTGGAGCGCGCCCGATGGCTAGCTCATTTTTTCTTGCGAAAGCCGTCCAACGTGCCGGGTCCTGTACCCGGTCAGAAGAACAAAATGAAAAGAAAAGGAAAATAATAATGAAACCAATATCCCCCTTCCTATTCAGATAAGAAATTAAATTGAAAGATAAATGCATTTGTTGTCTAAAAGTATGTCAGTAAGAGAGAAAGAAACATGAAAATATTATAATACATAAAAAATGAAGTATTGATTGTAATATCCACGCAAGATAATCTTCGGTATCACAACAAACACATACAGATATTCACAACACATTACTTTCCAGCAAACGAGAGAGAGATAAATAAAAACCATTTTGAATTTAAATATTAATCATGTTCTATTCCTATATTTTATAATAAAAACAATATAAGTAGGCCCTGGGGATTGGGATGATTCAGCGATCAGCAAGCTCTCATCCCAATGCACAACTACAACAGCAGCAACAATTTGAAGTAAATCACATAGGCAATAGTACAACAATAAAAATGGAGCGCTCGGTATTATACCGTACAGATAGTGGATTTAATACCTCTTAATCACTACAGCTCATTTGAAAATCATGTCAAAATAAAAATTTAACCATCGTTTTATTTAATTAATTATTCGCATACTATCGAAGGAATAAGGAAGGTTACCGGTAGAAATGAAGGAATAGCATACTCGAAATTCCGAAAAATGTCGGGTGCGGCACTTGCGCTCGAAGAATTTAACAAAAAGCCAATAGCAGTTTGGGATTGCCTCAGTAAAGCTGTAGTGGTTGCAAACCGTCATGTAACAGTGAAAAGAGATGAACGACGAAAACTTCCGCTAAGAACTTTGGTAATATAGTGAAATTGACTCTGTATCAGCGATCTTACCTTACATTTAAAATATTGAATCATACTACCTTGGCTTTTCCGGACTGTTTCTCCCAATATCGTGCTGGATTTGTCGACCCAAAAGTTTTGCGTTCTTGCTGCATAGTTTCCTCCGTTGCCACCGTTCTGGGTTCCTCTTTGGGAATTTCCAAAATCGTCATTTCGATAGTTTCCGCCACCTGTCACAGGGTAAAAGAACGAGAGATTTAATTTTAGAAAGGATTCTTAGCACTCAAATGCTGAAATTTACGCGTTTCAAAGGACAACGCCACGAGATGAAGAGCTGGTATTTTTCTTTACTTCATTTAATTTTGCTTAAAAAATTGTAAATCTGCCAAATAAAATTTTGGACATGGGAACACTGGTTTGGTGCACCCCAATGGTGTATTACCTTACCGAAGTCAATTCTTGGCAGCAGACCGCCGGGGGCCTCCTTTACTTCAACGTAGGTGTAAGTAAATTAACTAGAATAAGGTTTGTAGTGAAGTTTTAACCATTGTGAAGAGATAAAAATAGTAAAAATAGTAATCATTGAGAAAGGTGACTAACCTTTTTTGAATTAAAACAGAGTTTCAATAATGATGAGTTGAGTATCTTATTTATTATTTAAGGCTTGGTGAAATTAAGAGTGTCGGCTCCGCTTAATTTCCCATTGAATTTCGCTAAAATTGACAAGTAATATATTACGAAGCTTTTCGAAAATTGCAGGTCACGATGTGCGATTGAAACCCCATCATATTACGACTACGAGAGTGTTCTTTCTCCTGTGTTTTTCTTCTATAGGAAGTGAGTTTTCAGCGGTGAAAGTTCCCCAATACTTGATTAAAGGGAAAAAATTAGAAAGGAAATAAGTTTTCATTCGTAAAATTTCTTTCAATACTTGATTAAAGGGGGAAGTAATAGAAAGTCTCCGGCGATCCGCTTTCTCATTTGGCGATTCATCTGGGGCCAGGGCCGGTTTAAGGGGTAAGCAAAGTACGCGGTCGCGTAGGGCGCCAAGCAAAACGGGGCGCCTAATCGCTCTCCAATGTTCAGTATTAAACGAGACTAGACTAGAGGTTGAAAGTTGATTCACATCACCAGATTGTAGGAGTAAGGAAAATCGTATATCGTAAGATGGGACTCTTGCGCATACTCCCACTACTTGATTAATTGTTATTCCCAAAACAATAACCACAAATAATAACAAATGGACTCGTCCGTCGTGCACCCCTCCGTCATCGACTTGGACTCGTCTGGCAGACGCCCCTCCCCCATCGTCGCATCTTGCCTCGCTCTGTCGTCTACTGCCTCAGTTCAGTTGCCTCGCTCTGTCGTCTACTGCCTCAGTTCAGTTGCCTCATGCCATGCGATACTGAGACATTCTATCGTTCGATCCTAACCATAGAAAACGAGACGCCGCTTAACCCATTCGCAATCTAGTGCTTCTTTGTTTATTAAACGCAAGTTATGTCTAGAACTAGTGCCGACAGTTGTGGTAAAAAGCCCTCTGGGTCATTCAGCCCCAAAAGAAAACTGCAGCACGCAAAAGAAGATAAAATACAATCAAAATCACTACAGAAGTTTATTGCGGCTTCAACTTCTACGAAGGTGGACAAGGACGATACTGTTAGAACAGCCAATGTAAAAGAAGATGAATTGCCAATATTAGAGGCTGTAACTACTCCATCGACAAGCCATCAAAGAAATAAAACTGTAAGTTAATACTTAATTTAGGCCTAATTTTAAAATTTAATTTACACAAAATATTGTAAGTGCATAGTTAAGCTTGAATAAGCAGTAAAACATTTATTCAAAATACATTATATACCTTTTAACTTTGTTTAGTCAGGTTTATTTACAAAACAAATAATATTGAAGAGTCTATATTGGTCTAATAGTATTGGCGTGACACGGGATCGTGGTATGCATGACTCATCGGTGAAGTAAACAATGACAACTCTATAGTCTGCGCGCGGGATGATGGGCCTTCTTACGCTTAACATCTTGGTTGCCGCTTTAACGTACATTTAACTTGCGTAATTTATTTATTTATTTTTCTTTTTGCGATCGTGGTTAACCTACTCGTGGATAATTGGGAGTCTACTGTATTCTTATACAGTCAATTGTATGACAACGTTTATCGTTTATCTTTAATTGGTGATAAAATATAAATTTCCAATAAATCAAAAATTCATATGGGCGAATTTAAAAGGTTTAATTAATTGTTTTGGGTCCCAGCACCCTTCCATTGTTTTCGTCCTTCATCCTTGTTATTGCCTTTTACCTCTCTGTTGTGTTGCTGGCCATGTAAAAAATAAAATATAAACGCTGGGTGTTGCAATATTTGATAAAATGATGCAAAACCCAATAGCTGCTGGCAGTTTAGGTTAGGTACTAGAAATTAATTATTTTACAAGGAGAAAACTCATGTAACCATTAATTATTGAATGGAGTTATATCAATTAACTATTCAAAAAAACGAAATAACTCATTAAACATTAGTTTTTTATATAGCGACGATAAAAAATTTTAGAATTGGATTTGTATTGTAGGATCAAAAGCTGTCGCGAGGCACGTCACCGCTACTATAGATGGACTGTGGAGAGTGGCCGCTAAAAATGACGGATGAGATACGAAAACTTCTTACAGAGCGTGATCCTGTGCAAGTTACTGACATGACTTTCCCATCGGTGCTAAGGGTAGAAAATTCTCTTCACTTCATTTCACAAGAAAACTTAGCAATAAGGAACAAGTACATAGTAATTGATTAATGTATTCGATAAAAAAACGCTGGATTTTGCTTTGCCTGCAAAGTCGTTGGAAATGTGCATTCATCTCTTGCCGCCGGAGACCAAGGATATTCTGACTGACAAAACTTAACCAAGATTTTGACCAGTCATGAGAAATCTTCTACCCACATACACAATTGTAAATCTTGGCGTGAACCGTCCATGCGATTACGTTTGGATAGAACTATCGACAAAGAACATGAGAGAACCATTCGAGCTGAAATAGAACATTGGAACCAAGTGTTGAAACGTTTACTTTGTGTTGTTCAATTTTTAGGATCTTAGGGGCTGGCTTTTCGAGGAACAAAAGAGTCACTTTTCGAGTGTAACAATGGTAACATTTTGAAACTTGTAGAGTATATTTCCAAATTTGATGTTGTCATGGCTGAATGTAAGAAGAGTTACTTCCGAAGAGACACATGTTCACTATTTGAGCAAACAAATACAAAATGAGTTTATTTATCTCTTGTCCACAAAGATCCAAGACCGAATCATAAGTGACCTAAAACAAACAACATATTATGCTATAATACTGGGCTGTACACCCGATATCAGCCATACAGAACAAATGACATTGGTGGTGAGATTGGTCAAATGTGTTAAAAATGAGGAAGTGTCAATAAAAGAACATTTTTAGGCTTTCTGCTTATCAAAGATACGACAAGTGAAGGCCTCACAGAAGTCTTACTCAGTGAGTTAGATACACGGAACCTCCCGTTAAAAAACATGAGGGGCCAGGGATATGATAATGGCTCCAACATGAGAGGAAAGCATGCTGGAGTCCAAAAAAGAGTACTTGATTTGAATTCCAGGGCATTTTTCGTGCCATGTGGTAACCATTCCATGAATCTAGTGGTTAACGATGCTGCTCTCTCTTGCCTTATTGCAGTTGATTGTTTTAGTACGATCCAAGAAATATTCAACTTTGTCTCCAGTTCAACTCACAGGTGTAGTATTTTGATTAAACACATCTCCACTCTAACAGTGAAACCCCTTAGCAATACTCGGTGGGAGAGTAGGATTGAAGCCTTAGTACCTCTTAGATATCACATCGAGTAAATTTACGATGCTTTGTATGAAGCCTCTCAAGACCACAAGCTGGATGCTTTTAGGAGGAACACTGCAGTAGTAGTAGTAAGAAAACTTCAAACATTCAAATTTTTGTGTTTTCTGGTAACGTAGCATAATATCCTTTTTAAAATAGACATGGTGAGGAAGACCTTGCAAAAAGCCTCATCTACTTTGCAAACGTCAATGGACCTCGTGAAAAGTGTTCAGACATTTTTGGAAAAAATGAGATCTGATGAAGGTCTTAATAGCATTGTCATAGAAATTGGTGTTTCTGCTGAATTTGAAAAAGAAACCGAAGTTCGTCCAAGGAAAACCAAGAGGCAATTCTCGTATGAGAGTCAGGATGAACCGATTCAGGCTGGACTGACATCATTCAAAGTTAAATTTTTCTTTGTGGTGCTTGATACAGCAATAAACTCACTTCATGAGAGGTTTGAACTCATGGAGAACCACAGCAAGAGTTTTAATTTTCTGTATGAAATTAAGATTCTTCAGGCATGGAACAAGAAGACCGTGAAAGACGCCTGTATACAACTTCACAATGTTCTGAGTGATGGAGTAGAATGTGACATAATGTAGTAATTGAAGAGGTCAGGAGTGTGAAGAGCGATTTATAAATGATCATCTTGATTTCCTCTATTCTGAATGCAAAGAAATGTTATCACAAGAGAAACGAAAAGATCTACGGAATATGTATGTCATCCTGAAACCCATACCAGATCGATTGCAGGATATGCTCAAACAAACGTTCCTCGATCATATCAAAAATGAGGGCATTGAAACAATATCTACGCTGAAAGGTGAAAATATTCACATTCAATTTGTCGAGAATATGTTGAAGGTGCATCAAAAATATCAAAAGTTGATAGCTGATGTTTTTGAGAATGACTCGCTATTTTTAAGTGCATTGGACACAGCATGCGCGAGTGTAGTAAATAACTGAATGCAATATTTTCTTTCTGCACTTCAGAGCAGTAAATGAAGAAGTCTAGCCGGGGAAACGAACCCGCCCCACGACACCGCAATGCTAGCCTGCCAGCGCATTCACGCGTCTCCGGACGAGGGCATTCTCGGCAGATACCTCCATCTTCCTCTACCGAGGCAGCAGACCATCGCTGCAGTCCTTTACGGACTTATATGAACATCTTAATCACTACAATAAACTATGTTGAACTGTTCGAAGAGCTAGACATTTTTGCGCCAATGTTGCCACCCAGAAGTTCTCCAAGTGAGGCCTTGTCGTATATAACAAAAAATGATTATATGGACACATTCCCTAATGTTTTTGTTTCTCTAAGAATCCTTCTAACGCTCCCCGTTTCAGTAGCAAGTGGTGAAAGAAGTTTTTCTAAGTTGAAACTAATAAAAACTTATCTCAGATCCACCATTTGTCAGGAACGTTTGAGTGGACTGGCAACAATGGCCATTGAGAATGATTTGTTAAACCAAATGGAATTTGCCAAAATGAAAGCAAGGAAATCTCTTTTCAGTGTTAAGTGTAAACGTTTTAAATTTGTCTTTATTTAACGAGTAATAAATTGTTTAATTTCGGCGCCCGAATGCTGTTCGCTTACACTTGAAAAATGTCTAGAACGGGGCCCATTTGGAACAAAGCGAGTGGCACCCACGCCTTCCTTCTGCTGCTAAACCGGAACCCAAAGCCTCAACCATGGCACCCTGGAATTGGAAGGGTAACAACTCGTAAGTTACTGTTGCTATTCCGTGTTAACATTCATTCTATCATCTACAAAACAACAAATTACATGGCAAACAAAATGAATCATCATGGGAAAGATCAAGAACCTACTTGATTGATTCCTAAATAAAAAAAAAATGCGACGCCTGCGCTTTCGGCATTACAACAACTACACGTGATCGGTTTACGTCATTACAACAAGCACGGGTTGATAATTAAAACCACGAATAGCGTAATTGGCACTTATTTCATTATAACAAGGATGTGGTTGATAATTAAAAATGCGACCTCATCAGCGAGTGCTCGAGATATATTTATTACCCTATATAAATCGCCACGGCATAGGATGATTAATAAATCGCGATATAAATGCCGACGGTGCACGAGAAGCGAAAGTGCTCAAAGCAGCGAAGGCGATAATTGAATCTAAATGAATTGGAAATTGACTTTGGAAATTGTAATAAATAAAAGTTTTAAATTGAACGACAATCGTACTCGTAGTAAACTGCGCTTCTCAAACGCGAGACAATACTTTACTTCGGGCACCGCGACGAACCTGGTCCGGTCTTCGGTGACACGGCGACATAAGAGGCCGTCCCGGAGAAACAACGGCAACGAGGTGGACGCATTGTCGAACATCGCCGTAGATGCGCGTCTCGCTGTGATAAGCGAAGCGGGATGAGTTCAAGCACCAATTCAAGGCATTAGAGGCGGAATGTAAGCAAAATCAGCGACGTAAGCGGGAGGCCGCGAATGAATCTGTGCCAGCGGCAGCGCTAAATTAACCATTGTATTTTAATTCCTAGTAAATAAATGATTTCAGAGTGAAACTAATGAGTTTTACTAGGTGAATCTTAGGGTGAAGCAACTTTTATTAGAAGCCTCAATGTGATAATTGGATTCCCGTATGTACCAAAATTATATTTACAAGTGGGTATATTAGTACTACGTCTAACAATACTCGGCCCAGCCCGTTAGGCGTGAAACAGAAGCTTAACGCTGATCGAATACATAGCTTTACCTTTGTGAAAGACAAATATCTAGCCCTAAAGGACCGCGGCATTTTCTTATACGTAAAATAATTCGCGGGTTTATGCATAAACAGTTTAAATGGCATGAGGGCTTCGCACTTTGATTGTTTTTTTTACCTATGTATCTAATGGAATCTCTGTGAAGCTTTGGCGTATGTAAGCCGATTAATACAATAAAGAAATCTATATCTACTGCTCCTAATATACAATCCTGATCAGTACTAATAACATTTTGGTAGTCCGCCTGAAGATTCACTCGAAATAAATTTTGGTTCTGTCAAGAACATAAGCAGCTATTCACACAACCCCGAGACATTGGGAAGTACATGCAAAAGAAATTAAATATTTTAATATAAATCGATGTTGAAAAATTAACAGTAAAACTCTGTTTATCTTAGGTTGAATAAAATATTTGTAAACAATTGCGTATAGCAAAAAGAATCATACAAAAATATATTAGTTACCGTAGAAAATCATTAACTCACCTAGTTGTTCGGAGCTCAGCCTATATTATCAAATTTGCTGTTCAATAAACTTTAATATTATGGTTTACGAACTGCAGAAAGAAATATTTTTGGGACTCCAGCTGTCATCCGTTTGTGCACTGATTCAAAAAAAAACATCTGAACTGATTGAGATATTGGAATTGAAAATAGAACTGAATAATTAATATCAATTTTCTGAAGTCTCATCAATATTCTGAGGTCTTATAAATTTTCTGACAACGGACAAAAATATCTATTCAACCCACACCTCAGTAATTTACAGTCAATAAAAAAAGTAATGAAGTTTCATTTTTATGGCATATGCATTTGTTCGCTTATATTTGTAATGTTGAATGCAATAGGTACTTTCGATTAGAAAGGAAACAATAATTGACATCGAATTAGCATTTTATCATTAAAAATTTACTTTTTTGAACCATAATACGAACTTAATATTTTTTTAAATTTCATTCACCATTACTTATATCATTTCATTCGTTAATGAGATCAATATCGTATCCTGTATTTTTCTTGCAACATTTATAATACAAAGATATTAAAATCCTCATTTCATTCAGTATACTTTGAACTTAATAATAATTAGGATACGTTATATATGTATATAAAATGTAAATAATAATTTCACTATCTCCGAAATATTGCAAATTGATTTTACAAAATTTTACAAATTTTAAATCTAAGGAACGAAAAACTGGTTATATTTTACAATGGTGTTGAACTGGTTATTAGGTGATGTTGTTAGTGTTGGAAACTATTTGTTACTATTTTCATCCAAAGCAATCCATTTTTTCTTCGTTTTGAATCATATTTCATGAAGCCTGTTTGCAGTTGGCATTTAGCACGCGTTGGATTACTTTAATACTTGAAATTTTTAACCTTATAAAAACATCATTGCAATGTTATAAAAAACTCCTTTTTATTTTTTCGTTTATATTTTTTATTTTTCGAAATCGATTTTCGACCGTTATTTCGATTTCAAAAAATAAAAAGGATACGCAAAATTACAAGAAAAGTTTTTCTTTGAAGATTTCAATAGATTTTGCAAAGATCAATCACAAACAATTAAAAACAATTATTTTGCTTTTCACTTCGATTTTGTTTAGGGTTGCTTTGTACAATTGGTGGCTTTTGAAATTTCCTTGCTGACATGTTCAAGATTTTCAACGAAAAAGTGAATGATTATTACAATAATTATATTTTAAATATTCCAAATTTCAAGTACTCTGTAGCAACATACTAATTATAGTACATTGAAATTATTTTACTTTCAAGCTGTTCATTTTAAACAATTATTGCAATCTTTTAAATCAAACGGATGACTAGAAAATAAAATAATCCTCAATAGAATGCCAAACATTTCAACAATTTATGAAAAGTCACAACAATAAAAATGCATTATACAAATAGCAATAAGCAGGAAGCTATTTCCTTTTAAAAAAATTACAAACAAATATAACAAAGAAATATGATTCAAAATAAAATGATTCTTCGGTATGATTTTGGCGACTATACGGAAAATATACAATATGTTATGAGTGCATAACATTGATAGTGAATTTCAAAATGCTTGATGTGTAATGTTAATAGGCAATGGCAATGCATTCTAATCACGAACAAACAACTTTAAAATGTGATTCGTATCCCTCCCTTCCATTTATTTTTTGATTTTGTTTAAAACATTTTCCTTTTCTGTTATGTCCTTAGAAAATAATATCATGGTGTAAAATTGTTCTACATCATATGTACTGTTGTGTTGTATGTTTGTAACATTTTACCATTATCGATTTAACCGTCATTTTATCTTTCTACTTAATATTTTAATCTGTTTATTTGTTTTTTTCTTATTTAATTGTTCTTTCTGTTAAAATCATTATTTGAAAAAGTTTTTATACATTGATATTTATATTTTAGATTTCGTTTTCATTGTATTTTGTATCTCGTATATGTCTTACGTTCCTTTTATCTTATCAATATTTAAATATAAATTAAAAATTAATTTAACTACAATCAATTTGTTTTCTTTGTTTCATGTTGCTTTCCTTTTTTTCCTATGTTAAATGTATGGTTTAGAAAACTTCCTTAACTTATATATGGTCTTACTTAATCTGGTGGTAGGTAAGAAAATAGACGGTATTTCTCACGTATATGAGGTCTAACATCCTCCCGCTATTAAAAAAGACAGAAAACGTTATTAAATGGTGAGAACGAAAAATTTGTAAATATCACACATTCATTAAACATTCAACATTTTAAATATTGGATAGTCGAAACAGTATTGAGCCTTTTTCGTCACTAGATAGTGCTCGTTGTCATATATCGGGCAATACTAATCAGATTGAATCAAACTGACATGCGTTTGATAGGTGACATTCCAGTCTACAATTTTATTAATTAATATTAAAAATGATTTGAATATACCTTTTGAAATATACCCCCAACGTTGTAGTGAAATTCAACTAATACGATAAAAAGTGCATACTAGTTAAAACCGATGCAATATAAATGCACAATGAGCAAATAGTAAAAAAAAAGGCAAATAAATGGAATGTTCGGTATGAAAACACCACAATATTCAATGAATCAAGTGGTGGAATTCCTAAAACATTAAGAATGGAAAATAAGAAAAGTGAATGAATTTTAGTCTATTTAAACGATTATTTGATTTTTGTAAAAAGAACGAACAAAATTAATTTTCCCGTGCGGTAAGACCCATGACACGACTGACCGCTAGCGGGTCTGTGTATGCTACACCAGGATAGATAATCTGCCAAATATTTGAAAATTTTCTGTACCCTCAAAATGGCATGCTGTATGAAATCGGAGAAATCAACCTGCCACGAGAATTTTAAGAACATCTTAAGATAGTTTACAAAGTAGGGTAGAACTTCCGAAAATGTACAACTAAATTTGATTGAACTTTTCTCGGATCACTTTTATTTTTTTCGGTGTTTTTCCAAATGGTTTTTACAAGGCACTATTCCTATCATTTCGATGAGATTTTTCAGATTGTAGACTTTATTCTGACATAAGTATTCTAGAAGAACATCTAATCTGTTAGAATCCCCGAATTCATAGAGAATGTCCGGCAGGGATAATTATTCCGACCACATTTCGTCACTGTTGTACAGTCGGCAACAGCGATGATTCCCGTGAATGTAGTCATTCGGAATTCCATCAAAGCTGCTACTAAATTTAGTGAATTCCGATTTCCAGTCATATACTAAAGCTCATAAATGAATTTTCTTGATTTTTGCAATCGAAAATGACAAATTGCAAACGGATGACACATTTATTTAAATATTTTAGGACTCTTCTCATTACTTAAAACAGATATTTTCTGATTTAATATACCAAATGACCACTTTTGATGAAAAAAATGTTGAAAGAGTTACATTCGTAAATGGAAAAACCCGCTTCTAAACCCTATGGATTTACACGGAACTTACAAGTTTGTCGTCTACTACAATTTCCAGTTTTCGAGGAAAAAGAATATGAAACCAGAGGCCATACCAATAAATTTTTTTTTCAAAACATTTCAAAACACAATCAAACCACCCATACAAAAAGAAGTAACCAGAAAATTCACTTACCATTGTTGCCAATTCTTCTAGAAACGGTAATATTTTCATAAGCTCTGAATCATTTTGGTCCACAAACCAACTTTCAATTGGAATTCCATTCTCCAGTTGGTATCTATATAAAACAAAAAAAAAAGAAAATTATATGAGCAATTTGTAAAAATACAACTCATAAACAAAAAAGCTAAAAAATCTTACCCGAAAGCTTGTGGTGAATTATCAATAATAATTGTTTTCGATAAATCACGTCCCAATATGGTGAGATCTTTGATATAATTGCCATTCACTAACACACAGTGTTCCCGAAATAGACGATATCTAAAAAATTTATTTATGGATTAAGGTTTCTATTAAAAATTTATCCAAGTTGCAAAGGAACTCACTTAATCCACTTTCGTTCTGGATCAAGTAGATTTAATAATTTATCAGCGTATACACGTTTCGAAGCCGTAAACAGTATGACCTCGAATAATTTCGATACTTTTTCTAAAAATTCCCGAAAGAATGGTCGTGTTCGAACAAATACTGTATATTTGTAATCCTAAAACAGAAATAAAGAGAAAATCATTTGGATCTTCTACTGATTCTTATTTTCAACATACTTGAAATAACACTGGAAATTTAAAACTTGCATCCGACAATTCCTGTAGACTACAATGAACTAATGTTTCATCGAGATCCAATACCAAACTGAATTCAGGACTCGATCTTGTTTTTAATGGCAGTGCCGGGCACTTAGCTCGCATTTCAACCGTAGGCGGTGGTAAATGTTTAATAAAAAAATACGGATCAAATGTGTCCCAAGCCATTTCTTCTTGCCTTGTATCTGGAATCTCTTCAATTTCGGGACAATCTGTATCCGTCTCCATTCTATTCTCTTCATCATCATCTTGACTTCTATCACATATTGATAATTTATAACAATGCCCGCTTGTTTCACTGATTCCATGTGTGCCATGATGATCTTGAGGAATAGAAGAAACACTTGTAATCATCGAGGAGTCCTCACCGGCGCAACGTGAAAAATTTAGTGTTGAGAAAAGATTAGTTGGATGTGTGGGCAGGTTTGAGAGTGCCTTTAAATTTTCAATGGCAGTTTGATACAATGGCGACGATGATGAAGTTGACGATGATGAGGATGCCGTTGAAGAATCTTGTTGTTGGTGTTGCGATATTTGATCTAAATTATCACATTGTTGATTGGTTGTTTCAGGGCAGTTAAGCAAAGCTTGTGTCCAAATAGGGCTCGCGGTTAATAGTTCGTATGAGCATAAAAGATCATTGTGGGGGCTCGACGAAGAACTAGCCGATAACGATGAAAGAGAATTGATAGCAGTTGACGTTGCATTCGCCATTTCATCCTCCTGGAACATAGAAATGAGATCGGAAAAAACGGACGCTGCTGGTCTGGGGTCACTGTATTTGTTTGTATAGCTACAGGATGAATGCGTCACTGATAGAGATTGCGCAATGTCGTGGACCTCAGCACTCGTCACTAAATCGGTGGTGGAATCAACTTCGGGAACAATCACATCCGCTAATGACGTGACCTGTTTTGAATACATTTCGCTTGAATTGCTCGAGCAACCAACATTTAAGCTCGTACTGATACTTAAACTGGACTGCATTACATTTTGCATATAATCGGTTGTACTATCACATTCTGTAACACATTTCATGCTTGTCATCGAAACCTCAAGGTGATGTCGCTCCGTCCTTTCTGACTGACATGGCTGATTCGCATCCTCACTTTTTTTGCTGTGGCAATTTCCTAATATCGTAGGTGGATCTACATCTGTTGTTGAAACCGGTTCGCTTATAGAATTATTGCTATCTCTTGATGTTATATCATCAAAATTTTCCCGTTCCGACGATGGCAGTTCTTTTGAACGATCATCGTTGGACAACGAAATTGGTCCAAAATTATTCAAATCATCATTCGGTGGGCCCAGTCCTGAATCTTTGCTTGGCAACACTTTCTTATGACAAATATTATTCGAGCACTGCTCATATAGTGTCATTTCATTCGAGTCTTTCCATATATTTTCTTTCTCGACATTACGGCTTTTTGGTCGTCGTAATAGTGACCTATTACTGCGTAAGTGATTTAAACGTTTAACTACCGGCGGTATCTTAACATTTGTAGAATTTGAATTTGTATTGCACTTGATAAGTTTAGAATTGGCTGCCGCGGATTTTCGCGTACATGCATTGTTGTTATTATTATTGTTATGTGCCGTATGATAGAGTTTAACGGACCTCCCTGGTTTCTGTTGTCTTCGCGATAAAGTTAATATAGAACTTGGCGTTATTGCCGTTGTTCTTAAATTACAACGACGTGAACGTCGCGTTGTACTGTCACTACGAAGCCACATTGTGCTTTATCTGAAATATAAAGGAATTCTTGAGAATATGTTGATAAAAAGGAAATATATTTATTTCTAACTAAAAAATAATAGAAATGCAAAATGATGACATGAGACTGTTTGGAGTATTAAAACTACGCCCTTTAGGCCTCAACGGTGCAAAATCACGGTCGACTAATTGTAAATACTTTTACTCTCTTCTTAGGTTCGTTTCAAATTCCTGTAGCAGCAGCGCAAAATCAACTTTTTTATTTAACAAAATGATTTCATATCTTTCCAATCGACATACAATTGGAGCTTATTTGTAGATTTCAATGATTTGCAAAATATTCTGGTAAGATAGCTTTGTGCTTTCCACAATTTCATTATTCATGAAATTGGGGAGAGGATCGCTAGAATCGAATATCCAAGTAGAGTATAGGGAGACAAGAAGCATATGTATTAATAAAACGTTAATTAAAGTCTCAAAAGGGCGAGTAGACACGAATGCGTTCCCGCCAGAAGAGTTTTGAGCCCGAACTGCAAAATTTAGCCTATATCTTGAAGCATTAATGAATAAACTCAAATAGAATAAACGATTTTACTTTCCTGTGTTATTTTTTCTTCAAGCTATCTTCACCTTTAAGTGGGTAATAACCTTGCGGCATGAATACACAAACCACCATGAAACATGTTTTGCCCGTAGGACTATATTTCCCTCGAAATAATTTTGAGAGAATATACGTAAATCTCAAATTGCTACTACTGCAACACCACGAGTAGAAAACTATTCATAAAAAAAATTAAACTTCTCCCCGAACCACCAATTCAATCAGCTATGAGTCAGTTCTTCACGAACCAATAGTGAAGGGAAATGTCTAGTACATTGAAGTTGCATAGCACATCCTAACAATATCATCAGCTAAAACGATTCCAATGATAATGAACATTTGATTAAATTGTGACTCAATACCGCTGAAGAAAGTAAGCTGGTTGTATAGTGTTGCGAATTCCGGCCGTACCGGCATTCTCCCATTCACAAATTCAAATTGCCTACTTATCATCACCACCTTCTTTTGGACACACAAATCTTTTTCTTTGTTTATTTATTTTTATTTTTCAACATTTAACCATTTACCTTTATTTTTATTACTCTCCCGTCATATCAATTCGATCTTTCCTATCTACAAAAAAAAACAATAATACTCTTATCTTTCCCAGTAACAAAATTTCATTCATTACTTCCCATTAACAAAATTTCATTCTACACCCTTTACTAACAAAATCTCTTTCCTTTCTTCCTGCTAACATATCTTATTCTTTCCCAAAATCAACAAACCTCGACATTATGCCTACTGTAAGGACATCCACGTAGGCATGCGATTTTTTTTATTATTTGATGAGTGGGAAATTATCAGAAGCTGGCTCCGGTGTTAGCGTCGTGGAATCTCAATCGGGGTGTCCGCTGGGACCCTGGGTCCAAGCTCCCCCGAGCGCAGGAACATTCTTTAATATCGGCAAAAGCAACTGTTTCCGTGTGTATGAAGATTTGCATGTACCTAACGCTATCATGGTTATGCAAATCGCCATATATGCAAATAGAAATTGTTGCATTTGTCGAAATGAAAAAGATGTGTGGGTAACCCAATCGAAGTGTATTTAAACTATGTTATCTCGGTGCGGCAGCAGTAATTTGGAAGTAAAGGATTGCGGGATTGGTGGAGTTTGGATTGAGTTTTGGATGGTGACGGTTGAGAAGTAGCAGGCTGGATTAGGTTTTGGAGATGGGTGTGAGTTTTTGCGGTGTCGGAGTGACTTGAGATTGCTAATTCGGGAAAAAGGTTTCCATTGGGAATTAGTGGAGAGAAAAAGTCTTTGTCTGTTTTTGGATGGTGATGACTAATTGAAGTGGAAAAAGGAGAAAAACGACAGTATAAACTAAAAAGACGATTCGCGAGTTGATCTGAAGAAAACCAAAAAAAAACCTTAATTAGATCACGAGAGTAGGTTCTTTGTTTTGGTGGTGTCGGAGTTAGGAACTTGAAAAGAAGTGATAGCGAAAGTGGTTAGCGGCAGTGAATTGAGAGCAAAATTATGTGCAGATGGAAATAGTACAATTCATCTTGCCTAAAATAAATTCATAGTGAGCCTTCTCAGCCAAAGACGATTTAATCGCTTGTTTGGTACAAGGGCATGGAATCAAGTGTCGGAATTCTAAAAAAAAAAGCAATAAAGAATAGAAAAGTAAAAGTGAACTAAAAAGTTAATTAATCAAAATTTCTAAAAAGAATATAGGTAGCATTAATAAAGTAAAGCGTAAATAACGGATGTATGACTGGGTGAATCGATGGATTTCGAGGCGCTGTTCGTGGCTGTTATGTTTTCATTGTTGATATAAACCCTGTGTTCGCGAGTGAAAAAATATATAGAAAAGAAAAAAAAATTTAAATTTTATAAAATTTTTGCAATTGCCCCGTTTCCCTTCCAGTCGCAGAGCGCTCCGCAGCCGTACACGGTTGAGTAATTTTGTATTTTTTTTTGTTAGAGAGGCAATATATACACACACAAACAGCGCAATAGACGCGCTGGGTACTTGTTTTGATTACGAGGACACTTATAAGAAGTGTTAAGTTTAACGTGAACAGTCCAACTGTAACGACCACCAAAACGAATATAATATTATACTCAAATAAACCTCATAATACTTTAATTCACAATAGTTTTTTTTTTATTTCTTTCTTTCCTTTTTTCTTCTAATACTAATTGAACACATGAATTTATTTTGCAAATTATTTGATTTATATTTGATTTGATATTAGTTCCTATTTAATATTACCAATTTTGAATGTAATTAAAATTTTTTTTAAAGGGGCTTTATTTAGTTAAATTTCGTATCTTTATTTTTCTTTGTTGAATTGTTGTTGTGTAAATTAAGTTTTGTGAAAATATAACGGCCATGAAATATTAGAAACACAAATTTTTAATTTCTCATAATGACCCTTTCCTTTCCCTTCCTTCGTTTTGCGGTAGTTTTTTTGTTTGGTGGCCCAGCACGGGCAGAGGATTTCCCGGAAAGTTCCACGACACGACTAAGCGCTAGCCGGCCTCAGTATGCCACCCCGGCTTAACAAGTCCTCTGCCAAAATGTCTGCAACTGCGATGACTTCCGTGGTTGCTACAATACATATATCATAGATATATTTTCCTTCTCATTCATAAAGAGCTTTTATTTGATATTTTGCTTGCAGTGGTCTTTGTAAATTACTTGTACATGAGATTAAATGCAAAAAGCGACGCGAGAACCAGCTCTTTAACATTCAACAACTTATTCAAAGGGAGACATAACGAGATAGTGTAGCATCTTCTACAGCTAAAAGGAACTGTATGGCACCTTGATCCAAGATGGAAAATTAAATGCACTTAAATAAATTTTAATTGTAGTGTATGAGAAATGCTCAAATTTTTAATACATAAATTGAGAAGAAATTAACTTATGATTAATCCATAATATTCATTGTATAATATACCGTTATATGGAAGTGAAAAATGGACCCCAACGAGCGAGTCCGAAAAGGCAGTGAACATGTTTGAACGCAAAGTGCTCCAGTAAATCTACGGCCTAGTGAAACAAGGAACAGAGTGGAGACTTCGTTACAACGATGAGTTCTATAAATTATTTGACGAACCATCTGTATCTGCTTCCGTAAATTTACGCAAATTGCAATGGGCGGGCCATGTAGAAAGAATGGAAGAAAACCAGCTACCCAAAAGAACATTGAAGTGGAGAGCAGAAGGTACACTTCCGTGCAGCGGAAAGACCGAGGACTCGATAGTAAGACACGATAGAACCTGATAGCAGATTGCTGGGAGTGATTAACTGGCGAACGAGGTCGCAAATCCGTGATTGGAGGAGATTAATTCTGAAGGTCAAGGCCTGGCTTGGGCTGTCGCACCATAGACGATGATAACTCATTATATAAAACTAACAAGTCGAAGTGGCAGGAGCGTGCTCCTGCCCAAAGGATTTTGTAAACCAATTAATTACTGAAACTTCATCCGAATATAAAAACTTGACTAAAGTAAAGATTCCATAAATCAAGTACAGAATTGTATGTCAATTCACCACCATTTTATTTTCAGTGCGTTGACTGTATTGTTTGAGCTGTCATGATAACATATAAATGCTACAAACCATTTCTAAAATTTTGATCAGAATTCATACATATCAGTAGTGTCTAGTAGGACCTTTGGATATATGTATCTCCACAGTATTACGTGATGTTGTCATTGTAATTGGTAAATTTTCAATTAGTTATAACTTAGTTGTTTATGACTCGATCGCTGTGAAATTTTCAGGACACGTACACCTGTTACCAAGTAATCAAGTGCCCTTTTAAAAAGTAATCTACAGGGTGGCGCAAACGTTTCAGACCATAGTACTTTTTGTACAAAATTTTAAAGAAAAGAGATTAGTTTAATATTTTAATTTTATTATAAACTACCCACATTAGGTTATAAAATAAATAATTGGTATAAAATATGTGCTCCTTCGTTTTCTATACAGTTTAAAACTCATTTTCTAAAATTCACATAAATTTTTTAGGTAGTCTGCAGAAATTGCGTCCCACTCAACGTGTACACATTCAATCAACTGCTTTCTATTATTTGGTCTAGGATCTCTAAAGACAATCTCCTTTAATTTGGACCAAACATTTTTGATGGAATTTAAATCAGGGAATCAATCAGGCCGTTCAATCCACACATTAGGAATATGCGCATAAATCGCCTCATAAGTTTTCAAAGCAATATGCGCCTTGGCGCCATCTTGCATCAAAATCCCTGATTTGTCGGCGATTAGTAAGACATTGCACAAAAAAAGGGAGAATATTTCCCCTGTAATATTCTCCGTTAACAGGCACTCCTTGCTGAATAAAGTGAAGTTGGCATTTTCGGCGACTGCTCACTCCGCCAGCTACCATGATTTTTAAGTCGAATTTCGGAGTCTGCGTTAAGGTTCGTAAAAATGATGTTTGCACGCAGTCTTACACCACGGGCATTGTCATCAGCAAATCCGAGGTTTTTGAAATTTTGGTAGGAATTGAGCGGTCTCGAATGTTCGTCTCGAAAAGTAGAGGTTTCTTTCCGACCCCAGTTGATGGACCGAATGTATCGCTGAACGAACCGTTCAGCCTCAACACGTTTTTAGTGGACTACGGAGAGCTCCTACTCCTGGTCTATTTTCAGCCAATGTTTTTTTTTCCTTTTTGCTTCTGCTGAAAGTACCGACGGTCGACCACTTCTTTGCATACAATCTACGTTTCCTTCCCCAGCATCGCACCATTTTCCATGGTGCTCTTGCTGACCCTAAGTATTCTGCATATGTCGCTGCGGCTGTGCCCCAATCGATCCATGCGTTGAATCACAATACGTTTATCATTAACGTCGCAACAAAATTCCAATTTCATCCGTTGGAGATTCACGAAGTTTTATAGTGCTAATACACGGCCGGATTTGGTCCGCTCCGTACCAAATCCGGTCGTCTGGAGAGCAGTCCGCGGACCAAAATTGAGTCCGATCGAGTTCGATGGATTTTCGACCGGACCAAATCCGACTCAGTTCGCTCCGGACCAAATCTGCGTGTGTGGGCAGACCGACCGGACAAATCGCAATCAGTTGCGTAGCGGTGGCGATGTAGCAACAATGACTGCTGCCGCAAAAGCGATTTTATGTTTGTTGGACATAATCGATGCCACGTCGTTTGCCATCTTCGCGCACCAAAAACTGAAGAACGACTGGCTGGTCCGATCGTGTGTTGCAAAAGAGCGGACCGAACCTCAGTAGGTCCGGCCGGACCAAATACGGTCGTCTATTACGGCTTTTAGGGTTACTGCAAAGAATCGTTAAAATTAAGGTCTTTGGATAAATTTCGTACATTCACTTCAAGAAATCAAATCTGAATGAATAAATTATTATTTTCAAACGTCTTTTTACTCTACAGGAGTTAACATCTAAGGCTAATAAAATACCCAAGTAATTACGGGCATGCAAATTTTACTTGTAATCCTCTTCGAATGATCGTACCGGTTTTTGCTGACTCTTAAATAAGTCATTATTTTCGTATTATCGTTTAAATTTCCATTTTTACTCTTATGGAAATTACTTAAAGCTATGTAGCTATAAGAAAATTTTAATGGGTGTCAAAATTTTTGAAGATAATTTTTTGTCGATAAATTTATTCGGGTTGATTTTTCATGACGGAGGTCAGAAACCGAGATGCATTAAATGCAGTTCAACTAAATGCAATGGAACGAGCAACAACAGAAAATTTCTGCTGTGCAACAGCAAGGAACATGTAGCTACGGACCAAATATGCCCCAAATGGGTAAAATATAAGCATGAAGTAGAAGTCAGCTCCATATTAAATTCATCCAATAGAGAAGAACGAGCAATTATAAATAAAAACTGATATGAAGGGCTTGATCTTGAAGATAAAGCTCAAATGGATTTTCCTCAATTGAAGAGCGACAAATTTACGAATAAAAAGAACCCGGTAGATGTTAGAAAAGTTTTAAATAATCACACATATGCTCAAGTGGAGGCCTCTCGGTAGAAAACTAACATCAGAAGCAATGAAACGAAACAAAATGTTTTTCCAACTGTTGAAAACTACGAACTCCCCATCAAGCCTATAACCATGAATCCGCATAAAACATCAGATGCTGAACAATAATATACGAATTAAAAAGAAACCTCCCGTCATTAGCGATGCAGGATTTTCAAGAAATCGACATGAACTTAGTTGTTCAAATACCTTACTCAGGCTAAAATCCAAAGAAAAGAAAAGGCTACTAAAGAACCACAACCAAGCACTTTTGGTACATCGAAAAATTAACTTTCAAGTGTTTTTTTTATCAAACAACAAGTCCAAAATATTCTAAAATACACCTTTCACAAATAAAAAGAGGATACTCATACGATTTATTTCCGAATTTAATTCATTTGTAAATTAAATGTTAATAAATTTTGAGATGCATGAGCAGCCGCGAATTTTATTTGTTATTTCGCTTGTGGAGCATGATCGAAGCACAAATTTTATAGCAATGTTCGAGTGAAACTAGTGCTTAGTAGTGTTTTGAGTTTTAGCGCGTGGCATGACACAAAAAACTAGAGTTTGCGTCTTTATCCACGGACGACATTTTCGACGCAATATTATTTTTTATACACTTCGTTCATTTTGTGAAGCGCTTTATTTATGAAAACTATTGTTTCGATTGCGTAAGCATTTGTTTACATTCATTCGGCGACCAAATTGATTGTGCTTCACAAATCAGGACAGTAGGTCGCAGGGGTTGTTGCTTGAAAGCAAGAACTTAGACAAGCGCTCGAGGATATTTGTGCGGAAGTTATATCATATACATATGTCCACTCTATTTTCATATTATTCCTATCACAATATGATAGGTTTTAAAAGGTAAAATGCTTGAAAGAATTATAATTTAGTTGACTTGAGTTAAAAATCGCACATGTTTTTCTTTTGCACGCAAGTTAAACTTGCATTTTTTCAATGACTGCTTGACTCTAGCTGGCCAAAAAGTATTTAATATACTGAAAATATATCCGCTAATTAACTCCACTGTAGACGGTCCCAAGCCCGTTTGAAAAAGGAGGAGGGAACCCTTTCTTTTCAAAACCCACAGCTTCCCTGATTCCTCATCCCAAACCCCACCGATTAAATAGTAGGAAACGTTCTCGGGGTCGCACATTGCGTTTACTGGTTCCCCAATAATGGGACATTAAATGCCAACAGCTCTGCTATTAAATCCTACTTACACCTCCTTTGTGGGGACGTAAGAGGGTGAAGGCGAGTCTTCCGCGCCTGATAACGGAATCGAAGTGATAAACATGCCCGGAACGGAGGTTGGACGACAGGCTAACTCCCCGTCCCTGGAAAGCCCTCGCAAACGGAAAAAGGACTATGGCACTAGATCCTGGCATATCAGATCACTCAATTACCCTGGAGCTTTTACAACAGGGCAGTCAATATAAATTAAAAATACTGGCAATCCCGAAAACGAACTGGACTGAAAATGATATTCAAGACATGAGATGGGAAGCCTACTATAAAACGAGAATTCAGAGTGGCCTTTATTGTGGATAGGGAGTTCAAATCGCACATTAATGATTTTAAGGCAGTTAATGAACGGTTGTGTGTGATACGTATAAAAGCGAAATTCTTCAACATCTGGCTGATCAATATCCACCCCGAGCCAAGAAAAGCACGAAGAAACGAAGGAAACGTTTTACAATCACCTGGAAAGACTAATCGACTAATTACCTACAAACGACACAAAAATAATTCTGGGTGATTTCAACGCTAAAAGTGGCAATGAGATATCTCATCGGGCAACGACTGGAGGATATAGCCTCCACGATGAAACAAATGACAACGGCCAGCGCCTAATTGTCTTTGCATGTACCAGAATCTAGTCATACGTTCGACTTGCTTCCCTCATCGACGCATATATAAAATGAGCTGGATATCACCAGATGGCAACACACAAAACCAGATCGACCATGCTCTGATCCAACAACGTTGGGCCTCGAGCATACTTGACGTCCGTACATACCGAGGAGTCAATTGTAACTCATATCATTACTTGATCAAATTACCGTATCGATGTCATATGTCAAAGACATATTCATCGAAGACCAGTCCGCTACAAAAATTTGATATCGAAAGGCTCCAAGAGGCGGCTGTGGCAAAAAATTTCACGGAGAGCCTCGACAAACAGCTGGCTCCCATCTTATCAGAAGCATCGCTGAAAGCAAGCAACGAGCTCTGGATGGAAGTGAAAGCAGCTATTAAGACCGTGGCGGAACACACAATCGAACATCAAGCCCGGCGCAAGAGAAATGAATAGTTCGATGATAAGTGCCAGAGTGCGTTGGGCAAAACGAATCAGGCGTACAAGGAATACGTAGGTAGAAAACCCAGGACGAAGAGAGAACATTATGAAAATCTCAGAAGAGCAGCGAATAAGATAATTAGATTTAAAAAAAGAAAATACTATGACGACCAATTGAGAAGTATCGATGCAAGTCTAGCGAGCAATAACACAAGCCAACCATAAAAAGTAGTGAAAAGCCTAAAATGTGGTTATCAGCCCAAAACCACGCTCTGTCGTGATGATATCGGCAATATCATCGCTGATGAAACCAAGATTAAGGAAAGATGGGAATCATATTTCAAGAAACTCTTTAATCCTCCGCACAGCTCCAGAACATCGGAGCCTATAGATGTTTCCGGAGAACTTCAATTGGCCCCAGTAAATGTATTGTGTAAATCGAAAAAAAAAAATAGATAAGACATTTATTTTATAATATATGCACGCACTTAAAAGATAATAAGCCGTTTATACCTCACGCATTTCAAATGCAGATACCAAATTGCAAACAATCTATTTTTTCTGTTTTTTTTTTTTCTAACCTTTTTCATCGAGTAAATTCCCATGTACATAGAAACTTACACATTTAAATTAATGTTTTCTCCAAAGAATTGTAGCTTCGAAAAAACACCAACGTATCTGATACCTGCTTTTCGGAAGAAAACATTAAGTACTCTAAATCGTATTATCTAAATGATACAAAATGCGAACCAGTTTTCCATATGATGGAAATTCGTCGATGGGCAGGATAATATAAATGCATTATGCCTTTGTCTTCGTACAAGACAACGATTATGCGCAACACCCCCTTACTCCGCAACATGAAGTAAAATAATCCTTATAATTAACATAAGTAAGCATACTAAAGAGCCAGTATGTTACCATGAAAGGATAGAAATTTCTGTAAACAATACATTCATGTAAAGCGATCAAGTTGACGATATTTTTCTCTATCGATGCACAGTTTTAGCTTGTATCTCGTGAGGTAAAGTGTTAACCTGAATGAAAAATAATGGCGACAATAAAAGGACGTGCTCATAAGACCTTGTCTTTAAAAAAAAAAGACAGTTTTGGAGGTTTTGAAAAGTGGTGCGAATGCTGCAGTTACTGCTAAAAATTATGGGATAGGTAGATCGACTGTTACCGACATAAAAAAGAAAAGCAATGAATTAAAAGAGTAAGTTAAAATGAGTTTTTATAGTGAAATTTAGTTGCTTAACAAATGTATATTGAGATTCTTCGATAAAGTCGATCACAACGAAATTAAAAAAAGGAAAACAATGTACCGTGGCAGTTATCCTGAAATGGAGAAGGAATTATATGAGTGGTTCGTTAAAAAACGTGATAAACAGATTCCTGTGTCAGAGGACATTTTATGCGATTCATGAGAAATTCTATGTATCTACTAAAAAAATTTAGTGCAATTCATGGATGGTTCAGCAAGTTCAAGACTCGCTATGGCGTTCGAGGTTTAAAAATATGTGGTGAGAAACTGTCTGCCCAACCTGAGTTGATCCCGGTTTTTCGTCTGAAACTTCAAGCAGAAATTCAACGCAATAATTTGTTGGATGCTCAAATTTATTATGCGGATGAATCTTAATTGTTTTGGAAAATCCTACCAACAAGAACACTAGTGCATGCAGGAGAAGCACGCGCCTGGAAGAAAAATTTGCAAGGAGAGAGTCACGTTTCTGTGCTGCGCAAATTTTTAAGGTGAGCATAAGTTGCAACTTGTAGTTGTGGGAGAGGCGGAAAATCCCCGCTCCTTCAAAAGCAGTCATCCTTCGCTTGGTTACTTCTCAACAAAGAATGCCTGGATGACATCTATAATCTTCCGGCACTGGTTTTTTGAGTTCTACGTTGAACAGGTTGAAAAATATCAGCTAGAGAACAATTTACCGTTGCAATCCTTGCTGATTGTTGAAAACGTAAGATGCCACTGCGAACAATTAGCAACCGAAGATGGAAGGCATAAAATTATGTTCCTTCCCCCAAACTTCATTAATACAGCCAATGAATCAAAACGCCATTCGTTTGACGAAGATGGAATACAAGAAGGAGCTAGTAGGAAAAATAGTGGCTAGTGGCGAAGAAAACGTAATGAACGTTTTAAAGTTAATTACACTACGAGATAGCTGCGATATGCTAATTAGTGCTTGGCAGTAACTTAGTTCCGTAATTATTAAAAAAATGCTGGACTAAATTACTTCCTGAATTGTGGGATGAGGATAACAACTTACCACTCGCTACATGGATAGATAGTGGAACTTATACCGACAGTAGACAACCAATTCAGGTTGCCTTAAACCAATTTTTTCCGTCGATGTGTCGCAAAGTGACATCGAAGACTGGATAGACGAAAATCTCAGTGATCCGCAGTCAGTATCCTCACAACTTTCCAGCCATGATCCAACTGAAGGTAACGTCACTGATTCCCAGAAAGTAGGTCATTTCGGCACAGGAAAACGATATTTGCATCGAAAAAATTACAATTTTGAAAGCATTCTTTGGCTTTTTCGAAAGCATTCTCCAAAACAGCGAAGCAAACAAAAATTAGTGATTTTTTCGTCGTGAATAAGAAAAACTTTTGTTTTTTTTATATTTATCATGTTATTTTATTTGATGAATTTTTTAAATGTTTTTAAATAATTCTTATATTTTAGTTCGGAATAAACAAGTTGCAATTGAAAATCAAATTTCTAGCGTTTGTATTGCTGATACGGAAAAAGGTTCGTTTATCCGAAATCTACGATAATCCGACAAACCCCTACAATCAATTATTCAGATTACCGAAACATTACTGTATCACACTTGACAAATAGAGTACCGAAAATGTGAGCGAATTCGTGTATTTAGGCGATAAAATAACGAGAACCGCTAATGAAAGAGACAAGAAAAAAACCGAAGAATACAGCTCGCAAATAAAATATTTTATGCAGTATTGACGATTTTGAAAACCAGCTGCATACAGGAAAGCAAAACTACAAGTATACAAATCTGTGATAAGACTGTGTTATGCTATGGATGTGAAACAAAGACCCCAGCCCAAGCATCAGCTAATATATTGAACGCCTTTGAAAGACGGGTCCTGAGGCGAATAACCATAGCGAGGCTAGACGAGGACCAATGACGAATCCGATACAACCATGAGCTGTATGAAATTTTTGACGAGCCGGATGATTGTAAGACTGCGGAAGCTGCAATGGGCTGGCCACATGAATCGTATGGACGAACAACGGATACCCAAAAAGATATTCGTTGGGAGAACTGAAGTGCGGAGACCAGTGGGGAAACCGAGGAAGCTCTAGTCTGACTCAGTTGACGAAGACAGTTTATCGCTGCTCGGATTGCAAAATTGGAAGACACGGTCACTGGAACGAGACAGTTGGAGGCGATCTTTGCAGGAAGCGAAGATCCGAGAGGGGTTGTAGTGCTACAAAGAAGAAGAAGATATTCGTAATTATCATGTTTTTGGATATGTACGTAACTCAAAAAGAGGTTCTGCGAGAGAAGGGAATGGATATAACAGCCACATTATACTCATTCTGAAAGTATGCTGTCCAGTCTCCCATCTAAGTATGCCTCAGATTATACACTTGACTTCGGCGACGAAAATTGTCGAGCTGGCTATATGTATGTAGCTGGAAGACTAGAACCCTTTCCACGGAATTGCTCTAAGTGTAAAATAAATTTTGAAACGCAATGGTATGCACAGTTTCAAATTACCCTCTAAGTTATTGAAAACTATTTTATTGTAAGTTACTCTGATTGAATTTTATCGTGTCCCAAATCTCCGAGACTTTTCATCAAATCTACGTAAGAAATTCTTTCAACTTCACATTGTCTCATTGTCAGCATAATTGATCATGCTGTGGCAGTAAGCAGATCATGCATTTGAAAAACTCAAGAAAATTCCTTTCAATTCATCGATTCAATTATTCTAAATGATTGATCATTCCAATTAAGTAAAGCTTTACTTTGCATATTGAGCCAAATTCAATTTATTTCATTGAAATAATTATTTGCTTTATTTAGATTCGATTGGCTTAAATTCGATCTCGTACACTACTGGTTTTCAAATATTCAAATAGAATTATTTTAAATGCATCGAATTTGTTTGAGCAGTTTTTTGGCTTTGTTTTGACAAAAAAAAATCAAATTCGGGATGAGGATGCAATTCATTCAACTTTTTTTCTTTAGTGTTTACTTCGGATGGGGCCTAATGAAAAGAAATTCCTCACTTCTGCGAAAATAAACATGCTTTCTTTATCCTCGGTCAAAAGTTATGCGTGTACAAAAAAAATACGTATGAAGATGATAACCTTCTTTCCTATGGAAGTCAGTTAAAAATATTTTTCTCACATTTTGGCTGGAGATGCCTAAATCGTTCGTGCATACCTTCCTAACTACTGACTACCTATTATAACGAATTTTTAAGAAATTTAAATTTTTGGCACATAAATTATATTGCATGACATATTAATAGATGTACAAACTCATCGTGAACGGAATTTTTGCCCATTAGATAGAAGTGAATTCAGATAAATGTCTTGAGTAATATCCCAAATATGATTCTAAGCTTTATGATTTTGGCAATTAAAGTTTCATCTAATTTCCAAGGATCCCTGAGCGCCTTATATCAAAGTAATAAAACCAACGCGCCAAAAAATTTTTGTTTACATTTCTTATTACAAACGTCTCAAGATAACCCCCTTCCACCAACCGCGAGCCCACTTCGAACGACCAACAAGAAATATCGTACATTTCCACTTTCTCTGTCATCACGCCCGCTGGCTCAATCGTGCTACTGTTGAACTCGCCACGGCCAAGACATCAACCTGATGCCGCCACTTCAAGTTTACAAGTGTCGATGCCCCATGAAAGCTAGACAAATGTTTACAATCGCCCCAAATGCAAGCGAGCACCGCAAGTCGCGCACAAATGCTACAAGGGCCATGAAAACCATTCACGTACGAGTAAAGCGTAGCGCATCCAAAGCTTACTATAATATCGCGACGCTTTGTTTAGTGTTATGTAATCAAAATCTTTATCGCAAATCCCTCAATAGAGCAAGTTTGCCCCGAAAGTCGGCCGAATCGTCAGCTCGGTAATGAGAACGTAAGTCGCACCAGGGCGAAGTTTTCAATCATTGAAATTTCAGCCCATTCACCCCCCATCATAAACTTCGGTGGGTGTGCGAGAGATCTTCCGACGGGCGGTTGTAAGACGTGGGAGGTGCGACCTTGAAGCGGAAACGTGTTCTATCCTGTCTGTATCGGCAGCTTCAAGTTGTCTCGCTTCTGACTCATGAATAATTATGCTTCAAATAGTCGCAATTGCGCGAAATTCAATTGTAAGCAGATCATACCGACGACAACACTGTCTGCCATTAGATAGTGCCAGGTAGCTCCCCATTCTAAGGGCCCAGCAATCATATGTGCTTTGAGGCGGGCTTATTTCGTAACAATCGGCCCCCGAAAGTAGTGAATGGAAACGAATTTAATGCATTTGTGATGGAATACAGAACGAAAACTTTTCCTTGGATATCGTTTCGATTTTGTATGTCATTTCGACAAAAGCTTGGCGACATTACCGTGGATCCCAATAATTTTCCAACGAATTTTCACAGCCGGGAAAATTACTACTAACTTGCCCGCCACAGATAAAGCAGTGACGTCACACCAACTAAAATTTACGAAAAAGCACCAGTGAAACTTCTCAAAGAAAAAGTCATAAGTAGGCGGTCGATTAGCGACGTCAAGTGGCGCGCGGAGCGGATTCGAGTCAACGAGACTTCAACAAAGTGTTTTATTTGCAAACAAATCCAGTTTTCCCGCCTTAAATGCAATTCGCACAAAATGACCAGAAAATCAATACGTTTTGTCGATTTCATCAATAGAATTCAATTTTCTCGCAAATCTCCTTCACAGTCCTCCGAAAATCGAAGCCTGTCACTAAAATTTTCACACGAAAATCGTGAAAACAAAATCAATTTCCCGCGGCAATCGCGTACACTCAATCGCATATTCCATATTATATCAATTCGACATACCTTTAATCGTAAATCTCGTGCAAATGATCGCGAAAAGACATTGCAAAAACACTATTTATTTATTTTTCACTTAGGAAATAACTCCGCTCGACACTTTTCAGACAGTTCACAACTTTCAACATGGCGTCGTTGACGAGCGTTCTTTTCGCCTTGTTCGATTCGCCGTGATGAGATTTTCGTGTATTTGTACTGAGAGCGAAATTAATTCTTATTAGACTGGTGTGTGCGGTTGAGGTAGGCGATGTGTTGGTAGCAAAACTTACGACAGATACAAGCCATATGGCAGCAGCGCTTACTACCACACACATGACCATTAGTAGGCCGACTTTGCTGGCTAACTTACATGGCGTTATATGAAGAATTGTGGAGGTGTCAACAAAAATTCGAGTTTTTGTACGGTTTAGAGACGGATTTCTACAGTGAAATCCAGATGATCCGCGGAGAACACAATAGCGCTCCTCGTGAAGTGAAAATTATTTCAGTTCTTATACCCGTTTAGTTTTTATCGCCTTCCAAAGTGAATTTATAGGAGTTTGTTTACATCTCAACGCTGAGCTATCAGTCGAAGGTGCAAAACGTGTGCTTCATTTGCTCGTCTTGGAAAGTTTAGGAGCACAATGGGCTATACAAGGTGAATTTATAGCATGCACGGAATGCGTTCGGCACGTTTTTTATTCGGAAAATAGTATATATGACGAAATATAAGCATTTGCTAATGCCGCAGTTGGGTGACAGCTACCGGAAGCTTGTCCATAGTAGGCCGACTAATACATATGCAAATTGCTACTATATGGCTTGTATCTATCGTCAGTTTTGGTTGGTAGTGAAATGACAGCACAGCAGCTAAATATAGGGTAACAGTAGGTTCGAGCCACGAATATGTTTTATTGTTAAATTTATAAGTACTATTGTCCGTAAGATTATAAATATCTAAAACTGGTTGAAGATTAAATAAAATGATAGTAAAACAAAAAAACAAGCTAAAAGTTCCATAGAGAGAACTAGGAATCTTCAATACAAACGATAGCCTTAATAAAGCCATTATTTCGTGTTGTAACACATCACACCTGTCTGCATTCCTCTCTAAATCAACTCACGTAAACTCTACTTATATTCATGAACGGTTTTGTTTTGCCTGAACATATTGCGGTATTTATATTTTATAGCTTTTAAAACTAATTATTAATCTTATTGCAAGAGCAAATCTTTAAGGCAGGCGCATCAGAAAGCTTGTAAAAGCAAAGCACAAGAAAATTGGATGCCAAAAACGCTTTCACCTACCTCGGAACCCTGGTTGCTCTACCGAAAAATTCTATTTCGAAAGAAACACAGGAGGTTTTGAAACATGCGATTTACTTAGCTGATAGATATACAAATAAAACAAAAATTGTCCCAATAAATAACTAATTAGTACTTTCAAAAATTCATCGCACCTTCTAAAAATATCAAACTATCAACAGAAGCGATAGCCATATCTACATCACGTTTTTGAACTGTTTTCTTCTTTGCTTGGCTCGTATGAACAAATGATTCCTTTGCCAGTGAATCAATAAACATCTCAGTGGCCTTAGTAACAGTGAATACTGCCTCCAATGATGCTATATGCAAATCAGGATCCAATTTCATCAAATTCCGTATTCTTGTCAAGGGCAGACTCGTAAGACGCTGGTCATTCGACTTTTCTGCAAGTTTTTCTGTAAGACAACATTCCATATCAGCTGAAGTATATTCAACATTAAACCATATAACTTATTACCTTTAGGTGCTGGAGCATTTTCTACAGCAGCTTTGGGCTCTTCAGCAATCTCTGATGGGATATCAACAACCTCTGTTTCTGTTGGCACATCTTCGTGATGTTGGATTTCCGCTTCAGTTTCGACTTCTTCAACCACTTGTCCTATGTTTTCTTTGTCATACAATATATCTTCAGAGTATGTTATTCCTTCTGAAAACAAATCTTCACTTGCCATGTTTTATATAATAAGAAAACGATGGAATATTGTTTATTACTTTCCGCAGTTGTTTAGATTCGCGCGCTTAGAAACGTCAAAAATGTCATGCAGCGTTGAAAGCGTTCAATACTTAAATTGAAACCATCTACACCAAAACTGACGATAGATACAAGCCATATGGTAGCAATTTGCATATGTATTAGTCGGCCTACTATGGACAAGCTTCCGGTAGCTGTCACCCAACTGCGGCATTAGCAAATGCTTATATTTCGTCATATATACTATTTTCCGAATAAAAAACGTGCCGAACGTATTCCGTGCATGCTATAAATTCACCTTGTATAGCCCATTGTGCTCCTAAACTTTCCAAGACGAGTAAATGAAGCACACGTTTTGCACCTTCGACTGATAGCTCAGCGTTGAGATGTAAACAAACTCCTATAAATTCACTTTGAAAGGCGATAAAAATTAAACGGGTATAAGAACTGATATAATTTTCACTTCACTAGGAGCGCTATTGTGTTCTCCGCGGATCATCTGGATTTCACTGTAGAAATCCGTCTCTAAACCGTACAAAACCTCGAATTTTTGTTGGCACCTCCACAATTCTTCATATAACGCCATGTAAGTTAGCCAGCAAAGTCGGCCTACTAATGGTCATGTGTGTGGTAGTAAGCGCTGCTGCCATATGGCTTGTATCTATCGTCAGTTTTGATCTACACTCTACAGCAAAAAGAGTGTTCGGTGACAATAGTCACAACGAATAGACGTGCTTCTGTTTGTGTCAAATATAATACTGTAACTATGAAAATACTTGATTAGAGAATTGAAAAAAGGAAATCTGGCATTTGCAGACTGCACGACTAGGAATTTGTCCTTTGCGATTGACGACAACGATTTTATTTTTCTTGTATGGAAGAAAATATTCACGTGTCAAAAAATTTTCCAATAGACATTCGAGAACATTTTGATAACTTACAATCTGTCAAAATTCGGGCACAAACTGGAATCAGCAAAATCAAAACCCAAGAATGCAAGATTCTCACAAATAAAAGCTTGAAGAAATTCATTGAAACGGAACTTCAAAAAATTACAATGGACAAGAATATAGTTACGATGTCAGTTACAAATCATATCAGAAGTGGAAAGCTCTTCAAAGCAAGCCTTAGACATCGCAATTGAACACGATAGTAGCAAGTTCAAAAAAGCAACGGAGAAATTTGTTTATAACCAATTAATAATAATGATAAATTTGATTTTAGTAGTGAGGAATTTGATGCCAATAACTATGATGCAAGAAAAAGCTTCTCTTAGCAATTAGCAAGGTGAATTTTCCCTCTTCTTTTTTACTTTTTTTTTCATTTAAACTCCTGTTTCATCGCTTATTTAATCTTACTTCATACATCATAGAATTATTTCTAGTAGATTTACATGAATATTATTACAGTATTTAATAATTTCCTTTGAAAGTAGTCACAATTTATATGTTTTCATATACAATATAAATTCAATTTAATGTAGTTTTCAATTTATATATTTTTTTTATCTCATCAATAGCTACTAAATTAAAATAATACCCCTACATTGTAAGATCATTTTTAATTTTTTTTATTTTTAATTTTTCCTTTTTTTGTATTTTTCAGTACCACTATTCAATTAAGTGAATTTTACGGCAAAGAATGAGCATTGGAGCGAAATGGAAAAGGTAGAAAAGTAATTGCTTAATGAGTCAAGGTGGCATTAGAGTCGTGAATTTGTGCCGATTTATCAAATATGTGATAACATATTTTCACTTAAAATATAACAATTACTTCTATTCTTTTCTTTGATTTGTTAAGTACATTTTATGAAATTTATTTAATTTTTGTTAATCTTTGTTTGGTTTTTTTTTCATTTTTACTCATACTTAAGAGGGTGCGCGGGTGATCCGTATAATAAATCTTATTCTCTATTGAAACATGAATCGCAAACGAATATTAATCAGTGCTCCTGAATGTTGAAAACTTTTTTTCTGTGGTTAATCCTTTTACTTTAAGAACTTAATAGATTTCTTTGATTAGACCAAATATTAAATGAGAGAAGGAAACGAAATAAAAAGGGCAGGTATTGTAATAAACATAAGCAGTCGAGCAGCCCCGTGGTGATCAGGAGTGGCTGCTCCTGAAGAGATAATGTGGTCACCCCGTCGAAACTGCTTAGTTTGTTGTTTTACTAGTGTTAAGTAAACTACATCCGTCAAGTTTCCATCCTTTAGGCAGAGATGAGTGGTTCACTTCAGCCACTTTAACATCTTTAGGTTTGACATTCCCCTTGTAATGCAACGACCTTAGTAACGGTTGCTTTTTGTGTAATGTTTGCGTTTGTCTCAAGCCTCCGTGTCCGCTAACTTTAACGAGGCAAAAAAATATTGAATTACTGTAGAGTAGCTTAATTGACACCTAATAGAATTTTTCTAAAGACAATAAAAATTGATCGGTGCGTCTTGTAGAGTAGAGTACGCGTGATAAGTATTTTGTAGTGTAGCTTCGTGGCTCGACAAGAGCCCGCCTCATATGATCCCGCAAATGCTAGTCGTCAAGCACGCGTACGCGGTCGTTAAGCGAAGGTAGTTAGCGGAGCTCGGTGGTGTTTTAGCTCGGTGACAATTGTGCCAGACCATCGGCACCCGTGTCCTACACGGGTATTTCGAAAATCATTACAGTATTTTCTATTCAGGAGAATCGCTTATGAGTGAATTAAATCTACACCTCTGCCAAATTTAAATGCAGATATGAATTATACTCCATTATTAATTTTTCCAAAAGAAAAACGGGTTCTTTACGAGATAATTTCCTTATAAGCTATTGACTTTACTCACTGCATTTTGCCCTCTTAGAAACCGGTTACTCATTTGTTTAGATCTCGCCGTTGTCGCCGCTGCCGCTTTATCGTCTATCACGCCTAGTTATGCTTTACAATTCGGACTAGTGTGATGTATATCCATACATTCGTTAATTCACAAGGGCTCAAACAGCAACCCAGCCGACATCCTAGCAAAGATATAACAAATCCTGACATATACGCGATAAGTCCTGGTTCTGCACGTGTGGATGTTTCAGTTCCTGCGTTGCATCCTGTAGAAAACAAAGAGCAACAGGAAGGCCATCATATGATAGAACAGTCCCATAGCTTCTGACAAGATGAAAACCAAAATAGCGTATGAGAACAACTGTTCTCATAGTTCTGTTCTCAGGAAACCGAATACAGTTCCGATGCCAGCACCAGAACCAGTGACTCCTACTGTGGCAGCACCAGCACCGATGAATTTAGCTGGGGTTGGAAATCAATTGACATACAATGCCCCAAAATATTACAACATGTACATACCTGGGCTTCCGAACAATGCACCACTAGTGGTGAATACAACCTGGCCGAAGGTATTAAATAGTGCACCTCTCCCGAATGTCGTTCCCTTAGGCCGTACGTAAATTGGGCACGGAGTGCAGACTGCCGAATTTAGCACTTGAATAAATTAGCGTCTCGTGTTCCACGCAGCCAAACGCCTTGCAAACAAGAGCACGTTCACAAAAAGAGGAAAGATTCTCGATCAGCAGCCGTTTCCCTCACTTTTCCTCGTGCCGTCTTTTTGACGTCCTTCCACTTCTTCCGATTTTAGTACAACGGTTTGGCGTACGCGATCAACGTTTCCTACACTGCTAATTTTATGTGGCGATTTTAAATTATTCTAAATGAGCTAAACTTGAACGAAGTTAAGAAAAATGAATAGGATTTTTATTAAATTATAATAAAATTTAAATTTCATGAAAAATAAAATTAAAGGAATACGTTTAAATTTATATAAAGGATAATTGATATAAAATTACATTTAATATAAAGGGAAATTGATAAAAAATAACATTTAACAATAATAATGAGAAAGAAACTATTTAATAAATAACGATTATGATCGGAATTAATTAATTACTTTCCTAAATCTGCCACATAAAATCACAAGTAGAGGATAGGAAGGTTTTCAAGCAGTTGGCTTGAGAATTACTACACCCTTCCCCTTCATTCAGCTCGGCTTTATAGAGGGTCTCTAGTCATTCAATCCATTTCTCGTATATTAGCGAATGTACGTCTAGCACCCGTTGCGTGTAGACGTGTTTTTTAATCGCTCCTGTCATTAATTTTAAAAATTAATTAATTTTTTGCAAAAGTCAGTTTCAAACAATTGCAATATTTTTTTACGAGCCAGTCAAAAGCAAATTTTGATTTTATTGGGAAAACTATCACCGTCGATATTATTCGAGCATTTATCGAATACCTGAAATTCATTTCCTGAAGAAATATCAAAAGTGGAAATACGTTCAAGGGAAGTCCCGGTCTGAGAACATTCCCTCCAGTCTCGCTGCGAAAGCGACGAGATGGAGGAGCCCGATGGCTTCAGCCATCAATCAGGATCATGCCCACTGCCAATGATGATGGGCGAAAAAAAACTAAAAAGAAGTCACGAGAATAAAGCAGAAAAACCGACAATCCTATCGGTTACGGAAATCGAACAGCTTATCCACGAAAAAGATAGAGCTGCAAAAATCGAAAAAGAAAATGAAGAACTCAAGCTGCGAGTTAAACCTTTGGAAGCACTTGTTGGAACGTTAACGTTCAACAAGGATAACGAAAGCAAGAAAGGCCGACAAACAAACCCAAAAACCGAAGAAAAGAAAATTAAGAAGCCACAGGAAGCTCATCAAGAGGATGTCCTCAGCGCAGGAGGCGCAAACGAAAGCAAGAATTATTATGCAGCGCTAGCTGGTCTGGAAGAAACAATGGACGTTGAAGAGGATACAGGTAAAACGTCAAAATTAGATAGTGATTTCATTGAATATCTTAGAGTTAAAAACCGGGAGAAAAAACCAAAAGGTTTGTCTGCTGGTCCGTCTGCTGGTCCGTCCGTTAACATTAATGAAAAAAAAGAGAAAGTCCCACCAATCAATGTGTTTGGGCAAACGGGAAAAGATATGGTTCGGCTTCTGGCAGCCGAAAATAAACTAAAAGATTTTCAGATAAAAAGAGTCAATGTCGATAAGTTGACAATAAGGACAAAGTCGCTGGTTGATTTCGAGGCAACAAAAAGTGCCTTAAATTCTGGAGATGTTCCACATTTCACGTACACCCCGAAAAGCGAGAAGAACCAAACCTTTTTATTGAAGGGTCTGGACTGTGGTGAGGACACAATCGATCTCCTTCAGGTGCTGCAAGAAGCTGCACCAGAAATACAGTTTATTTCAGTTAAAAATTTTGCAACGAGAAGATCGATTGTGGAGCGCAAAAACTTGCCTCACTACTTAGTCCAAATTTCCAGCAAAAGTAGTTCGAGTACGCTGCAGAAAATACGGTACTTGAACTTCCGCGTGGTGAGGTGGGAACGCCTCCAGAAAAGTGAGGTCAACCAGTGCTACAGGTGTCAAAGATTCGGGCATTCGGCTGCCAATTGCGCCATGAAATATAGGTGTGTGAAATGCAAAGACATCCATGTTCCCGGCGAGTGCAAATTGGCTCAGGCGGAGCCAAAAGAAAAACTATATTGTGTGAACTGCGGTGCCTTTGGTCATCCAGCATCATATCGAGGATGCCCCCGGTATCAAGATGCAAAGGTTAAAGTCACATCAAAACAAATTCAAGCACACCGCAGTTCGATACCTACCAACTTCGTCAAGCCCGGGGTGTCATTTGCACTTGCTGCGAGAGGACCAGCAGACAATGTAAATAAAATAAATAATGTAAGTAGCAATAATGAGCTGCTCCTTAAAATTTATCAACAACTAAATCCCTTATCGGAGCGAATCGATAAACAAGATTCGAAAATTAACATTGTTTTTCAGCGTTTAGGGCTTTCAAATGCCTCCAAATAAGTTGTCATCCAGCCACATTACCATGGATAGGATTCGTCTCATCTCGATCAACGTCAACTCCATTGTTACTTTACATCGGCGTGATTATCTCCTTGAATTCATTGCCAGACAAAAGCCTGACATCCTGCTTCTCACCGAAACCCACCTCAGTTCATGGCACTCCATGGGATTCAAGGATTTTGAGTTCGTAAGAAACGATAGGGTAACAGGTGATGGGGGAGGTGGCACCGGGATATTGGTTCGAAGACCCTATCGCTTCCAAAATATTGAAAAAGTCGAATTCAAAAGCTTTGAATCTCTTGAAGTGTCCGTTATCAAAATCTCACTGCCAGGTGGGGATAACCTCTTCGTTATCTCTGCCTATGCAACTGGTGGAACTGTTCTCAAGCTCAAGGAGGAACTCAATTCCTTGTTCGAAATACTCGAATTGAACAGGCTGCATAACTATTATATTCTTGCTGGTGACCTGAACGCCAAGCATACATCATGGCTGAACGCCACCAATAATCCAAGAGGTGTATTCCTGAAATCGTGGATAACAGAGAACCAAATTGAATACAGGTGCAATCTATATGGGTCGGAGTTCCCAACATACCCTAGGACAAATTCATATTTGGACCTCTGCATTGCTGACGCAAGACTCGAATTCAGCTTTAATAGTCCTCAACGGAAACTGCAGGTACTTCCTTATGATAGCGACCATATCGCAATCGTAATGGAAATCAATCATCACAGGGATGATTTCTTCCTCATTCCAGTTCAACATGAAAATCATCGGTTGAATTGCAAAAGAACAGACTGGGGAAAGTTTCAAAAGAAGTTTAATCGGGAGTACCAGAAGCAATGTCCCCCTTCTGATGGCGGCAACTCTTGCTCAATGGTTCCTAATGACAGAAATCTAACTAACGATGAAATAGATGTCTATCTGTCGAAGTTAGAGAAGCTGACGTTGGAAACGATTGAGAAAGTAGTTCCCAAGATTAAACATCGAAACAATATGGAAGGATATGAAACACCAACCATCGCAAGGTTGAAAAGATTGAAAAGCCTCCTTCTCACACGCGTCAACAATATTTATCGACGATTTTTGGACTACAACCATCCCTCGTTGTCTTTGTTGAAATTACATCTGAAGAATGTCCGGAACTTAATCCGGTCATACTTCAGGAGTGAGGTCAGCAATCAATGGGCGGAAAAATTGAGGGGTATTAGCCCACAGGACCCAGACGGCGTGTTCGCGAAAGTGAATAGCATATTCCGCAAGAAGTCTCGAGTGAAGGTATCGAATCTTGAAGTCACTAGTGATGAGATAAATCTTCTCGATAGGGCTGGTATCGAAATTGATAGTACGACTCCGGATAGAAATGGAAACAGGATTATTTGTGAAGGATTGGATAAACTTGCCCTGATTGGAACACATTTTGAATTGGTTCATCTACCAAACCCTGAGAGAGGGAACGAAATTTTTTCAGAGGTCGTTGAAGCAAAAGTTTCCGACTTCAAATCAAGCCTGAACGGCCAATCAATTCTTCATTTCAATGAAACATTAACATCTGACCTCATACCGAGCTTGAATCTTATTGATTATTTTGTCAGCTATGAAGACTTGTGTTTCATATTTCGCAAGATAAACAACAAGAAATCATGTGGTAATGATGGTATTCCAAATGTAGTTCTCCGACATTTGCCTGAGGTTGCTATTAGGAACTATTGCATATTGTTCAACAACATGTTGAGCAATTCATATTTCCCAAATGAGTGGAAAAAGGCTAAGGTATTTCCGATCTTGAAGAAAGGAAAAGAATCTTCATGCCCGAAAAGCTATCGCCCAATCAGCTTGCTGCCTAACATCAGCAAGGTGTTTGAAGTGATACTCAACAGAGCATTAAACGCCCACATTGAGGAAAATGAGTTGATGCCGAATTGCCAATTTGGTTTTCGTGCCAGGCATTCGACCACACATGCAATAACGAAAGTAACCTCAGACATCTGTTGGAAACTAAATGATAGACAATGTGTTGGAGCGTGTCTCATTGATATGGAGAAAGCCTTTGATACGGTATGGTTAGATGGACTTATTTTTTAAACTTCTTCAGGACAAGTTCCCCAGACACCTTGTCGCCATGATGTGTAATATGTTATACGGGAAATCGTTTGTTGTAACCGATGGAAATCTGACAACAATGCGCGAGTTCAAGGTCTTGAATGGTCTACAGCAGGGAACAGTTACTGCGCCTCTGCTCTTCTCAATCTTCATTCGCAAGCTATTGAACGGCTTTGATTTTAACGTCTCGCCAAAGCGATCATTGGTAGCGTTTGCTGATGATCTGATCATCTACACGGCTGACCGAAAAGCTACAATAGTTCAGAGCAATCTCCAAAAAATGTTCAATGATGTACAGCTGTACACTGACAATTGGCGAATGAAAATCAATGCGCAGAAGTGTGAAACAATCTTGTTTCGGACAACGCTGCAGGGGGTCAGTCAAGACCTGAAACGTAATTGGAAAGATTTCCACATCATGGCTGGCGAGGGTAGTTCAGAACGAATTCCACATAAATCCTGTGTTCGATACCTCGGTGTTTATCTCGATCAGTATCTGTACTATACTGAACATGTGAAAATCATGCTCAGTAAAGCACTTAAAGTAGTCATGGCCCTTCGAAAACTCTTTCATTCCAGATACATTGATCAAAAGGTCAAAATTATCTGTTACAAGACACTGGTTAGACCAGTTTTGACATATGGATGTCAGATCTGGTACAACCAGAGTGCTAGTACTATGGAAAAATTAAGAGTTTTCGAAAGGAAATGTCTTCGTGCATGTACTGGTTTGTACAGAAAGCCTGAGACGGATTGGAAACATTATATATCGAATAGAAGAATTTATCAAACTGCTGAAGTGACTAGAGTCGATATCTTCATATTGAAGCTTCTTCGGAATCATATCGCAAGATCTGTGACTGTGAGTGAAAACCCTTGGATTTCACAGCCGTTCCACCCTACAGACGGTTATATAGCGACTTGCCTCGCTACTGGCTTCATTCCTCCAGAAGCATTCGTGTATTTGGACATGAATCGATATGTTTTTGATTCTGACGGCGTCCCAGTCATATATCACATATATCGACGGGCCACCGATAAGAAGATAAAATATCCTCCGAATTTGAGTTCACGAGACCAACGATTTCAATGGAGATACTCATTTGCTAGATTCGTTGAAGCTGATCGAGTTGAGACGGCGCAATCCAGGTATTGGTGGCTGAATGACAATGTCTAAATTTTTCGTGTTTGTTTTCAGTTTTGGTGTTTTTCGTTATTTAGTTTTTGAGTTTCAGCTCATTATTGCTACATTTAGCATTGTTATATATTTTTGTTAAAATCAGGTATAGGTTAGGTATATGTAATGTTTACTATATTCCGTTAGAGATAAGATTAAACACTTAGGTTAGGAACATTGTTATAGTATTTTTAGTATAAGATAAAGTTTTTTTGATTGTATTTTATTAGAAATAAGTTACAACATATTAGGTGTAGGATCAAAGTTTCACTGTTGCGTATTAATTATAAATAATTTTTGGATAGTGTTGGTTGGTTTTTTCTCCTTTTTCCAATTGAATTGTAAAAATATGTAATAATCGTAATTAATTGCATTTGCTATAGTTTTTTTTTTTTTTGATGAAATGAGTTTATGATAACGTACAAATTTAGAGAGCCATTTGGGCCATTAAGTTTTTTGATTGTTATTATTTGGAATTTCCTTTATATTCTTTTAAAATTTATAACGATGAGTATTAAATAAAGCGCTTTTGACTTTGACTTTTGACGAGAACTACCTGAAATATTCGAGCAATTCAGAATATCTGCAGTGACGTCACTATCAGATATTGATCATGGATCTACTTGGTCGATTCTTGTGCTTTCGAGTACGAGCAGCTTGCAGAATTGTTTGGACATGTAACGATAAGCTTTATCTTACGCTTCCTCTTGCTAATTTATCCAATTATTCCTCATCCGTCCTTATTTCGCTCGCTTAGGAATGTTGTTTGGTCTTGTTTTAACGTACAGTTATTTGATGATGAGCGTGTATTTAACAATCAAAAAATCGATGAATTAATTCATGTTCTCTCTTCTATGATTTCTTTATGCATGGAATCTTTTGCACCTACCAGAACATTTAATACCTCAAAATATGACAATCTTTCCCCATCAACACCCCATTTAATTTATACTAGAAATAAATGGCAGCAAAAATTAAAAAGAATATTTCACCATAATTACAACAGAATAAATCCTCAGTGTATTCTCCTTCGTTCACAAATTAATTGCATTAGTAAAATTATAAGAGACAAGATGCGTCTTGAATTGAATTCGGCGTATAAACTACGACTTTCTCCTATGAAGCTATCCTAATATAATTTAAAGAAATAAATATTTCCTACTAGTTTTAATGGACAATCATATGTTACGATAGATAAAAAATTGAACGTTTGCTTCTCCTTTTATAATAATTTTACAGTGAAAAACCTCCTGCTAACAATGCTTTAAAAGAACTTGTAGAGAGTAAAGACAATTCTCTTAGTTTAAGTTTTGAAGGATCTTTTTTGACAATATTCTCTCTTGATAATCGCTCCTCAGATCCCACTTGATCGTGATTTTTTTCATTAGTAGAAATCCAATCTATAATAATAAATTTGAATACTAAAAAATCTTTTGGTCCAGATAGCATACCGAAATTAGTAATCAGGAAATGTAGCAGCTCAATTTCTAGGCCTCTTGTCATCATTGCTAATAATTGCACTAGTAATGCTTACTTTCCAAATGTTTGGAAAGCTGCTACATTAGTTCCTTTGCCAAAATGAAGATCAAATGGTGATATTAAGAAATTGAGACTAATCTCTTTTCTTTCGAGTCTAGGCAAAATTCTTGAAAAAATTATTCTGCAGACTTTTAAACTTCAAGAAAAAAATTTCTACTAAATATGCAATCTTATCCGTCTGGTTTGCGAAGCAAAGTAGATGCAGTGGCGTGTACAATTGATCTTGAAATGGCTTTCGATTCAGTGTGGTTAAAAGACTTAACGTACAAGCTTTTAATTAGTAAGTGTCTTATTCCTTTAGCTCGTATTTTCATGTTTTCTTACGAACCGTAGTTTATCGATTGGTCTCTAAAGACTAACCCTGAGAAATGTGAGTCACTTTGCTTTCGTAATGCTTATGGGAAAGGTACTTTCTTTATTAATTGATAGGCAGAATATTCCTCTCAAAATATCAATAAAATATTTAGGTATTTACTTACATCATAGGTAAATTTAATTACCATGATCGGTCATTTCTACGAAAAACAGTTGGTACGTCTGAAGCATTGTCCCCTCTTCTTTCAAGCAAATCTGTAAGGTGGAGTATTAATCTTTTAATGTACAAAACTCTTATTCGTCCGATTATTACCTATTGTTTTCCTGGTTGGCATTCTGTTTCTTCAACTTTTACTGATGAAATTTAAATTATTGAAAGCAAAATCCTTAGTAGATACTTATCGAAATACAGAAGGCCAAATAAAAAACAGAAACCGTATACTTTACGAAACAGCATACTTTATTAGACTAAAATTAGGCCAATTCTATTTTTTATGATCGAGCAGATCATGAAACCCTTAACCTCTTGGGATTCTCATCCTGACGCAATTGTAAGGGACTTATTTAATCGAAACGTACCTTCAGAGAATGTTAATCGTTAATCTCCCACATCAAATCATTTTGTGTAGATAATTTCTCGTTGATTATTTCTTCCTCATTAGATCCACAAAAGATATCAGCCAATAACTTCATATTGTTTCCACAATTCCCTACAGAACTTTCAATTTAGCGAACGCTCCCCAGTCCATAAGACTTTTAATAAATGTTTTACATTTGCTAACTTCCAATTAGGAAGTAGGACTTTCCTGTAATTTCCCATGTTATTTACTCTTGGATATTCTTGTAAATTGTACTTGATTGCACCGACGATTTCACATTCATTTACTAGGTACCGTAAGATTCTCAATCACTAGTAAATAGCTAAAACTTATGTTAACCTAATCAGCTGGAATTTGTCAAAGTCTAATCTGTCAAAATATCAACACAAACGGCCTTGTAGGCCTTGCACAATTCTGAAATAGATTGAGTGATTCCTTATTAATTGCGAAGTTAATTGAGAAGCAAAATACAAGAAAAATGGCGCTAAGAATCCTTTTAGGAAATAAGTTGAGGTATTTGTGTTTTCATTGATTGTGTCGTTCCAGTAACAGTGATATTCTTTAAGGTTAAATCAACTACGAAACCTACAAAAAGCGAATAAAGTATTTTCGACTTCAGTCCCAACAAGAGGACAAAAAAAGGAGGAAGATGAGGCAGTCAACAATGAACCTATTAAATTTTTCACTAGCCAAGCTAGCTCATGGCGTGCTAAATCAACACGAAGTGGTGGTGCAGATGAAGCACTTTGGTATCAGCCGTATGTGATTTCCGCGAGTATTTCCGTTTTCCTCATCTACTTTTGCGTATTAAGGGAAGAGAACGATATAGATTTGAAATTGGGAAAGAGTCTTTTCGATCATATCGAAGGATTGGAAGAGCAGCAATTAGTAATTATGTACAAATATAATCGTGACAATGGCTTGGATAATACCCAAATTGTAGCTCGATTGAAGGAATTAAATATAGATGTTAATGCAATTACAAATTAGGTATAAGTAGAAAGTCAATAAAATGTATTATGTAATTTGAATACTGGAATTTAAATTAAGAACAGGTTACAATGCTGTGTTTTGAGGAAAAATGAAATGCCGAAGTTAACTCGAAAACCATAGAGAAAAGTGTAAGACGTATTTTTAAACGCTCCTATCTTTAATTTTCGGACATTAAATAATGTTTTAAGCTTCAATTAAATAATTTTCTAGAACATCAATTGAACTGAATAATTATTAAAAAGCTTCTGAAATATCGAAAAGCATTTCTTAGCACGTCGGGTTATCCAAGTGCTCCAAGCAGAAAGTTAACATTGGAAACAGAATAGATACACATAGGGTAGGCTCCGCATATCACCCAAATTTGCCATGCTGCTTCGCGTAATATCAATTGCAGTTGCTAAACTTTCGTTCAAAACAACCTTTTAGATGAAACCACGCTGCTTCGCTTGTTGTAAAATTTTCGGGCCAGTTGAATGGACTCGTACGAACCTTTCCTTCTTTTACAACTTTCACTAAGAGATGAGTATCTCATTATCTGTATTGATTTTTTTTCCTCCGAATCCATGTAGGACGCGGATGCCAATTTGTCTGGCACATGTGCCTACGAGCTATGAAGAAAACCGACCCAGAGCATATCTACTAAATAGCAGCTGCAATTAGAACAAATTTTATTTCTTACGGTACTTATAGAGTAGGGAGAAATGTATTAAAAGGGCATATTTGGCTCTCTCTTCATTTTGACACCGATTGCAAGTGCTAGTTAGTATACAGTCTTCCACAAAAGTCAAGGTACAGTGATAAATATCATGAAAATTGTTTGATATTTTTATTTAAAAAACCTATAGTGATAAAATTTTTTTTGGTATTACTTCAACTATAATCATTACACTTTAAATTCATGTAAAACAAAACGAAAATTCTGTCGTATTAATATATTATTACATATGATGTGTTGGAAAGTCAATGAATGAAGTCCACAAAAGTCATGGTACACCTAAAGAAAAATGATACAAATTGTAATTATAGTCTTGCATAGTTATTTGAATTATACTTTTCTTAATATTTTGTCGGATATCCTTTTATCTGAATTACTGACTTCAGTCTTTTAGGCATAGAATATACCAATTTTTTAGTAAATTCGCTGCTGATTCTGGCCCACTCCTCCAATATAACATCCTTAAGCTGCGCCTTGCTTGATATCACTCTTTTTCGGATTTTTGTCTCAAGCTCATTCCAAAGATGCTCTATAGGGTTCAAATCAGGGCTTTGAGGCGGTGTAGCAAGCATGCGAGTATTGTACAATAGCTACTTTCGAACTTTATGCGCAGTGTGCTTAGGGTCATTGTCCTGTTGAAACAAGAAATCTTCTCGCATACCAGATTTGGCTGCACTTTGTTACATGTTGTTTCGTAGAATCTCTAAATAAGAGTTCTGATCCATAGTATTTTCGATGAATGTCAGATTTCCAACTCCAGCAGCAGCCATGCAACCCCAAACCATAACACCACCGCCTCCATGTTTTACTGTTTTAATAGTGTTCTTGGGATTAAATGCTTCTCCTACTTTTCGCCAGACCCTCTTATGCCCATTTACACCAAATATACAAAATTTAGACTCATCGGAAAATAAAACATTATCCCAAAACGTTATTCGTTTGTCAATATATGCTTTTGCAAATGTTATTCTTTTTTGTTTGTTTATGGAACTTACAAGAGGTTTTCTTCTAGGCGTACGAGATGAAAATCCAGCTTCTACGACAGCTCTACGCACAGTTTCTGCGCTAACCTCCTTCTTATCATTAATTCCAAGAACATCGCAGATTTTTCTACAGCTTAGAAATGGATCTTGTTTTACCATTCGCGAAATTTTTCTCTTGTCCTTTGCACTTAGTTTAGATGGACGACCTGTTCGGGGCACATTTTCCACTCTATTTTCCTTCTTAAATCGATTTATTACTTTTTGAATGGTTTACCGACTTCGCAACACTAGTTCAGCTATTTCAGAATATGATTTGTTCTGATTTGAATGCAGATTAATAATTATTTCACGCTCCTTAATACTCAACTCCTTTCGACTCATTTTTTAAAAATTTTATTAAATAAAAGATACACCACGAATACGGACGCGATATTAAAGACAGCGGCCTACGGTTGTTAACTCACTCTGATAATATGAACTTGGGGGATTCCCCTTTTTACAAATAACAGGGCATTTTCTGCAACTGTACCAAGACTTTTGTGGAGTAGAAAAGAGACATTGCCAACAAAAAATTATTGTCTTCAATGATCATTATTGCCGAATCCCTTTAAATTTATGAAAACTTAAATTCAACAGAACTCGTATTATTACCATTTCATAACTTTTGGTTTTCAAATAAAAATATTGATTCAGTAATACAATTTTCAGTTACCGATTCTCTGTACCTTGACTTTTGTGGAAGACTGTATATGCTCTGACCGAGCTCAGCTGACTAATTTCGCTTGACGACGACGTACGCGTACTTGTCAACTAGCTATTTACGGGATCATATGAGGCGGGTTCTTGTCGCACCACGAAGCTAAACTAAACTATTTATACGCGTACTCTAGACACTCTCATCAATTTTTAAGATCTGTAGAAATGTTCTTTTATGTATCAATTGAGCTACTCTATAGTAATTCAAAACTTTTGTCTATTTAATGTTAGCGAACATGAAGGCTTGAGACGAACGCAACCATTATGCAACCGTTACTTATCCTGAAAAAGGTCGTTGCATTACAAGGGGCATGTGAAATCTAAAGATTTTTAAAGTGGCTGAAGTAAACCACTCATCTCTGTCTAAAGGAAGAAAACTTGACGGTTGTAGATAACTTAAACCTAGTAAAACAACAACTACGCAGCTTCGACGGGGTAAGCAGCTTCTCTCCTCAGGAGCAGCCACTCCTAATCTCCACGGGGCTTCTCGACTGCTTATGTTAACTACAGACCAGTCTCTTCGATGGTGGCTCAAGCATGGATGGACTGAAGGATTTTGCTCTTCAGTACTGAAGAAACGATTGTTTCCACATTGGAGAGATGGTTGTTGTAAGTTTAGGCTCTTCCTCCTTGAATATAGGACCCTGTCTTCTTCGAAAGTATCCTTATTCAAACCGCTAACCCATCATAAAATAAAAGCGGGTGTTGTTCAGGGCTAATTGATGATGCAACAAAAACTGAACCAATTCCAAGCAGTATATTTGAAAATCTCAGGCGACATCATTTTGTTCAAAATTAGAACTGTCAGACTTCAAACTAAATAAAAATTTGCATACCTTTTTCCTGGTAACATTCAGGGATGTAATGCTCTATAACATCATCGGAATGTTCAGGCAGCTGAGTCACCAACGAACGAAAAACTCGAGAAGATGCTATAGACCTTTCCATCCAGAAGACAAACAATACTAGAAGAAGGTTTATCGGTGACTCGATCTTTACTTTACGGGACCCTCTAAAGTATGCCACGTTGATATCGAATGGTAAGGTCAACAATCAAAGTTGAATCGGTTTGTCAGCAAAATTAAAAATGTGAGAACTCGAAGAAGAGAAGAGTTGTTTTCCCCTTCGGGCCCCACGTTGGGTGCCATTTTCAATCATTTTTTTTTTATCCAAACCCGTGTACGACACGGGCGCTGATGGTCTTGCATAAATATCGGCGAGCTATAAAGAAAACCGAGTTTAGCTGATTATCTTCACTTGACGACCGCGTGCTCGTGCTTGTCGACTAGCTATTTGCAGAATTATTTGAGGCGGGTTCTTGTCGCGCCACGAAGCTGCACTACAAAATACATATTTATCACACATACTCTACTCTACAAGACACTCCGATCAATTTTTATCATCTTTAGAAATGTTCTATTATGTATCAATTAAGCTACTCTATAGTAATTCAAAACTTTTTTTTTGTCTTGAGACGAACGGAAATATTGTACAAAAAGTAACTGTTACTTTCTCCGAAGACGGTCGTTGCATTACAAGGGGAATATGAAACCTAAAGATGTTAAAGTGGCTGAAGTAAACCACTCACCTCTGCCTACAGGATGGGAACTTGATAGGTGTAGTTAAGTTAGACCTAGTGAAACAACAAACTAAGTTTCGACAGAGTGACCAGCTTTTTTCCTCAGCAGCAGCCATTCCTGATCACCACGGGGATCTTAATCGATAATGATAATAACATGGTAATACGGCCAGTACCACGCTTGGGCGGCCTTCCGTCCATCCAGCTACAATACGTTCTGAACGGACTTAAAGTCCCTCCGAAACTCGTCGCCGATAGGATTAAACCAGAGACCTTCGCCTTACACAGCAAGTACTCTAACCATTACATCACGTGGACTACCAACCTTTCCGTTTTGTTATTGGAAGTACCTTTCCCATCGCAAAGTGGAATGGAGCAGCCCGACGATAACTCCCACTGAAGCCCGTTGGGGGAACCTTATACGTCGAATGCCCTACAACGAAGAATAGAATCAGATGACATAAAAGAAAGCAAAGTACTTGGCAATTTGCCTGTTACAAGTATTTCATGCATACAATATTTCCATCAATGTTTATTAAATTGTGTTTAGAAGTGAAACTCTTTAGCAAATATTGTATATTAACGTCATATTTTCTTTGATGTTAACAAATTTATTAGTATAAAGTTAGGGTTACATATTTATACTTACTTACTACTTAAAAATAAATGAAGAATTAATTGCTAAAAAAAATGTTTGAAGCCAGTTTTCTTTGATTCCAATACGGGTTATGACCCGCCAAGTTAGGAGTTTCATCTTGAGATGCGAACATCCATTAGGTTGTGCTACACTTTTTTTGCTGTTTTAGGGACTTTTACGCCAAGGGATGATAGGTCCCTGAAGACGGGCCTAGTCATCAGGATTTAGATCAGGATGGAAGAGTGCATGGGGGCATAAATCCACCAGGTCGCCCAAATTTTTTAAGTACTTTTTAGCTTCTTCGTTGAAAACGGAAGGATTACCCATGTCATCAGTTAGTGAAGGTAGGATTTGATCGACTCCGCTTCAGTTAATTTCTTCTTCTTCTTCGTAGCACTACAGCCCCTCTCGGACCTTCGCTTCCTGCAAATAGCGCCTCCAACTGTCTCGGTACATTCACCGCGTCCTCTAATTTCGAAATCCGAGCAGCGATGAACTGTTTTCATCGACCAAGTCAGACCAGCGTTTCCTTGGTTTCCCCACTGGTCTCCGGCCTTCAGCTCTCCCAGCCAATAACTTTTTGGGTATCATTGTTCATCCATACGATTCATGTGTCCAGCCCTGACAATCGTTGAGACCTCCGGGTCGTCAAAAATTTCATACAGCTTATAGTTGCATTGAATTCGCCATCGGTCCCCGTCTAGCTTCGCTCCGATTATTCGCCTCAGGACCCGTCGCTCAAAGGCGTTCAATATATTTGCGGATGCTTGGGCTAGGGTCCATGTTTCACACCCATAGCATAACACAGGTCTTATCACCGATTTGTATACTTGGTGCTTTGTTTTCCTGGGTACGCAGCTGGTCTAAAATATCATCAAAACTGAATAAAATATTTTATTTCCGCGCTGTACTCTTCGGCATATTTCGTCGCTTTCATTACCGGTTCTCGTTATTTTTGCGCCTAAATACACAAATTCACTCACATTTTCGATGCTGTATTCGCCAAGTGTGATATTTGCATGCTTGAGGTATTTCTCGTCGACTGCGTCATGATCTTTATTTTATTTTCATTGATTTGTAGCCCTACTAGTTCCTTGGCTGTTGTTAATAACTGCGACAAAATGTTGATGTCGTCCGCTTAGGCTACTACTTGGCTCGACTTGTATTGTAATGTACCTCGTGTATCGACAGGTAGCTTCCTTATGCCAAATTGAATAGCATTGTTTTAGTCCGATATTTGTGTCAGAGGCATCGGTGAGTAGGTTATTGATGCGGACTGGGGAGTTCGTCGACGTCATTGTCATTTTGGTAAGACGGACTAATTTGGCTGGTATGCCAAAGCAACGTATTATTTGGTACTGAAAAGTATCTAAAGGGCATCCACACCGCAGTTTAGATGTTAGCTAAAAGACTTAATTCTTGTAAAGTCCTTCAGCCCTTAGAAAATTGGGATGGGAATGGAAATAATAACACTGTCGTGGTTCTTGTTGAACTGGGCTCTATTATTATTCTTATTCATTTTTATACTTTATAAAATATGCTTACATCTAAAATACATAGAATTTCTATCCGTTAATGTTAGCATTTTACATGTTCCTTAATGCTGCACGTGAATTATTGATTAGGTTATTGGCATTAAGCGTCATGTAAAAATACTTATGCGCAATATGCAAAAAATGGGACTACTGTGCAAAGTGATCATTGAATACAAATTTACAATAAGTGAATGATCTAGAGTTGAATGATCTTTATGCAATGGAAAATTATTAATTACGTATGTAGTTAGATAATTAATGTTAAAGAATTTAACATATTGGGGAGTCTGAAATAACATGATGGAATCGTTCTGCTAGCGATAGCTCTTCTTCATCTAATTGTGCTGTATTTGATGTTGCTGTTGCTTCACGTGAATTGGATGGTTTCGTGGATGCTGATTGCACTCGATCATTAAGGTTATTTGTGCTTCGTTTCTTAATTCAAACGAAAGTTATGATGATGAAGATGATCACAATGATAACCGTCCGGGGTACCCTTAAGACCTGATGCTCAACCGTTTCCAGATGCGTAGCCGGGAGAGTTGAATCCTTGAATGTGGGTTGAAAGATTTGATTAGTCGTCTTGGCAATGGGAGCATGGTTATTTTCATGAACCTCCACTGCATTCCATCTGACAGGCAAGATTTCTTTTGCAAAGGAGCCGATTACTTTCCTTTCTTCATTGATAGCAGCTCGTAGTGTTATGCCATTTGCTCGAGCAATGCAGTTTTCGAACATTGCGATGATACCGATGTCAGTTAAGAGAATTTTCTCTCTTTCACCGTTGCATACGATTGATATTGTGATCGGGATACTCGTTACAAAAAGCCAATGTTGGGTGCCATGAGTTCCTTCCATGAGGTACTGTTGTTAGTAACTTGGAAAGGTTTGCAAGCGGGTTTATTATATCTTTGATAAATTTCATCGATTACACAGTTGGGTGTAGTACTCATGTCCTTCGTTATTTTAGGAGAGCAAAGGTAAATATTCTCTTCAATTTTACAAGAGTCAAACTGATCTTCCTCGAGCTGAAAATAGTTCTCTTGGTTAAAGTTCACTCCCAGCTTTGGTGACCCAACAAATGATATTGTTTAAAGACTTTCATCTCTTTTGTGAGGAATAGCCGTTATATGCAATAATTCGTAGAAGTCATTTTCAAGAATATAGAAGTATTCATGGATCGAAATATTGTCTTCTGACTGAACAAGTGGTGTGCGTCCTTGTGGTCTCTGCGAAAAAGTGTAATATGGACCAATTTTCATCCGAACCTTTTGCAGTGTTTCTTGAATTGCTTCCAGGATTAGAAAATTTAATGTGCTGCCATGGCCATATAAAGTTACACATAACTTTGTGTACTTTGTCTGTAGTTCATCAAAATAATCAATTGCCATAAGATAAGTAGAGATGACTTGGAGTGCGTATTTTTACTGATCAGTTCTGACATACCACTTGTTCATCTCATTGACTGAATCGATTACTTCATTTAATTTGGTGCTGAACTCTCCGAGCTTTTGTGACGTGAAGTTACTGAACATCGCTACTCCGGTACTGAGTAAAATATTCTGTTGTGCCGTTGCTTGCAGAGTGACTGCTGATTATGTTGAAGGGCATCGATATCTTTATAGACTTCCTCGTTCACCCCAAAGACGACGGTTAACACTTTTCCAAGCAAATCTCTTTTTGTATGACTTGGTGATCGGTACGCCAATTCGTTTATTTGATTTAATACTTCGTCGAGATTTATGCGTAGATGCTTAACAAGTGTATCACAATGAGTCGTTGTAGCAATTGCCTGGGTATTTTTACACATTTCATTCGCTCTGGTAAGAGTAGAAAGAATGTTTTTCTTGTCTGTTAAAAGTTGTTCCATGAGATCCATTCTTAATTTTCCTCGAATGATCTTAGAATGTCCCAGCTTTTCAATATAATACCCTGTATTTGGATTCCAAAGATGATAGTGCTCATTTGAAATGTTTTGCGTGAAAACGGTTCCGAGCGATATGATCGTGATCATTATGCTTAGTAAAGTTCTTGCCTTTGAGGAACGGAACAAATGGAGAGGCTATGCTCATATAAGCTCCATAAAAAATGATACGGCCACCTTCTGAGCATGATTGTCATTTCATTTCCAATAATTTCCACAATTTCTCCTCTCGAGAGCCAGATTGTCAATTTGACGACTAAACATGGACGCGAAATTTACCTGGCGCGTGAGATACGATTCGGAATTTAGTCGTTTTGTCGGTTCGAGAACGTGTCCGGAGGTACATATTGACTGTAGTGAAAGTAATATTACACCTGGTTTAGGGATAACAACATTTTAAGGAGTGACATTGTAAATCGGAGCGAGGAACTCAATTAAAAGTGTAATGTGCGTTATTGCTAGAAAACGATGGGTTATCGATACGACAGTGTTTTCTATCCTAAGTGGCCATAATGCTTTATTTGTACTCAATGCTATTATCTTGTTCTGTGAAGTGTTATTTGCAATAAAACCATATTTACGAGTGCATAAGCGTTTGTTTACTTTCTTGTGACAACTCATTGGGTTCCCCTTAACTAGCTTTAGAATCATAGTATACTCAAATAGTAGCCACACCTTTCATTTACCCTGTGTTACACACTTTTTGAATTTTCCCAGGGGCACGTCAGCTGATCCGGGGCATGACAGCTGATCCCATGTTTGGCGCGCTCAAGAAACAAAGCGAAATGCAAATAAAATTTCCTACGCACGTGTTCTTTTACGCATTTCAGAACATAGAAGTGCTGCCAGATCCTAATAAAAAACTAAAATATTGCATGGAACGAATTTGTTTTTCTGCAATGTTATTGATTTTTTAGCTCTGGTAGCCCTGAAATCTCTCATCGAACCATATGTTTATATTCGTGCCATTCCTCGCATCAGCGTTTACCATCTACCTACTACCGAAGATTTATTGCTTGCTGTTCGGCTTGTGTTCGAATTTTTCCGGAGGGTTGATGGAGTGTGGTTACTATTTGAGTATACTATGTTTAGAATCACGGTCGCAGGGGTAGGTGCAAAAAGACACGTAGTTAGGCAGGCGGTCGCAGGGGTAGTTGCGACAACGTGTACACATGGACGTCCACTCCGGTTTTATCTTGTTCCTCAAAGGTTCTTGCCCAGGTACATATAGCGATCCTGAGCTTCTTAGCATGTTTAGATTTTGTTGGAGGTTGTGATGGCGCCTGCACCTTGGTTTCAGTATTGAATGAAAGCTTGTGTGGAGGACGGGTTATGACTTTTTCGTTGGTCCTTGCAGGTTGTGGTTCTCCAGGAAGCTCGATTGGTTGTTGGCATAAGTTTATGATTCCGACCTGTTTTTGCTGGTTTCCGTTGTAAAGGACGGTTGCTGTGCGTACTTTGCCATCGTCGGCATACATTTTGAAGAACTTTCGCATCGACCTGTGGAATTCAGCCAAAGAGATATTAGATGATGTCCGTATGTCTGGCGGATTTGACTGCTCTCTGAGAATTTTGCTAGATAAAATCCATCCCAGTTTGATTTTTTGCGCTAAGAGAGGATTTCTTTTCTTTATTTTACCTTCGATTATTTCTTCAAACACATCTGCACCAAGTATCATGTCTATAGAGCTTGATATATTGAATTGCGAATCTGTGAGCTGCAGACCTCGCGTCCACTTTGGCTTAACAGCAGGTGTTTGTTCGTCTGGCATCATGATCAGAAGTGAGGGCATAATAAATGCCTCTATTGAAAGTTTAAAGGTGGATGCGAATCTTGGTGATATATTGAAGGTATTTTTTTTCGGATTGTCGCAGCTTTCACATCACCAATACCTGTTATGGTAGCAAGTACTTTTTCGGAGGGTATACATAGCTTCTTTCCTGCCTTGGCTGAGATAAATGATGTTTGAGAACCTGGATCTATTAATGCTCGCAAGGATATATATTCTCCAGAATATGTTGTTGCATTCATTAATGCTGTGGGCAACATCACATTTGAGCTGCATAAAATGTGCGTTGTTTCGTTTTTAGTAGCCAAGTTGGTTTTAATTGTGTTATCCATGTGCAAGAGTGTATGGTGCTCCTGTTCACATTCAAAGCATCGTTGCTTACTTTTGCATTTAATTCCACTGCTGTGGGCCAGACAGTTTTTGCACAATTTTTTGTCTATGACAAATTGGAGTCGATCTGCAGGGGATGAGCTTTTAAATTTTTCACAATGATATAGAATGTGAGTTCCTCGACAATATGCACAATTTGATTTTGTAGTCATTAGCGCTTTCTTTTTCAACGGCTGAGCTAAATTTGGCTGGGTCTTAATGGTAGATAGTAGCTGATATCGTCGCATCAGGAAGTATTGATCGAAACGTACTGTACCTGAAAAGTATCTAAAGAGCATCCACACCAGATGCAGTTGAGATGCTAAATTCTTTAACATTAATTATCTAACTACATACGTAATTAATAATTTTCCATTGCTTAAAGATCATTCAACTCTAGATCATTCACTTATTGTAAATTTGTATTCAATGATTTCAATGTATTTTAGATGTAAGCATATTTTATAAAGTATGAAAATGAATAAGAATAATAATAGAGCTCAGTTCAACAAGAACCACGACAGTGTTATTATTTCCATTCCTATCCCAATTTTCTAAGGGCTAAAAGACTTTACAAGAATTAAGTCTTTTAGCTAATATCTAAACTGCATATGGTGTGGATGCTCTTTAGATACTTTTCAGGTACAGTACGTTTCGATCAATACTGTCGTATGCTTACTTAAAGTCAATGAAAATTTAGTGTACGTCTATGGTGAACTCCTAGCATGTTTCAAGTACCTGCTTGACTGTGAACAATTGGTCTATTGTCGATTTACCTGCTTTAAAACCACCTTGATACTCTCCAATAATACTGTTGGCATATGATCCAATTTTATTTTCAAGATCTTTGAAAATATTTTGTACGCCGTACAAAGTATAATTCACTGGCTCCACTCTATCGGCATATGTTCTTGTTGCCAAATGTGTTGGATGACTTTGTGAATAGCCTTATGAACACTGCTGCCACCATATTTGATGATTACTTGTATATTGAATTAAAAATTTTATTTTTTCGTTTCCAAAACCGTGAATTTATTGTATATAAATACATATGTACATTTCGTCCTTCACACTAGGACTTCATCAGTGTAACTACCCTTTCTTAGCCTAATCCTAAACTATTTATCTAAATTACTTTTTAATTATCTCATTACAAATCTTAAAAGTTTATCAGAGCCATTACCTAAATCTTTGTTTAGCCTATTTATTACAGGTATATTTCTTATTTCTATAGTTTCACTAATGTCCAATTCATTCACCTTTCTTACCTGTTTTATGACTTTCAAACTTCCAGCGCTTATCGTATGATTGCTTTCGATGACGTGTCTGGCTACGGTCGACTTTACCTGATGTTTATTGTTCTTTCTCCACAATTCTACGTCTTTCATGTGTTCGTCAAATCGTACTACCGCTAATCTCTTTGTTTGCCCTATATATACTTTGTTGCAATCTCCGCATGAAATACTATATATGCCGCTTTTCTCGTGGTCCTCAATTTTGTCCTTGACGTTGTTAAGCAATTTACTCAATTGCATACCGCTTCTTGGAACTGCGTCTATGTCATATTTGCTGAACATTTTTTGAAGGTCCCTATGCATGTCCGAGAACACTATACTCACTCTTCGCCGTTGCTTTTTATTGATGTCCAGTGTTGTATATTTCCTCACTTGTAGCTGTCGATTTTTCTTGTGGATCATTCTCTTAATTGTTTCTGCTTCATACCCGTTTTTCTGTGCCGTATCCATGATGTAAACCAACTCCTTTTGGAAGTTCACCGCACTCATTGGTACCGTTAACAACCTGTGGACCATACTACGGTATGCCGCCATTTTATGCTGATACGGATGGTGCGAAGTATTTGGTATCGTCCTCTGCGTCGTCGTTGCCTTCCGGTGTATTGCAAATTCTATCCCGTCGGTGCTTCTGATTAACATTAAATCCAAGAACGGTAATTTTCCTTCTTGCTCGATTTCGACAGTAAACTTTATTTGAGGATGAAGCTTATTCATATACTCCAGCTGTTCATTAATGATATCCTTGCTCATCACCGCCACGATGTCGTCCACGTACCTTATCCACAGTTTTGGAAGCATATTCTGTTCTTGCATCCGCTTTTCCATTGCCGCCATAAATATTTCTGCTAGCATTGGTGATATGGGGTTTCCCATTGCTAGCCCCCGAGTTGTCTTATAATATTGTCCCCGAAATACGAAGAAATTTTCGCTCGTACATATTCCTGCCAGTTTCACAAACGCTTTGCACCGTTTTTTCCATTCCGCCGTCCCTTTGATTTTTTGCAACCAAAGTTCAAACTGATATAAAGCTTGTTTTTGCGGTATACTTGGAAATAACGCCTCTACATCGAAAGACACCAAGACGTCATCTCCATCCATTTTCGCCATTTTTTCTACTCGTTGAATCAAGTCTATTGAGTTTTTTATGCTGTGGTCACCGTTCACTGCTGCTAGTTTTCTACATTCTGCTACCAGCCACTTAGCGATCTTGTACGTAGGTGAATTTGAATCTGCAACTATTTCTCTCATCGGATTCCCTTCTTTGTGCACTTTGGGTTGGCATTTCATTCTTGGTATTGCGGGATTTGACATTCTCAGATGGCTAACGTCTCCCAATATTGTTTTCACTTCATTCAACACTTTTTCTACTCTTTTTACTGAATCCTGAATTGGGTTTATTCGGAGTTTAAAATAACCCCCCGATTCAATTTTTCTTCGCACTTGTTCATCATAGTCCATTTTGTCCATTATGACAACTTGATTTCCCTTATCTGCTTTCAAATAATAAACTGGTAGTTGTCTTAGCTCTTTGATGTTCTTCATGGTCTGGATGTCGTAATTTTTTGGTTTTCCTATGTGTTTCCCTAATATTTTTCTCGCGTCTGCCCTGATTTGCTCCTGATCATCACTATTTAAGAATTTTATACCAGCTTCAATATTAATAATCGTTTCTTCTATTGGGCGCCCTTCGTTAACTGCAAATTTGAGACCTTTATTTAATATTTCGATTTGTTTTTCCGTAAAATTGCTCGATGATTTGTTGATAACAAAATTTGGTAAAATTTCTACCATCGGCTTTACTTGTCTTGTTCCCCCCTTAAGTAAGTTCTTCAATTTCTTGTTCAGCGTATCTTTTTTCCCATTTGTTCTGCATTCTTCCGCTTTTTTAATTTTATTTATCATTGTTGAGATATCCCAGTTATAAAAATCTGCTTCCTTACATAGTACCATATGTGCTAGATAAGATTCTTTAGTAGTGAGATCTATCTTCGTGTACAACCTTCTAAGGCTCGCCTGCATCGCTGCTTTTTCCACTAATTTCGTATGTTGACTTGCGACTGGTGGTCCCGAAATGTTTTTCACTCGATGAGACTTAGGAACCACTTTCCACTTCATACACAATTTAAGGAATTTGATATCTTGGCTAAGTGACGCTATTTTTTCCCTTAATCTTAAAAGTTTTCTAAATTCAGGTTGTAGCTTGGTTGCCATCTTGATAACGATTTCTCAATCAACCCTTATAATCTCAACGGTTTATTTAAATTACTTGTATATTGAATTAAAAATTTTATTTTTTCGTTTCCAAAACCGTGAATTTATTGTATATAAATACATATGTACATTTCGTCCTTCACACTAGGACTTCATCAAAAAAAAAAAAAAAAAAAAAAAAAAAAAAAAAAAAAAAAAATATTTGATGAGTTCCACTGGAATCTCATCGATGCCCGGCGTTTTATTATTCTCTTGGACTTTGATGGCAGAGCAAACTTCATCCAGATTTGGTAGGGCCAATGGAAAATCTCCGGAAACATCTACAGGCTCCAATGTTCTGGAGCTGTGCGGAAGATTAAAAAGGTTCTTGAAATAGGATGTCCATCTTTCCTTAATCTTGGTTTAATCGGCGATGATATTGGCGATGTCATCACGACAGAGCGTGGTTTTGGGCTGATAACCACGTTTCAGGCTTTTCACTACTTTGTATGCTTGTCTTGTGTTGTTGCTCGCTAAACTTACATCTATACATCTCAATTTATCGTCATAGTACTTTCTTATATTAATTCTAATAATTTTATCGCTGATCTTCTGAGATGTTCATAGGGTCCTCTCTTCGTCATGGTTTTCCTACCAATGAAATCTTTATATGCCTGATTCTTTTTGTCTAACGCATTCTGGCACTCATCATCGAATCATTCATTCCTCTTCCGCCGGGCTTGATGTCCAATTGTCTGTTCTGCCATGGTCCTGATAGCCGCTTTCACTTCCATCCAGAGCTCGTTGCTCGTTTTTAGCGATGCGTCTGATATGATGGAAGCCAGCTGGTTGTCACAGACGCCGTTTGGAGTCTTTCAATGTCAAATTTTTGTAGCGGACTGGTCTTCGCTGAATATGCCTTTGACATACGACATCGATAGCTCAATTTGATCACTAATGATCTTAGGCAGTGGCGGCCCGTGAGAAATATAACAGTGAGTTCTGCATGTAATCTCTGAAGTTCGTCCGATTTAAAATTGAATAACAATGTAATGCACATGTAAAACCTGTTTTTCTTTTTTCTCTTTCTGTGGCTTTATTTTTATTTTTTTGAAGGCATTACTTCGACTGTTGGCAGTTTTAATAATAATAAACACGAATAAACAAAAAAATATTGATTTAAACATGAAATGTACTTACAATTAACGAAGCAGAAATGGATGAAGATGAAGTAAGGCGAAACAGTGAAAAGTGGCTTACGATTAAAATTCGCTTCACACGTTTTATACAAACTACTCGGCAATTATAGTCAAAACAAAACTAATTACATTGAAACTAATATACGAGTACATTGTAAGTCCAGTTAAAAATAAGCTTGCTAGGAAATCAAAATTGTTTGTGAATAAGTTCAAGACGGCGATTCTTAGCAGTGGCGAATTTATCGATAATCCTTTCATTGAAGTTCCCAATTTCAGCAATCAAATGTTTTTCTATAGAAATCATAGCCAATGCAGTCAAACGTTCTTCCGACATTGTATTTCTCAAAAAAGTTTTAATGCGCTTCAAGGTTGAAAAACTCCTTTCTGCTTCAGCGGTGCTCATAGGTGTTGTTACCAGGATTTCCAGCAATTTTTTTGTTCCCCTTAGTGGTTCATTTAAATTATTTTTCAAGATGAAATTGAGCAAGACATGTGCACTTGACATTTCTCGGCAATCACTTCTTGAATAGATGATTGATAATTCTGTTCTCAAGCGTTCTCGCTCCAATGTAGGATAGGCGGCACATGTAGAATTTAGCTCTGAGCCAGGGAAATTCAATTGATATTCTCTGAAGCGGTTCGAGTCAAAAAGAGAAGCAGCAACAAGGTGTCCATCGAATGCGAATCTATCTTTGATAGCATTTAAAATTACATCACAAACTTCTAACGCAGCAAGGCGATGGCTCTCAGGACTATCATGAATGCGTCGCTTTTTACCCTGAAATGTATTTTCCATATCATTTGCATGGGACGCTTCGTCTATGATATTATCAATTTGATCGCGGATATGTTGAATATTTTCCTCAAAAGAAACAAAATTAGCGTTCAATTGAACCGAGTCAGCTTCTCGCCTCTGCATTTGGTTAAAAAGTATATCTGCATGAGGCATAACATAGTGGAAAAAGGTTAGCCAGAAAATAAATATGTTATCTTTCAACATGCGGCGAATACCTGAAGCTGCACTGCAAACTGTTCCATCAGTGAATTCATCTTCTATGGTTTCCATACATTCAATTAAGCTTTCCCTATACTCGTATACAACATTAACTGTTCTCACATTGAAATTCCATCGCGTTGATGCACCGTGGGGAATTTTTTGTTTTACGATTCGATCAAGTGCAGCGATTCTCGACGGGGAGCTGTTAAAAAATCCCGGTATTTCTTGCAAATTACCAAAAAACACTCGCACCTGTGAATTCGAAGATGCCGCATTTTTGACGATTAAATTCAATTGATGCGCATAGCAATGTATGAAATGTGCAAAATTATATTTCTTTTTTATTAATGCTTGCACTCCAGCCCTTTTCCCACTCATAACAGCGGCGCCATCATAGCTTTGAGCAATAAGTTTTTCATTTGAATTATCCAATATATGGTTCAATACAGCCAGTAATTCACTGCTTATAGTTTCCGCGTCTTGTTTTGGAGGATTTAAGTAGCACCAGAAGCGCTCTACTGGACTTCCATTCTTAACATACCTAAATATTGTAACAAGCTGTAGCTTTGAGGATACATCTGTGCTCTCATCTGCTGAGATGGCAAGATATGAAGCTTCTTTAATTTCAGCAGCTATATGTTCTTGACAAACTTGCAGCATGCAATTCAATAAATCATTTTGAATCGTTTTTGAAGTGCCTTTGAAAATAGTCGCATTTTTCAAATGATCTTACAATGCGTTGTCAAGCTCTGCTGAAAAATTTATTAGGCCACGGAATACACCAGGGTTCTCAGAGTTTGCAGACTCATCATGTCCTCGGAGGGCTAGTTCAAAAGCGCCACATAATTTTATGCAGTTGATTATTTTTGACAGAACATATCGATTCCGTGAAACTTCTTCATTCTGCTTTTGTATATTGCGCCAATATGCAGAATCTAATTGCGCCTGTATGTTAATTTTGCCCAAAATATTTAGCTCCATTTGATTATAAAGGTGAGCTCGAGAGTTCTTATGCCTTTTAATTTTCTCGGAAAGGTGTATTAAGTCAGTGACTCCTGTTTGCGTCCACAGCTTGTCACCACCAAACAGCAAACATGGAAAGTAGTATAATGCATTTTTCCTATTGCACCCACATATCCAATTGTTTCTTGTATAAATGTCTCTATTAAATTGCCGTTTATACTGTTTTCCTCTGCTACTTCCTGTTGCTTCAATGGACCGATCAGGTAGAGGCCTACCGTTATTTTTTATGTCGACCTTCTAGTCTAGGCTGTAGGCACCGAAACATTTCACGTTGGTCAAATTATAAATAACATCCATTTTGTTTCTAAACATCCAAACCAAGTAAAGCCACAGAACACTTTTTCACTACAAAAACACTTCAAATCAACAAACAATCAAAAATTTATGTTTAGGCACACAACAAATCGCGAAAATAAGTAATATACCGAATGGAAAAATCTCGGAAGAATTAAAGTCGCAATCAGAAGAGCTTTCAGCAAGACTCGCAATATTGCTCTAAGAGTGATAAAACTAAATTCTCCAATGCTGCAGGGAAATACAGTTCTAATAAAAAGCACAGGATGAAACAACAAACCATTTCGTTTATAAAGCGACTTGCAATGGATGGAAAAAGCGGTTTCAAATAAACGAAAAATGTAAATATTTTTAGACTATTTGTGCTTAGTATTGATTTGAGTCCTTAAGTCAAAGCTTACAAAGTCTTAGAAACATTTCATATTCCTATAAGAGAAAAATAATCGGGTGCGTGAATTCCCCACAACCATCATCAATCATGTTACGAAAAGTTGTAAAACATTCTTCAAACATAAAAGTAATACATTGCAGAAAAACAGAATGAAACAATAATTCAATTAAGAACTGACCAATATTTCATTCATTAATTTTAGCACAATTAAATCAAAACTATTAAATAAATTTCTTGTCACCCAGTTCTACTCAACTTATTTTCGTAGCTTCATGTATGCATTTTCACAAGTCATTTTTATGGACGGAAAATGTTCTGCAGAGTTGCAGGACGAATCGTGCATATAAACTCCAAAGCAAATGCAAAATTTATGGGAAACACAGGGGAAAGAAGAGATAGAGGATTCGCTTTTCAGTGCGCAGAACGTTGAACGACATTGTTCTGAGTGATGTTATAGATTATCATAGACGCATGAAGAAAAATGTTATGTATAGAAACAGGGGAAAGTCAAATTGAAAAAATGATGTCTCTGAGGTACAGTATGTGTAGATATGAATATTCAAGTTAGATGAGCTTAGGATTTTGTTTTTTTGTTGCATAGTGGGGCAATTATTTGAAAATTTTTTACGTGAAATATATGATAAAAAAGATTAAAACAAAAATATTGTCATACGCATTATTAGAAGTGATTAATTATTAAAAAACTTCATTTTCCGAAAATTTTTGGTGAGTTCTGCAGCTCTTCAGCTCGCATGCTCGAGCCGCCACTGATCTTAGTTATTGTACAATTGGCTCCTCGGTGTGCACGGTCCTCAAGTATGCTCGAGGCTCAACATTGTTGGAGTAGAGCATGGGTCGTTCAATAATGTCTCGATGCGGGAAGTAAGTCAAACGTATGACTATATTTCTGCTACATACAAAGTCAATCAGGCGCTGGCCACTGTCATTGTTTTCATCGTGAAGGCTATATCCTCCTGTCATTCGTCGATGAGGTAGCTTATTGCGAACCTTAGCGTTGAAATCGCTCAGAATTATTTTTGTGTCGCTTGTAGGCAATGAGTCGACTAGTCTTTCCAGATGATTGTAAACCTATTCCATCGTTTCCTCATCCTTTTCTTCGGTCGGGGAGTTAACATTTATCAGCCAGATTTCGAAGAATTTTGCTCTTATACTCAGAGGACTGGATGGGCCTACGGGAACGATCGTCCAACAGAAGAAAGGACTATGGCATTCGATTGTGGAATGTCAGATCACTCAATTACCCTGGCGCTGATAAGGACCGTTTACAACAGGCAGTCAATATAAATTAAAAATACTGCTAATCCAGGAAACGAACTGAATTGGAAACGACATTCAATACATGAGATCACACACAATATAAAAAGTGGGAAGCCTACTGGAAAATGAGAATTCGGAGTGGCCTTCATTGTGGATAGGGAGTTCAAATCGCACCTTATTGATTTTAAGGCAGTCAATGAACGGTTGTGTGCGGTGAGTATAAAAGCAAAATTCTTCAAAATCTGGCTGATAAATGTTCACGCCCCGACAGAAGAATAGGATGAAGAAACGAAGGAAAAGTTTTACAATCCCCTGGAAAGACACAAAAATAATTCCGAGTGATTTCAACGCTAAGGTTCGCAATGAGCTATCTCATCGACGAATGACTGGAGGATATAACCTTCACGATGAAAACAACGATAGTGTCCAGCGCCTGATTGACTTTGATTGTAGCAAAAATCTAGTCATATGTTTGACTTGCTTCCCACATCGACGCATACATAAAATGACCTGGATATCACAGGATGGTAACACACATAACCAAATCAACTGTGTTTTGATCCAAAACATTGGGCCTCGAGCATACTTGACGTCCGTACATACCGAGGAGTCAATTGTAACTCGGATCATTACTTGATCAAACTAACTAATCGATGTCGTATGTCAAAGGTGTATTTGGCGAAGACCAGACCGCGACAAAAATTCGACATCGGGGCTCCAAGCAGCATCTGTGGCGAAAAAATTCACGAGACCCTCAACATCGAGCTAACTTCGATGCATCACACGCATCACTGAAAACAAGCAACGAGCTATGGGTGGAAGTGAAAGCGGCAATTAAGAACATGGCTGAGCAGACGATCGGTCATCAAGCTCAGTGCAAAAGAAATGATTGGTTCGATGACGAATGCCAGGATGCGTTAGATAAAAAGAATCAGGGGTAGGAAAACCAGGATGAAGAGTGAAAATTATGAAAATTTCTGAAGATTGGAGAATAAGATCATTAGAATTACGAAAAGTAAAAACTATGACGACCAGTTGAGAGGTATAGATGTAAGTCTAAAGAGCAACAACACAAGACAGCCCAAGACCACGCGCTGGCATGAGAATTATAGCTATTGAAAACAGAATTAAGGAAAGATGAGCATCATATTTCAAAAAGCTTCTAAATCCTGCGCACAGCTTCAGAAAATCAAATCCCAATAGAATAATAAAGCGTCGGGCATCGATGAAATTCCAATTGAACGAACCCAAGTTGCATTATGTACATATATGTAATTTTTTAGTAGAGTGGGTTAGTTTTTTCTCATTTTTCGAATTAATTGATGATATGTAATGATTCTCATTCAATTTAAATGTGATATTGTTTCCTTAGATCGATTTTATTATTTAAATATTGTTTAGATGTAGAGTGCAACCAGGGTAATTTCAGGATTTCTAATGGTCTATAGTAAGGAAAACTAACTGCACCTTCGGTTTTTCACTCTTAATTTGTACTTTTTTGAAAGACTTTGATTTTAACCGAGAATCGATACATTTATATGGAAGCTTACTCGAAACTCGAATTCTGTAGCAGCAAACGAAAACCCCTAGATTTCGCCTCGGATCCACCCTGCTGACAGGTACATTGAGTAATTCGCCAGAACTACTTCATCCCATCATACAATATTATATTATTTTCCAGAAGGGGACAGAGTATGCTAGAAAAAATACCCCACTAACGCTTCTAGGTGCCCAAAAGTTCCTCTTACCTATTTTTTACCACGAATTTTATCACAAATATTCATTTAAATTTAATTCGAAATAATGGGAACGTAAAATTTAATATTTTTCAACAGAAATATATAAATTTAGAGTGCTCTTGGGGCCATTAAGCTTTATAATGTGTTTTTAAATTCACTTTAAAATTGATCTAAAATATAAAGGGTAGTTTCAATAAATCATACTAGCCATTCATTTTTTCACTTTTAGGATTACCCGAACGTTACATGAGCTGTCTGAAATTTTTGTCGAGCCAGAGGCAGAGCATATACTATATATCATATGTTGGTTCGATTGCTTGCAAATTCAAGTTTTTATGTATGGTATACATATGCACTTTTAGTCCGATCCTCTCTTCTCTATAAGTAGCGTAAGAAATAAAACTGGTTCTAATTGCAGCTGCTATTTAGTAGATATGCTCTGCCGGAGGTCTCAACGATTGTAAGACTGCGGAAGCTGCAATGGACTCGTCACGTGAATTGTATGGACAAACAACGGATATCCAAAAAGGTATTTGTTGGGAGAACTGAAGGGTGGCGACGAGTGGAGAAACTGAGGAAACGCTGGTCTGGCTCTGTTGACGGAGATAGTTCATCGCTGCCCGGGTTTTGAAATTGAAGGACGTGGACAATGGACCAAGACAGCTGGAGGCGCTTGTTACAGGAAGCGAAGGCTTAAGAGTGGCTGTAGTGCTATGAAGAAGAACGGTATCAGCAATATGCTTCTATTCGTCAACCAATGCTGAAAAAATCTAAGTCCACTCAAGAATTGAGTAAGGTAGAATCCATCTCACTTTGCCTTCGATTGGCCCAAGGCCTCACAACAGTGTAGTTTCTACAGGATCGTTGCCATTCATTGAGTGGCCAATGTTCCTCATTATTAGGAAATGCCTCCATTTGCATTCGTTTCTACGTATGTAGACTTTACTAGCTCTCTAAACGAGAGGGCGTTCGATATTACCAAGGCGATGACATGAACCTCCGACTCAGAAGTTGTCCGATATGCAGATGCAATCCTCAGCGCGCCTCGTCTCTTTACCTGCTCCAAGCATTTTCCGTACAGCTCCTTGTTGTATCAACTGTACGGCGCTCAATAAAAGTTACCTTCTTGATGATCTAAGTCCCCTCCTTAAATTGGTTATAAGTCGACTGAGAATCGATAGGTTTGCTGCTACCTTATCCTTCATTCTGCTTCAAGTCTATCATCAAACCCACGTACTTTATTCTTGGATTTGATATGACGTTGCACTTCACAAATACTGATGCTCTAATCGAGGAGTCAGGATGACCACCTCGGTTTTCTCCAGAGCTGGACTGAATCTACGTACTAATGTGGGCAGATGATTTATTTGACAATAAGCATATATAACAAAATCGAAAAGGACAACTGCTCATTTTGATTACTTTTTTACGACCATCCAGCGACTAATACCGAACTAACTGGGCCTTCATTTAATTTACTTTGACCAACTATACAACATAGTATCTTCATCGCTAATTTTGAATCCCCGCATTCAAATTTAGAGGATTTTCTATCATCTTATGGGTGGCCCGTCCATATACATGAAATATATAATCATTAGATGTATCCATTTCAGATTTTTTATACAAACTAGTGCATGCGCGATATTTCCCCACAAGAGCTAACGAAGCTGTCTGAGCACTTGTTAAAAGAGCATAGAGTATGAACGAATTCATCCTGATTCAGAGCAGCTGCCACCATACACCCAACACGTTTATTCAGTTATTAGTGCGTCAACGAAGGGAACATTAGTTTTTGTGAACACTTTATAACCAACGACGTACAGTAGCAAAGCACTCAATCAATTACGTTTCACCTAAGTCCATTAATAAGAGCCATCATTCTACTTAAGAACATTTATTTTAATGAAAATGTGGTGGGAATAATCAGATTTTCATGTTTTTCTTACACTTATAAAAATTGTGTAACACATTAATTTCTTTCATGTTACGATTATAAAAAAGTGACCAATTAAACATTTACACTCAATGATTTATCTTAGAAAGAAACTCCCAAAGTATTTGTCGTGACCTTAACGCGCATTAAACGAACACTACTACTTAAAATTAGACATAAATATAAAATATTATACGAGGAAATGTGTAAAATGAAACTGATTTTTTGTTTTCTTTTGATATGAGCCCCAAAACGACGAAAGATATAATTATTTGTTGCTGTATTATCGCCGGGGCCAATTCGGATGTTGATTTTTCCAATTTTATGTGGATGTATCGTCCATTGTGCGTGTGCGCTTAAGCACGTTCGCCTCGAATTCGTCGAGCCAGCTGAATGTCCTTTGGCATAATGGTGACGCGCTTAGCATGGATAGCACACAAGTTGGTATCTTCGAACAATCCTACGAGATACGCTTCACTGGCTTCCTATAATCGAAATAGATATTTTTATATATTTATACTAAAGTTGATTTCTATGATGCATTAAATCCTACCTGTAAGGCTCCAATGGCAGCGGACTGGAAACGCAAATCTGTCTTGAAATCTTGTGCGATTTCTCTGACCAACCGTTGGAATGGCAATTTACGGATCAACAATTCTGTGGACTTCTGGTAGCGACGAATTTCTCGAAGAGCTACTGTACCAGGACGGTAACGATGTGGTTTCTTCACACCTCCTGTTGACGGTGCGCTTTTACGGGCTGCTTTGGTGGCTAACTGTTTACGAGGCGCCTTTCCACCAGTTGATTTACGGGCTGTCTGCTTAGTACGTGCCATTTCTAAATACAAATTTCAAACCACGTGATTTACAAATGCATCGTTCATCGTGTATTTGAAAATAAAATTGTTTTTCGCACAATCATTTAAATATTTTGAAATCCGCAACCTCATACAACTATTCGAAAGATCAGGTTCTCGACGCGGCTCAAAAGCTTGTTTATAATTTCACCGATAGCATAAATAAAAACAACACTTCCTCAGGTACCAAACCATACCGATGACGTAGAGTAAACGCGCAAGGGGGGTTATCTATTTCGTCACCGTAGCTAAAACAAAATGGAGGACGGTCCAAATATCGCGCCTTTTCAAAATAGTCAAAATCCCGAAATAGATAATTAAGTTCATTTTTAATTCAACTTTTCTTTGCGAAATCAAAATATTTTACCAAACTCGATCATAAACATCCAATTAAAAGTATAATTTTACATATCTGCAACAGTTAGCAAAAATCGATTTTTCTGTGGAAATCCAATCACCGCAATAAGAAATATGGCTCCAAGTGAAGCTCGAAAATTGTGCATCACTCTCAAGACGAGTTACAAAGATTTTAAAACGCGACCTTACGGTAATTTTCTTCAGCTTTGAACACCGAAACGGAGTTTTTAAGACTATCGAAAAGCACTGAGCAATGATAATATTGAGATAATTACCTGATTCTTAATTTGATAATCTTCACTTAATTAGTTTTTTATTGAACTTTAGATGAGTTTCCTCCAAGTATTCACAAAATCCGAGATACGTGCTCGCGGTTCAGTTGACAAAACACTTTTGTTACCTTTTGCCCCGCTCGCACCCTGACGTAATATAAATGCCTAAAATGGTGTGGAGGGAGAGTAGGTGTCGTTAGCTGAATTTATTCGTTCAATGTGTGTGGATAATTTTCTGGCAAAACCAAAACTGACGATAGATACAAGCCATATGGTAGCAATTTGCATGTGTATTAGTCGGCCTACTATGGACAAGCTTCCGGTAGCTGTCACCCAACTGCGGCATTAGCAAATGCTTATATTTCGTAATTTATACTATTTTCCGAATAAAAAACGTGCCAAACGCATTCCGTGCATGCTATAAATTCACCTTGTATAGCACATTGTGCTCGTAAACTTTCCAAGACGAGCAAATGAAGCACACGTTTTGCACCTTCGACTGATAGCTCAGCGTTGAGATGTAGACAAACTCCCATAAATTCACTTTGGAAGGCGATAAAAACTAAACGGGTATAAGAACTGATATAAATTTCACTTCACTAGGAGCGCTATTGTGTTCTCCGCGGATCATATGGATTTCACTGTAGAAATCCGTCTCTAAACCGTACAAAACCTCGAATTTCTGTTGGCACCTCCACAATTCTTCATATAACGCCATGTAAGTTAGCCAGCAAAGTCGGCCTACTAATCGTCATGTGTGTGGTAATAAGCGCTGCTGCCATATGGCTTATATCTATCGTCAGTTTTGGGCAAAACCAAAGCCTTACTGCAGGTTAACAAGCCATGTTCCATGTACCTGAAAGCCCTACTACTGCAAACATGACCAGAAGTAGGCCGACGTTTCTCATAAGTTAAACTCATATGGCGGTACATGAAGAAATATGGAAGTTTTGACGAAAATCGAGGTTTTGTACGGTTTTGTGGCGAATTTCTGAATTCAATACGATCCGCGGAGAACATTGTCGCGCTCATTATGAAGTGAATTTCGTTTCAGATCATACATCCGTTGAGATTGACGTTTGGATGTGAAAACTGTCACCGCGAGTGTGAATTCGTTAATATCGAAATTAAAAAAAAATTTATTTGAAAAAAATGTTTAAGTATATCTCATCATACAATATCATATACATAAAGTGTGAAAGTTGAAGACCGGAAGAAAGCAAAAACTTCATCTTGGGTGAGCACCCATCACATACACCGTGGACAGAATTTCAGAGGCCATAAAATGGTCTAGTTATAGTCATCAAGCAAACACGTTGGCGGAACAAGCAAAAACGCTGATGGAGCAACCGCCCACAAGGAAATCCCTTCGGACAAGATGGATGCGGACGATACGACAGCAAAGAATTCAAGCTTTAACCAAGACGTTAACTTAATTAACTGGAACGTAAATAAATTTATATTAGTGAAGGGTAAATTAGTCGTAAAACGAATAACCCCGGTTCCTTTGCCAACCCCACCAATACGTAGCACTAATACTTTCAGTGCACTGACGAACGATAACCAAAATTATAAAACACCCGCGACTAACAATCGAACGAAGAAGGTGTAGTTCCCGCCAATTTTTGTAGAAAATTTGAAAGCAACAGTGCTAAAAGGCTAAAGCTAAAGACAAACAGACGGCACCTCCAATCTTATGCTTAACGCTCCCCAGCTATCAAAATAGTTCACCAACCCAACACCACTTTGCTCCTCTTACCAACTGGACCTCATATTCAGAAGACCTAAGGAACGGAACTCCGCACCACACTTTGATTTCACCGACTCATAACCCTATCAAGCACCTGCTCCTCTTACCAACTGGACCTCATATTCAGAAGACCTAAGGAACGGAACTCCGCACCACACTTTGATTTCACCGACTCATAACCCTATCAAGCACCTGCAACAGATAACCGTGGAGTGGCTGAGATTCTCTCCCAGTGAACTTCTATCCAAGGTCAGGGCTTTTCTCTCATCCTTTGAAGCCACTCCTGAGCAAGAGAAGTCAATGCCTCTCCTCAATTTCTACTTTAATCTTAATGGTCGCAAATAGATTTACTATTTTTTCCTCAAATATCAACTTCTTAATTTCACATGATAAGAAGCTCTACATTGCTGATTCGGTCAAATCCTCCCTACCCGACATCCTCCTTCTAAACGAGACAGTTCTTAACCGGTAAAACAAAGTCCGTGTGGAGAACTACTATGTGCTTCGTAATGACAATGGCAGAGGTACTGCGATACTTTTTCGGGATTATTAAGACATCCATCGAATCCCTTTTGCACAAAATAATTCCCCGTGTACGTTAGCAAATCTCAACATTAAACGACCCAATGGAAACCCAGCCAAAATTCTCATTGGCTCGCACGCCCACGCAATCTAGATCCCCTGATCCCATTTACGCTTAACCAAATCCTCGCAAACTTAAAATGCAAATAACAAGCATTTTCAGTGAAATCCAAAAACGCATCAAATCCGAAGTCAAAAACTTCTATAAAAGCAGACTGAGATCACTGCGACCATCTTCAGATGAGTTTAAAACTATACCCCAACTCAAAGGTCGTAAAAGTTCCAAATTTGATATTGAGAAAGACCCTGTAAAGCGAGGGAATGAAGCCTTCAGAGCACAACCTGAAAAGATCGTTGCATTGAAAGGTTCCTCAAACAACTGTATCATCGCCGTGAGTCGTCCAACATAGCTTTGAATAACAACGCTAAAGCAGAGGCTCTACTAACAAGAAGAGGATACGAGGGATCTTATTTAACTACATTCTCCAGTTATGATAAAGCATCCTCTCCACAACATCCAGTCTTCACTGGATCTTTCACCTCGAAAACGAAAGTGCAAGATCTCCTAAATGCCTTAAACAGCAAGCTATCTTATGGTCTTGATGGCATCCTGAAAAGAATACTCAAGAAGTGCAAGAAGACCATCTACTCCTTTTTGACGATACCATACAATAATTGTGTTAGTAATGGATATTTTTCAAAACCTTGGAAAGTCAGTAAACCAATCCCAATACCAAAACCAGGCTACGAAGGCAACATTAATAATTTTAAGTCAATTTTCCTTTTGTCTAGCATGGGTAAACCTCTTGAAAAGAGTATTTTACGAAACTTGAACGATTTTACTAGCCATCTGATCCCTGATTTTCAGTTTGGATTTGCACGCAAACAATCTACGGAGCAGGAAATAATGTTATTGCACCATAGAGTCACCCGCAATCTTCGGCGGACATCCATAGTAGCCTATGCTCTAGACCAAAAAAAAAGCGTTCGACTTATTATGGTCTCAAGTACAAATTGAATATATTATCCCGTTGCAATCCTTAGAATTCATTAGAGCTTTCTTTCAGATAGAACAACCCAAATGAAACTAGGAAATCTCACTTTAAATCCTGTCCTTATCAACTTGGAAATCCTACAATACTCTATTCTCGGTCCCACCCTGCTTAACTTTTTCCTTCACGATATAACTCGTCTGATCTGCTCGACCTACGATATAGCAATATATGCAGACGATATCCTCCTCACTGTCACCCATAGCCTCCCAGCGAAGGCCCAAATAAAGCTTCAGTGCTCTGTGCACAACATTGCTCAGTATCCAAAGGATTGGGGGCTCGAAATAAATGCCTCCGCAATTATTTCGTCCCTCTTTTCCTGGAAACCAGTCTACCCAAAAGTTAAGGTTTTAATGTACAAATTTCTTATTAGGCTGGTCATTATCTACGCGTGTCCAGCATGGCTAACAATCTCACCTACTGCTGCCGAAGAAATCCAAATCTTCGAGAGGAAGATCCTTAGGAAATGCCTGTCCAAATACAGACGGCCTAATAAGAAGTACTATAGGAACTCTATCCTTTACAAAGATACGAGGATAGAACCAACTATCCACTAGATGCTAGCAACGACTGAAAAATGCCTAGAGAAGTGGCGGGAGCACCCTTTTCGATGAATTTGCTAACTTTTCTAACCTACCACTGCAAATAATCCTTTCTACTTATGTCCCTTTAAAATCCTCGAAGAATACCACCACGATTCCAATAATTCCGTAACTACCAATAAACCAGCGTTTAACGTTTCATGTGAACCAATCTCATACCAGGGTTAAACAAAACATGTAAATTCGGTTAGTTCATAAGTTTCAAAACAAAAATGTATTCAAGAACTAATATAAAAATAAGATCGAGTGCTGTACTAAACAGTTTATAGTTTAATGTTAGATGTAGGAATAGATTTAATTCATATTAGGATTAGATTTAGTTTATGTTTTAACGTATTTATTTGTCAAACTGTTCAACTCTTAAATCACAAGAGCAAGCTAGAGTAGAATTTTAATTGTCTTAAATCTTTGTTTACCGAAACTATACACGCTCCCAAAATACACAAAGCGGGAAAGAAAATGAGGGCAATTGTTTTTAACATTAACACCCCAACGTACAAAATAGCAAAATGGTTAGTAAATTAATTAAAAATATGACCTCAGATTGGGACCTTTCGGTAAAAAAAACGTTTGAATTTGGTGAAAATATCAAAAACTTCAAATTAAATGTGGACGAATTAATTGCCAGTTTTGATGTGTATTCGCTTTTCCCTACTATACCAGTGAACATTGCGTTAGACGTGCTAAAAACATTTTGAGTGCATTGAATTGGATTGTGAAAAAAATTGTTTTAATTGAAACCACAAACCTATGTATTAAACAGAACTATTTTCAATTTCATCATTAAATATGCAAAGTACAGCTTGGTACTAATATGAGTAACCCATTTAGTCCCATAATAGCAGAATTTCTCATGTCCAATTTTGAAATAACACTATAGCATGAGAGACTGTTCCCATGGTTTTGTTGGAGTTATGTCGATGATGTGTGCGCGCTGGTTAAAAAAGACAAAAGACACGCGATATTTTAAATAAACAATAACCGTCGATAATGTTACGTGTGTGGAATAGAATAGATAGTGCATCTGTCACATACGCACAAGTACTATGAGACCAACCACCAGTAATTCGCATTGTGCTATACAGCATAAGTTAGCACCATATAACTCAATGGTGCAGCGGTTGTGTCATTTACTGCTTTCTGTTGCTAATTTCAAAATAGAATATGAGTGTATAAAAGAAACAGAGCAAGTGAATAGTATAATACAGATATAGTACATAAAATTGTTTATAAGCATTCCAAAAAAAGGTAAAAAATCGCAAATGCCAACTCATTTCCTTCAAAAAGAACCAAGCTTAAAATAACTTTTATCTATGACTTTTGTACCAGAAATAAAAAATAAACTGGAAAAAGTATTAAATGAGCATGGTTCAGAAATTGTGTACAGAAATGGTCGAAAATTAAGTTGTTTATTGGGATCAACAAAAAATAAAATACCAAATTCGAAAAATCTAGTATATATTAAATTAAGAGCAGTGAATGCGAAAAGCTTTATTATAGTATAACAAAAAATAGCATTGTTAACAGGTACAAAGAACACAATCAATGCATACGACTTAATCAACCAATAACTGCACACTTATTAATCGATGGGCATGATAATATAAACAAAAACAGCTTAAAGCTCCTGATGCCTGTTAATGACGAAAGATGCCTCGACGCATATAAAGCGTATTACATACAATACGAGGAAAATGCAATAAGCTAAAACAACTTCAATATAAACTCATGCCTCTTTAATCGTGTACGTTAGTATTTAATGCTTCTATTACAATTCGTCTTTTGTGTAATGTTTGGTCATTCGAGTTATGAGCCTGCTGTCATTTTTAAAGCTCTGCTTTCATTTAGTCGTGCTGATGATGAATCGTAATCGCTTTGAAATCAATACTTTGTAACAACTAGACTGTGGTCAAAATAAAATGCAAATGGAAAAATTAATAAATGGAAGGATTAATTCTCATTATTTTGTGTGTCCCCTTATACCGATGTATTGAACAATTTGGGTGGCACACTTGACAAAGTGTCGATCACACGAGCGTTGTGCGATGAAGAAAGAGTGGTGGAGAGAGTCGTAGAGAAAGGAGGAACTTAAAAAAGAATGAAATACATTTTTGCATGCTTAAAATTCTCCTTGCACTGTCCAGCATACTCCTACACTTTTTGAAATGAGTAAACTAACCACATGTGCTGCACCTTCCACTGACAGCTCAGCTTTGAGAAGTAAAGAAACTCCTATTCATTCATTTTGGAAGGCATTAAAATTTACATGGGTGCAAGTAGTAAACGTTATAATAAATCATTTTTTCTTAGATATACTCGCCCCAATGAAAAAAACTTGATAATCAACAATTTAAAGTGCAGAAAGGGAGGTACGCAAACAATCTACGGAGCAGGAAATAATGTTATTGCACCATAGAGTCACCCGCAATCTTCGGCGGACATCCATAGTAGCCTATGCTCTAGACCTAAAAAAAGCGTTCGACTTATTATGGTCTCAAGTACAAATTGAATATATTATCCCGTTGCAATCCTTAGAATTCATTAGAGCTTTCTTTCAGATAGAACAACCCAAATGAAACTAGGAAATCTCACTTTAAATCCTGTCCTTATCAACTTGGGAATCCTATAATACTCTATTCTCGGTCCCACCCTGCTCAACTTTTTCCTTCACGATATAATTCGTCTGATCTGCTCGACCTACGATATAGCAATATATGCAGACGATATCCTCCTCACTGTCACCCATAGCCTCCCAGCGAAGGCCCAAATAAAGCTTCAGTGCTCTGTGCACAACATTGCTCAGTATCCAAAGGATTGGGGGCTCGAAATAAATGCCTCCGCAATTATTTCGTCCCTCTTTTCCTGGAAACCAGTCTACCCAAAAGTTAAGGTTTTAATGTACAAATTTCTTATTAGGCTGGTCATTATCTACGCGTGTCCAGCATGGCTAACAATCTCACCTACTGCTGCCGAAGAAATCCAAATCTTCGAGAGGAAGATCCTTAGGAAATGCCTGTCCAAATACAGACGGCCTAATAAGAAGTACTATAGGAACTCTATCCTTTACAAAGATACGAGGATAGAACCAACTATCCACTAGATGCTAGCAACGACTGAAAAATGCCTAGAGAAGTGGCGGGAGCACCCTTTTCGATGAATTTGCTAACTTTTCTAACCTACCACTGCAAATAATCCTTTCTACTTATGTCCCTTTAAAATCCTCGAAGAATACCACCACGATTCCAATAATTCCGTAACTACCAATAAACCAGCGTTTAACGTTTCATGTGAACCAATCTCATACCAGGGTTAAACAAAACATGTAAATTCGGTTAGTTCATAAGTTTCAAAACAAAAATGTATTCAAGAACTAATATAAAAATAAGATCGAGTGCTGTACTAAACAGTTTATAGTTTAATGTTAGATGTAGGAATAGATTTAATTCATATTAGGATTAGATTTAGTTTATGTTTTAACGTATTTATTTGTCAAACTGTTCAATTCTTAAATCACAAGAGCAAGCTAGAGTAGAATTTTAATTGTCTTAAATCTTTGTTTACCAAAACTATACACGCTCCCAAAATACACAAAGCGGGAAAGAAAATGAGGGCAATTGTTTTTAACATTAACACCCCAACGTACAAAATAGCAAAATGGTTAGTAAATTAATTAAAAATATGACCTCAGATTGGGACCTTTCGGTAAAAAAAACGTTTGAATTTGGTGAAAATATCAAAAACTTCAAGTTAAATGTGGACGAATTAATTGCCAGTTTTGATGTGTATTCGCTTTTCCCTACTATACCAGTGAACATTGCGTTAGACGTGCTAAAAACATTTTGAGTGCATTGAATTGGATTGTGAAAAAAATTGTTTTGATTGAAACCACAAACCTATGTATTAAACAGAACTATTTTCAATTTCATCATTAAATATGCAAAGTACAGCTTGGTACTAATATGAGTAACCCACTTAGTCCCATAATAGCAGAATTTCTCATGTCCAATTTTGAAATAACACTATAGCATGAGAGACTGTTCCCATGGTTTTGTTGGAGTTATGTCGATGATGTGTGCGCGCTGGTTAAAAAAGACAAAAGACACGCGATATTTTAAATAAACAATAACCGTCGATAATGTTACGTGTGTGGAATAGAATAGATAGTGCATCTGTCACATACGCACAAGTACTATGAGACCAACCACCAGTAATTCGCATTGTGCTATACAGCATAAGTTAGCACCATATAACTCAATGGTGCAGCGGTTGTGTCATTTACTGCTTTCTGTTGCTAATTTCAAAATAGAATATGAGTGTATAAAAGAAACAGAGCAAGTGAATAGTATAATACAGATATAGTACATAAAATTGTTTATAAGCATTCCAAAAAAAGGTAAAAAATCGCAAATGCCAACTCATTTCCTTCAAAAAGAACCAAGCTTAAAATAACTTTTATCTATGACTTTTGTACCAGAAATAAAAAATAAACTGGAAAAAGTATTAAATGAGCATGGTTCAGAAATTGTGTACAGAAATGGTCGAAAATTAAGTTGTTTATTGGGATCAACAAAAAATAAAATACCAAATTCGAAAAATCTAGTATATATTAAATTAAGAGCAGTGAATGCGAAAAGCTTTATTATAGTATAACAAAAAATAGCATTGTTAACAGGTACAAAGAACACAATCAATGCATACGACTTAATCAACCAATAACTGCACACTTATTAATCGATGGGCATGATAATATAAACAAAAACAGCTTAAAGCTCCTGATGCCTGTTAATGACGAAAGATGCCTCGACGCATATAAAGCGTATTACATACAATACGAGGAAAATGCAATAAGCTAAAACAACTTCAATATAAACTCATGCCTCTTTAATCGTGTACGTTAGTATTTAATGCTTCTATTACAATTCGTCTTTTGTGTAATGTTTGGTCATTCGAGTTATGAGCCTGCTGTCATTTTTAAAGCTCTGCTTTCATTTAGTCGTGCTGATGATGAATCGTAATCGCTTTGAAATCAATACTTTGTAACAACTAGACTGTGGTCAAAATAAAATGCAAATGGAAAAATTAATAAATGGAAGGATTAATTCTCATTATTTTGTGTGTCCCCTTATACCGATGTATTGAACAATTTGGGTGGCACACTTGACAAAGTGTCGATCACACGAGCGTTGTGCGATGAAGAAAGAGTGGTGGAGAGAGTCGTAGAGAAAGGAGGAACTTAAAAAAGAATGAAATACATTTTTGCATGCTTAAAATTCTCCTTGCACTGTCCAGCATACTCCTACACTTTTTGAAATGAGTAAACTAACCACATGTGCTGCACCTTCCACTGACAGCTCAGCTTTGAGAAGTAAAGAAACTCCTATTCATTCATTTTGGAAGGCATTAAAATTTACATGGGTGCAAGTAGTAAACGTTATAATAAATCATTTTTTCTTAGATATACTCGCCCCAATGAAAAAAACTTGATAATCAACAATTTAAAGTGCAGAAAGGGAGGTACGCAAACAATCTACGGAGCAGGAAATAATGTTATTGCACCATAGAGTCACCCGCAATCTTCGGCGGACATCCATAGTAGCCTATGCTCTAGACCTAAAAAAAGCGTTCGACTTATTATGGTCTCAAGTACAAATTGAATATATTATCCCGTTGCAATCCTTAGAATTCATTAGAGCTTTCTTTCAGATAGAACAACCCAAATGAAACTAGGAAATCTCACTTTAAATCCTGTCCTTATCAACTTGGGAATCCTATAATACTCTATTCTCGGTCCCACCCTGCTCAACTTTTTCCTTCACGATATAATTCGTCTGATCTGCTCGACCTACGATATAGCAATATATGCAGACGATATCCTCCTCACTGTCACCCATAGCCTCCCAGCGAAGGCCCAAATAAAGCTTCAGTGCTCTGTGCACAACATTGCTCAGTATCCAAAGGATTGGGGGTTCGAAATAAATGCCTCCGCAATTATTTCGTCCCTCTTTTCCTGGAAACCAGTCTACCCAAAAGTTAAGGTTTTAATGTACAAATTTCTTATTAGGCTGGTCATTATCTACGCGTGTCCAGCATGGCTAACAATCTCACCTACTGCTGCCGAAGAAATCCAAATCTTCGAGAGGAAGATCCTTAGGAAATGCCTGTCCAAATACAGACGGCCTAATAAGAAGTACTATAGGAACTCTATCCTTTACAAAGATACGAGGATAGAACCAACTATCCACTAGATGCTAGCAACGACTGAAAAATGCCTAGAGAAGTGGCGGGAGCACCCTTTTCGATGAATTTGCTAACTTTTCTAACCTACCACTGCAAATAATCCTTTCTACTTATGTCCCTTTAAAATCCTCGAAGAATACCACCACGATTCCAATAATTCCGTAACTACCAATAAACCAGCGTTTAACGTTTCATGTGAACCAATCTCATACCAGGGTTAAACAAAACATGTAAATTCGGTTAGTTCATAAGTTTCAAAACAAAAATGTATTCAAGAACTAATATAAAAATAAGATCGAGTGCTGTACTAAACAGTTTATAGTTTAATGTTAGATGTAGGAATAGATTTAATTCATATTAGGATTAGATTTAGTTTATGTTTTAACGTATTTATTTGTCAAACTGTTCAATTCTTAAATCACAAGAGCAAGCTAGAGTAGAATTTTAATTGTCTTAAATCTTTGTTTACCAAAACTATACACGCTCCCAAAATACACAAAGCGGGAAAGAAAATGAGGGCAACTGTTTTTAACATTAACACCCCAACGTACAAAATAGCAAAATGGTTAGTAAATTAATTAAAAATATGACCTCAGATTGGGACCTTTCGGTAAAAAAACGTTTGAATTTGGTGAAAATATCAAAAACTTCAAGTTAAATGTGGACGAATTAATTGCCAGTTTTGATGTGTATTCGCTTTTCCCTACTATACCAGTGAACATTGCGTTAGACGTGCTAAAAACATTTTGAGTGCATTGAATTGGATTGTGAAAAAAATTGTTTTGATTGAAACCACAAACCTATGTATTAAACAGAACTATTTTCAATTTCATCATTAAATATGCAAAGTACAGCTTGGTACTAATATGAGTAACCCACTTAGTCCCATAATAGCAGAATTTCTCATGTCCAATTTTGAAATAACACTATAGCATGAGAGACTGTTCCCATGGTTTTGTTGGAGTTATGTCGATGATGTGTGCGCGCTGGTTAAAAAAGACAAAAGACACGCGATATTTTAAATAAACAATAACCGTCGATAATGTTACGTGTGTGGAATAGAATAGATAGTGCATCTGTCACATACGCACAAGTACTATGAGACCAACCACCAGTAATTCGCATTGTGCTATACAGCATAAGTTAGCACCATATAACTCAATGGTGCAGCGGTTGTGTCATTTACCGCTTTCTGTTGCTAATTTCAAAATAGAATATGAGTGTATAAAAGAAACAGAGCAAGTGAATAGTATAATACAGATATAGTACATAAAATTGTTTATAAGCATTCCAAAAAAGGTAAAAAATCGCAAATGCCAACTCATTTCCTTCAAAAAGAACCAAGCTTAAAATAACTTTTATCTATGACTTTTGTACCAGAAATAAAAAATAAACTGGAAAAAGTATTAAATGAGCATGGTTCAGAAATTGTGTACAGAAATGGTCGAAAATTAAGTTGTTTATTGGGATCAACAAAAAATAAAATACCAAATTCGAAAAATCTAGTATATATTAAATTAAGAGCAGTGAATGCGAAAAGCTTTATTATAGTATAACAAAAAATAGCATTGTTAACAGGTACAAAGAACACAATCAATGCATACGACTTAATCAACCAATAACTGCACACTTATTAATCGATGGGCATGATAATATAAACAAAAACAGCTTAAAGCTCCTGATGCCTGTTAATGACGAAAGATGCCTCGACGCATATAAAGCGTATTACATACAATACGAGGAAAATGCAATAAGCTAAAACAACTTCAATATAAACTCATGCCTCTTTAATCGTGTACGTTAGTATTTAATGCTTCTATTACAATTCGTCTTTTGTGTAATGTTTGGTCATTCGAGTTATGAGCCTGCTGTCATTTTTAAAGCTCTGCTTTCATTTAGTCGTGCTGATGATGAATCGTAATCGCTTTGAAATCAATACTTTGTAACAACTAGACTGTGGTCAAAATAAAATGCAAATGGAAAAATTAATAAATGGAAGGATTAATTCTCATTATTTTGTGTGTCCCCTTATACCGATGTATTGAACAATTTGGGTGGCACACTTGACAAAGTGTCGATCACACGAGCGTTGTGCGATGAAGAAAGAGTGGTGGAGAGAGTCGTAGAGAAAGGAGGAACTTAAAAAAGAATGAAATACATTTTTGCATGCTTAAAATTCTCCTTGCACTGTCCAGCATACTCCTACACTTTTGAAATAAGTAAACTAACCACATGTGCTGCACCTTCCACTGACAGCTCAGCTTTGAGAAGTAAAGAAACTCCTATTCATTCATTTTGGAAGGCATTAAAATTTACATGGGTGCAAGTAGTAAACGTTATAATAAATCATTTTTTCTTAGATATACTCGCCCCAATGAAAAAAACTTGATAATCAACAATTTAAAGTGCAGAAAGGGAGGTACTAAACATATTCACTTAACTATTCTAAAAAAGATTAGTTCATACATAAGTTTCATACTAGGTAATATTTTGAATATGTGTATATATCATGGTATCTGGCCTGATGCATTAAAAAGAGCTGAAGTAGTTCCATTCTATATAAATGGAGAAATAAATAATTATAGACCTATCTCATTAATCTCAAAGGTCGCCAAAATCTTTGAAAAAATTGTACATATTAGACTTTTTATACTTTTAACTAATAATGGGAGAATTAACAGTAAACAGTACGGTTTCATAAAAAGTAAAAGTACTATTCACGCACTTAAAAATGTCTTTGACGCTATATATAATGGAATTAATTGTAATAAAGCTCTAGCTACTGCATTTATTGACTTGAGTAAAGCCTTTGATACTATTGATCATCAAATCTTACTCCAAAAGCTCTATTTTTATGGTGCTAAAGGTATAGCCCTAGATCACATAAAAAATTTTTTATGTGATAGAAAGCAGAATGTTAAAATAAATGAAGCATTTAGTAGTGAAAAAGATATCGAACTTGGCATACCCCAAGGTACTGTCTTAGGACCATTATTATTTCTAGTGTACACTAATGATATTTTTCATAACTGCCCACTAGTTTATGCATATGCTGATGATACAACTGTGCTAAGTATTGAAAATACTTGGACAGCCAATATGAATGAGTACTTGGGTAGACTTAATGGCTGGTTTAACACAAATAAACTAACTACTAATATCAAGAAAACGGTATTTCTCACGTTTGGTTGCTATTCAGATAGTGTACCAAACTTGATAAATATACGAATAAATGATACAAATATATCTAGAAAAGAAAGCTTCAAAGACTTGGGTTTACTCTTAGATTACAACTTAAAGTGGTAAAGTTATCTTCCCAAAAAAGTACTTGAAACGATATACTATGAATATGATTATAGTCTCTTAAGATATCGTATTATAATATGTAGGGGAGCATATCCTACTGCCGTGTACTTAATGACACTGCAAGAAAAATTTATTGCTCTGCTGAAATCTAACAATATCCCTAGTATCAAGCAATTATATTGAACCGAGTGTATTATGCTTCATTATCAGTCATTAAGTTCTCAGTTCACATCATCTAAAAGTATAACTAGAAATAAATCTCTTGATATACCTTTATATAAAAAATCAGTCGCAAAAAAAGTCTTTTCACAGCAATCAGTTATTTTAACAGATTACCTTTTGAACTTAAACACTATCTAAGAAGACCAAAATGAAAAAAATATTATGTATTATGCAACACTAATTGATATTGTACACTGACTTTTCGCTGTCAAGCAAATTGTAAAACCTCTGCTCTTTTTTTCCTTTTCCTTCTTTTTCCTTGCTATTTGAATTTTTTTATAGTCTTTAAGATATAGTATATGAGCACTTGGGCACGGAAGGGTATGTCCTTCTCTTCCAAGTTTTTTATATTGCTAGGTGTCACTCCGAAAGGAGAATAACTTATAAGGTATCATGTTGATTAAATAAAAATTTATTAATTAAATATATAACAACTGAAATGAATTTCAATTCACAAGGAGTGCTATCATGTTCGCTGCAGACCATCTAAATGTCACTGTTGAAATCCATCTCAAATCAATTCATCATATATTGTCATAAATAATAAACTGAAAAAAGTCAGCATACATGTGGTCATGTATGGGGTAGTAAGCGCTGCTGCCATATGGCTTTTCATTAACGTCGGTTTTGGTTTCATTCAACCGAAAAATTTACAAATTCTATCATTGCCAAGCTCAATAATTTGTTAAATCAAATGTCAGACACAATCCACAATCCACTCAACATTAGAAACTTTGACTCATGTTGTATTCAGCAAAATCACATCAGCTGCTGAACACTTTGAAAACAAATTCAACGGTTCGTAGCAGTCGATGTAAGGTAGATCGGGTCGTTTTCGTCACAGGCGAGTGAATTGTTGAAGAGAAAAGAAACGGTCCTTGCATAGTAATCGAACGCCCGGATTTATTTTGTACTCTAGTCTTTATTAGTGAAACAATAAACTTGTATATCTTTTGATAAATTTTTCAACAAAAAAAGTTCTCAAACGTCTAAACTAGCCGGGGATACGGATATGATGGCTACACGGCATCGAACTTTCAAAGTGGAAAAGGTAAATTTGTAGAACTGTTTCAATGAACAGTATCTGGTTCTGTTAGTTAACGGAACTTGAACAAAAAAGATTGCATTTTATTTATTATATATTCAAGGAAAATGGAGCGCAAGAAAAAGCGAAGAAAGTTTTACAAATCACGAAAAATCCAACGGCAGGCTTAACAAAACGAGCAGCGTTAGGTGAACTTGGCAATCGCGCTCTCACAAAAGCATCTGAAGTACAAAAGGAGAAGTAAGAAATAGGTCTTAGTCGTGTTATATGATTTTCAAAGAATATAATTTTAGCACAAGTCTGAAAAATATCAAGCCGCGTGTGGATTCATACAGAAAAAAAGCAGAAGCAGTTTCAAATGGCTCAAATAAAGTTGCTACCATAAAAACTCAGAAGGCGCCAACAGTTGTGGCAAAAAATTCCAATGAAATTAAGGTGCTCAAGACCAAAGGTATGTTGAACGTGTAAATCAAACTTATGTTCTATGCTAAAATTTTCTTATTTGAGTCATTTCGAGACTATTTTAGTTAATTGTCAGTTTTCTCTATTGAGTTTTAACTTGAAATTTTGAAATTGATTACGTGTCAAATTAAACGTTTTATTGATTCTCTGCAACTAAAACGAATGTCTACTGCGGATACTACAAGGGGCTTGAAAATAAATTGTGATTAATGTTGCTACTAGGTTTTGGTAAAAAAATTTTCTTAGATTATGGTATTTTTTTCGCATTATTATGTATGCTGTAAACACTTTTGCACTAAATGTTATTCTTCTCTGAATGGAACTGTGTTGAATACTTGCTCTTGCATACAAATGACTACTAATCGACCATAGCTTGCATTTACACTTATACGATGCACACAAGGGTCAGAATCTTATTAGTCTCAGCAACAAACTACTCGACATGTTCTTCACTGTTTCCCTTTTTTTCGAGTAAAATTGCTGCGAAAACCACATTCATCAGACGTTAGCCATTCACTTTTTGTCAGTGTAGTTGCGGTAAACTTCCAATTTGCACCACTTCCAAATTTTTATTTACTCAATTCTTCAAGAATTGCTTTGAAATTTTCCCCATACTATATAAGTGTAACAACAAGCAGATTTGTAGTCAATTATTTTGTTTGTTTAATATCCGCAGGCCAACCCTCGTTTTCCTTGAAAACCGTCGGACCTTGCTTTGCTGTGTGAGCAGATGCGTTTCGACTCCTTTGCGACATCTTCAGCGCCCGGGAACAAAGCAGATTTGTTAGATTTCAGAATTTCATATGCACGTCACATCAGTACGAAATTCATCATATGCTGTAACGATCACACATCCAGTACTTCATCTTTTATATATTTATTGAATTCCCCATTCTTTTTGACACGTTTCGAGTTCCTTAATCAAATCAAACAATTTTAGAGCTCTTCGGCGGAACAATAGAAATTATCTATCAAATTCTAGGCACCAAAGTCGTAAATCTTTAGGGTATTGATTTTCTAGACCATTCCTTCTGCTTCAGGGTAACGCTTAGAAGAACGTCAAATGAACTGGCGGTTCATCCTTTAATTTCCAGGTCTTGCACTCACTATTTTTAAAATAATAACCCTCCAAGTATCAATTAATGAAACCCTTGAAAATGTTTACCACTTTCCTTTTAAGGCGGTCAGAATAGACCAAAAATCAACCGACAAACAAAATTTCACTTATAGCTTATTATTTCTTCTACGTCACCCCATCATGGCGTTGTAGCTTCCTTTATAGAAACATCAACCAGTGTTGGCAAAAATTCAATCCGATTGACGATTGAAAAGTTAATCGAGATTGATGATTAAGGATTAATACTTTCAATCGTCGATTAACGATTAATTTAATCAAATCGTTAATCATGATTACGGTTTTCGTTGTTTACATTATTATTTAGTTTAAAAAAGCTAAATTTGCTTATTTTTAAATGATTTCAAGAAAGTGGAGGTTAGGTCTCATCTCAATTCGAATGATTGAATTTTTTTTGCATATTTTATCAAAGAAGGTTTAGTGTGATACCAAGAGTAAAGAAAACGTACATAATTTGTTTGTAAATCATTTATTAAATCACGATAAACGGTATTTTGAATTTTTCGATAATTGAACAAATATTAATTTTCAAAAAAAAAAAACACAAAAGAAAGAAAATACTTTATAGGATATGTACATAAATGCTCTTAGCATTAATTATCATTTTTTGCCGTAATTTAAATTACATTTCATAATTACTTTTTCTTCGAATAAATCATCTGAAATTCTGTGCGATCTAGGTGCATTCACCATGGTCGCAAATGAAAGCATCCTCTCTACAGAACCCGATGATGGCATATGTGTGTTGTATATTACAAATAAATTTTTCAAAGCTGGGTAGCGATTTAAAATTCACGACTTTTTTCAGAGAAAAAATTTGAAACTATTAAATCGGACCTCTGCCGAGAACTAACAGTTTCATACTCACTGTCAAAATCTGAGTTAAAATAAAAAAAATTGTCCTCTTTCTGTTTATTTTTATCTCCACTACTTTGATTTTCAATTTGTTGATCTTGTTCAGATACTTCTAAACATAAAGTTGTTTTCAGCCATCTTAAACACTTTGTTTGGGTGTCAGGGTCAACACATATCAACCATCGGTTCTTGAACTTAGGATAAGCTAAGGATGCAATAGCAGCATTTTTTGCACTTTCATTAGAGAAACAAAAATTCTCCATAACGCTTTTCTACACTTTCCAAATATTCTCGTACCAGAGGTTTGCAATACTTCAGAGTTTGACGTTCCAGCTTATGTAACTTATTTCTCACAGAAATTAAACATGGAGTAACAATTCCATAAAATGTATCACCCTGCAGTATACCGAAAGCATTTGCCAATGGCGCTGCACATCGCAAATATACTTCAATGCGACAGATCTTTAAGTGGGTTTTTAATCTCAAGCGCCTTGCCTAGTGGAAAGCTTTTGCTTCTTATTTTCGAAACATTTAATTGTATCATAAAGACTGTTCCATTTTGTAGCTTCTGGACGAATGAGTGTATGCCCTAGAATGTCTTGCATAATCTCTGCAGATTTCGGTCGACCAGCTGCACTCCAGAGTTCACTACATTTTCCCATAACATCAGTATATGTCTTCCCCAATAATGTAGATTTATTAGATATTTTTTGCACATCAGAACATGCAATCAAATTGAAAATGTGCGCATTGCAACGTATGTGAAATGGTAGCGAAGTATTTTCTGACATTTGGTTCATTGGATGCATGTCATCACTTTCCATACAAATCTGGTCTTCATCATGATCTGTCGCATTGCCACTTTCGCTGTTTTCATCGTACTCTTCATTGGCATCGAATTCTAAAGATGTCTGGTTTATGCTAAATTTTTTAAACGCTTTGACAAAATTTGTAAACGCATTGACAAAATTTACACCGTTATCAGTCGCTATTGATGTAACTTTGGAAGTGTCAAGATTGAATTCTAAAAATATTTCCAATAACATGTCTTTTATTCGGTCGTGCGTATGTGCTCCCCTAAATCGTCGACAAGCTATAGTAGCTGAGTGCCTTTCCAAATCTGCATCAATCCAATGCATAGTTACGCCGAGAAAGCTTTTTTTGCCCGACCAAATATCGGCGGTAGTGCAAACGTAATTAACTGATGCAAGTTTTTCTTGAATTGCAGACATTTGATCATAAGACTGTTTGGCAATTTTTTTTTCTTAGTGATCGCCTTCCAAACAACTTCAGTCTAATATTTTTAATATTTGTCTTCCATCATTTTTGTAAACAAGGGATCCTCTATGGCTCGTGGAGGTGTTAAAGAATGAACGAAATAATTAGTAATATTAACTTAAATTGTTCTTGTGTTACCATGTCCTTTTCCATTGAAAGAGTTTTGTCGGCCGTTTTTACATTTTTTTTTCTTAGTCTTGTTATTCTTCATGTGCTTTTTATAATCTTCTAGTACATCTGAACCATGTTTTCTTCAACAAAATTCGACGTTGTTGTCCTGTATCCTTAAATCACCGTTTTTTTCTGATGGACACTTCATACATGTTGCAGCAAGATTCTTGTCGGAAGACTCGTCAGGAACTAGTTTGAAGAAGGTGCCGTCAAATAAAACAGAAGATGAAAAAGATGATTCCCTTGTTCGATTTTTTCTCGTGTCTCCCGTTGAAGATGTAACTAGATTTTCATTGCCGATTTCACTTTGTCCACTAAAAATTACACAATTAAAAATACTTTCTTCGATATTGATGTCGGTTGACAAAATAATCACTCTGACGTGCGCACGAAAAAGATATATTTTGTTTACTAAACACTCATGTACCAAAAACCCACGTAGATCCAAAACCTACGTATACCCGCCAAAAAGAACGGTTCTTCCTATTGTTTACGTAAAGCCCAGTCCAGACTCTACGTCTTGCACAACGTTTTGCCTGCGCGGTCAAAACGTAGCGTCCAGACGGTGCACATCTTACCAACTTTTTTGCGCAGTTCACGGGTATTTAAGCCCTACTAGCTCAAATATCGCTGCAACTGCACAGTTCTATGCGCAGTTCTAAAACGTTGCATTTTTCCCGTCCACACGCAACATTTTGCCTGCAACGTTTTCGTTTACGCAGGCAAGATGTTGTGAAAGACGTAGCGTCTGGACCGGGCTTAAGGTTCAAACAAAAATATAAGCGCATTTAGTGATTGGTTTGTGAGTAAATGACATAAAACATTTCATCAATGCAAACAAATAATAACGAATGCATGGAAATTTTCGATGTTTTTCATCGACAAATGTAATTACTCCACTCTCTGCATAACATTATCATCGTTTATTCAATTATTCAAGATGAGAAAAAATTCTCTGATGGATAGGAACAAAGTTATCAATGTACTATACTCGTATATACACCTACTCAAATTTTTCATGTATGCATATTGACCATAAGATTGTTCCTTTTTCATCAACTTCTATGAATGAATAATCGATGATGTCATGTAGAAATTAGAGTTATTACATTTGTCGATGAAAAAAGAATAAGGTTGTCATCAACACATGTAAATAGTCCACTTCCTGCATTGCATTATAATAGGGAAATGAAATAGCCCTATGATGATATGTTTATTGCCTCGGGGTTAGAGCACTACTCGCATGAGCCGGGTCCCAGGTTCAAGTCTCTAACTTTAAATCAATGACTTTAAAAAGTTACCAATTCAACAGTAAGTAGGAGATAAAAACCTCATCTGTCCGGAAGTGACGAAAATGGAAGCGCTTCCCTCTAAAAATTCACTAAGAAATAATCTAGAAATCCGTCTTTAAAAGTTCCGCTGGGTTAGTTGTATTGCAGTTGCAGTATGCAGGTAAAAAAATAACACCTTAAATTTTTTGTAATACGCTTACAAACTCAGGAATCCTGGACAAATTTAATCTGCCTTTTAATTCACGTTAATTTACTCGAACATCTTATTTTATAATATAAATATAACACAGTGGGTCTCATAAAACAATCGTTAATCAAATTAATGGTTGATGATTAATGATTACTAAAATTATTCGCGGTTACGATTAACTATCTTAATGTTGATTAATTTAATCGAGATTAAATTAATAGATTAAATTTTCAATCGATTGATTAATCGATTAATAAAGTTAATCGATTAATGCCAAGACTGACATCAACCAACTCACAATAAATTTTTCGCATGGCTAAAACAGGCTTTGTTAGTTTGGTTTTTAAAAAGTCCTGGTTTCGCGTATTGTCTGTCCGTGCATCACAGGCAAGTTTTCTGAGAACCATAGCAGCTAGAAAGCTCAAACTTTGTAAAAAGGTCAGAAGTGATGGTCCCTCAAAAGTTTAGGTTTTATCAAACATTTCAAAAATGTTTAAAGGGGTCCCCTTTTAAAACGAAGTAGCTCTTAATATTTTTTTTTAATCAAAAGTAGTCGAGTAAGGTATAAAATGGAAGGTCTTGATTATAACTTTTAGAATCTGAAACAAAAAAATCATTTTGTGTGTCAGCGGTTCCAGGTGGAGGTAAAAGGTACAAAAATGTGTGTCCCCCCCGTCGCGGTTGGACACCCTTGAGCCGAAAAATCTGAAAGAAATCACTGAGGTAGGTTTTAATGAGTACAATGCCTCAGAAATCAAGATTCACAAAACTTTTTTAATAATAGTATGATTTGTAAATTTTACGTTTTCCGCCATAAAATCAAAACGATACCCTTAAACTTCTTAAAATTGTAGGTAGGACTGTAGGTTAATATAAGACCCTTTTTTTTTTTTTTTTTTTTTTTGTGGTAGGGAGGTGAAGGCATTTATACCCGCTGAGTCTGGCAGTGTGGGACTCCCATGGAGGATACCTTTGGACTACCCACTAAACACCTCCCCTGTCAATCTGAGAACCTAGCCTGGAACCGTTTGACACATTACTTCGGGTCAGGTCTCGTTTTGTTACGCCGTGGGGCGCCTTCAAGCTGGGGAGTCCCTTTCCTAGCGGGAGGGGAGGGGGGAAGAGGAATTGCCAGAAGAGCGATCCCCCAGCCCCAGCGCCTCCGGCTGCTGTGAGTCCCTTTTATATTTTAGGACTGCCCGAGCATAATGTGCCACCTGGTTCCATTTGTCAACCGATTCGAGCATCACCGCAACTATATTATCCGGGGTGAGCTCTCCCGTCTCCCTGTAGAGTTCCCTTCGCAGCCTGGCCCATTTCGTACACGCAAAAAATGTGTGACAGGCATTGTCCTCCTCTCCTGGGCAAAACCGACAATCGGGAGACCGTGACTTGCCGATCTTGTGCAGGTAAGACTGAAAACACCCGTGCCCGCTCAAAAGCTGGGTCAGATAGAAGTCAGTCTCACCATGCTTTCGATTTAGCCACGGTCTCACATCCGGGATGAGGCGCGCAGTCCACCTTCCCTTCGTGCAATTCCTCCAAGACTGCTGCCAATCGTTGAGCGAGCGTTGTCTCTCCTCGCGGACAACCATCTCCCTCGCATCCTCGTTTCGGCGCAGGTAAATAGCGCGGCGCTCTCTAGCAAGGAGGGCGACAGGTATCACGCCTGCAATCACTCTCACCGCCGAGTCGGAGACTGTTGGATACGAAGATGCAATTCTCAGTGCTCCTCTTCTCTGTACCTGTGCCAATCGTTTTCGGTATACCTCCTTGCTGAGAGCGTCGCCCCATACCTCTGCTCCGTACAGTAGCACTGACCTTACAGCACTCATCAAGAGGCGTCTTCTTGATGGGCTGGGTCCCCCTACGTTGGCCATAAGTCGACTCAGGGCCGATATTCCCGAAGCAGCCTTCTCAGCCGTTGCCCTGATTTGCTCAGAGAAACTCATCTTCGAGTCGATCAGTAGCCCCAGGTACTTCACCGCTGGCTTCGATTCGATCTGTATATCTCCAATACTGATCATCCTTACTCTAGGGATTCTCTTTTTTGTCAAGATGACCACTTCGGTTTTCTCCAGTGCTAGACTGAGCCCGCGAGTAGTCATCCAGTCCCTCACTCGGCGCATTAGCATACCTAGCCTAAGTTGCGCTTGTTCAACGGTGCGTCCGGCGACCAGAGCCGCAACATCATCCGCATAGCCGACCAAGCGCGACTCATCTGGCATCTCAAGTCTCAGTAGCCCGTCGTAAGACACGTTCCACAGGTATAAGACCCTTATGCTCACACACTTTCGTGAAAATCGGATCACAGTCAAGCGAATTATAGTCATTTCAATTGTATGGAGTCATGACAACAATAACACGTGCTGATGGTTCCTCCACATTTCAAATCGACCTAGGCACTCTTATTTTCTTCGGGTTTTTATGCACATTTAAGGAATAGTGTTTAATTATTAACCTGGAACACAATGGCGGCTGTTATGTGTTTATGTAAGAAAGTCAGCTTCTTGCGGATAAATTTGAACGATTTCTTATACGAGTGTTGGATGAATAATTCCAAGTCATCGATTCATGCTACTAGAAAATTTTTTTGGAACCCTCGGATGTAACAAGCCCCTCTCGTAGCCTACAAAATTTGTTAGATACAATTATGCATTATTCCGATATTAGAAGTAATTTAAGAAAAAAATATCCTCATAGAATTTTAGATTTACTTTAAGAACTTGATTAATTCTTATTCGCGATACCCTGTGGCTTCAACAATCGTGGGGTCGACGTAAACTCTGAAGAGCAAATTAAATCAGGCATAAAACAAACAATGGATATATATAGTCACGTGTTATTGTTCGCGGCCGATAGGTTTAATGTCCCGGGAACGTGAAAACGCTCTGTCTTTTAAATTAAGTTAAAAGAGTTAATTTGCACAACAATTAATTTTACTATTTTACAAAAATTAATTAAAATATTATTTTTCACTTGGCCATAAATTTATCTAATTCTACTATCGCGGTTTTACTATTCCTCCCCATTCATTCAGCTCGGCTTTATATAGGGTCTCTAGTCATTCAATCCACTTCTCATATATTGGCGAATGTTCTGGCGAGAATTACCTGGAACATTCGAGCAATTCTGAATACCCGCAGTGACGTCACTTTTAAATATTGATCATGGCTCTACTTGGTCGATTCTTGTGGTTTTGAGTATATTTGTTTAGTGATCACGATGTTATTAATAGTTGCGACAACAATTGCGACAGTAGCTCGCAGAATTGTTTGGACATGGTAAAACTGCCCCACCTCAGTTTTTCGCCCCGAAAAGACGTGTCGCCAGTTGTAGTTGTCTCCCTGGATGTAATATGGGACAAGACGGTCCAAGTGCACGATTTTAGCCACACCGTCATCTTGCTGGAAGCCAGTAGAATTTGAATTTAGATCATACCTGGTTTTCATGCGGTCAGTAGCCGATTCGAGGTATTTTCGCACTGTCCGATGTATCTGGTTCAACCGTTGCCTTAACTCACTTGCGTACTCCGAGGTCGTTTGGGGTTTCTCAGGGGGTGTTCCGAACTTTATATCAGCCGAAAGACGAATGGTCTTTCCAAAAATGACTTTGGCTGGGGCTTGGCCCGTCGATGCATGTTTGGCAGCCCTATACGCCATCAAGAATAGTGGGATGTGCCGCTTCCAGTCCCTTTGGTTCTCGTCAACCATCTTGGCCAGGTGTTTATTGAGTGTGCCGTTGAAACGTTCGACCATTCCATCGAATTTGGGATGCAGCGGTGTTGTCCTCGTTTTCCGATCCCCAGCAGCTCGCATATTTCGCCAAAAACGAGACTCAAAATTTTGACTTTGACCCGAATGTAGTTCACAAGGTACGCCGTACCTACTGATCCAATTTAACACTAGCTGTTCGGCTACAGTAGTTACTTCCTGGTTGGAAATGGGGTAGACCACGGGCCACTTGCTGAAATAATCGGCACCAACCAGCGTGTATCGATTTCCCCATTCGGATTCAGGAAAGGGTGTTGCGATGTCAACAGCAATCCTTTCAAACGGTACACCCACATTGTAGGTTTGCATTTGTCCTATCAGTCGTCGCTTCGGAACTTAAACGGAAGCGCAAATCGTGCATCTACGATACCAGTCCTCTACGTCTTCTCGGGCGTGGAGCTAGTAAAATCTTTCCCGCAATTTCACTAAGGCCTTGTTAACACCAAGGTGGCCACCCGAGGATCCTTCGTGCCATATCGTGGATTCGGCTTTTGGGAAGTATAGTTTGCATCCTATAGGAGCTGCTATCTGCCGTTTGCTATTTCCGCTTGCTATTTCCGCTTGAGTACGCCACCCTCCACCTGAAGGGAGTTCCATTGTTCCGAATAGCTTTTCAGGGTTGCGCCATGCATCGAAACGTCCTTCCACTCAGGTCGTCCAGTGGTCTCCTACCATACGAGTAATGGTCCGGTGTCTTCATCGGCCAGCTGTCTTCATCTGCCAGCTGGGCGTTTCGAATCTCCTCTAATGACCAATCTTCATCGAATTCTGCCGTTATCACGTGCAGATCAACGGTTTCCTCAATCCGTCGGCAATGCTTGCAGTTTGCTGGGCATGGACGACGAAATAGGGCGTCAGCATTTCCATGAACTTGGCCCTTTCGATGAACAATTTTGTAGTCGTATGACTACAATCTTTCGATCCATCTCGCAACTTGCCCCTCGGGGGTTTTGAAGTTAAGCGGCCATCTCAGCGATGCATGGTCTGTTCGAAGAACAAATTTCTGGCCATATAGGTACATGTGGAACTGCTTGGTTGCCTCTATTAAAGCCAATAGCTCCTTTCTGGTCACGCAGTAGTTCCTCTCACTTTTTGAGAGAACTCGACTGTAATATGAGAGGACTCTTTCTTCGCCATCGATCTGCTGGGAGAGTATAGCTCCAATTCCGCCGTTGCCCAATCGGTGTCAACTAAAAATGTTTTTCCGGGTTTTGGATATGCAAGCACGGGTGATTCACACAACTTCTCCTTCAAGGTCCCAAAGGCTACCTGGCATTGTTCATTCCAGACATACGGACGATTTTTCTCGGTTAGCTGATGGAGACACTTAGCTATTTTGACAAATTCTTTGACGAATCTTCGATAGTAGGTCGCCAGATCCAGAAAACTTCGTAGTTGGCGCTTGCTGTTTGGTTTTGACAAGCTTTTCACGGCTTCAATTTTCTCAGGGTCTGTTTTGACCCCTTCTGCTGATACAACGTGTCCCAGGAATTTTACTTCAGCTGCGAAAAGGGTGCACTTGTCGGGACTAAGTTTCAGATTCGCCAGTTGCAATCGGGAGAGCACCTCTTCTAAGTTCCGCACATGCTCTACGAACGTTCTCCCTATAACAATGATGTCATCTAGGTACACCAAGCAGGTCTTCCAGGTTAGGCCTCGTAGCAAGTATTCCATCAGGCGTTCGAAGGTGGCTGGAGCGTTGCAAAGCCTAAATGGCATCACCACAAATTGCCATAATCCGGTCCCAACTGAAAACGCAGTCTTCTCTCGGTCCTTCTTTTCGATTTCTATCTGCTAGTAGCCACTCTTGAGGTCAAGTGTAGAAAACCATTTTGCGTCGACGAAAGTGTCTATGATGTCATCGATGCGTGGAAGCGGGTAACTATCTTTCTTAGTGACGTCGTTAAGCTGCCTATAGTCGACACAAAAACGAGTGCTACCATCCTTTTTCTTTACTAGAACTACTGGCGCGGCCCATGGACTGACAGAGGGCTCGATAACACCTTGTTTTTCCATGTCCGAGATCAGTGCGCTCACTTCTCCTTGTTCGGCTATAGGAAGACGTCTCGGTGCTTGTCGAATCGGCTTGGCTCCCTGTGTATCTATGACGTGGGTTACCATACTCGTTCGGGCTTGCTCATCCGGGCTTGTTGAGAAGATGCCACTGTACTTGGTGACTAGATCAGAGGCTTGCTTGAATAGCTGCACCGGCAAATTGGTCTGCTGCAATATTGTAAACGTGAATTCTATAAGATAAGATCGGTGGTCTCCAGAATCACCATCAAGCTTGGCCCATACAATGCTCTCGGAAGATTTCGGTACATCAGTGTCGAAACATACTACCACATTCACCTTGGGAGTTTGAACGCTGGGATCCTCCATCAATACTTCGACATTTCGCCATTTCAATACCCGTTTGCCCAAATGCAACGTGATTCCATGTGGTCGCAGAAAATCTATTCCGAGAGTGCAATCATCCATAATGTTCACGACCAGAAAATTATGTCGGAACGCAAGGTCTCCCAACTGTGTCTGGAGGTTGACCTCTCCATGGACAGGTGCAGTTTCGCCCATAGCTGTCCGTAGTGAGAAAATCCTGCCCTTGTGAGGTAGTTGTTGCCTCACTAGGTATGCTCGGATAATCGATCGGGTTGCACCAGTGTCGATTATTATGGTGCAATGCTCTCCGTCAGCTTGACCCGGAAGGCATTAGTCTGCTCCTCCACGATGTAGTCTTGACACGGTGATGGTGGTGCTGGGGACATCGAGCCTCCTAGCCAACCTCTACCCCACGAAGTTGGCTCTTACATGTTTCCCGATCCCGACAGTTTGCCCGTCGAATATTGGTGCTTTCACATTTCTGAATGAGCTTTGCGCTGCGGTTATAAGCGGGGCTGGTGAGGTGGTTACTACTGCCTTCGCAGCTTCCAATTCCTTTTTCACTTTTTCCATCTCATGGTTGTTTCTCTCCTCGACCTGGCTGATCTCATGGTTGATTCTCTCCTCGACCTGACTGACCTTCTCCTCGACCTGACTGACCTTCTCCTCGACCTGACTGACCTTCTCCTTGACCTGCTAAACCTTTTCCTCGACGCATTTAATTTGTTTGTTCAGATTACCGAGCTCCGCTTTTATTTCGGTTGACTGTTTTTGCAAATCTGCTTTGATTTCGATCGCTTGTTGGTCCAGCTTCGCTGATTGCTCATTTAGCTTCGCAGTTAAACTGGATGACTGTTCATTTAGTTTCGCTGATTGCTCTGCTAGCTTCGCAGTTAAACTAGATGACTGTTCGTTTAGCTTCGCTGATTGTTCATTTGTCTTCGATGATTGATCATCTAGCTTCGCAGTTAAACTGGATGACTGCTCATTTAGCTTCGCAGTTAAACTGGATGACTGTTGTCGCTGATCTTGCTGCATCAGCATCAAGATTTGCATCAGCGTATTTTCTGGTTCCTTTAATTTTGGTGTTTCTGCTTCACCTTCTGCGCCTTTTTCCGCATTTGAGGGCTCAGCCGAATCTAGATTCAATCGCTTCACGCAAGCGTGCAATCAGTGTGTACCTTTCGTAGCCAGGTTTCGCTGTTCGAACTCTTCCTTAAGCTGCGACATGGTCAATTCATTAATTTTTAAGTGTAGGCTTCGTGACATTTTTATTATTTCGGCTTTTTTCCCACCAGTTTCTACGTTAAATTTCACTATTGTGCACTTTAAAAATGTTTAAAAGTTTTCACTTTCGAAATTTTCTTTCTCACTTCTGACACCACTGTCGCCTGTTCTTGTTCGCGGCCGATAGGTTTAATGTCCCGAGAAAGTGAAATTGCACTGTCTTTTAAATTAAGTCAAAAGAGTCTATTTGCACAATAATTAATATCACTATTTTACAAAAATTAATTAAAATATTATTTTTCACTTGTCTATAAATTTATGTTCCAACTGTCTTCACTATCAATCAATATCGCCTTTAATTCGCGCTCCACACTATCGCAGTTTCTACTATCGCGGTTTTATTATTCCTCCCCATTCATTCAGCTCGGCTTTATATAGGGTCTCTAGTCATTCAATCCACTTCTCGTATATTGGCGAACGTTCTGGCGAGAACTACCTGGAATATTCGAGTAATTCTGAATACCATGGAGGAAACATGAGTCCATTATTTTACACCTGAGACCAAGGAGCAGTCAAAGTAGTGAACCGAAAAGGTAGAACCGGCTCCAAAGAAAGCAAAGATAGTTCAGTCAGCTGGCCGTTTTCTGGGATGCGCGTGGAATATTTATTATCTCGGAAAAGGAAAAACAATCAACGGCGCATATTATGCAGCCTTATTGCAGCGTTTGAATGATGAAATCAAGAAAAAACGGCCCCAACTGACGAAAAACAAAGTGTTGTTCACGACAACGCTCCAGTCCACACGTGAGTCATTGCTATGGCTAAAATCAATGAGTTGAAGTTCGAATTGCTTCCTCACGCACCCTATTCGCCAGATCTGGCTCCCTCGGATTATTTTTTTTTCCGAATTTGAAAAAATGGCTCGGCGGCAAAAGACTTGCCAACAATGAAGAGGTAAAGTTTGCGGTTAATAGCTATTTTGAGGAGCTTGACGGTTCGTACTATAAAGCGGGTATCGAAGCTATTGAACATCGTTGGGAAAAGTGTATTGAGCTGAAAGGAGAATATGTTGAAAAATAAAAAACATTTTCGCAATTTTTTTACTGTTTTCTTTGTCGGGTCGGTTACTTTTGGGACCGCCCACTATTTGAAGGGACATTGTTTGATTTACTTATTCATATATATTATATCATAAAACCCTTCCGGCAGGAAAACTCTCCCGTTACTTCAACTTATTTAGGCGAAATTGCAAGTACTTATTTGTTTGCGTTTCAATTTTCTTTTCATTCAATAATTGCACTTTCTCTTTTTTAAATGCTCAAAATATTTTCGGTCTTATTTTGCCTTTTCACGAAAATTTTATTGTCATACTTTTCATCCTTTTTGCTTTCGTTCAGCTATAAATGCATGTTTTGATGTCAAAAATCGGTTGGTGCTAAAAATTACACAAAAATCGCGTTGTGTGGAATAAACGAAATAGTTCCACTTGCTATTCTCTTGTAGTGATAGTAGGTATATTAACTGTCCGTTATGGGTGGAATGAGACAGGCCGGCGCGGGTAGGTAACCCCTAAGGGATATTGCACTAATCGTGTCCCAGCAACTAACAACTTCCGAACATGTGTTGTCCGTGGACGTCAATATCGTTTGGACCTGCTTTTGAACTATACATTGGTGGTTTACCGCCATTGTATGGCTAGCAAGGCCAAATGATATTAGAGTCCTTTCGTGTATTCGGAAGTTGTTATCCCAACATCATATTCGCGGCGTATTCAGATCTGCACCCCAATCCAAGCGGTGCCCGAGTGTCTTCCATTACATGGATTTTGATTTCACGTGATTGGCTGCTTAGCTAGACCGTGACTATCCATGATAACACACGCACTGCTTGCGGGTCAGAATTCACCCTGGGCTGACAAATTGTACCTGGTCGAAACTTGCGTATGAGAGAGCACTTCTGAACCCTGATTCTTATGGTGTGGCTGCTTAGCTAGACCGTGACTATCCATGATAACACACGCACTGCTTGCGGGTCAGAATTCACCCTGGGCTGACAAATTGTACCTGGTCGAAACTTGCGTATGAGAGAGCACTTCTGAACCCTGATTCTTATGGTGCCTCAAGAGAGTAGTCTCTGTAGAACAGAGGAGGAGCAGCCAGCTACGGCAAACATCGTCTACATGCCTGCTTTGTCGTCAGCCTCTAGAGCCGACATCTATATCGTCAGAACGACCTCAGTCCTCCACGGATATTAATCTACCTACTTCACTACACTCTTTTGCTGTAAACAAATCTGAATAATATGTCGTATTCCATAATCACACAATGCCGAGACATTTACTTTTTCCCAATCCCAAAGCAAATTCTAATTTTTCTCCGCCAAGAAAATATATTTACAGCGAGCACCGCTCCCTACATTCAATCTTAGTTGGGATCCCCATGTCAGCGGCCCTGCATTTGAAACAAGTTCAAATTAGGTGTAAGGTCGCTGTGACATGATAAAGCGTGCACTTGATAATTTCGTTGTCGTTACCATTTAATAAATTCGTGTACCAATTAAATCAGATAGAAAAATTAAATTGAGTGGTATGTGTGAATGCTGATTTTTAATGTTAAATACAAGAAATTCTAGAAATTAAACCTCGGACGCTGAAATTAAAAATTCACCCCGCGAAAAAAACAAATTTTGAAATACGAATACCCGGTGACAGCGACAATTAGATCAAACACAATATTTTGGCTGGTAAATTTTCAATAGAAAGCTGTTGAGAACTGTGTTTACTATATAACCCTTTAAAATATGCATACAAACTAATTGGTTGAACATTGACTACACTTTTAGTATCATGAACTTTGTCTTAGTTTACCCTTCGCTAGTCAATATGAATCCATGCAATTGAATCTCTGGAATCAAAATTTAGGGCTAACTTACTTTATTTTTTATGTTTTTCCGTAATCAGAACAAATAGCTCTAGATGCTTTCATTTTAAATAGTTACTAATGTCCGTGTCCATATTGAATTGTAATAAAAATTTAGCCTAATTTATTGCTGTCTCTAATTCCAAATAAATAAATATTGTTTTTCGAATTGCCAGTTGTAGGTAGGCCAAAAGCTGATGAAAAGCAGGTGGCACAAAAAATACAAACATTTCAAGACCTTATAGTGCCAGTTCGTCGAGAAGAAAGTAACGTATCACGTCGTTCTCTATCTAAGCTTAAGGCCGTTTTGTGTAAGGAGAAAAAAGAAAAGCCGAAAGCAGCTATACCTGCTCCACAGCCTCAATCTGCTGCTGCACCTGTTCTAGTACACATCAAGTTAAAAGAAGAGATTTTAGCACATTCATCGTCACTACTCGAAGAAGCATGTGTAACTAATGGTATGGTAAATTTTCCTCTAATTTAACATGAAACTGATTTCAGGTGGAAAATATTGACGCAGGGGACTCGAAAAACCCATTGCTGGTTTCAGATTATGCAAACGATATATACTCGTACCTATTCCAATTGGAAATGGATTTATCGGTTGGCAAAGGACACTTGGATAAGCAGACAGAGGTAAAATTATTTAAAATAATTGAAAGAAATATACGAATATGTTACATCTTTTCAGGTGACCCCAAAAATGCGAGCTGTACTTTTGGACTGGATAAATGAAGTGTCTTTTCAATTTCGATTACTGCCTGAGACTTATCATTTAACTGTTAGTATAATTGACAGATACTTGCAGGTAAGTTAAAGTTTTAAATATGTCTTACAGCCAACTGGTGACAGTTTGCTTTCTGCGCATTGAATTTAATTTTACAGAAAGTACAGACAACAGAGCGACAATATTTGCAACTAGTAGGCGTTGGCGCTCTTTTCCTGGCATCAAAGTACGAAGAGCTCTATCCACCAGAAATTGGTGATTTTGTATATATCGCGGACGATTCTTACACAAAGCAACAGATCCTAAGCATTGAACAGAGGATCATCAGAAACATTGATTTTAATTTAGGTCGACCGTCCAGTATTCACTTCCTGCGACGTTTCTCCAAAGCAGCAAGCACAGCTGAAGAAAATCATATGCTAGCCAAATATTTCTTAGAACTTGCAACAATTGAGTATACCATAGCACATTATCGGCCCTCAGAAGTAGCTGCCGCGTCACTGTTGCTGTCCTTGAAACTTTTGAATAAGGATCGGAACACGACCGATGATCGCCTGTGGACAAATACATTGAAATTTTATACAACATATACCGTAGATTCTCTACGGCCATTGGTTAAGAAATTAGCGACATTAGTGAAAAATGCACCCACCTCCTCATTGAAAGCCGTTTATAGCAAATATCAATCATCAAAGTTCGACAAGATCGCTTTGAAGACTGAACTGCATGGCCCGCTATTAGATAAGATAATTTCGGAGTAAGTTTGGTTTCTCATTATTTAAAGACGAATGTTAACGTTCGATTGCAATTTAGTGCACATTTTCAAAATGCATGTTTTTTTTGATAATTTTAAATCAAATATTTTTCATTCGCCATTAAGTGTAAGAACTGGTAGTGCTAAACTATTTTGTAATATTATACGTTTATTATTACTATGACGCAATTTTCTATAAAGCTACAGAAGAAATGAACTATTTTGTTGCGATGCAACTACTAATTTTGTGTTCGAATGTATTTAAGAATAAAAAGACACCAATATAAAGAAAAAAAGTAGATATAAATACTGACCTGTAAAAATTATTGTAATTTTAATGTGTCTCACAGAAAAATTAGAGGTGGATTTTAATTTAAAATCCTTTAATAAAATGTTTTGTTTCCCAGTAGCGAATGCTTGTGTGATTAATGTGCAAATACCACTGTGTTCGGCCATGTAAGGCAAGGATTTTGTGGTTTAAAGTCAGCATAAATTACAGGCTGACGGCTGCAAAGACCGGTTCCATTAAACGCGTCTTGATAATATTTTATAAAAATGTGAAAACGCTATGGTGTCGTCTAGATAAGATTATATTTCGTTTATGGAATTTATAATAAAAATAGAAGGTTTCACTTAAATAAAATAGTTCTTAAATTTCAATCAGTTCGTCGTTATCAATGGATAAATGAATAGGATTTGTAAATTCAATATGTTCGTTGCTGATGAAAGGTTCTGCAAAAATTTGTGGTTAATTTTATAGCTAATCTTTCTCCGAAGAGCTTATGCCTACCTGAAGTTGTATCTATCACTTGAAAATTGAGTTTGTGTATAAGATTATCTAAAAATTGTTGTGAAATTTCCTCGCTTATATTAACAGGTTTGTAGTAAAGGAAACTACGTTTTTGCCTTTTCAGCGATTTAGTGATATCACGTTTGCTTCGGAATAAAGCCAAACTTATGTAGGAGCGTGTGAGTGGTATATTATCAGCACCAAATTCCTGAAATAAAGATATCTAAAAATGTTCATCAATATATTTAGGTTTCATTTTACCAAGCACTTTCCATTCACACAATATCTTTCCTCTTTTTGTGAGCATTTTGTTCCAAAAGGGAATACGCCTTGATCGCCATTAACTAAGTAGAATCGATGCGGCAGTAATTCGTCTTGACATGCCACCCGGCAGCCTCTATCGGGATCTTGAACGCTTGGAGCGATTTGCATTCCATATCCTGATAGTCCACGCACTTTGAGCTTGTAACGAGAGCAGATATTTTGCGAGTATTCAACTGTTGTTTGAAACTTGTCGCATGGCTGTCGAAAATCGAAATGATAATTGTGAACTCTGTTTCGATTAGTGGTACCAACCATAATCTGAGGTGAACACAATTGAATATTGTTAGAGTTATCAATTGCAGAGGCAACGATTTGTATGCCTTTAGCTTGATCCATACAACTAAAGTGGCAGCCAGATTTTACGGTCCAAGCGCTTTGTAGTTTAGCGGCATGTTCGTGACGGTTGTGCTCCCATGGTTTGCGTTCATCATTCATGGATTGAAAACTCCGTTCACTAACATCTACTTGAAATCAATAATTTTCAATTCAAATTTTAACTAAACAAATCCTTTACTACCTGATATTTTATTTTGACTACGGAATTGTTTATAATCTCGTCCATTTTCTTGCTGAATGCTATTCCAATTTTGACTTTCCGACTCTACCAAACTTTGGGGGCAGAATCTTGAATCCATTTTAAAGTAGTTTCGTGTGGAATTTTCGCATGTGAACTTTTCACATCGTCCATTTATACAATAAGCTGTGTCGTCGAAGTCGTATTTAGTTGTTCGACAAGTGGTTCCTTCTGGGAATGTCCAACTTCTGGATTTCGTTCCATTTGTGTTAGTTCTGCAGTAAACCTTACAAGCATCTTCGGCTATAAGACAGAAAAATAGATAACTTCAAACAAACAAGACATGTCAACAGAAATGCTCTGTGAAAAATAATGCTTGAATTTAGCGTTCCAACTTAACTCGTGCTTATGATTAAGGTCACAATAGTAAAACCGAGTCTCAGATAAAAGTATACGGAGACCTAACTCAAAGTGAGACGTGTTTTTAATCGCTTCTGTCATTAATTTTATAAATTAATTAATTTTTCACAAAAGTCAGTTGAAACTAACTGAAAACTATCACCGTATATCTGAAAACTATCACCGTCGAATTATTCGAACATTTATCGAATACCTGAAGTTTATTTCCTGAAGAAATATCAAAAAGCGGAAATACATTCAAGGGAAGTCCCGGTTTATGAACATTCCCTTTAGTCTCGCTGCAAAAGCAAGGAGATTGAGGAGCCCGATGGCTTCAGCCATCAACCAGAACGATCTTGTCCATCGCCAACGATGACGGGCGAAAAAAGCTAAAAAGAAGATTCGATAGCAATGAAGAAAAACCGAAAATTTTATCAGTCATCGAGATCGAGCAATTAATCGTAGCTAATGAGAAAGCTGACAAAGTTGAGAGAGAAAACAAAGAACTCGGACTTTGGATCCAATCGCTAGAAGAACTAATTAGAAAATTCAACAAAGGAAAAGTAACCAAGAAAGAAAAAGAAGTAAAATCAAAAGCGACCGAAGACAAGAAATCTAAGAAACCACAGCAAGAACCTGATCAAGACGATGTCCTCAACGCAGGCGGAGCAAACGTCAGCACGAACTATTATGCAGCGCTAGCTGGGCTAGTCGATTCCATGGCATTGAAGAGGATAAGGGTAACGAAAATTATTCTACGTCTAGCACTCGTTGCGTGTAGACGTGTTTTTAATGATTCTACGTCTAGCACTCGTTGCGTGTAGACGTGTTTTTAATCGCTCCTGTCATTAATTTTAAAAATTAATTAATTTTTCACAAAAGTCAGTTTCAAATAATTGAAATAATTTTGTACGAGTCAGTCAAAAGCAAGTTTTGATTTTATTGGGGAAGAATTAATCGTCGAAGGCATCGAACAACCATACCAATAAATCAAGAAAAGCAACAAACCAAAGACAACTCGGGACTGCTGTATGGAGGAGCCCGACGGCTTCCCTCCTTTGGGGGGCCCCGGGGAGAGTGAAGGTGTGAAATTGGCAAGTGTCAACAAGCGGAGACACACGAGCACCCAGGATACCGCAGATGCCGGTCGCAAAACACAAGTGCTCGAGGATAGACAGGAAGTGTGCCGCCTTCGAAGTGAAATCGAAGAGCTGAAGGCAAGAATCCAAACGTATGAAGAAATGTTCAAGACGGCAAAACAAGTTCAAGAGAGTGGTCCGATACGAAAAATCGAAAAACAGAAGAAAGCTGCAACTCCAATAATAACTGAAGAGGTATTAAGTGCTGGTGGCACGAACGAAAGCCAGAACTACTTTGCGGCGCTGGATGGACTCCAGCAGGACATGGAGGTAGACGAAGGTAACAAAGACGATAATTTTATCTTATGTTTAAAAAATAAAAATAATGAAAGTAGAAATAGGGAGAAGAAACCAGCCCGTAGTTCTGCTGGTCCTCCTCAAAAAGTAGCCAAGAATACCGAGAAAGTTCCGCCGATTAATGTCTTCGGGCAAAGCGGAAAAGACATGGTTCGGCTGTTGGCAGCCGAAAACAAATTGACAAATTTCGAAATCAAACGAGTAAATTCTGAGAAGCTGTCAATTAGAACGAAATCACTGGTTGATTTCAAATCAGCGAAAGATGCTTTGAATTCTGGGGAGGTTCCGCACTTCACCTATACCCCCAAGAGCGAGAAGAACCAGACGTTCTTGATGAAGGGCTTGGACTGCGGAGAAGATACCGTCGATCTTCTTCAGGTTCTCAAGGAAACGGCGCCACAAATCGAGTTTATCTCAGTGAAAACATTCGCGACAAGAAGGTCGACGGTAGAAAAAAAACTTACCACTTTATTTGGTACAAATAACAAATAAGAGCAGTCCAAGCGCTCTTCAGCAAATCAGGTATTTAAATTTTCGAGTGGTGAGGTGGGAACGCCTCCAGAAACGAGAAATCAACCAGTGCTATCGCTGCCAACGATTTGGGCATTCGGCTGCTAACTGCGCCATGCATTACCGATGCGTTAAATGCAAAGACGTGCATGCTCCCGGTGAGTGCAAATTGGCTCTGACGGAGCCAAAAGAGAAGTTATATTGTGTGAACTGCGGTGTTTTTGGTCACCCGGCATCATATCGAGGATGCTCCCGATATCAGGATGCAAGATTGAAATCTGCCCCAAAACAAGCACAAATACACCGCAGTGTCTTAGCTCCGAACTTCGTCAAGCCCGGAGTATCATTTGCACTCGCCGCTAGAGGACCAGCAGAAAATGCGGAAAATAGGGTAAATAATGTAAGTGGCAATAATGAGCTGCTTCTCAAAATTTATCAACAATTAAATTCCTTATCAGAGCGAATCGATAAACAAGATTCGAAAATTAACATTGTTTTTCAGCGTTTAGGACTTTCAAATGGCTCAAAATAAGTTGTCATCCAGCCACATTCCCACGGATAGGATTCGTCTCATCTCGATCAACGTCAACTCCATTGTTACTTTACATCGGCGTGATTATCTCCTTGAATTCATTGCCAGACAAAAGCCTGACATCCTGCTTCTAACCGAAACCCACCTCAATTCATGGCACTTCATGACATTCAAGGATTTTGAATTCGTAAGAAACGATAGGGTAATAGGTGATGGGGGAGGTGGCACCGGGATATTGGTACGAAGACCCTATTGTTTCCAAAATATTGAAAAAGTCGAATTTAAAAGCTTTGAATCTCTTGAAGTGTCCGTTATCAAAATCTCACTGCCAGGTGGGGATAACCTCTTCGTTATCTCTGCCTATGCAACTGGTGGAACTGTTCTCAAGCTCAAGGAGGAACTCAATTCCTTGTTCGAAATACTCGAATTGAACAGGCTGCATAACTATTATATTCTTGCTGGTGACCTGAACGCCAAGCATACATCATGGCTGAACGCCACCAATAATCCAAGAGGTGTATTCCTGAAATCGTGGATAACAGAGAACAAAATTGAATACAGGTGCAATCTATATGGGTCGGAGTTCCCAACATACCCTAGGACAAATTCATATTTGGACCTTTGCATTGCTGACGCAAGACTCGAATTCAACTTTAATAGTCCTCAACGGAAACTGCAGGTGCTTCCTTATGATAGCGACCATAACGCAATCGTAATGGAAATCAATCATCACAGGGATGATTTCTTCCTCATTCCAGTTCAACATGAAAATCATCGGTTGAATTTCAAAAAAACAGACTGGGGAAAGTTTCAAAAGAAGTTTAATCGGGAGTACCAGAAGCAATGTCCCCCTTCTGATGGCGGCAACTCTTGCTCAATGGTTCCTAATGACAGAAATCTAACTAACGATGAAATAGATGTCTATTTGTCGAAGTTAGAGAAGCTGACGTTGGAAACGATTGAGAAAGTAGTTCCCAAGATTAAACATCGAAACAATATGGAAGGATATGAAACACCAACCATCGCAAGGTTGAAAAGATTGAAAAGCCTCCTTCTCACACTTGTCAACAATATTTATCGACGATTTTTGGACTACAACCATCCCTCGTTGTCTTTGTTGAAATTACATCTGAGGAATGTCCGGAACTTAATCCGGTCATACTTCAGGAGTGAGGTCAGCAATCAATGGGCGGAAAAATTGAGGGGTATTAGCCCACAGGACCCAGACGGCGTGTTCGCGAAAGTGAATAGCATATTCCGCAAGAAGTCTCGAGTGAAGGTATCGAATCTTGAAGTCACTAGTGATGAGATAAATCTTCTCGATAGGGCTGGTATCGAAATTGATAGTACGACTCCGGATAGAAATGGAAACAGGATTATTTGTGAAGGATTGGATAAACTTGCCCTGATTGGAACACATTTTGAATTGGTTCATCTACCAAACCCTGAGAGAGGGAACGAAATTTTTTCAGAGGTCGTTGAAGCAAAAGTTTCCGACTTCAAATCAAGCCTGAACGGCCAATCAATTCTTCATTTCAATGAAACATTAACATCTGACCTCATACCGAGCTTGAATCTTATTGATTATTTTGTCAGCTATGAAGACTTGTGTTTCATATTTCGCAAGATAAACAACAAGAAATCATGTGGTAATGATGGTATTCCAAATGTAGTTCTCCGACATTTGCCTGAGGTTGCTATTAGGAACTATTGCATATTGTTCAACAACATGTTGAGCAATTCATATTTCCCAAATGAGTGGAAAAAGGCTAAGGTATTTCCGATCTTGAAGAAAGGAAAAGAATCTTCATGCCCCAAAAGCTATCGCCCAATCAGCTTGCTGCCTAACATCAGCAAGGTGTTTGAAGTGATACTCAACAGAGCATTAAACGCCCACATTGAGGAAAATGAGTTGATGCCGAATTGCCAATTTGGTTTTCGTGCCAGGCATTCGACCACACATGCAATAACGAAAGTAACCTCAGACATCTGTTGGAAACTAAATGATAGACAATGTGTTGGAGCATGTCTCATTGATATGGAGAAAGCCTTTGATACGGTATGGTTAGATGGACTTATTTTTAAACTTCTTCAGGACAAGTTCCCCAGACACCTTGTCGCCATGATGTGTAATATGTTATACGGGAAATCGTTTGTTGTAACCGATGGAAATCTGACAACAATGCGCGAGTTCAAGGTCTTGAATGGTCTACAGCAGGGAACAGTTACTGCGCCTCTGCTCTTCTCAATCTTTATTCGCAAGCTATTGAACGGCTTTGATTTTAACGTCTCGCCAAAGCGATCATTGGTAGCGTTTGCTGATGATCTGATCATCTACACGGCTGACCGAAAAGCTACAATAGTTCAGAGCAATCTCCAAAAAATGTTCAATGATGTACAGCTGTACACTGACAATTGGCGAATGAAAATCAATGCGCAGAAGTGTGAAACAATCTTGTTTCGGACAACGCTGCAGGGGGTCAGTCAAGACCTGAAACGTAATTGGAAAGATTTCCACATCATGGCTGGCGAGGGTAGTTCAGAACGAATTCCACATAAATCCTGTGTTCGATACCTCGGTGTTTATCTCGATCAGTATCTGTACTATACTGAACATGTGAAAATCATGCTCAGTAAAGCACTTAAAGTAGTCATGGCCCTTCGAAAACTCTTTCATTCCAGATACATTGATCAAAAGGTCAAAATTATCTGTTACAAGACACTGGTTAGACCAGTTTTGACCTATGGATGTCAGATCTGGTACAACCAGAGTGCTAGTACTATGGAAAAATTAAGAGTTTTCGAAAGGAAATGTCTTCGTGCATGTACTGGTTTGTACAGAAAGCCTGAGACGGATTGGAAACATTATATATCGAATAGAAAAATTTATCAAACTGCTGAAGTGACTAGAGTCGATATCTTCATATTGAAGCTTCTTCGGAATCATATCGCAAGATCTGTGACTGTGAGTGAAAACCCTTGGATTTCACAGCCGTTCCACCCTACAGACGGGTATATAGCGACTTGCCTCGCTACTGGCTTCATTCCTCCAGAAGCATTCGTGTATTTGGACATGAATGGATATGTTTTTGATTCTGACGGCGTCCCAGTCATATATCACATATATCGACGGGCCACCGATAAGAAGATAAAATATCCTCCGAATTTGAGTTCACGAGACCAACGATTTCAATGGAGGTACTCATTTGCTAGATTCGTTGAAGCTGATCGAGTTGAGACGGCGCAATCCAGGTATTGGTGGCTGAATGACAATGTCTAAATTTTTCGTGTTTGTTTTCAGTTTTGGTGTTTTTCGTTATTTAGTTTTTGAGTTTCAGCTCATTATTGCTACATTTAGTATTGTTATATATTTTTGTTAAAATCAGGTATAGGTTAGGTATATGTAATGTTTACTATATTCCGTTAGAGATAAGATTAAACACTTAGGTTAGGAACATTGTTATGGTATTTTTAGTATGAGATAAAGTTTCTTTGATTGTATTTTATTAGAAATAAGTTACAACATATTAGGTGTAGGATCAAAGTTTCACTGTTGTGTATTAATTATAAATAATTTTTGGATAGTGTTGGTTGGTTTTTTCTCCTTTTTCCAATTGAATTGTAAAAATATGTAATAATCGTAATTAATTGCATTTGCTTTAGTTTTTTTTTTTGATGAAATGAGTTTATGATAACGTACAAATTTAGAGAGCCATTTGGGCCATTAAGTTTTTTGATTGTTATTATTTGGAATTTGCTTTATATTCTTTTAAAATTTATAACGATGAGTATTAAATAAAGCGCTTTTGACTTTGACTTTGACTTTGACGATAATTTTATCTTATATTTAAAAAATAAAAATAATGAAAGTAGAAATAGGGAGAAGAAACCAGCCCGTAGTTCTGCTGGTCCTCCTCAAAAAGTAGCCAAGAATACCGAGAAAGTTCCGCCGATTAATGTCTTCGGGCAAAGCGGAAAAGACATGGTTCGGCTGTTGGCAGCCGAAAACAAATTGACAAATTTCGAAATCAAACGAGTAAATTCTGAGAAGCTGTCAATTAGAACGAAATCACTGGTTGATTTCAAATCAGCGAAAGATGCTTTGAATTCTGGGGAGGTTCCGCACTTCACCTATACCCCCAAGAGCGAGAAGAACCAGACGTTCTTGCTGAAGGGCTTGGACTGCGGAGAAGATACCGTTGATCTTCTTCAGGTTCTCAAGGAAACGGCGCCACAAATCGAGTTTATCTCAGTGAAAACATTCGCGACAAGAAGGTCGACGGTAGAAAAAAAACTTACCACTTTATTTGGTACAAATAACAAATAAGAGCAGTCCAAGCGCTCTTCAGCAAATCAGGTATTTAAATTTTCGAGTGGTGAGGTGGGAACGCCTCCAGAAGCGAGAAATCAACCAGTGCTATCGCTGCCAACGATTTGGGCATTCGGCTGCCAACTGCGCCATGCATTACCGATGCGTTAAATGCAAAGACGTGCATGCTCCCGGTGAGTGCAAATTGGCTCAGACGGAGCCAAAAGAGAAGTTATATTGTGTGAACTGCGGTGTTTTTGGTCACCCGGCATCATATCGAGGATGCTCCCGATATCAGGATGCAAGATTGAAATCTGCCCCAAAACAAACACAAATACACCGCAGTGTCTTAGCTCCGAACTTCGTCAAGCCCGGAGTATCATTCAAAGTCAAAGTCAAAAGCGCTTTATTTAATACTCATCGTTATAAATTTTAAAAGAATATAAAGCAAATTCCAAATAATAACAATCAAAAAACTTAATGGCCCAAATGGCTCTCTAAATTTGTACGTTATCATAAACTCATTTCATCAAAAAAAAAAAAACTATAGCAAATGCAATTAATTACGATTATTAAATATTTTTACAATTCAATTGGAAAAAGGAGAAAAAACCAACCAACACTATCCTAAAATTATTTATAATTAATACACAACAGTGAAACTTTGATCCTACACCTAATATGTTGTAACTTATTTCTAATAAAATACAATCAAAAAAAACTTTATCTTATACTAAAAATACTATAACAATGTTCCTAACCTAAGTGTTTAATCTTATCTCTAACGGAATATAGTAAACATTACATATACCTAACCTATACCTAATTTTTAACACAAATAAACAACACTAAATGTAGCAATAATGAGCTGAAACTCAAAAAACTAAATAACGAAAAACACCAGAACTGAAAATAAACACGAATAATTTAGACATTTAGTTTTTGAGTTTCAGCTCATTATTGCTACATTTAGTATTGTTATATATTTTTGTTAAAATCAGGTATAGGTTAGGTATATGTAATGTTTACTATATTCCGTTAGAGATAAGATTAAACACTTAGGTTAGGAACATTGTTATAGTATTTTTAGTATAAGATAAAGTTTTTTTGATTGTATTTTATTAGAAATAAGTTACAACATATTAGGTGTAGGATCAAAGTTTCACTGTTGTGTATTAATTATAAATAATTTTAGGATAGTGTTGGTTGGTTTTTTCTCCTTTTTCCAATTGAATTGTAAAAATATGTAATAATCGTAATTAATTGCATTTGCTATAGTTTTTTTTTTGATGAAATGAGTTAATGATAACGTACAAATTTAGAGAGCCATTTGGGCAATTAAGTTTTTTGATTGTTATTGTTTGGAATTTGCTTTATATTCTTTTAAAATTTATAACGATTAGTATGAAATAAAGCGCTTTTGACTTTGACTTTGACTTTGACTTTGAATGTTCCTAACCTAAGTGTTTAATCTTATCTCTAACGGAATATAGTAAACATTACATATACCTAACCTATACCTGATTTTAACAAAAATATATAACAATACTAAATGTAGCAATAATGAGCTGAAACTCAAAAACTAAATAACGAAAAACACCAAAACTGAAAACAAACACGAAAAATTTAGACATTGTCATTCAGCCACCAATACCTGGATTGCGCCGTCTCAACTCGATCAGCTTCAACGAATCTAGCAAATGAGTATCTCCATTGAAATCGTTGGTCTCGTGAACTCAAATTCGGAGGATATTTTATCTTCTTATCGGTGGCCCGTCGATATATGTGATATATGACTGGGACGCCGTCAGAATCAAAAACATATCCATTCATGTCCAAATACACGAATGCTTCTGGAGGAATGAAGCCAGTAGCGAGGCAAGTCGCTATATACCCGTCTGTAGGGTGGAACGGCTGTGAAATCCAAGGGTTTTCACTCACAGTCACAGATCTTGCGATATGATTCCGAAGAAGCTTCAATATGAAGATATCGACTCTAGTCACTTCATCAGTTTGATAAATTTTTCTATTCGATATACAATGTTTCCAATCCGTCTCAGGCTTTCTGTACAAACCAGTACATGCACGAAGACATTTCCTTTCGAAAACTCTTAATTTTTCCATAGTACTAGCACTCTGGTTGTACCAGATCTGACATCCATAGGTCAAAACTGGTCTAACCAGTGTCTTGTAACAGATAATTTTGACCTTTTGATCAATGTATCTGGAATGAAAGAGTTTTCGAAGGGCCATGACTACTTTAAGTGCTTTACTGAGCATGATTTTCACATGTTCAGTATAGTACAGATACTGATCGAGATAAACACCGAGGTATCGAACACAGGATTTATGTGGAATTCGTTCTGAACTACCCTCGCCAGCCATGATGTGGAAATCTTTCCAATTACGTTTCAGGTCTTGACTGACCCCCTGCAGCGTTGTCCGAAACAAGATTGTTTCACACTTCTGCGCATTGATTTTCATTCGCCAATTGTCAGTGTACAGCTGTACATCATTGAACATTTTTTGGAGATTGCTCTGAACTATTGTAGCTTTTCGGTCAGCCGTGTAGATGATCAGATCATCAGCAAACGCTACCAATGATCGCTTTGGCGAGACGTTAAAATCAAAGCCGTTCAATAGCTTGCGAATAAAGATTGAGAAGAGCAGAGGCGCAGTAACTGTTCCCTGCTGTAGACCATTCAAGACCTTGAACTCGCGCATTGTTGTCAGATTTCCATCGGTTACAACAAACGATTTCCCGTATAACATATTACACATCATGGCGACAAGGTGTCTGGGGAACTTGTCCTGAAGAAGTTTAAAAATAAGTCCATCTAACCATACCGTATCAAAGGCTTTCTCCATATCAATGAGACATGCTCCAACACATTGTCTATCATTTAGTTTCCAACAGATGTCTGAGGTTACTTTCGTTATTGCATGTGTGGTCGAATGCCTGGCACGAAAACCAAATTGGCGATTCGGCATCAACTCATTTTCCTCAATGTGGGCGTTTAATGCTCTGTTGAGTATCACTTCAAACACCTTGCTGATGTTAGGCAGCAAGCTGATTGGGCGATAGCTTTTCGGGCATGAAGATTCTTTTCCTTTCTTCAAGATCGGAAATACCTTAGCCTTTTTCCACTCATTTGGGAAATATGAATTGCTCAACATGTTGTTGAACAATATGCAATAGTTCCTAATAGCAACCTCAGGCAAATGTCGGAGAACTAAATTTGGAATACCATCATTACCACATGATTTCTTGTTGTTTATCTTGCGAAATATGAAACACAAGTCTTCATAGCTGACAAAATAATCAATTAGATTCAAGCTCGGTATGAGGTCAGATGTTAATGTTTCATTGAAATGAAGAATTGATTGGCCGTTCAGGCTTGATTTGAAGTCGGAAACTTTTGCTTCAACGACCTCTGAAAAAATTTCGTTCCCTCTCTCAGGGTTTGGTAGATGAACCAATTCAAAATGTGTTCCAATCAGGGCAAGTTTATCCAATCCTTCACAAATAATCCTGTTTCCATTTCTATCCGGAGTCGTACTATCAATTTCGATACCAGCCCTATCGAGAAGATTTATCTCATCACTAGTGACTTCAAGATTCGATACCTTCACTCGAGACTTCTTGCGGAATATGCTATTCACTTTCGCGAACACGCCGTCTGGGTCCTGTGGGCTAATACCCCTGAAGTATGACCGAATTAAGTTCCGGACATTCTTCAGATGTAATTTCAACAAAGACAACGAGGGATGGTTGTAGTCCAAAAATCGTCGATAAATATTGTTGACGGATGTGAGAAGGAGGCTTTTCAATCTTTTCAACCTTGCGATGGTTGGTGTTTCATATCCTTCCATATTGTTTCGATGTTTAATCTTGGGAACTACTTTCTCAATCGTTTCCAACGTCAGATTCTCTAGCTTCGACAAATAGACATCTATTTCATCGTTAGTTAGATTTCTGTCATTAGGAACCATTGAGCAAGAGTTGCTGCCATCAGAAGGGGGACATTGCTTCTGGTACTCCCGATTAAACTTCTTTTGAAACTTTCCCCAGTCTGTTTTTTTGAAATTCAACCGATGATTTTCATGTTGAACTGGAATGAGGAAGAAATCATCCCTGTGATGATTGATTTCCATTACGATTGCGTTATGGTCGCTATCATAAGGAAGCACCTGCAGTTTCCGTTGAGGACTATTAAAGTTGAATTCGAGTCTTGCGTCAGCAATGCAAAGGTCCAAATATGAATTTGTCCTAGGGTATGTTGGGAACTCCGACCCATAAAGATCGCACCTGTATTCAATTTGGTTCTCTGTTATCCACGATTTCAGGAATACACCTCTTGGATTATTGGTGGCGTTCAGCCATGATGTATGCTTGGCGTTCAGGTCACCAGCAAGAATATAATAGTTATGCAGCCTGTTCAATTCGAGTATTTCGAACAAGGAATTGAGTTCCTCCTTGAGCTTGAGAACAGTTCCACCAGTTGCATAGGCAGAGATAACGAAGAGGTTATCCCCACCTGGCAGTGAGATTTTGATAACGGACACTTCAAGAGATTCAAAGCTTTTAAATTCGACTTTTTCAATATTTTGGAAACAATAGGGTCTTCGTACCAATATCCCGGTGCCACCTCCCCCATCACCTATTACCCTATCGTTTCTTACGAATTCAAAATCCTTGAATGTCATGAAGTGCCATGAATTGAGGTGGGTTTCGGTTAGAAGCAGGATGTCAGGCTTTTGTCTGGCAATGAATTCAAGGAGATAATCACGCCGATGTAAAGTAACAATGGAGTTGACGTTGATCGAGATGAGACGAATCCTATCCGTGGGAATGTGGCTGGATGACAACTTATTTTGAGCCATTTGAAAGTCCTAAACGCTGAAAAACAATGTTAATTTTCGAATCTTGTTTATCGATTCGCTCTGATAAGGAATTTAATTGTTGATAAATTTTGAGAAGCAGCTCATTATTGCCACTTACATTATTTACCCTATTTTCCGCATTTTCTGCTGGTCCTCTAGCGGCGAGTGCAAATGATACTCCGGGCTTGACGAAGTTCGGAGCTAAGACACTGCGGTGTATTTGTGCTTGTTTTGGGGCAGATTTCAATCTTGCATCCTGATATCGGGAGCATCCTCGATATGATGCCGGGTGACCAAAAACACCGCAGTTCACACAATATAACTTCTCTTTTGGCTCCGTCTGAGCCAATTTGCACTCACCGGGAGCATGCACGTCTTTGCATTTAACGCATCGGTAATGCATGGCGCAGTTGGCAGCCGAATGCCCAAATCGTTGGCAGCGATAGCACTGGTTGATTTCTCGTTTCTGGAGGCGTTCCCACCTCACCACTCGAAAATTTAAATACCTGATTTGCTGAAGAGCGCTTGGACTGCTCTTATTTGTTATTTGTACCAAATAAAGTGGTAAGTTTTTTTTCTACCGTCGACCTTCTTGTCGCGAATGTTTTCACTGAGATAAACTCGATTTGTGGCGCCGTTTCCTTGAGAACCTGAAGAAGATCGACGGTATCTTCTTCGCAGTCCAAGCCCTTCAGCAAGAACGTCTGGTTCTTCTCGCTCTTGGGGGTATAGGTGAAGTGCGGAACCTCCCCAGAATTCAAAGCATCTTTCGCTGATTTGAAATCAACCAGTGATTTCGTTCTAATTGACAGCTTCTCAGAATTTACTCGTTTGATTTCGAAATTTGTCAATTTGTTTTCGGCTGCCAACAGCCGAACCATGTCTTTTCCGCTTTGCCCGAAGACATTAATCGGCGGAACTTTCTCGGTATTCTTGGCTACTTTTTGAGGAGGACCAGCAGAACTACGGGCTGGTTTCTTCTCCCTATTTCTACTTTCATTATTTTTATTTTTTAAATATAAGATAAAATTATCGTCTTTGTTACCTTCGTCTACCTCCATGTCCTGCTGGAGTCCATCCAGCGCCGCAAAGTAGTTCTGGCTTTCGTTCGTGCCACCAGCACTTAATACCTCTTCAGTTATTATTGGAGTTGCAGCTTTCTTCTGTTTTTCGATTTTTCGTATCGGGCCACTCTCTTGAACTTGTTTTGCCGTCTTGAACATTTCTTCATACGTTTGAATTCTTGCCTTCAGCTCTTCGATTTCACTTCGAAGGCGGCACACTTCCTGTCTATCCTCGAGCACTTGTGTTTTGCGACCGGCATCTGCGGTATCCTGGGTGCTCGTGTGTCTCCGCTTGTTGACACTTGCCAATTTCACACCGTCACTCTCCCCGGGGCCCCCCAAAGGAGGGAAGCCGTCGGGCTCCTCCATACAGCAGTCCCGAGTTGTCTTTGGTTTGTTGCTTTTCTTGATTTATTGGTATGGTTGGTCGATGCCTTCGACGATTAATTCTTCCCCAATAAAATCAAAACTTGCTTTTGACTGACTCGTACAAAATTAATTCAATTATTTGAAACTGACTTTTGTGAAAAATTAATTAATTTTTAAAATTAATGACAGGAGCGATTTAAAACACGTCTACACGCAACGAGTGCTAGACGTAGAATCCCCGGAGTATCATTTGCACTCGCCGCTAGAGGACCAGCAGAAAATGCGGAAAATAGGGTAAATAATGTAACTGACAATAATGAGCTGCTTCTCAAAATTTATCAACAATTAAATTCCTTATCAGAGCGAATCGATAAACAAGATTCGAAAATTAACATTGTTTTTCAGCGTTTAGGACTTTCAAATGGCTCAAAATAAGTTGTCATCCAGCCACATTCCCACGGATAGGATTCGTCTCATCTCGATCAACGTCAACTCCATTGTTACTTTACATCGGCGTGATTATCTCCTTGAATTCATTGCCAGACAAAAGCCTGACATCCTGCTTCTAACCGAAACCCACCTCAATTCATGGCACTTCATGACATTCAAGGATTTTGAATTCGTAAGAAACGATAGGGTAATAGGTGATGGGGGAGGTGGCACCGGGATATTGGTACGAAGACCCTATTGTTTCCAAAATATTGAAAAAGTCGAATTCAAAAGCTTTGAATCTCTTGAAGTGTCCGTTATCAAAATCTCACTGCCAGGTGGGGATAACCTCTTCGTTATCTCTGCCTATGCAACTGGTGGAACTGTTCTCAAGCTCAAGGAGGAACTCAATTCCTTGTTCGAAATACTCGAATTGAACAGGCTGCATAACTATTATATTCTTGCTTGGCAATTCGGCATCAACTCATTTTCTTCAATGTGGGCGTTTAATGCTCTGTTGATTATCACTTCAAACACCTTGCTGATGTTAGGCAGCAAGCTAATTGGGCGATAGCTTTTGGGGCATGAAGATTCTTTTACTTTCTTCAAGATCGGAAATACCTTAGCCTTTTTCCACTCATTTGGGAAATATGAATTGCTCAACATGTTGTTGAACAATATGCAATAGTTCCTAATAGCAACCTCAGGCAAATGTCGGAGAACTACATTTGGAATACCATCAGTACCACATGATTTCTTGTTGTTTATCTTGCGAAATATGAAACACAAGTCTTCATAGCTGACAAAATAATCAATAAGATTCAAGCTCGGTATGAGGTCAGATGTTGATGTTTCATTAAAATGAAGAATTGATTGGCCGTTCAGGCTTGATTTGAAGTCGGAAACTTTTGCTTCAACGACCTCTGAAAATATTTCGTTCCCTCTCTCAGGGTTTGGTAGATGAACCGATTCAAAATGTGTTCCAATCAGGGCAAGTTTATCCAACCCTTCACAAATAATCCTGTTTCCATTTCTATCCGGAGTCGTACTATCAATTTCGATAACAGCTCTATCGAGAAGATTTATCTCATCACTAGTGACCAAGATTCGATACCTTCACTCGAGACGTCTTGCGGAATATACTATTCACTTTCGCAAACACGCCATCTGGGTCCTGTGGGCTAATACCCCTCAATTTTTCCGCCCATTGATTGCTGACCTCACTCCTGAAGTATGACCGGATTAAGTTCCGGACATTCTTCAGATGTAATTTCAACAAAGACAACGAGGGATGGTTGTAGTCCAAAAATCGTCGATAAATATTGTTGACGCGTGTGAGAAGGAGGCTTTTCAATCTTTTCAACCTTGCGATGGTTGGTGTTTCATATCCTTCCATATTGTTTCGATGTTTAATCTTGGGAACTACTTTCTCAATCGTTTCCAACGTCAGCTTCTCTAACTTCGACAAATAGACATCTATTTCATCGTTAGTTAGATTTCTGTCATTAGGAACCATTGAGCAAGAGTTGCCGCCATCAGAAGGGGGACATTGCTTCTGGTACTCCCGATTAAACTTCTTTTGCAACTTTCCCCAGTCTGTTTTTTTGAAATTCAACCGATGATTTTCATGTTGAACTGGAATGAGGAAGAAATCATCCCTGTGATGATTGATTTCCATTACGATTGCGTTATGGTCGCTATCATAAGGAAGCACCTGCAGTTTCCGTTGAGGACTATTAAAGTTGAATTCGAGTCTTGCGTCAGCAATGCAAAGGTCCAAATATGAATTTGTTCTAGGGTATGTTGGGAACTCCGACCCATAAAGATCGCACCTGTATTCAATTTGGTTCTCTGTTATCCACGATTTCAGGAATACACCTCTTGGATTATTGGTGGCGTTCAGCCATGATGTATGCTTGGCGTTCAGGTCACCAGCAAGAATATAATAGTTATGCAGCCTGTTCAATTCGAGTATTTCAAACAAGGAATTGAGTTCCTCCTTGAGCTTGAGAACAGTTCCACCAGTTGCATAGGCAGAGATAACGATGAGGTTATCCCCACCTGGCAGTGAGATTTTGATAACGGACACTTCAAGAGATTCAAAGCTTTTGAATTCGACTTTTTCAATATTTTGGAAACAATAGGGTCTTCGTACCAATATCCCGGTGCCACCTCCCCCATCACCTATTACCCTATCGTTTCTTACGAATTCAAAATCCTTGAATGTCATGGAGTGCCATGAATTGAGGTGGGTTTCGGTTAGAAGCAGGATGTCAGGCTTTTGTCTGGCAATGAATTCAAGGAGATAATCACGCCGATGTAGAGACTTGCCTCGCTACTGGCTTTGTTCCTTCAGAAGCATTCGTGTATTTGGACATGAATCATTATGTTTTTGATTCAGACGGCGTCCCAGTCATATATCACATGTATAGACGGGCCACCGATAAGAAGATAAAATATCCTCCGAACTTGAGATCACGAGACCAACAATTTCAATGGAGATACTCATTTGCTTGATTCGTTGAAGCTGATCGAGTTGAGACGGCGCAATCCAGGTATTGGTGGCTGAATGACAATGTCTAAATTATTCGTGTTTATTTTCAGTTCTGGTGTTTTTCGTTATTTAGTTTTTTGAGTTTCAGCTCATTATTGCTACATTTAGTGTTGTTTATTTGTGTTAAAAATTAGGTATAGGTTAGGTATATGTTATGTTTACTATATTCCGTTACTGATAAGATTAAATGCTTAGGTTAGGAACATTATTATAGAATTTTTTTAGTATAAGATAAAGTTTTTGATTGCATTTTATTAGAAATAAGTTACAACATATTAGGTGTAGGATCAAAGTTTCACTGTTGTGTTTAAATTATAAATAATTTTAGGATAGTTTTGGTTGGTTTTTTCTCCTTTTTCCAATTAAATTTAAAAAATATGTAATAATCTTTTTTTTTCTTTTTTTGTGGTAGGGAAGTGAATGCTATTTATGCACAGAGTATGGGACTCCCATGCGCGACTGGACTACCCACTAAACACCCAGCCTGGAACCGTTTGACACATTACTTCGGGCCAGGTCTCGTTTTGTTACGCCGTAGGGCGCCTTCAAGCTGATGAGTCTCTTTCCTAGCGGGAGGGGAGAGAGGAAGAGGAAATGCCAGAAGAGCGATCCCCCAGCCCCAGCGCCCCCGGCTGCTGTGAGTCCCTTTTATATTTTAGGACTGCCCGAGCATAATGTGCCACCTGGTTCCATTTGTCAACCGATTCGAGCATCACCGCAACTATATTATCCGGGGTGAGCTCTCCCGTCTCCTTGTAGAGTTCCCTTCGCAGCGTGATCCATTTAGTATACGCAAAAAATGTGTGACAGGCATTGTGTTCCTCTCCTGGGCAAAACCGACGATCGGGAGACCGTGACTTACCGATCTTGTGCAGGTAAGACTGAAACAACCATGCCCGCTCAAAAGCTGGGTCAGTTAGAAGTCAGTCTCACCATGCCTTCGATTTATCCACGGTCTCACATCCGGGACGAGGCACGCAGTCCACCTTCCCCTCGTGCAATTCACCCAAGACTGCTGCCAATCGTTGAGCGAGCGCTGTCTCCCCTCGCGGACAACTATCTCCCTCGCATCCTCTTTTCGGCGCAGGTGAATAGCGCGGCGCTCTCTAGCAAGGAGGGCGACGGGTACCACGCATGCAATCACTCTCACCGCCGAGTCGGACTATTGGATACGAAGATGCAATTCTCAGTGCTGTTCTTCTCTGTACCTGTGCCAAACGTTTTCGTTATACCTCCTTGCTGAGAGCGTCGCCCCATACCTCTGCTCCTTACAGTAGCACTGACCCTACAGCACTCATCAAGAGGCGTCTTCTTGATGGGCTGGGTCCCCCTACGTTGGCCATAAGTCGACTCAGAGCCGATATTCCCGAAGCAGCCTTCTCAGCCGTAGCCCTGATTTGCTCAGAGAAACTCATCTTCGAGTCGATCAGTAGCCCCAGGTACTTCACCGCTGGCTCGGATCGATTTGTATGTCTCCAATACTGATCATCCTTACTCTTGGGATTCTCTATTTGTCAAGATGACCACTTCGGTTTGCTCCAGTGCTAAACTCAACCCGCGAGCAGCCTAAGTTGCGCTTGTTTAACGGTGCGTCCAGCAACCAGTGCCGCAACATCATCCGCATAGCCGACCAAGCGCGACTCATCTGGCATCTCAAGTCTCAGTAGCCCGTCGTAAGACACGTTCCACAGGTCCGGACCAAGGATAGATCCCTGGGCAACACCCGATTTAATTTCCATCCTTCGCTGGTCCTGTGTCGTGTCGTAGAGCAGGCTTCGGTCCTTAAGGTAGTTCCTCAAAAGCCGCATTAGATATTCTGGAACTTGAAAAGAGTTTTCCAGCGTGTCCAGAATATCCACCCATCTAGCGGAGATGAAGGCATTCCTGACGTCGAGTGTCACCAACAGGACGATCCGTCGCTTGGTGCGACTATATGCCTCTGCCTTTTGGACCACGTTCACCACCTCTGCAATCGCATCAATGGTAGAACGTCCTGCTCTAAAGCCGTACTGCCGAGGAGATAGGTCCCTAGCAGCACGAATCGCGTCAGTGAGTCTTCCCTTGATGAGTTTCTCTAGCACTTTTCCAGCCATGTCTAGCATGCATAACGGGCGGTATGCAGACGGCAATCCGGGATTTCCCTTCCCCTTGCTGATCAGCACGAGCCTCGCCACCTTCCATCGTATCGGGAAAACCCCGTCCCGTAGGCAAGCGTTGAATGTACTGAGCAGCAAGTCAGGACAATGGTGATAGACGAGCCGCAACACCTCAGCCGGAACACCATCTTGACCTGGAGCCTTCCTCGCTTTCAAGGAGAGGACTGCCTCCTCCAGTTCCAGCTGTGTGAAGAGTGGGCACTCTACTGCTGTTTCACCATGGACAGCGTCAACACGGACGGGATGGGCGGGGAAGAGTCCCCGCACTATCGCGTCCATCTTTTCCCCGTCATGTATACAAGGCTTCCGTAGGGCACCAAGTTTCCCCATGACCAGCTTGTAGCCAAGGCCCCACGGATCCTTGTTCACATTGTCTACTAGGTTTTGCCAGCAGCGAGCCTTGCTACTGTTGAACAGTTTGCGAAGGCATTTCCTGGCCGACTTATATGCTGCCACCTGGTTACATGTCTCGTCACGGTTCCGCGCCCGTTGAGCCTCACGTCGAAACTTGTGACACTCCCTTCGCTTTTTAGCGATTACAGTTGACCACCAGTACACTGGGGGCTTGCCGTGCCGGGGTCTTCGACGGGGCACAGAAGCGCAGCAAGCAGTCGTAATGATGCTCATAGTATAGTTCACCACATCTTGAGCTGCCAGTTCTTCCGTCCCCTCCGAAGCTCCCTGCAGCGGCTCACCTACTGTGAGAACCTTGACGAACCTCTCGACGTCCATCCTTCCGATGTTCCATCCATCCCTCTGCGTTCAAGACAGTGCCTTCCAAAGCATTAAGCTTGGCTTGGAAAGATGATATCGACTCGTTAGGCGTTGGGTACACACTAAAGAAGCTGATCCCTGAGCACCGAACCCACACGAAACCATCCCCCCGTCCACAACTCTCCGCTTGAAAGTCAGTGTTCCGAACCTAGATGGCGGCAGTACCAGTTTCATCAGAATACCATAATGCAGGACTTTTATTATGGTGTTGCTCACTCAGCAGCAAGAAGTCGGCTTTCTTGTCCCTCGCAAACTGCTCAAGCAGATTTTGGGCGATTGAACTGCGGTGTAGGTTTAGCTGCACGATGCGGGTCATCGAAGCTCTGATTTTGCCTTGGCTAGGGCTTCCTGGAACACCCGGCGTTTTCCTGATCCCAAGACGTGCCCGAAATCAGGTTTTGGATCAGCATCCTTGCAAAAAATACAGTGTGCCTCCTTCATACACTCTTTTCTTTTATGTCCCATTTCACCGTATTTGTAACATAGGGAACTCCTATCGGGTCCTTTGCATACTTGTGTGGTGTGACCATAACCAAGGCATTTGAAACATTGAAGAGGCGTTGCTCTTCACCGTATCCTGCAGACGACTCACCCAATTCGTACTTTGCCCTTGTTCAGGAATTTTTCGGCGTCCTTTTCGGTCAAGTCAACTATGGCCATGCGTTGTCCCCTATTGTTTTCTGGTGTCAGTCTCGCTTTGATCCTTCCCACGCTAGGGAACTCCCTTTTGATGGCCTCTTCTACCTCGGCCAGGTCCGTCACGCAGTTAATGTCTCGTATTTCGATCGTTGCCATCGGCTTGAGCGGGGCTATAGTTGCGCTTTTGCCGAGGACCTTCTTTACTGCGTCACAGAATGCTTCTTTATTGCCGGCCTCTGCTCCGAATTCGACCAGTATGTGGCCCGACCGCGTTGGTCGTACTACTTTAATGGTAGTGTTGGTGTCTTCGGGCCTTACGTTTCCCCTGATGTCCCGCAGTACCTCCGCGTAGGATCGGCCATCTTGGGGCTTTACAAGCAGTGCCTGCTGCCGGGGTCTTCGTCGGGGCTTCTGCCCCTCCTGTTTTGCATCAGGTCCTTTTTCTAATTGGGCGTCCGTACAAACTTTACTTTCTGGCTTTTTTGAAGGAGTTTCTTTGCGGCTTTCTTCACTCCTTTTGTAAGCACTGTCTGGAACCCGTGATCTGGTGCTCCACGCCCATCAAGTGCCTCTTCCTTCCTTTTTTATCCCGATCTCCTTGGATTGGGCTAGACGCCGTACTTTTATTGACGTTTAATGGTGGAGCTATCTGCGTGTCGCCTTTAGATTTCCCCCCAAGCGCCTCTTTAGCCTTCTCTTCGTCTTCGGCCCTTAACCAGCTCCTCTGATATGCGATCTAGGAGCTCCTCTAGTTCAAGGAGCCCTGCCTTTGCTGCTTTGCTGATTTTTGGGGAGTCGCATGCAGCTTGTATTCTTTTCAGAACATCTTTTGCTTTTCGGAGTAGTCTTTCTTCTTCGTATCGCTGGGCCACAATTGTACCTTGCAACCATCCTTGGGAGAGGTTATTGCGTTCCGTTTCCGAGTGCAGTACTTCCGCCACATTTTCAACGTTGGCGGTGCATTCACGCGGTGTCCGGTCACTCTTTGCTTTTAGTGTCGTAATCTTCTCGTTGGCTTCTGGATGTTTCGTTGCAATGTCGGGGTTTGCGACCCTTGCATCGGTCGCTTGGGTAACGATTGCAGCAGTGATAATCGAATTTTTGGTGCTCTTTATGTTATCTTCCACCGCTCGAACACCTGAAGTGTCCTGCAGAGATTCCCGCTTCTCCTTAATAGGACGCTCGGGCGTTCGCATCATTTTTTTGCTGCGCCCGAACGCCGCAGGAATGTCTGTCCGAACCAGACTGTCTGCTATTCTCTGTTTTTCATCCGTCTTCACTGTCGTTGTGTTAGTCTTCGTTTTTGCCGTTGTTAGTACCGCTCGCGATGTACTGTTGACATCGTAGCTGCAACCGCTGGTTGCGTCGTCGTTATTATTTTTTGTTTCTTTTTCTGGGTATTTGTGGTCTTTTGATTTTGTTTGCTCCAGTTTTGTTGGGTCCCCCCTCGGAGTCGCTAACTCCGTTCGTGTGTGTAGTCGCCTTTTTGGTCCCATGGTTATCTTTGCAGAGCAGGGGGGCCATGCGAGGGTTGGCACAAGCCCTTATGGGGACAAGTGCTCCGAGCCAGACCAGCGCTAATCGGGATCCGTCTCAACCGAACCTACACCACCAACCCAATGGTGCGAACTTCGAACGTACTCCGAGGCCTGCCAAGGTTTTACCGGGACGGAGACGGTATGATAGTTGAACTGGAACCGTTCACACACGAGTTTGACCTCAGCGCTACTGTGCAAAGCAACTAGGTCCAAACCATCACATCTGCCAGCCCAAAGCATCAATTCCAGTTCGTTGTCCAAAGCGTAGTCCAGATCCAATCCGAGTCTTTACCTGTCATCCCAGGAGGGAACCTCACGGCGCCCCCCATATCCTTGGGCCCGTGGGGGCGGCGCTCCCCAAAGAATGCAAGCCTCCAAGAGTGCTCTTGTCGACCGGCATTCTCCCTGCGGGAATTTCCTCGGGTACGTGGGGGCGGAACTCCCCAAAGAATGCTAGCCTCCAAGAGTGCTCTTGTCGACCGGCATTCCCCCTGCGGGGAATTTGAATTTGCTATAGTTTTTTTGATGAAATGTGTTAATAATTAACGTATAAATTTAGAGAACTATTTGGGCCATTAAGTTTTTGTATTGTTATTGTTTGGAATTTGCTTTATATTCTTTTAAACTTTATAACGATTAGTATTAAATAAAGCGCTTTTGACTTGACTTGACTCAGCAAGGTGTTTGAAGTGATACTCAATAGAGCATTAAACGCCCATATTGAGGAATATGAGTTGATGCCGAATTGCATCGTGCCAGGCATTCGACCACACATGCAATAACGAAAGTAACCTCAGACATCTGTTGGAAACTAAATGATAGACAATGCGTTGGAGCATGTCTCATTGATATGGAGAAAGCCTTCGATACGGTGTGGTTAGATGGACTAGTTTTTAAACTCCTTCAGGACAAGTTCCCCAGACACCTTGTCGCCATGATGTGCAATATGCTATACGGGAAATAGTTTGTTGTCAGTGATGGAAATCTGACAACAATGCGCGAGTTCAAGGTCTTGAATGGCTTACAGCAGGGAACAGTTACTGCACCTCTGCTCTTCTCAATCTTCATTCGCAAGCTGTTGAACGGCTTTGATTTTAACGTCTCGCCAAAGCGATCATTGGTAGCGTTTGCTGATGATCTGATCATCTATACGGCAGACCAAAAAGCTACAATAGTTCAGAGCAATCTCGAAAAAATGTTCAATGATGTACAGCTGTACACTGACAATTGGCGAATGAAAATCAAGGCGCAGAAGTGTGAAACAATCTTGTTTTGGACAACACTGCAGGGGGTCCGTGAAGACCTGAAACGTAATTGGAAAGATTTCCACATCATAGCTGGCGAGGGTAGTTTAGAACGAGTTCCACATAAATCCTGTGTTCGATACCTCGGTGTTTATCTCGATCAGTATCTGTACTATACTGAACATGTGAAAATCATGCTCAGTAAGGCACTTAAAGTAGTCATGGCCCTTCGAAAGCTCTTTCATTCCAGATACATTGCTCAAAAGGTCAAAATTATCTGTTACAAGACACTGGTTAGACCAGTTTTGACCTATGGATGTCAGATCTGGTACAACCAGAGTGCTAGTACTATGGAAAAATTAAGAGTTTTCGAAAGGAAATGTCTTCGTGCATGTACTGGTTTGTACAGAAAGCCTGAGACGGATTGGAAACATTATATATCGAATAGAAGAATTTATCAAACTGCTGAAGTGACTAGACTCGATATTTTCATATTGAAACTTCTTCGGAATCATATCGCAAGATCTGTGAGTGAAAACCCTTGGATTTCACAGCCGTTCCACCCTACAGACGGGTATATAGCGACTTGCCTCGCTACTGGCTTCGTACCTCCAGAAGCATTCGTGTATTTGGACATGAATCAATATGTTTTTGATTCTGACGGCGTCCCAGTCATATATCACATATATCGACGGGCCACCGATAAGAAGATAAAATATCCTCCGAACTTGAGTTCACGAGACCAACAGTTCCAATGGAGATACTCATTTGCTAGATTCGTTGAAGCTGATCGAGTTGAGACGGGGCAATCTAGGTATTGGTGGCTGAATGACAATGTCTAAATTATTCGTGTTTATTTTCAGTTCTGGTGTTTTTCGTTATTTAGTTTTTTGAGTTTCAGCTCATTATTGCTACATTTAGTGTTGTTTATTTGTGTTAAAAATTAGGGATTGATAAGGTATTCCTAGGGTCTCATTTTTAATTCAAGTTGTAAATTCTTGCTGAAATTCAGCTCATAGGGTACTTGGCACAATCAAAACGAAAGAACAATAACCTGGACTTCTGATAACTTTCTGTTAAAGATTGAAGAAAACTTTTCCGTTATGAGCCAATCATAATCATTTTTAAAAACATTTCAATACGGTTATAGAGTTTGAATTTGTTTTTGTCTGGTCATTACATAGTTATTATTACCTGAGTCACTGACATTTTGAAGTCCTTCTCCAGTTAATTCTGCATCAAACTTTTTCGCTCTTTCACAAATCTGAGTTGCAAAGTCATTTATCGTTGTTTTAGTAATAGTGTAGCACTGCAAGATCATCAAAATGTGTTAAATTTTAAATGAAATAGAAACATGACTGAATAAATATACAATATATAAAAATATATAAGAAATACCTGCTTAGCAATACATGCTTCATATTTTTTGTCTCGTCCAGTACATCGGCGTCTAACATAAAATATGTTTGAAATAAATTTAAATTTATTTTAGCATATATCTTACTTGTAATCTAGGCAAGTTCTTGTGTAGATTTTGAGACCAGTACTGCCTTCACGCAGTCGTCCTGATGGACCATATAAACATCCTGAATCACAATCGCCTGTTTGAGACCATTCGCTCCATGTTGGTGGCTATAATTTAATAAAAAATCTATAATTGCAATATCAACCTAAAGGGAAATATTTGGAGTACCTTATTGAAATTATACTCGTGTCTTAAATTAGCGAATTTCTTATCATCGACGAAGTTCACTTTATCATATTGTTTCGATGATATCACTTGTTTTGGAATGGAGAATGACTCCATTAGTGCTGCTCTTAGCACACATACTCCACTACGACACCACTGTAGACGAAAATTAAAATTATTTTACATGAGTTTGTTTAAAAAATTCGATATTCTATATTTCTAGGCAAAGGAAAATTGTTATTTGTATGGTATTCGGCACGAAGTTTCACAAAACTTTGATCTCATTCACATGAGCTTGTCTTAAAAAATCATGTTTGCTTCAGGTGTGCGAAAAGCGTTTAGTTTTCAAGAATAATAAAGGATGAAGTTCAGCGTTTGCCCATACACATGTGTTATTCTCTAAACCACCACCACATGTTGGTCTATTGCAGGAATAATAGACTAACAAGTGGTGATGGTTTAGAGAATTACACATTAAAAGTTATGTTGAAAACACAAGACTTTGCGCACAAACTCAAAGAACAATTCCTTATTTTTAACTTAGTCCAATCGAATGGCATCAACACCTTCCCAAACTAAGGAAATGGAGTTTCGCCGGCATTCGGTTTTATTGCACAAGTTATCTTTGACAGAGGTCTTGAATTGAAGGACGAAAGAAAGAAGAATAAAAATTTTAGAGTGAATTATTTTTGAACGATTTTCCGTCGTCCTTTGTAAATTTCTCTTTTTAAAGAATGAAGAAATTTGTAAAATTTTCCCTTTATTTTCACGGTAAAACTTTTACATTCTTACATTCCCAGTATACAATTGTTCCTTTCTCTACTTGGGAACTTCTTCAGTACTACTTCTATAACCCTCATCCTATCTTTATATGTATATAAAAAGGTTTTTTACAAAGCTAGTTATCTAATGACAGTTAATTCATTGAACGCATACTTACTAAATGAGTCTGAACAGCCAGATGTTTCCATTACCTAGGTCACTAACCCAAAGATCCTGACCCCTACATTTATGGATTTCGTGATTCCGCCGTATCTAAATTCCAGGTATTCGTGATGGTTTTGATAAATGTGGTGTGTTCCGATGTAATCTCATGGATAAAAGCAACGCCTGCTTACTCAGGCCCGAAAGGAAAGCATTTAACGTATATGACGTCACAGTGGGAACTGTCAATGCCTCCTCACACAGGCCCAAAAGTGGAAGCATGATGTCACAGTGCGCACCAGCTTTTTAGACCTATTGCCCTATTCTTTTAGACTAATTGAACAGCTTTTGACAGTTCCCGCTGTGACGTCGTGATCGTTAATTACTTTTCTTCTGGGCCTGAGTAAGTAGGCGTCGGAACTGTCAAAAGCTGTTCAGTTGGTCTAAAAGAACAGGTCAATAGGTCTAAAATCCTGGTGCGTATTGTGACGTCAAAGTCGAAAGTCAAAAGCGTTTTATTCAATACTAATCGTTAAAAATTTTCAAAAAATGTAAAGCTAATTCCAAACAATAAAAATACTTAAAATTAATAAAGTTATTACATATTTTATGGTTTAATTGGAACCAGGAGAAACAACCAACCAACACTATTCAAAAATTATTTATAATTTTAACACAACAGTGAACTTTTATCCTACACCTAATATGTTATAAACTAATTCTAATAAAATTCAATCAAAATTTTATCTATTTACTTTATCTCTAAACTTAATATAATAAACATAATATAAATATACAACGATGCCACCGATAAGAAGATAAAATATCCTCCGAGTTTGAGTTCACGAGACCAACAATTCCAATGGTGATACTGATTGAGCTGAGACGGGGCAATCTAGGCATTGGTGACTGAATGACAACGTCTAAATTATTCGTGTTTATTTCCAGTTTTCGTGTTTTTCTTTACTTAGTTTTTGAGTTTCAGCTCATTATTGCTACATTTAGTATTGTTGTTTATTTGTGTTAAAAATTAGGGATAGGTTAGTTATATGTTATGTTTATTATATTAGGTTAGAGATAAGATTAAACGCGTAGGTTAGGAATATTGTGACAGAATATTTAGTATAAGATAAAGTTTTTGATTGAATTTTATTAGAATTAATTTAAAACATATTAGATGTAGGATCAAAGTTCACTGTTGTGTTTAAATTATAAATAATTTTAGGATAGTGTAGGTTGGTTTTTTCTCCGTTTTCCAATTGAATTTCAAAATATGTAATAATCTTAATTAATTGAATTTGCTATAGTTTTTTTTGATAAAATGTGTTTAATTATAACGTATAAATTTAGAGAGCCATTTGGGCCATCAAGTTTTTGTATTGTTATTGTTTGGAATTTGCTTTATATTCTTTGAAAATTTATACCTATTAGTATTGAATAAAGCGCTTTTGACTTTGAAAAAAGGACCCACTACAAAAAAATTTCACATTCGCGAATTATGGGGCAAAGAAATGTCGACTGAAGTCGAAAAGGAGGTAACCAACTAAGGGTTAAAGAGTATTGCTGACTCAGAAGGCAAACTGGGCCAAGGGAAAACAGACGGACTTGAGATGACTTTATCGTTACCGACGAGACTTATGGCCCACAAATAAAAGTGGGGCATCCAGATAGAGGCGGTGCTCCCTCGCAACCTCCCAACCCGATCCGTCGATCTATGCCCCGTCGAAGACCCCGGCACGGCAAGCCCCCAGTGTACTGATGGTCCACTGAAATCGCTGAAAAGCGGAGGGAGTGTCACAAGCATCGGCGTGAGGCTCAACGGGCGCGGAACCGTGACGAGGTATGCAACCAGGTGGCAGCATATAAGTCAGCCAGGAAATGCCTTCGCAAACTGATCATCAGTAGCAAGGCTCGCTGCTGGCAAGACCTAGTGGACAATGTGAACAAGGATCCGTGGGGCCTTGGCTACAAGCTGGTCATGGGGAAACTTGGTGCCCTTGGTGCCCCTTGTATACATGACGGGGAAAAGATGGACGCGATAGTGCGGGGACTCTTCCCCGCCCATCCCGTCCGTGTTGACGCTGTCCATGGTGAAACAGCAGTAGAGTGCCCACTCTTCACACAGCTGGAACTGGAGGAGGCAGTCCTCTCCTTGAAAGCGAGGAAGGCTCCAGGTCCAGATGGTGTTCCAGCTGAGGTGTTGCGGCTCGTCTATCACCATTGTCCTGACTTGCTGCTCAGCACATTCAACGCTTGCCTACGGGACGGGGTTTTCCCGGTACGATGGAAGGTGGCGAGGCTCGTGCTGATCAGCAAGGGGAAGGGAAATCCCGGATTGCCGTCTGCATACCGCCCGTTATGCATGCTAGACATGGCTGGGAAAGTGCTAGAGAAACTCATCAAGGGAAGACTCACTGGCGCGATTCGTGCTGCTGGGGACCTATCTCCTCGGCAGTACGGCTTTAGAGCAGGACGTTCTACAATTGATGCGATTGCAGAGGTGGTGAACGCGGTCCAAAAGGCAGACCAAGCGACGGATCGTCCTGTTGGTGACACTCGACGCCAGGAATGCCTTCAACTCCGCTAGATGGGTGGATATTCTGGACACGCTGGAAAACTCTTTTCAAGTTCCAGAATATCTAATGCGGCTTTTGAGGAACTACCTTAAGGACCGAAGCCTGCTCTACGACATGACACAGGGCCAACAAAGGATGGAAATTACATCGGGTGTTGCCCAGAGATCTATCCTTGGTCCGGACCTGTGGAACGTGTCTTACGATGGGCTACTGAGACTTGAGATGCCAGATGAGTCGCGCTTGGTCGGCTATGCGGATGATGTTGCGGCTCTGGTCGCTGGACGCACCGTTGAACAAGCGCAACTTAGGCTAGGTATGCTAATGCGCCGAGTGAGGGACTGGATGGCTGCTCGCGGGCTGAGTTTAGTACTGGAGAAAACCGAAGTGGTCATCTTACAAAAAAGAGAATCCCAAGAGTAAGGATGATCAGTATTGGAGACATACAAATCGAATCGAAGCCAGCGGTGAAGTACCTGGGGCTACTGATCGACTCGAAGATGAGTTTCTCTGAGCAAATCAGGGCAACGGCTGAGAAGGCTGCTTCGGGAATATCGGCCCTGAGTCGACTTATGGCCAACATAGGGGGACCCAGCCCATCAAGAAGACGCCTCTTGATGAGTGCTGTAGGGTCAGTGCTACTGTACTGAGCAGAGTTATGGCGCGACGCTCTCAGCAAGGAGGTATACCGAAAACGATTGGCACAGGTACAGAGAAGAGGAGCACTGAGAATTGCATCTTCGTATCCAACAGTCTCCGACTCGGCGGTGAGAGTGATTGCATGCGTGATACCTGTCGCCCTCCTTGCTAGAGAGCGCCACGCTATTTACCTGCGCCGAAACGAGGATGCGAGGGAGATGGTTGTCCGCGAGGAGAGACAACGCTCGCTCAACGATTGGCAGCAGTCTTGGGGGAATTGCACGAAGGGAAGGTGGACTGCGCGCCTCATCCCGGATGTGAGACCGTGGCTAAATCGAAGGCATGGTGAGACTGACTTCTATCTGACCCAGCTTTTGAGCGGGCACGGGTGTTTTCAGTCTTACCTGCACAAGATCGGTAAGTCACGGTCTCCCGATTGTCGGTTTTGCCCAGGAGAGGAGGACAATGTCTGTCACACATTTTTTGCGTGTACAAAATGGGTCAGGCTGCAAAGGGAACTCTACAGAGAGACGGGAGAGCTCACCCCGGATAATATAGTTGCGGTGATGCTCGAATCGGTTGACAAATGGAACCAGGTGGCACATTATGCTTGGGAAGTCCTAAAATATAAAAGGGACTCACAGCAGCCGGAGGCGCTGGAGCTGGGGGATCGCTCTTCTGGCATTTCCTCTCCCCCTCTCCCCTCCCGCTAGGAAAGGGATTCCCCAGCTTGAAGGCGCCCCACGGCGTAACAAAACGAGACTTGGCCCGAAGTAATGTGTCAAACGGTTCCAGGCTAGGTTCTCAGATTGACAGGGGAGGTGTTTAGTGGGTAGTCCAAGGTTATCCTCCATGGGAGTCCCACACTGCCAGACTTGGCGGGCGTAAATGCCTTCACCTCCCTACCACAAAAAAAAACCCGATCAAAATCCAAACGTAGACGTGGCCGTGTATTTCCCATTTGAGTGGAAACTTATACAAAAGTACTTTGTATGACTCTTTCCCTCAAGAGAGAGTTAAAAACGTAACCGATTCATGCTATAGCGTTATGCAATGAAATCACATAACCCCATATCATATAACACGCGAGCGGAAGGCCACTCTACCCGGCAAGAGCCCCTGTTAACGAAAGAAAAGGAGGAGCGCGCCCGATGACTTGTGGAGGAGCCTGCCATCGATGCAGGTTCTACACCCGGTCAGGTCGATTGAAATGGAACGACCAACTGTCTACGTTTAGCAGTTTAGCAAATTCTAGTCGATGTGAACAATTTTCATAAATAACCAGAATTTGGCGCTAGATGTCCGTACTAACAAATGTCGTGAAAGCTCGAACTTTATATATATGTCATTTTGAAGGTACATTTGACAGCTATCAAAATCAGTCAACACAATTTTATCTTGTGTGCATCATTATTATTTTTCACGATGAATAACTCCGAAAATTTGAGAAAAAGACAGCATTTGCGGGAGGTTCTGTTGGGTCATTTTTTTGCAAAGAAAACTGCTGCGGAAAGTCATTGTTTGCTTACAGAAGTTTATAGCGACGATGTTTTAGTGAAAACACAGTGTTTTGAATGGATTCAACGCTTCAAAAGTGCCGATTTTGACGTCAAAGGCAAAAAACGCCCAGGACAGCCAAAAAGTTTGACGACGAAGAATTGAAGACGCTACTCGATGAGGATTCGTGTCAAATGCAAGACGAACTTGCCTAATCATTGGGAGTAACTCAGCAAGTCATTTCGAAACGTTTGAAAGCCGCCGAATAAATTCAGAAGCAAGGTGATTTGGTCCCCTATGAGTTGAAGCCGAGAGACGTTGAACGACGATTCTGTATGGAGATGAAAAATGGATCCATTATGCCAATCCCAAGCGCAAAAAGTCATACATGAAGCCCGGCCAACCAGCCAAATGAACGGCGAAGCTAAATAGCCATGGCGCTAAGGTTATGCTGGGGGCCAACGAAGGATGGAAATTACATCGGGTGTTGCCCAGGGATCTATCCTTGGTCCGGACCTATGGAACGTGTCTTACGACGGGCTACTAAGACTTGAGATGCCAGATGAGTCGCGCTTGGTCGGCTATGCGGATGATGTTGCGGCACTGGTCGCTGGACGCACCGTTGAACAAGCGCAACTTAGGCTAGGTATGCTAATGTGCCGAGTGAGGGACTGGATGGCTGGTGATTGCAGGCGTGATACCTGTCGCCCTCCTTGCTAGAGAGCGCCGCGCTATTTACCTGCACCGAAACGAGGATGCGAGGGAGACAGTTGTCCGCGAAGAGAGACAGCGCTCGCTCAACGATTGGCAGCAGTCTTGGGTGAATTGCACGAGGGGAAGGTGGACTGCGCGCCTCATCCCGGATGTGAGACCGTGGCTAAATCGAAGGCATGGTGAGACTGACTTCTATCTGACCCAGCTTTTGAGCGGGCACGGGTGTTTTCAGTCTTACCTACACAAGATCGGTAAGTCACGGTCTCCCGACTGTCGGTTTTGCCCAGGAGAGGAGGACAATGTCTGTCACACATTTTTTGCGTGTACAAAATGGGTCAGGCTGCGAAGGGAACTTTACAGAGAGACGGGAGAGCTCACCCCGGATAATATAGTTGCGGTGATGCTCGAATCGGTTGACAAATGGAACCAGGTGGCACATTATGCTCGGGCAGTCCTAAAATATAAAAGGGACTCACAGCAGCCGGGGGCGCTGGGGCTGGGGGATCGCTCTTCTGGCAATTCCTCTTCCCCTCTCCCCTCCCGCTAGGAAAGGGATTCCCCAGCTTGAAGGCGCTCCACGGCGTAACAAAACGAGACCTGGCCCGAAGTAATGTGTCAAACGGTTCCAGGCTGGGTTCTCAGGTTGGCAAGGGAGGTGTTTAGTGGGTAGTCCAGTCGTGCATTGGAATCCCATACTCTGTGCATAAATAGCATTCACCTCCCTACCACGAAAAAAAAAGGTTATGCTGTGTAGGATCATAAGGGGCCGTTATATTATCAGTTATTGAAATCGGGCCAGACAATCACAGGTGATCTGTACCGAACACAATTAATACGTTTGAAGCGTGCCATCATTGAAAAACGCCCGGAATATGCGATCAGACACGAGGCTATAATTTTTCATCATGACAACGCCCGGCCGCATGTTGCAAGACCTGTGAAAAACTATTTGGAAAATAGTGGATGCGAAGTTTTGGCCCACCCTCCTTATAGTCCGGACCTTGCTCCGTCTGACTTTCATTTATTTCGCTCGATGCAAAATGCCCTCACCGGAATACGCTTCACTTCAGAGCAAGGCATCCGAAATTGGATAGATTCGTTTTTGGCCGCCAAGCCACCAAGCAATTTTTTTGGGATGGAATTCATAAATTGCCTGAAAGATGGGGAAACGTTGTAGCTTCCGATGGACAATACTTTGAATAAAATATATTGTAAGATTTTTCCACAATAAAGCATCAAATTTCGCTAAAAAATTCCGGTTGTTAAGTTGTAAGTTTATCTCTGATTTGAAAATTTTATATAAGCAACAAAATTGTTCAGCAAATTGGGAGTGTGATTTAGCAGGCCTGCGATCACACTTGATGACTGATTCTTTCAGATTTACAGAGATTAATATAAGTTTGTAAATATTTTCGAGTTTAACAGAAACATCATCGTTATTACATGTTCATAAAATCTGTATGATAGATTTTTCGATACAAATTCATTGCTAACGGAACATGACTAATTCCTTTCTTTTCTGGTTGTCTTCCTTCTTTGCTTTTATTTCCCGAATACTCTTTTGACCTTAGATTGCCGTAGTCATCTCTTATTTGGAAACAGAATCCCTATATGGCAGTGAGCTTAGAACTTCTTGACACTTACCAAATAATTGCATAAGTCGAACAGCTAACATAAATAATCCGCTATTAAATGTCCATGCCTTGTCCTCGATGCTTAAAGAATCTGCTCAAACAATAATCGTCTACTAAATCCCGACATCTATTAAGTCAAAATTTAGATTTTGCTACAGGATGCAAATCTATAAATACAACTGCTCAACATCCTCGACTACTAATTAAATAACCGTTATGTTAGACTCAGTGACATGATAGGTTTGCTTGTAATTTGCTTTCCACTCTTCTAGTCCACAGGCTACCCACATTTCGGACAATCATCGTGCAAAGAAAATTTATTTTTAATTCGAAATAACGCGTACAATGATGGCTAAAGAAAATACAAAACGATAGGCTAATTCACTAAAACAATTTTGACAAGGCGTTCCTCAGTACTTTCTGTAATTTGTTACTTCACCGGCACTTGTTAAAGATGCTCAGGGAAAATATTTACGAACTAACAACACGCTTAACACATGACATAGCGGAGTTTTTCAATCTCTTCCCGATCAAGCACGAACACTCTGCCAACGCGGCCGTACTTCACGTGGTTGCCGGGTGAAGGTCGTTAATAGACTCCACGATCTGTCCCAAAAATCTCTTCTTTCTATTTCCGTGTACACGGTAAATCCCATCAACTGCTCACTCAGCCCAGTTCGCTTGCCTTCGGTAATGTAATACACCGTTGGGGTGCACTAAATCAGTGTTTCCATGTCCGCAATTTTAATTGGCAGGTTTAAAATTTTTCAAGAAAAATTAACTGAAGTAAAGAAAAATGAAAAATATTTTAAAAAGAAGTAAAAGTTAAATCTCATGTAGAATAAATTTAAAGGGAAACATTTACATTTCATATAAAGGAAAATTGATATAAAATTACATTTAACAATAATAATAAGAAAGAAAACTATTTTATAAATTACGATTATGAATGGAAGTAATTAAATATTCTTTGTCTATAGCTTGCAAATGAATATTGAGAAGAGCAGCTTTGGTTTAACGTCTCGCCAACGCGATCATTGGTAGCGTTTGCTGATGATCTGATCATCTTTACGGCAGACAGAAAAGTTCAGAGAAATCTCCAAAAAATGTTCAATGATGTACAGCTGTGCACTGACAATTGGCGAATGAAAATCAATGCGCAGAAGTGTGAAACAATCTTGTTTCGGACAACACTGCAGGGGGTCAGTCAAGACCTGAAATGTAATTGGAAGGATTTTCACATTATGGCTGGCGAGGGTAGTTCAGAACGGGTTCCACATAAATCCTGTGTTCGATACCTCGGTGTTCATCTCGAACAGTATCTGTACTGTACTGAACATATAAAAATCATGCACTAAAAGTAGTCACGGCCTTACGAAGACTCTTTCATTCCAAATACATTGATCAAAAAGTCAAAACTATCTGTTGTAAACACCTGGTTAGACCAGTTTTGACATATGGATGTCAAATCTGGTACAACCAGAGTGCTAGTAGTATAGAAAAATTAAGAGTTTTCGAAAGGAAATGTCTTTGTGTATGTACTGGTTTGTACAGAAAGACTGAGACGGATTGGAAACATTATATATCGAATAGAAGAATTTATCAAACTGCTGAAGTGACAAGAGTCGATATCTTCATATTGAAACTTCTTCGGAATCATATCACAAGATCTGTGACTGTGAGTGAAAACCCTTGGATTTCACAGCCGTTCCACCCACCAGACGGGTATATTACGACTCCAGAAGCATTCGTGTATTTGGACATGAATCGATATGTTTTCGATTCTGATGGTGTCCAAGTCATATATCACATATTTAGACGGGCTATTGATAAGAAGATAAAATATCCTCCGAATTTGAGTTCACGAGACCAACAATTCCAATGGAGATACTCATTTGCTAGTTTATGTTGAAGCTGGTCGAGTTGAGACGGAGCATATAATGTCTATATTACTCGTCGTTTATTTTCAGTTTTTGTGCTTTTCGTTACATAGTTTTTGAGTTTCAGCTCATTATTGCTACATTCAGTGTTGTTGTTTGTTGTGTTAAAAATTAGGGATAGGTTAGTTATATGTTATGTTTATTTTATTTGGTAACAGCACAAGTTAAACACTTAGGTTAGGAACATTGTGATAGAATTTTTTAGTATAAGATAAAGTTTTTGATCGAATTTTATTAGAATTAAGTTACAACATATTAGGTTTAGGATCAATGTTCACTGTTGTGTTAAAATTATAAATAATTTTTGAATAGTGTTGGTAGGTTTTTTCTCCTTTTTCCAATCAAATCATAAAATATGTAATAATCTTAATTAATTTGAATTTGCTACAGTTTTTTTGTTAAAATGTGTTTAACTGATAACGTATAAATTTAGTTAGCCAATTGGGCCATTAAGTTTTTGTATGTTTATTGTTTTGAATTTGCTTTATATTCTTTTAAAATTTGTAACGGTAAGTATTGAATAAAGCGCTTTTGACTTTGAATTTATGGATATATAAGACCCAGGATCATACACTTCTCCGAACTAGCTGGCCGCCTAGCAGCCACTGTGGAGTAGCCTATGAGTGACCGAGCCTATTGACCGTAAGGGTATGGTTCCTTGGCACAATTCAAGGCTTCACGTCTTTGAATCGCTGAAAGGACGATGCAAACTTCCTTCAGGAAGTAGTGGAAGGATTGAAGATGAAATTATTACAAGATAATGGAGCATATGGAATGGGAAAACCATGAGATTACAACGGAACACATGACATTGATCAAAATCATCATAAATACCTGGAAGTTAGATATGGTGAAATCACTTGAAATCCATAAATGTAGGGGCCAGAAACTTTGGAGAAGTGAACCAGGTAATGGAAAGACCTGGCTGTTTAAACTCATTAAGTAAGTATGTTTTTAATAAATGAACTGTAATTAGAAAATTTATTGTATATATAAATATAAGATAAGGGTTATAGAAGAAGTGCTCAAGTAACAATTGCATACTAGAAATGCAAAAATTTTACAGTGGAAATAAAGGGGAAATTTAACAAATTTCTCCGTTTTTTTCCGTGAAAAGCCATCGGGCCTTGCTGTGTTGCAGACGCATGTCAACTCTTTAGTGTCACTCAAAGGAGTCAAAACGGGTCTGCTGACACAATAAAGCAAGGCCCGATGGCTTTTCAAGCAAAAAGAGAATTAGCCTGCGGATATCAAATAAACAAAATAATTGACTAAAATTTCTCCGTTTTTTAAATTGTGTAATTCCGCTAAAAACCCGATGCTCTTTAGGATTAAAATTTTACTTATCTTGCGACATTAAAAGGGAACGACGGAAATCATTCCGAGTAATTCACAAGCAAACCATATCGGGAAACTAAAAACAACTATCAAGAAGCTTTATAATGGTTTACAAACTGCTATATCGATTAGAAAATATGGAATTTCTTTCCAATACCATCATTTCTCCGCACTCCGTTCCCTCCAATGCAGGATGAGAAGTCCATGTATATCTTTCACGTTGACAATGAAGATCGCGACATATGTCTGTCAAGAGTTGGCTTCGCGATCGAACACTATCCTTTCCATATTTCAACATGCATTGCTGATCTGCATCAAACCTCTCCCCAGGAAGTATACCTTCAGCTGAGTGATCTAAATTATTTCCAAATTGACCACGGTCAAACATACAATGTGATTGCGTTGTTCTGTGTAAAAAAAGTAAAAAAATATAAACCAAAGATTTTTCTAAAATTTCAAAATAATTCATTAGAGCCGGCCAATCTTACTCTAAAAATGTATTCAAGAAACTTCTACTGCATTTTGACCAGGTTATTTTGCCACTTCCTAATGTTGGCGACATTATATATAAACTAGGATCACAGTTAAATTCGTTGCTATCATGTCGCATTCCCAAACTGAAAAGTGAATAGGCAAGCAGTTCAAACTTTTTGTTGTGTTTCTATAAGAAATTCACATTACTTGTGTCCGATTTCATGAGCTACGACGAACACACTCTCAAAATGTTTTCCTTCATTAATTGTGCAGCTTGAAGTAGGAATACACATCCCAGCAACAGGAGCAAGGCCAACAACCTGACTACTTACTTTACCATTTTTACCGACAACGTATAAGTCCAGTCCTAGTGAATTAGAAACGAAAGACTTAAGCGAGTAGCTTGATTTTCAGTTTGTATGATATATCAGTCAAAGTCAAAATGATCTCTAATTTAAAATATTTCTAAGGCAAAATTTTGATTTGATATGCTATATATAGTACTCACCCGTTAAAATAACAGCATGATCATAATGCACAACATCAGAATCCATCGGAGGGTTCAATTTTTGTTGCCACACACAAAAATTATTTAAAAACATGTCAATATTACTTGAGCGCCGCAATTCCGTTGGATCGCTATGTAAAATTTCCAAACGCTTCAATACAAAATTTATCTGATGTCCCAATGATGGATGATGATATAAAAGTTGCACTCCATTCACCATGGCTAGTACAAAGCGGATCAATTGACTTTCAGTACTATCTGGAAAATTCTTCACCATGTGCTTGAATAAATCCTTATCGACGAAAATCGCCGTTTCAATATGCAAGACTTGCGGGATCTTCCATGTGGTGCTAATATGTCGTTTTTTGCGTTTGTCATCGTTCGTTGATCTCACATCATCATCTTCATCTACTGGACATGTATGCTCAGCATTATTTATTTCATCCGTTCCGGCAATAAAATTCCATTTTTTCGCACTTAATTCACTACCGTTTGCATTAAACTCATCAAAGTCAGGTTCAAAATGAATGTCATTGACCATGGTTGCGGCGACGTCTTCGTCTTCATCTTTGACGGTGGTTTTATCGCTAACAGCATTTTCATTATTTAAGCTTCTTGCAAATCCATTTTTTGGCTTAAAGATGATGTGAGAATTTTTACCAAAACGTGGCGGTAATGGGTGAATTAAAAAGTCGGAAGAATTGTGATGAAATATACCACGCTGGAAAAAATAATCAAAATTGTATATTATTGTGCAAAATATCTGCAATTTTACAGTTAACGCTTTGTTTGATACTATACCTTTTTTGCCATATATGAACTTTTTGGAAATTTAATTTAGAGCAATGAAACAAATGTAAGTGCAGTGAAATAAATGTAAATCTTTCACTTGTCTTGATTTATTCATCAATAAAAAACCGTTAATTTAAAAGCTTTACTCTCTTCTCAAAACCAAGAAAGTTTCTCGGGTAATTTTTCTAGAACTTAGATGATAGGGTTAACTTGACTGTATTGTTCAAAATAATGCTACTGTTAAATCTCTTTTCCATTCATATGGTAATTAAATCAAAGCAATCAAAGTTTGTATTCTAATGTTCGCTGTACGGTACTTACAATGGTTTCATCACAGAGGTCAAGGGCTGAATTCTCGTTGCGGTAGAAACACTTTTCATAGTCCGCTGCCAATTGATGGGAGTTTTCAATGAATTGCGAAGAATTCTCATACCGGCGAATCAGAATAAACGCATCGTCGATCAGCTTTGATGTTTGATGAAGTTTCAGGTCCACTTGCTCTTCATTATCTGCAGATGATGAATATTAAACAGGTATGCATACACGTATGTGGGTGAAAATATGTAATTTTTCATATGATCTTTCAAGGTCAAGTTTTTTTGGTCGGGTGAGATTTTTTTTGGAGAATTGATTTTTTAATTATGGTTTTTATTATTTTGCATTAAAGACCAAGTATAAATAAAATACAATAATTTAAGCGGTTTCATAAAATGTCGGCCAAATCATAAACTATCGCGCAACAGTTCATGCTGGGCTTTGGCCTGCAGGATGAATCTCCTCACACAATAAGGTAGAGCTAAAAGTGTTAACTCGTGTTATAAACAATGACAACGACAAACCGATTTTCGTGGTTGCATGTAAAGCATAAACCTAAATTAGCTTATATTGCACAAAACTAATAGGGGGATAGTGATAGTTCCCCAGACACCTTGTCGCCATGATGTGTAATATGTTATACGGGAAATCGTTTGTTGTAACTGATGGAAATCTGACAACAATGCGCGAATTCAAGGTCTTGAATGGTCTACAGCAGGGAACAGTTACTGCACCTCTGCTCTTCTCGATCTTCATTCGCAAGCTATTGAACAGCTTTGATTTAACGTCTCGCCAACGCGATCATTGGTAGCGTTTGCTGATGATCTGATCATCTATACGGCAGACCGAAAAGCTACAATAGTTCAGAGAAATCTTCAAAAAATGTTCAATGATGTACAGCTGTACACTGACAATTGGCGAATGAAAATCAAGGCGCAGAAGTGTGAAACAATCTTGTTTCGGACAACGCTGCAGGGGGTCAGTCAAGACCTGAAACGTAATTGGAAAGATTTCCACATCATGGCTGGCGAGGGAAGTTCAGAACGAGTTCCACATAAATCCTGTGTTCGATACCTCGGTGTTTATCTCGATCAGTATCTGTACTATACTGAACATGTCAAAATCATGCTCAGTAGGGCACTAAAAGTAGTCATGGCCCTACGAAAACTCTTTCATTCCAAATACATTGATCGAAAGGTCAAAATTATCTGTTACAAGCACCTGGTTAGACCAGTTTTGACATATGGATGTCAGATCTGGTACAACCAGAGTGCTAGTACTATGGAAAAACTAAGAGTTTTTCGAAAGGAAATGTCTTCGTGTATGTACTGGTTTGTACAGAAAGCCTGAGACGGATTGGAAACATTATATATCGAATAGAAGAATTTATCAAACTGCTGAAGTGACCAGGGTCGATATCTTAATATTGAAACTTCTTCGGAATTATATTGCAAGATCTGTGACTGTGAGTGAAAACCCTTGGATTTCACAGCCGTTCCACCCTACAGACGGGTATGTTGCGACTTGTCTCGCTACTGGCTTCGTACCTCCAGAAGCATTCGTGTATTTGGACATGAATCGATATGTTTTTGATTCTGACGGCGTCCCAGTCATATATCACATATATCGACGGGCCACCGATAAGAAAATAAAATATCCACCGAATTTGAGTTCATGAGACCAACAGTTCCAATGGAGATACTCATTTGCTAGATTCGTTGAAGCTGATCGAATTGAGACGACGCAATCCAGGTATTGGTGGCTGAATGACAATGTCTAAATTATTCGTGTTTATTTGCAGTTCTGGTGTTTTTCGATATTTAGTTTTTTGAATTTCAGCTCATTATTGCTACATTTAGTGTTGTTTATTTTTGTTAAACATTAGGTTAAAATTAGGTTTAGCTTTGGTATGTGTTATGTGTATTATATTAGGTTAGAGATAAGGTTAAACGCTTAGGTTAGGAACATTGTTATAGAATTTTTTAGTATAAGATAAACTTTTTTGATTGCATTTTATTAGAATTAAGTTAAAACATATTAGGTGTAGGATCAAAGTTCACTGTTGTGTTTAAATTATAAATAATTTTAGGATAGTGTTGGTTAGTTTTTTCTCCTTTTTACAATTGATTTTTAAAAATATGTAATAATCTTCATTAATTGAATTTGCTAGTTTTTTTTTTGAAGAAATATGTTTAATGATAATGTATAAATTTAGAGAGCCATTTGGGCCATTAAGGTTTTGTATATTTATTGTTTGGAATTTGCTTTATATTCTTTGTAAATTTATACCAATTAGTATTAAATAAAGCGCTTTTGACTTTCACTTTGACTTTAGGGGGATAGTGAAAGCTTTAAACAGATGAAGTTATTTTTTTTCTTTACTTAAAAAACCCGGGCCTTGGTAAAGTCAAAGTCAAAAGTCAAAAGCACTTTATTTAATACTAATCGTTATAAATTTTAAAAGAATATAAAGCAAATTCCAAATAATAACAATAAAAAACTTAATGGCTCTCTAAATTTATACGTTATCATTAACACATTTAATCAAAAAAACTAGAACAAATTCAATTAATTAAGTTTATTACATATTATTTCATTCAATTGGAAAAAGGAGAAAAAACCAACCAACACTATCCTAAAATTATTTATAATTTAAACACAACAGTGAAACTTTGATCCTGCACCTAATATGTTTTAACTTAATTCTAATAAAATGCAATCAAAAACTTTATCTTATACTGAAAAAAATCTATAACAATGTTCCTAACCTAATCGTTTAATCTTATCTCTAACGTAATATAGTAAACATAACATATACCTAATCTATACCTAATTTTTAACACAAATTTTTTTTTTCATATAAAACAAAATCGCAAAATACCCGGGCCTAGCTTTATTGAGTGAGCAGACGTGTTTCGACTCCTTTGAGTCATCTTCAGTGTCTAAAGGATGTGTGGTAGGAAATGACTTTATATGGGTGTAGAATGGGTTAAGCAGGTAGGTTCTAGGTTAGGCCAGGTAGATAGGCATCTGATTTTGTCGGAATGTGTGGTTTAGTACTGTGAAAATTATATCGAAATTTATAATAAATTGTTCGTTGATAACGTTTTCGTCATCGTGGAATGTGTGGGGTGTAGAGTTAGTGCGATTTAGCACCTTAACTCCCTCATATCTGTGAGCACTTCAGTACCTATCTACTTTCCTAAGCCAGTTTCAGTCATTATATGATTTAAAAAAATTTTAAGTGTTATTTGGCTGATAATTCCTTGTTCGAAAAGTTTGAAGGAATGCCACGGTACTATTAGTATGGTTGTTTCAAAAAGTTTCAGTGCCCTGTCACGTACGTATTTTTGAACCGTCTCAATTCTTACGTCCTTGTATAAGTTAGTGTTCCTAATATACCACGGAATTCTTAAGATCTTTCTAAGAATTATATTTAGGAACGACTGGAGTTCTTTTTTGTTAGTCTTTGTCACTTGGTAGAAAGCAGAACTACCGTGTAGTAGCATCGGTCGCATAATTTGTTTCTATATGAGCAGTCGATTTTTAGACCAAGTCTTGTGGAAGCCTTGCATCGTGGCGGACATTCAAAGTCAAAGTCGTCAATTAGTGAGCGAAAGTATTAATATTAATATAAAAAATCATAACAGGAGATCAAAGAAGCGGAGGATAGTGTGATAGTGCTGACGGAAAGTGAGACAAAAAAAGAAAAAGCGAATGCCTTGCATCAGTGAGGACATAAATCAAGTGAAAGTGAATGTAGCAAGAAACTGCGAGAAGGAAGAAGGGACTTCAGGAGACATAAGTAAAAGTGTGAGAATCTAGAAGAATGGATGCGTTTCAGCTACATATTTCTGGGGAGTGTTTTTCTGCTCAGCTGGCTTATTCATATTAACAAAACAGTATAACTAGAGACGAATGACGTCGACTTGTTATTTATTGTTATCCAATATTTGTTAGGAATATTTAAAAGCTTCACACACTATTTGGATTTCGATTTTTTCGTCACCTGGGCGCCCAACCTTTGGTGTTTCCACTAAGGGATGGACGAAAAGGGCTGACAGATTGCGCTCCTGATTGAGCAAGTCAATCAGCCAAAGGCAATCCAAAAACAATTGGAGGAAGTCCTCACTGAGCTGCGACAAACACATCAACAGCTCAAAGAGACCCAAAATCAGTTAAAAGGGCAACGTCAGAAGACGAGCTCATGGCCAAGTTCTTGGTGAATACTTTGGATTCACCAAAATCTAAATCCTCCAGAAACAGGAAGGCTATAGGCTTTTCAACACTTTCCAGCTCTACCACCTCTAAAACCGACTGTTTTATTCCCAGAAATGGCAAGCAAAAAACCCTCACAAGTTTTCCTCCCCACACCATCGAAATCGGTCTCAACTCCTAAACAGAGTGAACCGCAAAAAGACTCGGATATTTCTGATGAGACTCCCCCTAAAACTGTACCCATTATCCTCCGCGAACTGGAGAAATGGACAAAGCTGGCTGCACTTATAAAGCAGTGAAATATTAAGTATGACTCGGCCAAACCCGTATATCTGGGCATCCCAAATCCTCCACGGATCACAGGAATATAAGAAAGTTGTTAACTGAACAAAAATGGCAGTTGTAGTGATTTGAGTATTTTTAATTGTCCGTGAAGGACTGCAGCGATGGTCTGCTGCCTCGGAGGAAGAGGATGGTAGTATCCGCCGAGATTGGCCTTGTCTGGGGACGCATGAATGCGCTGGCAGGCTAACGTTGCGGTATCGTGGAGTGCGACCCATTACAAAAGAATTTCGCATCCATGAATTCCAGGGTCAAACAAAAGGACAGAAGTCGAAAAGGAGGTAAGCAGCTAAGGGTCAGAACCAAGTTTTTAATGTTTAACAATTCAATTTATTCTAATTGTAGCAAAAACATTTAACAGGGCCATTTTGTTATTTCAACTTGTCAATTTAAAATGAAAGAAGAAATATTACAAGTCCATACACAAAAGGGAATGTTCATCAACTTGCATTTTAAATACTTTACTATTATCATAGGAAGTTTGATAAGGCAAGATGCATCTGCCAATTTACGGCGGATTGAAGGTTTGGTCTATGCAATTTGAAGATATGAAAATTTGTTTTTTTTTCTCAAGTCTATAGATTGGTTAAGTTTAAGTGGCTTCCTCTGTTTGTATGAACTTTGTATGGACTTGTCTTCTTGCAACACAAAAACTTTAGATTTGGCATTTTACAATCAAAACAAAAATAGGAGAAAAACAAGAGAGTAGATTAGCCAGTAATAGTCGTGAGAATGAAAAAGTATTTGTATCAGGTAAATTTTTGTTGTAGATTTTATTTTCTATATCGCTTGTATCTATTTGACGAAATTTTGCATTATTTTCCTTGCTGTCTCTCTCTGAATTTATTTAATAGTTGTTCCAAGAGATTTAATTGTAGTTGTTTTTGAATTCACTGCAGTGTCACCTCCAACTTCTTCGCTTTTAGTTGTGCCAAATGAAATGTCGTTGGCAAGAAGTGATTGTAGCGCAAGCTCAAGCAAGGGTGATTTTCATAAGAAGAGTAGGAACTTAAGTCTCTATGGAAGCCTGAGCAAGAATTTCCACCTGGTGTATACAATTCGAATGTATAATTAGCGATTCACTGCCTGAGAGTTAACTTTTACCAACTGGAAATATAAATGTTCGCAATCCGTGGTCTAAACGCCACTAAGTTTCATTAAAAAATAAGTCTTTTCGGGCACCATCACATATACTCCGATACATGCTTCCGAACTGACGACTTTGAACATGAACGCCCTCGACTAAGGACTTCTCTCAATGATATTCTACAGCAAAATTTAACTAAAAACGATCACCCACCAGTCCTCGTTGAAAGCACGACTGTGACTACGATGCATTCCATTGTGTCTCCATTTACGTCAAGACTCACCGAATTTGAAGAGCTATTTGCAAAGAAACTTTATATCGTTCCGTTAAAAGTTTCTAATGGTCTTGCCCTGCAGTGCTGTATATTCGGACACCTCAATTTCAGTATTTCTGTCTTAATCGCAGCAACCACAGTACAGCACTCCGTTCATTAAGGGGGAAAATAACACTGCAGGTACGCCACGCCATTACCAGAGCATATATACTAACTAGCACCTGCAATTGAGGAGCTGTCAAAATGAAAAGAGAGGCAAATAAACGTGTAAAAGATGGATTAAAGTTTACCATGTGTTGTTTCAATTGCTTGCAAATTCAAGTTTTTGTTTACCATACATATGCACTTTTAGTCTAATTCTCTCTACTCTACAAGTACCGTATGAAATAAAATTTGTTCTAATTGCAACTGCTATTTACTAGATATGCTCTGCCATTACTATCACGGTCAATTCTTCAAACACATAATCACTGTGGAATTAATGTGGATCTACATACATTTGTATGAACAATGTGGAAATCAAACAAAATCAATTGCCAGAATAACAACAATCACAGCAACAAAACGACACAACGAGTCGCCTTGGAATTCAAAGTAAGCTTTTTCGCGTGATCACGTTATTTAGTGAGATATTCTACATACGTCTGTTTGGAGGTGAGTTGCGAGTTATGTCAACTAAGAAGCAGCTAAAGTAAAGGTAAATCGCAAAATACCAAACACATACATACATACATACATACCAAACACATGAAAAAAAGAAAAATAATCGCAAACAAGTTTTTCTTCTTTTCTTTCGTCCCACTTGTAGCAATAATTGCACTGGAATCCAATCAAACAATCATTTTCTCAGAACCACAACATATCATAGCATTCTTTGCGAATGCGTGCAAAGCATTCGATTGTTAATTTGCATACAAGAAGGAAATTCGTTAAAGTCGATTAATTTTGTTTACTTTTAACAATACACAGGGCAAACTTGGGTCAAAGTGGTGCGCAAAGTATAATTGCACAATGTTCGCGGAACGGATCGAATAGTCCAAGTCACTCCCAGAGTGTCTCACGGAAGAATCCTGTCGACCTCCTAACCGAAAAAGTTATTTGACAATCCTCGGTCATAGAAAATTGTCAACTTTCCCAACTTGGTACTGCTGTATCTAGCCGTTAATGCAACATTATGATTTTCTTCAGGAGTGATAGTATTATCTCCAATGCACTTTTCTAATGCTTCAGGGGCTTTTATTTCAAAAGTATTGTTTTGAATATGTTTTATAGTTCCGTCAGCAATCGAAAACAAGTCCTGATAGCAATGTATTTGCCTCAAACGTCACTGAATGCTGGCTTCTCCCAGAGAACTTTTAAATGCGTCACAAGTAACCGCTAAGTTAATTTTTGGTGCCGATGAACATGGTTTTCGAATGGAAAACTCGTAATCAAATCTTCCTTGCTCTAAATTTCCATTAATGGCAATCTTTTAGGTAATTATCTCGGTAAACACCATCGCATCCATGACTATTCCCCTTGAGATGTTTAATCGGAAGCAAAGGAACACTTTTTTGTTGGAGATTTGCTAGTGGGCAGATATTTTGAGGATGAATTGATTCACTTGGAAAAGAACACCATCGCTGAACTCGTAGAAATACTATCAGAAATAATCCGCAACTACGGAAAATTTAAGCAGTTTAGTGTTATATGTTTGCCAGCTAGAATTGCACTCCGCGACCGAAAATTTCGTTTTTTCTAAGTAATTTTTTTTCTTCCCGGCCATTCTCCGCGTGCTCACCGTGTCGCATAAGCTGAGCTCTATTACCTTCCGCAAGGTAATACACCGTTGGGGTGCACTCAATCAGCTTTCCGCACTCGAAATTATATTTGGCAGATTTAAATTTTTTTAAAGACGAAATTTGGCTGGAGTAAAGAAAAATGAAGAAAATTTTAAATAGTAATAAAAATTAAATCTCATGAAAAATATAATTAAAGGGAAATGTTTAAATTTAATATAGAGGGAAATTGACTTAAAGTTACATTTAATAATAAAAATAATAAGAAAGAAAACTATTTTACAAATGACGATTATGAATGGAAATGATTAATTATTTTTCTAAATCTGCCATTAAAATTTCGAATAGGAGATAGGAAGGTTTTCGAGCGGTTTGCTTGTGTGACTGCTCGATCACTTCACAGTATCACACATACTTTTTCCCTGAGGATAAAAAATTAAATCTGCTAATTCTCGGTCTTCACGGACTATCGGTGGAGGAAATTAAAGAAGATTTCCAGCAGCAAGGCTTCCACCCCATTGAAGTTTTCTATGCAAAACTTCAACCCGGTCCCTTTAAAATGGTAACAGTCTTTCTGCCGAAAGCAGAAACTGAAATCTACAAAGTTAGATCTATCTGCCATCTCATCTGCCAAGTTGAGTCGATGAAACCGCGTAGCAGGCAAGCTATATGTCATCGCTACCAACGATTTGGCCACTCTTCGAGCAACTGCCACGCTCAAGCTCGCTATGTAAAGTGCGACGGCCTTCATCACTGTACTTACTGCAAAAAGCAAAATACTGAAAAAACCAAATGCATCAATTGTGTAGGAGAACACCCCGCTAACTACGGAGGATGTCCCAAAAACCCAAAAAATGTCAAGAAAACTTTCGCGCGAATTGCAGCCTAAAACAAGCAACAAACCAGTATAAACTTCCCAAAAGCAAACACCAATATATCCCCAACAACTCCAAAAAACATTCACTTCACCAAACATGGAGCAATTTTTCATCAAAATGCAGTCACAGATGCCACTGATGATGCAAATAATGATAGCCACAATGGTGCAGGGCTTCTTGGCACCACAAAACCACCCAGTGTTGTCGATGAAAGCATAGAACAGCTTACCAGAAAAATCCTACTTACCAAAGAAAATAATACAGCCCAAGCTCCAGTAAGGGAACACAACCCTTATGAACTTCCTCAAGATATTAGACTACTGATAAGGAAGAGGAATCAACTACGGAGACGAGCTAGGAACGCGGGTGATCCTAGCTTGTAAGCCAAAGCCAATCAACTAACCAACAAAATACGTGATCAGATTCACAAACCCCGAAACACCACTTGGGAAGGATTTTTGCAAAGCCTTGAACCTGGTGGTAGTAACTTCTGACACCAAATGACCTTCAATACGACAGCACAGGCAAAGTCGAAGCCTTTGCAGACACTCTTGAACTGCCATTCCATGAAAATAATTCCCCTGAGGAGAGCCCTGAATCTCGAGAACAAACCAGTCCTCTTTCTCATAGAAAACATCTTCGTTGATGATCCTAAGCAGGAAAAGAAAATAATAAACTAGAAAGCGTTTAAGGTCGTATTGGCCAATGCAACTAATTTTCAATCACCTGAAATGGCTGACGACATCAACAACGTCATTGAGAACGTAACTCAGAAAATTATACACAGAACTCCGGTCATAACACTTAATATTATCTTATAAAATCCGATTGTACCACCAAAGCCTTCGTAAACACCAACAGAAAGAAAATCCGTAGAACTAATAGTTTTAAAATCATAAATTTCGAAAAAATGAAAGAAGACCATTTTTTTTCGGATTTTATTAAAATAGATTCCTGTCTGTCTATCCATTTGTCCATCCATGCGTAACAGCAAGTTTTCTCAGGAAATATTGAAGCTAGAATCATGAAATTATGTGGAAAGTGAAAAAATTTTGAAATTACTGTGAAGTTGGAATTCGCTCAGTTTTGTTAACGAATTTTCAATTTTATATTTTTCCTAGTAAATTTGTTTCGGATAACGATAATAATGATACAAAGTGATGAAACTTATTGCCCTTTTTATCGACTCAGACACTACGATTTGATGAGATTTTCATGAATATTGCAGAAAAGATGCATAATTTCTGAAATTATTTCATGAATATCTTTAAGTATGCTTTAAAAGAGTGATATAAGTAATGCATAAAAATGGCGTCCACTTTAGGTAGAATATGAGTATATTTGTATCCTTTCCCTCAGCAATATGCCAATTAACTATTTTACGAGCATAACGTGGAGTAAAATGGTAGTGTTTATGTCCGTACAAGACTGCAGCGATGGTCTGCTGCCTCGGCGAAAGAGGATGGTGGAATCCGCAGTGATTGGCCTTGTTAGAGGACACGTGAGTGCGCTGGCAGGCTAGCGTTGCGATGTCGTGGGGCGGGTTCTTTCCCCAGCTCAAGGACCCATTACAAAAAAATTTCGCATTCACGAATTGAAAGGATCTAACGCCGATAGACAAGTGTTGAGGGCGAGGTAACCTACTAAGGGTTGAAATTGCTTATAGCCAGGGACAAACTAGGTCAGGAGAAAACAGACGGACTTGAGCGGACTTCGCCGTTACCGACGATACATATGGCCCCCCAAATAAGAGTGGGGCATGCAGGTGGAAGCGGTGCCTCCTCACACCCTCCCAACCGGATCAAGACCCAATGTAGACATGGCCATATATTTCCCATTTAAGTGAAAAACTCATAACATAATTTGTATAAATTTTTGCCTTAAATGAGAAACATGAACATGGCCAATTTATGTTATAGTATTATCTGATGGAATCACATAACTCTATACCATAAAAGAGAACGCGAGCGGAAGGCCACTCTACCCTGCAAGAGCACCTGTAACGCATCAAAAGGGGTGAGCTCGCCCAACGGCTAGCTCAGCATAGTGGAGGGACCAGCCATAGTTACGGGTCCCATACCCGGTCAGGTTTTCGATAAATGGAAAGACCAAAATTGCTAATTCCACTATTTATCCGTTATTATTTCCTTTGTTTGCTACTTATAAAAACAACATATAGTTTCCAATCGCACTCAAAAATTTCATTCAATTAAATTAAATTTAATTCGCATCTAATCGCTTTTTTTCCTCTTTTTTTAATATTTTCCTTGTTGATTCTAATTTACACATTTAACATGAAGCCAAGTTTACTATATTTAATGTTTCTCTTCATATATGTACTATGCATTCCTATCAAATAGACGATACCCAATATTTGGCGAATTTCATATTCGTGGGTTCGCTAAATGGCAAGACAAAAGGATAAAATAGAATCTACGATCGTTTTTAAATGCAACATAAACAAGTTGGGTAGATAGACCTACACTCGTGTCAGAAGGGTTTTGTACTCGACTTCTCAGAAATGCAGTCATCAGCAACGAAAAAAGTCAAGAAATATGTCAAAGAGATGTGCACATTTACAAGAAAATCCATTGTTTTTCTATTTTCAGGGCTTGCCATTTTGTTGCAAACCTACAAAAATCACTCAAATCATGAATCCCCAATACTATGAATTTTATTGACCTTGTTTGAAAATTTCAAGAGGATCAAATCAAAACTGCAATGACTGATTCGATGGAAAGTCCGTAAATACCAAAATCATGTGTTATTGGAAAAATTTTAAATAGACCTTTCATTTGATACCCATATCGGCTACCTTTGATGCATTTTTTTTTTCGAGGGCCACTCCCCTATATTGGGAGATCCCCCTGAAATATCTTATACAATTTTTTGTAGTTGAACTTTGAAGAGAGTACCACTTTACACCTGCATACAAAATTTGATGTTTCTAGCTTGAGTAGTTTGCGAAAAAAGTGCTGTGACACACGGACGGACAGACGGACAGACAGGACCCGATTTTAGTAGGGTTTTATAAAATTATTATAAAAACCCTAAAAAGAAAATCGAGATCTTAAAAAACGATAAAAAAATACTTATAAGTGATGAAGGGTACTTACCCAATCGTTCGACGAGCGTTCGTGTTCGGGGTAGGCAAGCCCTGTATAACATGGATTTTTAATTGTTTTGATGCTAAAGATACGGTGTATTGGAATCACTGACAACTTTAACATATTATACACCCAGAAAAATAACGGAAAGCTTTGATCGACAGAACTCACGAACTGATAAAAATCATTGATTCTTAACAAAATCCTATCATCTCTTAAAAACACTTTACAAACAACTCACGAAATTGGGCGAATAACTTTGTCTTAAGATAAAGAATAATGGAAAGTAGAAAATGTGTGACGTGACTTAGACTAAATTCTCATTTATTGCCAGCCTTTCGTAATCTCGAATCTCCAATCCCGTTGAACGAACACTTTGGTTCAATTCGAGTGCAGAGCACTACTTCCAGGGGCGTTGTTTTGTGATATTTTCCCACGCGACACCGAATATTGCTAGTGAACATGAACAGACGGAAACTGACATTTCCCTTTGATAACGGTTTTCAGGTCTGTTTTAAAATTGCGAACACTAACGAGAACCGGGCGGTTACTTCACTGGCAGGAATTCTCTGCATCATTCACATTGGTCGCACTGCTATCACCAACTAACATTCAGGGCATTCTCGAACTGATATGATCGGTTGGGCTGTATATTGGTGATTCGCGGAAGGATGTCACCTCTTGAAAGAGGTTTAATTTTCTATTTTTCTTACGACACATCACCACTTCTGTATATCTTTATCGAATTGTACTTGTTCCCGTTGCGAAGGATCGTTCAGTATTGCATATAGTTTGCGATATGGTGTCATCAATTTTCTTGTTATACTTCCAGTATTTCCAAATCTAATTTTTCGTAGCATAATATTGAGCCACGCGGACATTTTTGGACGTAATTCCATTGTCTAGAACGTATTTATAGACGACAACAGTGCGTACATCCACGCGGATGCTGCATCAACCAGAACCGATGCAATGATAATAGTCCACATGCAATTGATGGCTCTCAGATTAATCCACGCACTATTGCCCAACGGTCCAATGACTTCACTTTCCACTCACGAATTGCACTTCGTCAATTGTGCAATAGAACATGTATGATCTCACTAGGAAAACTACATAAACAATACTACTCCGATTTTCATTGTTTTATTGTAGCGATCCAAACGCAATGGTCTATCTTTACTTCTTATCGCTCATTCCGATTGTCCAACTGCTGGCGCACTTCTCGCGACGTGTTCCCGGTGACGATCAGTAACAGACTTCTCGAACCGCCCAAGCAGATCTCAGCATAATCTCTATGCCACATCGGTAAATTGAGATGAGCTTCTAGCTCAGCCAAGTTAGATTGCATTCGGCAATGCAATACATGGATAGAATGCATTATAGCAGTGCTCTCATGTCAGAATTTTCATTTGCAGATTTGAGTAATTAAGTTAATAAAAAAGTAATAATAGATAGAAAAGTTTAAATCATAATAAAAAGATAAATCTCATGAAGAATATCAATACAAAGAAAAATTTATATTCAATACATAAAAGTAACAATATAAACTTATATTTATAATAAAAAAGTTAAAAATATTTTTTTTTCTTTTTTCTAAATTTTATAATTTACAAAAATTTAACTTTGAGTAATTAAATTTATCAAATCTGCAATTGAAATTTCGGAACTGTGTTATGCCAGTTTTCGAGCAGCTTACTTAGGCGACTGCTCGATTACTACAAACCATGAAAGGCTTAAAATAAATATCTACATTTCATATGATAGATACAAAACCCTTTTACTTGGCATATTTCCGATACGAATACATTAGCGCAATTAAATCGCTATCACATTTCTCAGAGAATAGGTAGAGAAATCATGACCCAAGAAATTAAATCCAAGAGCATTAAAGTCTCTAAATTTGTTGCCAAAAAGAATTTTTGTCAAATTTGTTATTTTGTAAAATCCTGTAGTATTTTCACTCATAACTAACTTTTCGGAAGAGAGCTATAAAGTTAATTATGAGTGAAAAGACCATCGAGTTCGACAAAATAACTAAAATTGATCCTGATGAATAAATTTTAAAATTATTCTATCTCCACTCGGTTCAAACGTTACTTCTATTTCCTTATTTATGCTTTAATTAAAGTCATGGTAATATAGCTAATTATTTTACTTTACGTGGGAAAAAATGAGTTTCAGTTGTACCAATCATTTTCGAATTGATTTTACTTACCATCTAATTTAATCGTGACGATGCTATTTGTGGAGCGTTTTGTACGTATCGGCTTGATATGCGAAACGTGAACCAATGTGAGTGCGGGCCCTGTAACAAACAATATAGAGAGAATATTGTTAAAGGTATTTGCATATCAGCAACCAGCAAATTCGTGATCTAATACAATTATCCTTCATTGTTCTCATAGTTTACAGACAATTTCATCACTAAATTGCTTAGTACTTTCCTGTTCACGAATAAAAGGAAAACTACTTTTCCGGGGTCAATGCAGTTTACAACGCTATCGAGCTTTACTTGTTTTAATAGAGGATGCTATGAATATTATTGAATCTTTTATCGAATAAAAATAATAGAATATAAAATATGTCAGTAAAGTAAAAAAGATATGTACATACTGTGCTTTATCTCTCCAAATAAAAGTTCTTTCTCATGATCTTTAAGGTGATCATGAATTTCTTGCTCTGATATCTGAAAGAAGAAAATATTAAAATAATTATTGCATCCCTTTATTATGTATTTAGTTCATTAAAATCTTCATATCTACAAATTATGTAAGTACACTAATTACAAAGCTGAAAACTTTTGTAGAGACTTGGTACAAAGGCCTTAACTGCTGGACACAAGCCTGTAGAACAGTTAAAATTTATTAATACGTACTTGGTGTTCAAATTCGACTTAAAAGACTTAGTGACTAAAAAAGATTAGGCAGTAATTTGTAAGCTAGCGCGACGAAAACGGTTTTTCATTCTATTCTACTTCTTTGTCATTCTTCGTCTATTTAGTTTCCAAATATATACTAACGTGTTCTCTGTGTTTTATTTGTCGAGCGTTGATTTTTATCTTAAGGGCGTTTTTCTTGAATTAATCATTCTCCATGATTTTTCCTCTATAATTTTTAGTCTAATTAGTTTTGCTTCAGTTAAAATCAAAATCATTCACATCCGCCAAGGAAATCCAGTTATTTGTGAATGATTTTGACAGTAGCTTAATATCGTTCGTATCAATGAGGAATAAGGTGATCTTATTCCTCATTGGTTCGCATATTCTATACTATAGCAACGTACAATAACAATAGAGTAGCCTTTCCCCTTGCTTAATATTTTACGTGCTAATGAAATTCATTTTTAGAGAATTGTAAAATAATTTTACAATACCCTACTAAATTGCATCCTGTCTGTCCGTCCGTCCTTGGTTCATAGCAAGTTTTCTCGCAAACTACTTAAGCTGGAAACATGAAATTTGGTGATTAAATGTAAAGTGGTGACCTCTTGAAAATATCAGTACACAATAATTGTTATAAGGTGCTAAAGGGGGGGTCTCCCCATATAGGGGCGTGGCCTCTGAAAAAGAAATTTCACCAAAGGTAGGCAGTTTCGGTATCAAATGAAAGGTCTTGATGAGAGCTTTTCAAATCAGGTCTGAAACTGATGCTTTTTGCTTCAAGGGGTGCAGGGGGAGTGGAAACGTACCCCTTACAATTGGACACCTGTAATAATCGAGCAGTCGCCGAACAAACTGCTCGAAAGCCAACATATTGCAGATCCAAATTTCAATTGTAAATTTAAAATAATTCTCATAATTTTAATTTGCAATTGAAATCTGGATACGGCAACCCCCTGTCCACCAGAGCTCTTCCACGATCGCACTTTTGCAATGAGAAGGAAAGTGGATGGAAGCTTCGCCAACTGGTTTTCGGAGCGATCCAGTAAGGCGACGGCTAGCAATAAACGGAAGTCCACTCAAGATCTTGAAACCGCAAGCACGGCGGACGGGTGGTGAGCCATCATTTTGTAATGAGTCGGCCTACGCCACTGCCGACTACCACACATGCCCATCGCTACCATATGGATTTGGAGCGAACATCAGCTTTGGATAACATTCCCAACCTACGTCAGTTTGAGTCGAGGAATGTCACCCAAAGCTGACGGCAGTTGGAGTCGGCAATGTCAAACGGGTGCAGGTGGCAGATAACCGTACACAGCGCGCGTGGTACGAAATCTAAATTGTACAGAGGCACGACGAGTGGGTGTTTGAGTGTGTGGCTTCCGCGGCTCTTCTCCTATGAGCGAAGGAAGTTAGAACCATTCCAACTGTCCCCATACAATCGGAGTGGGAATCAAGCAGGGAAGCAGCAGCAGTAGGTGCTTTACCAGAGATAATAGGTAACGCTGTTTTCCCAGTTGGCTTTAATTTTGCTGATTTAACCTCAAACTCAGTTTTAGCAACGTCACCACGACAGCCTCATTGATGTTTTAGTCAACAAATCTCAATGGACTCACCAACAAGTGTAGAGCAACTACGGCCGATGATAAGAACTCAGTAGTAAGTGATTTCAGTCGTATGGTAAGCGGAATCATATCACCATCAGAAATACCTGATTCACCTACTCAGTCCATACCACAATCTCCACGACGTAACAGCAGTGTAGATCCTCCGTTTGTTACCCCGAATTCATCTCAGCAAAGTAACGTGATCAGTCAGCCCTTAGCACAAAAATCATCGTCGGTCGCACAACAGTTTCAACATCTTCGTAGTGTTTTTGAAGTGAACTGAGTATGCAATATGATTCATACGATGAAATAATTATTTCCTTGGACTGGTCCAAAGAAGAACGATCCCGAGAAAGAGTTATAAAACATCATTTGTTGTAATTTACATTTTACACTTATTACTTTCTGTATAGACGAATAGTTTCCTATTAAGTTTTTACTATGTCGGTTTTTTGATTCTGTGGAAAATATGCAAAAGTGTTAAAAGGGACCATTAGATATTGCTCGTACTTTTTTTCCTTGGTTAAAACGGAACAACCTTTATAAGTGGAACAGAGTAATAAGATAAAAAACAGGCATTGCAGATTCATAATAAACTAAAATGAAAATAAGACAATCTACAGAAACAAAAAAGAATATTAGATTAAATTGTAAAATGGAAACCTCTAGAGAATTTTAAAATTGAAGAAATGAGCCTAAGTCAGAGTCAGATTGGAAATATAAAAAAATTCTCTGACTGCTTAACTGTCGATTTATATTCAATAATACGAAATCAAAAAAAAAAACACGTTGAGTAAGCAGGAGAGTGCTCCTACCAGAAAGTCTTTGTAAACATCCTAGGTTAGAAGCAAGTTTTCTAATGGCGTGAATCGATAACTTGAGTTATTCATCCAATACTTAGATATGAAATCGTTCAAATTTATACAAAAGATGCACAGTTTCTTTCATAAGCACAGTGCAGCCAACATTTTAATCTAGCTTAAATGATTGTTCTGGATGTTCGGCGAATTGAATATATTCTAGTTAAACACTATTCCTTAAATTTTCATGAAAATTGAAAGAAAATAAAAGTACCTAAGTCAATTTTAAATATATATAGGGTTTTCCAATAAGAGGTGTTATTTTGAATAGATCTTCTGATTTAACACCTTGCGACTTCTTCCTTTGGAGCCACGTGATAGAGAGAGCCCAGCGTCAATTCAAGATCTCAAAGATGAAATTCGTGAGGCTATCGAGGACATAGGGTAGCCACTTTGGGATTTGGTTATGGAAAATTTCATGAAGAGGATATGGTCCTGTAAGCGTGTCGTAGTGGCTATTCGCCCAATGTTAGTTATTGCTATTAACGGCATATCTTCTTCTTTATAATGAACTAAACATCCGATCATTTATTTTAAAAAATGGCATTTTGGGTACATTTTGCCTTCCCGTGGACCCCCTAATTCATCAAATGATTTTTTGATTTCAGATTCTAAAAGTTCTAATCAAGACCTTTCATTTGATACCCCTCTCGACTACCTTTGATTTTTAAGGGCCAATTCGTTATTAGGGGGGACCCCCCTTAAACACTTTTTAAATTTTTGTCAAGGCCTTAACTTTTGAGAGACCATCACTTCTGACCTTTTCACAAAGTTTGAGCATTCTAGCTTCTATAGTTTCTGAGGAAATCGGCTGTGACGCACGGACAGACGGACAGACGGACGGACGGACAGACGGACGGACAGACGGACAGACAGGCCGCGAAACTAGTAGGTCTTTGTAAAAAAATTTTTTACAAAGACCTAAAAAGAATGCAAAGAATATTAATTATATAATATTAACTAGTCTTGTAGCTTGTACACATAATTTAATTTAACCTTTATAAATAACGTAAATTAATATTAAATAAAATTAAAAACTTAAATATGATCTAGCACAAGAAATTGAGCAAAAGAGATTGCAATATCTTGAATTAGCAGTTTGCTTGTTGAACATAGAATGAATATAAAGTTTACAATTAAATAAAAAAAAACTAGAAAGGAGTAGAATACTGAGCCAAGATTCGAAATTAGCGAAATTCCAATATGGAAAAAAATAATTATTTGCATAGAATAGCATTCGCGATAAATAAAACTCATAAACTATAAGCCATAGAAGACAGAAATGCAAGTCGTGTCATGTTCGTAAAAAACCAATTGGGGCTTTTCAATTTTTTTGTTAACTTTTAATGACTATCAGCACCCGCGTGGTTTGAGATGGATGCAAGGAATGAAATGCAATTCGGCGTCGAATGCTTTGCTTGCATGGATGCCCAAAATTAAATTCAGTTTGAATAATTTAAAAATAATATCAGTCCCCCTCAAGGTTTTTATAATTGGTATTTATAGCTTTAAATTGTACGGTTTCCCTTGTCCATAAAAGAGGATATATGCATGTATTCAATCAGTCATGAAAATTATTTGTAGCAAGCATAACCCTTGAAACTTCAATATTGAAAAAAAAAATATTATTTCGAAAAAGGAATTCGGGGGGCTAGCCTTCAGTTTGGAACTATATTACTCTTATTCGGATTTCATAGGTTACCGGGAAAATTTTATAGGCTCGAATTCGTTTTCGATGTAAATGAAATATGATTGAGTACTATATAGAGAACTCTGATAATCATTAAAAGAATATTAAAATTTTTTTTACTTGCCTTTGCGAGAGTTTAGCTATAAAGCTTACATGACCTTAGATTACCGTTTTCTGATTTAAGCACTATAGTCCAGGTTATGTTCTTTACTTTTAAAAGTATACACATTAAGCAATTTAGTAAGCTTTTGGAAACCTTACATACTCCTTATTTTTCAAATCATTGCCTACACACCATACAATTTATATCTAATGCGGCTTTTGAGGAACTACCTAAAGGGCCGAAGCCTGCTCTACGACACGGCACAGGGACAATGAAGGATGGAAATTACATCGGGTGTTGCCCAGGGATCTATCCTTGGTCCGGACCTGTGGAACGTGTCTTACGACGGGCTACTGAGACTTGAGATGCCAGATGAGTCGCGCTTGGTCGGCTATGCGGATGATGTTGCGGCTCTGGTCGCCGGACGCACCGTTAAACAAGCGCAACTTAGGCTAGGTATGCTAATGCGCCGAGTGAGGGACTGGATGACTGCTCGCGGGCTCAGTTTAGCACTGAAGAAAACCGAAGTGGTCATCTTGACAAAAAAGAGAATCCCTAGAGTAAGGATGATCAGTATTGGAGATAACAAATCGAATCGAAGCCAGCGGTGAAGTACCTGGGGCTACTGATCGACTCGAAGATGAGTTTCTCTGAGCAAATCAGGGCAACGGCTGAGAAGGCTGCTTCGGGAATATCGGCCCTGAGTCGACTTATGGCCAACATAGGGGGACCCAGCCCATCAAGAAGACGCCTCTTGATGATTGCTGTAGGGTCAGTGCTACTGTACGGAGCAGAGGTATGGGGCGACGCTCTCAGCAAGGAGGTATACCGAAAACGATTGGCACAGTTACAGAGAAGAGGAGCACTGAGAATTGCATCTTCGTATCCAACAGTCTCCGACTCGGCGGTGAGAGTGATTGAAGGCGTGATACCTGTCGCCCTCCTTGCTAGAGAGCGCTGCGCTATTCACCTGCGCCGAAACGAGGATGCGAGGGAGATAGTTGTCCGCGAGGAGAGACAACGCTCGCTCAACGATTGGCAGCAGTCTTGGGTGAATTGCACGAAGGGAAGGTGGACTGCGCGCCTCATCCCGGATGTGAGACCGTGGCTAAATCAAAGGCATGGTGAGACTGACTTCTATCTGACCCAGCTTTTGAGCGGGCACGGGTGTTTTCAGTCTTACCTGCACAAGATCGGTAAGTCACGGTCCCCTGATTGTCGGTTTTGCCCAGGAGAGGATGACAATGCCTGTCACACATTTTTTGCGTGTATCAAATGGGCCAGGCTGCGAAGGGAACTCTACAGGGAGGCGGGAGAGCTCACCCGGATAATATAGTTGCGGTGATGCTCGAATCGGTTGACAAATGGAACCAGGTGGCACATTATGCTCGGGCAGTCCTAAAAGATAAAAGGGACTCACAGCAGCCGGAGGTGCAGGGGCTGGGGGATCACTCTTCTGGCATTTCCTCTTCCCCTCTCCCCTCCCGCTAGGAAAGGGACTCCCTAGCTTGAAGGCGCCCACGGCGTAACAAAACGAGACCTGGCCCGAAGTTATGTGTCAAACGGTTCCAGGCTAGGTTCTCAGATTGACAGGGGAGGTGTTTAGTGGGTAGTCCAAGGTTATCCTCCATGGGAGTCCCACACTGCCAGACTCGGCGGGCGTAAATGCTTTCATCTCCCTACCACAAAAAAAAAAAATATAGCACTTAAAATTTATTCATCGAACCTCAACGTTGTTTACTTGTATTACTATATTTAAGGTGAAGTTCGGAGGAACAGTCTTTAAAAAAATTAATTATAGTCAAAGTATTTTTAAGAATAAAAAACAGGATCGAACCTTAGCTGTAACAATATTTAATGCTACTATATGGATTGAAAGTTTCTATTTAAAAAAAAAAATAACAACATTAATTGCTAATCAAAAAAAATACTTTCCTTTCTAGCGGCCCTTCTTTTTCAGAGGCAGTGGGATTGTATGGTAGGTATGCCGTTAAAGGGGTAGGGTTTTAAAGAAATCCGTGGATGGCTGGTTGCGCATCGCGTTCGGTACGCGGTACCTTAGTTTGTCTTGCCTTTTCCTTAACGTAGAGTTCTTCGGGATTGAGTTAACGTAGTGTATTTTTTGGTACCGCCTCAGTATATTCGGGAACGCGAAATTGAAATTAGATGTTTGCACTTGACTGAAAGGATGAATGAATACGGAATAAAGTAAAGTAGGTTCTTTTCTGTATGTCTGTGTTTTCGACGTGTTTGAAACGGGCACTTAATGGTGGCTGAAATACGTAATTGAGCGTAATCCATTTTAAGACCTGCGACCGAAATCCTCTCCAATCTAGCTGGCCAACAAGCAGCCGCCGTGAAATGGGTTACGGGTGCACGAACTAGTTGACTGATTGGTACCATTCGTTGGCACGACTCAGACTTCACGTCTAGAACCGATGAAAGGTCGGTTCCCACTTCGTTGGTACGAATTTAGATATGAAAATCATTACGATTTCACGGATTGGATAGTTGTCGGGTCTTTTGGTAATAAGAGAATCCAAATAGAATCAGAGGAAAGTTTGTGTCGGGCGACAATCAATTATATTGTGTATTACTTAAAAGAAATAAGTGATTCGCCTAAATTTAGGGGTCGAAATAAGAACGCTGAGTCATCGAAGTCGATGGTGGATAGGTGTGCGTGTTATTTTGTGCATTTTCCTATAAATACCCCAAAATACTTCCAGGAAATACCTTCCATGTGATTATTATACATTGTGCTCCAGTTTTGTGCAAAATGAAGTATATCGCTCCAATTAGCAAAAACATAATTGTCTTTCTTGTTGCAGTTGCCTACTTCGCTTAGTGCTGTCAGTGGTAGTGCGCGCGTGCTAGAGTGACCCATCTAATTTTCATCCCACTATACACCAAGTACGCTAGCTAGTGCTAATCATAAAGGTTTCAGATTGGACGAAGTTTGTATCTAGCAAATAGTGAACGATATCATTAGTGTCGCATTTCACCCGCTTGCACAGTCGATGTAGTAGAATTCGTATCAAATTTTCCTAAGCAAGGAATGTCACCCACTGCATTTTGAAATTGAATGTGGACCTGAAACTGGAGTTGAACACCGAGAAGTAAACATAACTGGATTTGAGATTCAAATTGAATCGGATTGACATCATCGTTGCAAACGTTGCATCCCAGTATATAGAGCGTGGTTAGTGCAAGCTTGCAGGAGCTTGAATTCATTCTCAAAGAAATCAAAGAATATCAGGGGCGGTGCCTCTGAAATCAATCTATTTACAAACAAGTGTGGTGCAGAGGGCTAGTGAGATCTTATGAGCGCCGCTGTCGTCTTACAAGTCGAGCGCAACAGCAACCCACACAAAATTTTCTTTTCATGAAAATCCAGGTGGCTTCCGCTGCGTCAGCAAGGCGAGAACATCTGTGAGAAAAATATCATATTTGTGCCATAGACAGACAAATTGAGACCTGAGCGCGAATCTCTGGTTGATCCCTTCACGTAAACTACAGTACGGGTGAGTCAATGCAAATTGTTGGCTCTGATGGAATACAATTCTAACTGATGATTTTCTAAATAGCAATCCAACGAGATGTAAATGGCTTGTTATGTCATTTCGCGTGAGAATTCTTCATTTATATCAGGGCAACGTAATTCACTACTTTATATCTTCTCACTGGGAAGGGATAGTGTGAATTACGAATTGATGTTCAATCGCTAACATTAGTCAAAGACATTGCCAGACCATTTCTATTTCTTTGTGCGACGATTAAGTAAAATTCGTCAATTTATACACTTGGTGGTTATAATGGTACTATATCTGGCACTGTGTTGAATGCTACGATCCACGTGAAGGCATTTGGAAAACAATTGGAAAAGTCAAATCGAAAGGGGCCTATAGTACAGTCGCCGTATCCAATTCAATTTTTCTGCTTGGAATATGACACTGAAGAACTCTTAAATTTCGATCCCAGATCTCTTAATTCCTTTGTCGTTAAAGAACGAGCTGGCCTATATGTAACATCCTTGGACGGCTACTTGTATTCTGTTCATAAAGACGGTATATAGCAATATGGTCCGCATGTATCAGTATGGGAAGAAATCCTTAGTCATCGTTTGGCAGATTCACCCGTCATAACTGGAAAAAATATACATGGCTTTTAAGCGAAAATACAAATATAGGAGATAAATTCAATTTATAAGGAAACGTATCGCTGTTTAAATATTATTTTAATTGGTGTGAAACCTATCGTTTACACCCCTAAGACTGAAAACAATTATTTTTATATTTGCATATCTTTCTTGTTGTGCGACATGTTGAATTCAAGTTATAAGAAATAACAATTAATTTCTTTCGTGATGGTTTGTAGCTTAAAGTTGGAAGAAGACTTTACTCGCGTGCAAGTAAATTTGAAATTATATTATTGCTCTTATGTTAAGTATATTAATCTCTACTGGAACCGCCTACATCATCATCGAGCGCTCGTGAGGATGCCGGTGAGTACCCATTTTGTTTAATTTTATATTTTATAACAAAATTTGAATTTAAATTAAAATAATTAAAATATTTTCTAATTTCATATTTTCAATTTCACATAGATTTCCATTTTAATTTGATATCTTAATATTTTATATTTATTTATAGTTTTTTTGTCTTGAATTCGAATTCAATAAAATAATGTTTAGATAAAAGAAACGAAACTCGTTCTTTTCATTTCTTTCAACTTGACCGGGTAGAGGACCCGCAACGATGGCAGGCTCCTCTAAAATGGGCCAGCCATCGGGCACGCTCTCCCCTTCTTGTTCTTACAGGGGCTCTTGCCGGGTAGAGTCGCCTTCCGCTCACATGCCCTTTTATGGTATAGAGTTATGTGATTCCATCGCATAACGCTATAACATAAATTGGCTACGTTTGTATTCCTCGTTTGATGCAAAGAGTCATGCAAAGTACGTGTGTATGAGTTTTCACTCAAATGGGAAATACATGGCCACGTCTACGTTTGGATCTTGATCTGGTTGGGAGGGTGCGAGGGGGCACCGCTTCCACCTGGGTGCCCCACTCTTATTTGTGGACCATAAGTATCGTTGGTAACGACGAAGTCTCCTCAAGTCCTGCCGTTTTCGCAAGGCCCTATTTGTCCTCTGAACCAATGTGTTCGGAGTCCTTAGCGGTTACCTCCTTTTTCGACTCCGGTCGAGAACCAAATTACATTTCTAAATTCGTGGATTCGAAAAATGTTTTTGTAGTGGGTCTTGTGCTAGGGGGAAAGAACCCGCCCCCACGACACCGCAACGCTAGCCTGCCAGCGCATTCACGCGTCCCCAGATAAGGCCGATCTCGGCGGATCTCGCTATCCTCTTCCAGTGAGGCAGCACACCGTTGCTGCAGTCCTTTACGGACATTTACATATACCTATTTCACTGCACACCTTTGATTCAAAAAATCAAGGATGTAGGTCGTTATAAGTATAAGGCCAACAAATAACTCAGAAGTCAAAATTCGATCAACCTTGTTAACAATAGTACAATATGTGAATTTTACATTTTCGTCTATAAAATTGAAAGGTGACCCTTAAATTTGCCGAAAATTTGTACAGTCGACTCTCGATAATTTGACACTCTTTAATTTTAATCGCTCGATTATTTGAAGTTTTTCTCCGGTCCCTTTAAAAACGCTCGATAAATTGAAACAAGTTGAAGTAGCAGAAAAGTGTTCCTGTTAGAAGGGTTTTGTTAAACAATTAGTAAATCAAGCAATATATTCTGCATATCAAAACTTGACTAATATACAGATTCCATAAATTGAGTTCAAAAAATTTTTAAATTCGCCGCCATTCGGTTTCAAAATTTTTATCAAAATCCCCACATATTTGTGGTTTCTAGGTCCGTTGCAAACGTATACTTCCTTAGTATCACGTGTTAATGCTGATGTAATTGTTAAATATTCAATCGGCTGTAACTTAGCTGTTTACTGTTCAATTATTGTGAAATTTTCAGAATGCATATCATTGCATTCAAAACGCTTAAATTGTAGCTTTTGAAAAATTTAAGGGTCCCATTTTGGTTTTATAGGCAAAAATGTAAAATTTATAATAATGTACTATTATTGACAAAGTTGATCGAATTTCGACTTCTGAGGTATTTGTTGCCCTTGTACTCCTAAAGTCTCACCTATCTGATTGTTTTCAGATTTTTCGGGTGAAAAGTGACACAAAACTTTCGTACACTTCCCCTTCCCCTGCACCCCTCAAAGCAAAACTTGTCATTTTAAGACCTGTTTTGAAAAGTTCTCATTAATGACCTTTCATTTGATACACATATTGCCTACATGCAATGAAAATTTTTACTTTCAAGGCCATTAAATACCATATAAACTTCTTTTTGTGTTGAAATTTTGAACAGGGCAGCATTTTGCACCGATCTACAAAATTTTATGTCCCTAGTTTATATAGTTTGCGAGATTTTAGTAGGGTTCGGTAAAACGATTTTACAAACCCCTAAAAAATCAATACAATTTGGTCTCTTCGGTAATTTGAAGTTGAAGGAATGATATTTTCTCTGCTGACATTCAGTAATTTGAAGTCGCGCTTCCCTAGTCTCTATAATTTGAAAGATTTTGAAGCACAGACCTGTTGTTTGTTTCCATAATTTTTGTTCACCGTTCGTCTTTTGTTTACATCAACGAGATATAATTTCTAGTCTTCGTTCAAATATTAAAGTGAATTGTGTAAATAATTGATTAGCGTTCATTAATTTTTAACCGACTTCCAAAGGAAAGAAGGTTATCAATTCAACACGTATATTTTTTTTTGTTACTTTTACTTTATGTATGCTCACGCATAACTTTTAAACGGAGATAGTTAGAAGAGTTCTGTTTTTGGCAAATGATACGTCTTTCTTCCTGTTAGGTCCCGTTTAAAGGATAAGAAATTCAAGTAACGGTAAAGAATTTTTACTGTTAAAACTAAAAAATTTCCGACTTTCACTCAGATTTTTCAGCATACGAGTAACTAATCGACGCGTGTAAGGATTTTGATTGTAGAGGTTTCAAATGAAGGACAGCATATTGATCTAAAATTTATCAGAACAGAATTGTCATCCTTCCTAGAACTCTGTAGATATTAAAAGTTCAATATGATACAATGATGTCGAGAAATTGAATTTAAATTATGTTTCGTATGAAAAGTGCCAATTAGTTGACACTCTTCAAGGATTTGATAGAGATACCGAGTCCTTTGGAGACGGATGATAAAAATGATCAGTATCCTTAATTTTCTGCATAAAGGGTACATTTAAGTCAATCATTTCTACCGGAAATAACCAATAAATTAATTCTAAATGTGGCATAAATACGATTCAACAATAGTTAGATGGAACATTTCAGGATGCTTTTCTCTTCCGCATTCATTCTTTGCTTACTGATGAGCTTAGTAAAGAATTCTTCTTTCATCCTTAGACGTAAGCGTTACACATAGCATCTATAAAATTCCCCGAAGAAATATTAAGGATTGAGTGATTGCAAATTATAGAGCTGGCTCGTTACTTTCCAGTTAATATTATACCTGTATAGTATACATGATAACATATGCCCAAAAATCTAAAATTAGTGATTTCCATACTAAAGACTGGCGAGAATCGCAACCTAAAAAGATATACGTTTCCTTCTATAACTGATCATAACTTCACAGATGAAGATGAAAATGCATAGCTGAGTTTTCATTGAACTATAGGGTATAATTTTCTTGAAACTTTTATGAAAATTAGGTGCCATAGTTAACTGAAAACGAAGGCGATGGGTATCGAATAAACGTGAATGAGTGATACGGTTAAGAAGGATCTTTTTAAGTAAATTTCTTGAGATTGATTGCGGAGTGAACTTTATGTTTACATATATAAATATATATGGCTATATATATATATATATATATATATATATATATATATATATATATATATATATATAATGGGGGAACCGATTAATTCATGCGGCTTTCTAACAGATTGCGTAGCTTGATTTTTATTCCAGTGATTCACCTTCCCTATTGGAAAGCTACTATCATATAGTTTCAGAATCAGTATGTGTCATTTAGCTGAAGCGTAAACAACAATACTTTTTTTTACTCTGAAAATGTCGAATTTTGTGCCGAATAAAGTGTTTTTGCGGGGAGTACTTCTTCATTGAAGAAAAGATCTGCCGAAAGTCATCGTATTTTGGTGGAAGTGTATGGTGTGCATGCACTAGCTGAGCGTATGTGCCAGAAGTGGTTTGCTCGGTTTAAAAGTGGCAATTTTGACTTGGAGGACAATGAACGGCCCGGACAGCCAAAAAAGTTTGAAGATTACGAATTGGAGACATTGCTCGATCAAGATCCCTCTCAAACTTGCAAAATCACTTGGCGTCGCTCAAAAAACCATTTCCGATCGTCTAAAAGCAATTTTTCATAATAAAGCTTCAATTTTCGAACAAAACCGCCCGAATTAACCGGAATTTTTTAGCATAATTTGATGCTTTATTGTGGAAAAATCTTACAATATATTTTATTCGAAATATTGTCCTTCGGACGCGATAATATTTCCCCATCTTTCAGGCAATTCCATTTCAAAAAAATTGTGCCGGCTTGGCGGCCAAAAACAAATCTATCCAATTTCGGATGACTTGCTCTGAAATGAAGCGTATTCCGGTGAGGGCGTTTTGCATCGAGCGAAATAATTGAAAGTCAGACGGAGCAAGGTCCGGACTATAAGGCAACTATTTTCCAAATCGTTTTTCACGGGTCTTGCAACATGCGGCCGAGCGTTGTCATGATGGAAAATTATAGCCAGTGTCTGGTCGCACATTCCGGGCGTTTTTCGATGAAAGCACGCTTCAAACGTATAAATTGTGTTCGGTACAGATCACCTGTGATTGCCTGGCCCGATTTCAACAACTGATAATATAACGGCCCCTTCTGATCCCACCAAATACACAGTATAACCTTGGCGCCGTGGATATTTGGCTTTGCCGTTGATTTGGCTGGTTGGCCGGGCTTCACGTATGACTTTTTGCGCTTGGGACTGTCATATTAGATCCATTTTTCATCCCCAGTCACGATCTGATGCAAAAATGATTTCTTTTTATGGCGCTCAAGCAGCATTTCAGACATACAGAAGCACCGTTCAAGGTCTCTTGGCTTCAACTCATAGGGGACCCAATTACTTTGCTTCTGAATGTATCCGGCGGAAACGATTACATACCCGAATCAAATGTTCCTTGTTCATATTGACCATAACGGCATTAATAGCACTCTTCAGCGAAGAGGTAGTATTATGAGGACGCTTATTGGTCTCACGCTCAACTACGCCCCATAGGTAATAATCCAAAGGATTAAGGTCTGGGAAGCTAGGTGGCCATAGGTTCGGTGTTATGTGGTCATGAAAATTTTCGGCCATCCAATCTTATGCTGCCATCGCTTTATGTGAAGGAGCAGAGTCTTGTTGAAAAATGTATGGTCTGCCTCCACTTACATTGTCTATCCAGGGTTTCACTACCGTCTCCAAAACCTCGATGTATGCAGCAGAGTTCACTCGAAGTACTTGAGTAAAAAAGTGTGGTGGCATAACATGTCCTTCGTTGTTGACAACACTTAAAACCATAGCAGTGGCTGGAAATTTTGCATGCATTATAATAGGAACCTCCGTAGGACTTAAACATAGCCATCTATCATTTCTGTGATTGGTCTTTTGATCGTGGTCAAAATTTATTTCGTTGGAAAAAAACCATAACATTTTGGGCGCCTCAGGGTGTTTGATTTTGTTTAAAAGACATTTCGATCGGAGAACTCTCTGTTCCCGTGTTCGTTCCGACATGAACTATCCTCTGCGCATCACGTAAGACTTATACCGAAGGTCTTCGTGGACAACTCTACGAATAAGGCGCTCAGAAACATGAAACTCACTCGAAAGGTCGAAAAACGTTGAACGATAAAAAAGCACTTCAGGGTTAGGTCAGAATATAAAAATTGCGGCTAGGCAAAGTTCGAAATTCGAAAATTTCTCCAAGCTACAATTCATATTGGATTTTTATGAAATCTAAAATCAAGGTAGACGTCGATGAGATCATGTATTAATTGTACCAGGATTAAATTCGATTCCTATGAACGCTGCAGATTTTAGCTGCAGTGGTTTTTGTATTGCAGTAAAAATATTATATTTTAATATACGAGTACATTATGCAATGTATTCAAGAAACTGAGTTTTGAAAGGTTTTAAATGAAAAAAACTGCCAGTTAAAAATGGTAAAATAAAAAACTTTTAGAATAAAAAGAAACCCGACTTCGAAATGCCCTAAAAAGGATGAAATAAATTTTATGGAAGCATTGTCAATCAATTTCCCAATTTCAACATAAATACTTCCAACACCTGCACCATCACAAAAGAATTGGGGAAAAAATGATATGGCACCGCTCACATAACATTTATTTCGCCCTCTCTAGGGCATTTCGAAGTCGGTTTTCTTTTTTTTTCCAAAGTTTTTTTTTAAGGATAAAAATGAGGTCAAGAAAGAACAAGAGTCTTCCATTAGTGAAAAGAAACGTGTGATTCAAGCTTTGGAGGATGGGCAATTGAAAAAGGATGTCGCAAAACAGTTCGGTATTTTGCCATCAACGTTATCGATGATTTTAAGAAACAGAGATCGCGTCACCGGAAGTTCCTTAGTGCCAATAAGAAAAGGTCACGCCAGGCTGAATGGCCCCGTCTTGAGGATTGCTTGCTCAAGTGCATCTGGCAGTAAATAGGACAAAACGTTCCCTTGGGCAGTTTGTTGCTGAAGGAAAAAGCTAAGTCTTTTACACAGTCTCTTGGGATTACTGGGTTCGCAACAAGTGAGGGGTGGCTCTCGAATTTCAAAAACTGAAACGACATTGCATTCGAAAAAACCTGCGGAGAGAGGAGCAGCGTAAATAATTCTTTTTGTTCCCAATTGATTGACAAAATAAGCTAACTTTAGAATGGCTATGACCCAAGGAACATATTTAATTTGGACGAAACTGGGCTTTTTTATAAATGTCTTCCAGATCACACATTGACGTTCAAAGATGAAAAGTGTCATGGTGGTAAGCTGAGCAAGGCTCGAATAACTGCCCTTTTAGCATGTACTCATAATATGGACGGATCTCAAAAGTTAAAGCCACTCATCATAGGCAAATCTGCGAAACCACGCTGCTTCAAAGGTGTAAAATTGCTGCCCACAATTTATCAATCAAATAGAAAACCTTGGATGACAACAGAGTTATTCAATGAATGGTTGACCTCGACTAACGGTGAGATGGAAAAAGAACGACGGAAAATCTTACTTTTTTTGGATAACTGCTCCGTGCGTAGTAACCCACCACCGTTATTAGACCACGTAACATCAATTTTCTATCCAACCAACACAACATCAAGGTTGCAGCCATTATATCAAGGAATTATTCAAAATTTTAAAATTCTTTATCACATAGAAATTGTTTTTCTTCTGCTGGATAGTATTAAAAAGGGAGAAAAGGTGGATATAATACTTTTGACCGCAATAATCATGATTGACAAGGCCTGGAAAAATGTTAACTCTACCACCCTTAATAATTGCTTTATAAAGTGCGGATTTAAGCAAATAGAAAATATAGAACATTCATCAGAGCAACCAAAAATTTCGAACTCTGACTGAGGGTGGGGACTTCTTTCTAACTATGGGGGGTTAACGTTTGAGGACTACGTTCAAGTTGACGGTGAAATCAGTGTCCATGGTGTCCGAATTGATGTTGAACTGTTAGGGTTCGGCCACATTACGATTTTCCTGTCGCGATTTTTAGACGCAAATACGAACAAACTGCGACAAGATTTGCAAAGGAACTTCAGGCATGCGCAGAACTAATATGCTCATTTGAAGGTATGTCTTTGCCAGGAACACATGCGCTAACTCATTTGTGCGCTATGCAAGAAACTTCCGTGCACGTCAGCGTCAAATGTCCAAATGATGTGCGCCTGCGCGAGTATCACAAAAACTACCTACTAAACGGGTTTTAGGAAAAATCGCAAATTCCTGCGACTGCCGACCTGGACAAAATTGTCGAAAATCGCAGTGTGCGGGCTTCCATTTAACCATGTATAACTTGCGACAGAAGTGCGACTACGAGTATATAGTCGTAGTCTGATGCATCCCTTAGATTTGGTTTCTCTGGATGAGGATAAGGATGACAACGCAGAAAAACAACCACTAATTTCAGTTTCATTGAGTGAGGCAAGGACATATCTTACTAACCTTCACTCCTACGCCCACAGAACCGACTAAAGTGACGATTTCTTTTTAGCTCTCAACACAATCGAAAACTCGTTGGACAATGATCAATGGAAGTCACTCACTCAAAAGAAAATTACGGACTATTTTTCAAAATAAATATTTGTATCTAATTATGTAAAATACTTGAAATAAAATTAACGAGTTTCAATTAAACTCTTGTTTATTTTTTCCTCCCTCCGTCTTGATTACTTGAACTTCTGATATTTTTAAACCGTGGAAATTTGAACTTCTTCTCTGGTCCCTTGAGTTTCAAACTATCGAGAGTCGACTATAGTTGAATTATTTTATATTAAGCGCATGTTTTCTGAAAATTTTATAAAAATCGAGCCATAAAAAGCCAATTCACAGTAGATTAAAATTTATCAGTTACAACAATAAAAACACGTGATACGCGTTTGCAAAGGGTATAGACACTACTCAGATACGTAGGAATTTTCATGAAAGCTTAGAAATATTTTGTAACATTGATATGTTTTCATGATTACTCAAAAAATTACGTTAGTTTTCCGAGCTCATTTTATAGAATATGTGTATGAGTCAAGCCTTGATATTCAAAAGACGTTGTTTGAGCTAATAATTACATTACAATACCTTTCTAGTAGGAGCACTCTCCTGCTACTTCAACGTGTTCAATATGGTATTAGAGAAAATGATATGGGCATTTTTTCGGCAACGATATTAAATCGTTCGAAAATTGATTATCGAATTTTTTGGAATCGGTAATTGCAAACAAATGGCTAAATTGAATTAATAAACTCTAGTTAACTATGCTGAAAAAATAAACAACTAATGGCACGACAGTCCATTAATCTTATTTATTTCGTTTAATGTACTTTCTGTCTCGTAATGCGTTCGAAATTTAACGAACCTTATTAAAAGTAATTAAGTTTTACGTAATTGCAATTCCATAAGGCTAATAATTTATTCAAAAAGTCATTTCGTAGTTAGATTATTTGATTTTTTCTTCAAAAACGGATGCTTTCACTTTTCACGCAGACTGTTCATCTTTCGTTTCGTATTATATAGGAATGATTTATCCGGCACAAAATATGAAATCTGAATTTTTAGCATCTGAAATATTCACTTGAATCTGAAAAATACTTCAACCATGAAAAGTTAATAGCGCAGGTCAATGGAAGTATTCATCATTTGTAGCAGCAAATTTTTTCCGAATGGAAATAATTTTTATTTCTATGTTAGTGATAGTTTTGTCAAGTTAATTTCAAGCTTTTGCTTATTAGTGAGGTGACTGACATTGAGTAGAATAATTTTAAATAAATAAACATGGGGATAATTTATTTTGCAGTGAAGTATTGCCAGTATTATTTGGGTCTGTATTAATTATTAAGAAGACACATGCGAGTATTTGAATGAAACTCGATTCTAACCAAATTTTATGCTGCTCAACTTTAGAGATTATCTAGCATGGTATAAAATATCGTCTAGATTCACAGTACTTGTATTGCACTGAAAGTCCAAGTCAAAGACATAAGGGCTTTATTCAATACTACTCGTTATAAATATCCAAACAATAAAAATACAAACACTATGGCCCAAATGGCTCTCTATATTTATACATTATTAATTAGAAATTTTTAGGCAAAACAACAATATCTAATTCAATTTAAAAAGGAGAAAAAAAATCAACCAGCATTATTCGAAAATTAATTATAATATTCACACAACATTGAACTTTTATCCTACATCTAATATGTTATATATCTCCCGCAGGGAGAAAGCCGGTCGACAAGAACATTCTTGGAGGCTAGCATTCTTTGGGGAGTGCCGCCCCCACGGACCCGAGGATATGGGGGGTGCCGTGAGGTTCCCTCTTATTGTATCTGGATTACGCTTTGGACAACGAACTGGAATTGACGCTTTGGGCTGGCGGATGTGATGGTTTGGACCTAGTTGCTTTGCACAGTAGCGCCGAGGTGAAACTCGTGTGTAAACGGCTCCAATTCAACTATCATACCGTCTCCGTCCCGGTAAAACCCTGGCAGGCCTCGGAGTACGTTCGAAATTCGCACCATTGGGTTGGTGGTGTAGGTTCGGTTGAGACGGACTCCCGATTAGCGCTGGTCTGGCTCTGAGCACTTGTCCCCATAAGGGCTTGTGCCAACCCTCGCATGGCCTCCCTGCTCTGCAAAGATAACCATGGGACCAAAAAGGCGACTACACACACGAACGGAGATAGCGGCTCCGAGGGGGGACCCAATAAAATGGAGCAAACAAATGAAACCACAAGCAAACAGGACGCTAGCACGGAGAACCCTTTCAGGCAAAAACCGCTGTTGGCAAGAACACCGATTAAACAAGTCACCGATTGCGGGGGGAGGCAGCAAACCCCAGAAACACTGTCAAAGTCAACATCACAGGTTAAATCATCGGAGACAGACGACAGACGGACTAACGAACGAAAGAAGGCAGAGTGCGTTGTGCAACGTGGCATCATTGCGGCCTTTGGGCGCAGTAGAAGGACTATGCGCACCCCGGAGCGCCTAGTGCAAGCCGTACACAATCCGGATCAAGCTGTGACACCAACGGAGGCCAGTGTAAGACTGGGGGATGGAGAAGTTTTGCCGTTGGCCGACGCCACTTCAAACGCGACCCAAGCGATAGAAGCAAAAGGGCTAGGAAACGGGGGCCTCTCCCAAGAGGTGGCGCCAAATAACACAATTGCCCTTGACCGCGCCGAAGAGGAGCGGCTTACTCGGAAAGCGGGGAATATCGTCAAACAACTGAGGGCTGCCTGCGAAGTGCAGAAAAACATAGGCAGGAGTGTCAAGAATGTCATTCTTGAACTGAAGGAGCTTTTTGGCCGCATAACGCACTACAGGTGGATGTGGCTTGCAACCGAAAAGCACCAAAAAGACACGCTCTCCCTCGAGGCATCAGTGGGTCCTAGCAGCAGCAAAAGAATGGCCGGTAGCCCAATTGAAGGCGACTGTGAGAAAAGGAGGAAGGACGAGACCATAAACGAAGTTGACACTCCAGGCGAGGAGTTTCATGTGGTGCGAAACAAGGCAGCGAAAAAAGCGGCCAAAAAGCTACTCCTAGAAAAAACAGACAAAGAGCTCAACCACGAAAAGAACAAAGAACCCCCCGATATACCGCAGAAAACAAAAAGCAAACCGCGGCGCAAACCCTTGCGAGAGGCACTGCTTATTAAACCCACTAAGGGCCGAACCTACGCAGATGTCCTCCGTGAAATTAAAGGAGCGGTCAAGCCAGACGACACCAAAACTGCCATCAAAGCAGTTCGACCAACCCGGACCGGTGGCTTGCTGGTGGAATTCGGGCCAGAGGCCACAAACAAAGATGCATTCCGTGACGCGGTTCAAAAGGTTCTTGGAGATGCGGCAACGGTTGCCTCGCTCGAACCAATGGCCACCCTGGAAATCAGGGACCTCGACTGCGTCACGGACAAAGCTGAAGTAGAGGATGCCATTAGGAGGGAGTTCCCCAGCTTAAGTGAAGTCAAGGCAAGATTGACACGTGAAAACACAAGGGGGCAACGCATGGCTATTGTCGAACTAGCTGATAAAGACGCCCAGCAAATCCTGGCGAAGGGCAAAATTAAGATAGGTTGGGTGATCTGCAGGATACGGAGAAGAGCGATCCCTATCTGCTGCTTCAGATGCCTCGAATACGGACACACCGCGTATGGCTGTAGGGGACCCGACAGGAGATCTCTGTGCTACAAATGTGGTGAAACGGGGCACAAAAGGAAGGAGTGCACGAACGAGGCAAAATGCATTCTTTGCAAGGATGCTAAGCTAGCACCCGGCGACCTCAAACATGAGCCGGGGACAGGGAGATGCCGGGTTTTCAAGGAGGCCCTAGCTAAAGCCAAATCGATACTCAAATGATCCGTATCCTGCAGGTCAATTTGCATCGAAGCACAAACGCCCAGGACCTACTTGAGCAGTTTGCGAGGGATAAGAAAGCTGACCTCCTGTTGCTGAGCGAGCAACATCATAACAAGGACTGGGAGGATGGACGTCGAGAAGTTCACTGACGCGCTTACGGCAGGCGCACCGTTGCTGGGAGCTCCGCCAGGGAGTGGAGAGCCTACAGCCAAGGACTTGGTGAACTCAACTATGAGTACCATCATAGCTGCTTGCGAGTCTTCCATGCCCCGCCGGAGACCCCGACATGGTAAGCCTCCAGTATACTGGTGGTCAAACGAGATCGCCGAACAAAGAAGCGAGTGTCACAAACTTCGGCGAGAGGCCCAGCGGGCGCGAACACGGGAGGAGGCAGACACTATGCTAGCAGCATACAGGTCCGGCAGGAAATATCTTCGCAGGCTTATTAACAAGAGCAAGGCCCGATGCTGGCAAGACCTCGTGGACGATGTAAATAGGGATCCGTGGGGCCTTGGCTACAAGCTGGTCATGGGGAAACTTGGTACCCTACGGAAGCCTTGTATACATGACGCGGAAAAGATGGACGCGATAGTGCGGGGACTCTTCCCCGCCCATCCCGTCCGTGTTGACGCTGTCCATGGTGAAACAGCAGTCAAGTGCCCACTCTTCACACAGCTGGAACTGGAGGAGGCAGTCCTCTCCCTGAAAGCGAGGAAGGCTCCAGGTCCAGATGGTGTTCCAGCTGAGGTTTTGCAGCTCATCTATCACCATTGTCCTGACTTGCTGCTCAGCACATTCAACGCTTGCCTACGGGACGGGGTTTTCCCGGTACGATGGAAGGTGGCGAGGCTCGTGCTGGTCAGCAAGGGGAAAGGAAATCCCGAATCGCCGTCTGCATACCGCCCGTTATGCATGCTAGACACGGCTGGGAAAGTGCTAGAGAAACTCATCAAGGGAAGACTCACTGACGCGATTCGTGCTGCTGGGGACCTATCTCCTCGGCAGTAAGGCTTTAGAGCAGGACGTTCTACCATCGATGCGATTGCAGAGGTGGTGAACGCGGTTCAAAAGGCAGAGGCATATAGTCGCACCAAGCGACGGATCGTCCTGTTGGTGACACTCGACGTCAGGAATGCCGTCAACTCCGCTAGATGGGTGGATATTCTGGATACGCTGGAAAACTCTTTTCAAGTTCCAGAATATCTAACGCGGCTTTTGAGGAACTACCTAAAGGACCGAAGCCTGCTTTACGACACGACACAGGGCCAAAGAAGGATGGAAATTACATCGGGTGTTGCCCAGGGATCTATCCTTGGTCCGGACCTGTGGAACGTGTCTTACGACGGACTACTGAGACTTGAGATGCCAGATGAGTCGCGCTTGGTCGGCTATGCGGATGATGTTGCGGCTCTGGTCGCCGGACGCACCGTTGAACAAGCGCAACTTAGGCTAGGTATGCTAATGTGCCGAGCGAGGGACTGGATGACTGCTCGCGGGCTCAGTTTAGCACTGGAGAAAACCGAAGTGGACAAAAAAGAGAATCCCTAGAGTAAGGATGATCAGTATTGGAGATATACAGATCGAATCGAAGCCAGCGGTGAAGTACCTGGGGCTACTGATCGACTCGAAGATGAGTTTCTCTGAACAAATCAGGGCAACGGCTGAGAAGGCTGCTTCGGGAGTATCGGGCCTGAGTCGACTTATGGCCAACGTAGGGGGACCCAGCCCATCAAGAAGACGCCTCTTGATGAGTGCTGTAGGGTCAGTGCTACTGTACGGAGCAGAGGTATGGGGCGACGCTCTCAGCAAGGAGGTATACCGAAAACGATTGGCACAGGTACAGAGAAGAGGAGCACTGAGAATTGCATCTTCGTATCCAACAGTCTCCGACTCGGCGGTGAGAGTGATTGCAGGCGTGATACCTGTCGCCCTCCTTGCTAGAGAGCGCCGCGCTATTTACCTGCGCCGAAACGAGGATGCGAGGGAGATAGTTGTCCGCGAGGAGAGACAACGCTCGCTCAACGATTGGCAGCAGTCTTGGAGGAATTGCACGAAGGGAAGGTGGACTGCGCGCCTCATCCCGGATGTGAGACCGTGGCTAAATCGAAGGCATGGTGAGACTGACTTCTATCTGACCCAGCTTTTGAGCGGGCACGGGTGTTTTCAGTCTTACCTGCACAAGATCGGCAAGTCACGGTCTCCCGATTGTCGGTTTTGCCCAGGAGAGGAGGACAATGCCTGTCACACATTTTTTGCGTGTACCAAATGGGCCAGGCTGCGAAGGGAACTCTACAAGGAGACGGGAGAGCTCACCCCGGATAATATAGTTGCGGTGATGCTCGAATCGGTTGACAAATGGAACCAGGTGGCACATTATGCTCGGGCAGTCCTAAAATATAAAAGGGACTCACAGCAGCCGGAGGCACTGGGGCTGGGGGATCGCTCTTCTGGCAATTCCTCTTCCCCCTCCCCTCCCGCTAGGAAAGGGACTCCCCAGCTTGAAGGCGCCCCACGGCGTAACAAAATGAGACCTGGCCAGAAGTAATGTGTCAAACGGTTCCAGGCTAGGTTCTCAGATTGACAGGGGAGGTGTTTAGTGGGTAGTCCAAAGGTATCCTCCATGGGAGTCCCACACTGCCAGACTCGGCGGGCATAAATGCCTTCACCTCCCTACCACAAAAAAAAAAAAAAATATGTTATAACCTAATTCTAATAAAATTTAATCAAAACCGCTATCTTATATACAATGCTACCACAATATTCCTTATCTACGCGTGAAACCTGATCTGAACCTAATATAATAAACATAACATATACCTATCCTAAATATTGGTACCTATCCCTTATTTTTAACACAAATAAACAACAACACGAAACGTAGCAATGATGAGCTATAACTCAAAACTAAGTAACGAACATCACAAAATAAAAAAAAAGCCACGAATGATTTAGACATTGTCGTTCATCCAACAGTATTAGATTGCTCCGTCTCAGCCTCAACGAATCTAACAAATGAGTATATCTATTGGAATTGGTCTATATACTCGTATGTGATATATAATTGGGACACCGTCAGAATCAAAAACATATCAAACACAAACATGTCCAAATAAACGAATGCTTTGGGAGGAATGAGGCCAGTAGCGACCGTCTGTAGGGTGGAATGGCTGTGAAATCCAAGGGCTTTTGCTCACAGTTACAGATCTTGCAATATGATTCCGAAGAAGCCTCAATATTAAGATATGGGCTCTCGTCACTTTAGCAGTTTGGTAAACTCTTCTATTCCATAAAAAGTGTTCTCAATCCATCTCAGTCTTTCTATACAAACCAGTACATACGCGAAGATATTTCCTTTCGAAAACTCTTAATCTTTCCATAGTACTAGCGCTCTGGTTGTACCAGGTCAGACATCCATATGTCAAAACTGGTCTAACTAGGGTCTTCTAATATATAGCAATGACCTTTTGATCAATGTATCTGGAATGAAAGAGTCGTTGAGGAGACATGACTACTTTTCGTGCATTATTGAGCATGGTTTTGATATGTTCAGTACAGTACAGTACTGATCGAGATGAACACCGAGGTATTGAACACAGGATTTATGGGGAACTCGTTCTGAACTAATCTCACTAGCCATAATGTGGAAGTCCCTCCAATTACGTTTCAGGTCTTGACTGGCTCACTGCAGCGTGGTCGGAAACAAAATCATTTTGCACTTTTGCGCATTAATTTTCATTCACCAATTGTTGGTGTAGAGCTTCACATCATTGAAAATTTTTGAAGAATGCTCTGAACTATTGTAGCTTTTCGGTCCGTCGTATAAATGATCAGATCATCAGCAAACGCTACCAATGATCGCATTGGCGAGACGTTAAATCAAAGCCGTTCAATAGCTTGCGAATGAATATTGAGAAAAGCAGAGGCACAGTAACTATTCCCTGCTTAAAACGAATCAAGACCTTGAAGTCGCGCATTGCCGCCAGGCTTCCATCAGTTACAATAAATGATGGGTGTCCGAGAGCATGTTCGGAACGAGTTTAAAAATTAATCTATCTGACCGCACCATATCGAAGGCTTTCTCCATATCAATGAGACATGCTCCAACACATTGTCTACCACTTAGTTTCCAACAGATGTCTGAGGTCACTTTCGCTATTGCATGTGTGATTGAATGCCTGGCACGAAAACCAAATTGGCAATCATCATCATATTTCTCAATATGGGCGTTCAATGCTTTGTTTTGTATCACTTCAAATGCCTTGCTGATATTAGGCAGCAAGCTGATTGGGCGATAGCTTTTAGGGTTCGAAGATGCTTTTATTTTCTTCAAGATCGGAAATACCTTCGTCTTTTTGCACTCATTCGGAAAATATGGATTGCTCAACATATTGTTGAACAATATGCAATAATTCCTAATAGCAACCTCAGACAAATGCTTGATAGCTATATTTGGCATATTTGCAATATCCTCAATACCACATGATTTCTTGTTGTTTATCCTGCCAAATATGAAATACAAGTCTTCAAAGCTGACAAAATAATAAGATTCATGCTCGGTATGAGGTTAGATGTTAATGTTACACTGAAATGAAGAATTGATTTGCCGTTCAGGCTGAATTTTGGGTCGAAAACTTTTGCTTCAACGACTTCTGAAAGTATCTGATTCCCTTTCTCGGGGTTTGGTAGATGGACCAATTTAAATTGAGTTCCAATTAGGGCAAGTTTGAACAATCCATCACATATAATCCTGTTTCCATTTTTATCCGGAGTCGTGCTATCAATTTCGATACCAGGCCTATCGATAAGATTTATCTCATCACTACGGACTTCCGAATAAGCTATTCACTTTCATGAAACACCATTTGGGTCTTATGGGCTAGTAATGCTCAGTTTTTCCGGCCATTGATTGCTGACCTCGCTCCTGCAGTATGAATGGGTTAAGTTGCGGATATCCTTCAGTCGTAATTTCAACAAAGCTAACGAGGGATGGTTGTAGTGCAAAAATCAATCTTCTGCGATGGTTGATGTTTCACATCCTTCCATATTGTTTCTATATTTAGTCTTGGGAACCACTATCTCAATCGTTTCCAACGTCAGCTTCTCTAACTTCAACAAATAGAGATCTATTTCATCGTTAGTTAGATTCCTGTCATAAGAAACCATTGAGCAAGCATTGCCATCATCAGAAGGATGACATTGCTTCTGGTACTCTTGATTAAACTTCTTTTGAAACTTCCCCCAGTCTGTTTTTTTTTAACTCAACCGATGATTTTAATGTTGAACTGGAATAAGGAAGAGATCATCCCTTTGATGATTGATTTCCATTTCGATCGCGTTATGATCGCTATCGTAAGGAAGCACCTGCAGTTTTCGTTGAGTCTTGTATCAGCAATGCAGAGGTCCAAATACGAATTTGTCCTATGGTATGTTGGAAACTCCGACCCATAAAGATTGCACATGTATTCAATTTGGTTCTCTATTATTCACGGTTTCAGAAATACTCGTACCTCTTGGATTAGAATATAAAATTTTGCAACCTGCTCAATTCGAGTACTTCAAACAAGCAATTGAGCTCTTCCTTCAACTTGAGAACGTTTCGATCAGTTGCATAGGCAGAGATAACGAAGAGGCTATCTTCACCTAGCATCTTTCATTTACTTAAAAGATTTTCCGTCACAGGAGCAACTTCAAAAGAGTCACTTAAAAAGTGCAGTCTATAAAACATAATTTTTCATTCATTCATCTTTCTTTCTTCGCATAATCTTTTATCCTTTTTTCTTATAACTGGACTTACATTCGTATTCGTCCTGCGTATATATACATATATATATACATATATATATATATATATATATATATATATATATATATATATATATATATATATATATATATATATATATATATATATATATATATAAATATATATATATATACATATATATATATATATATATATATATATATATATATATATATATATATATATATATGTATATCAATTTGCAAGAAGTAAAATAAACAAACAAGAAAGATAATATTTTGTATGGCCGGAATGCGTAAGCGTGATATAACTACAACCACAAGATACACACCAAAAATATTCGAATTTCTCTTTAAAAGTATGTATAGGAATGATACATTATGGGATTTGGTTTTTAATCTCAAATAAAAGGCATAAAGTTGAATTTTATGGTAACAATTTTATTGTGAGTCGAAAGAACAATTTATGATATTACTTTTAAAGGATTCTCTCGCTTAAATATTGACCACGACTAAAGCGTAAGTGGTCCATCCTGAGGGCCCAATTTTGGACGACGCGTTCCAGCATAGCGACCGGCATCGCGCGAATGACACGAGTAATGTTGGCTTTCAAAGCGCGATTGAAGCTGGCTTATCCCTGAAGACCAGAGACTTCATGTAACCATAAAGAAAATAACCTAAAGGTGTGATATCACACGATCTAGGCGGCCAATTTACTGGTTCAAAACGTGAAATCAGGTTCTCAACAAAATGGTTTCTCAATAAGTCCATTGTTTCTCTCGCTGTATAGCTAAGATCACCAAAAATATTTCTCACAGAACGCTGATTTTCGTAATACAACTGAACAATTTGGATACGTTGTTGCGGTGTAAGTCTTTCTATGATGATTTGGAAAACAATACTGAATAACAAGTTGAGTAAGCAGGAGGGTGCTCCTACCAGAAGGTCTTTGTAAACATCCTAGGGTTAGAAACAAGTTTTCTAATGGCGTGAATCGATAACTTGAATTATTCATCCAATACTTAGATATGAAATCGTTCAAATTTATACAAAAGATGCACAGTTTCTTTCATAAGCACAGTGCAGCCGCCATTTTAATCTAGCTTAAATGATTTTTCTGAATGCTCGGCGAATTGAACGTGTTCAAGTTAAACACTATTCCTTAAATTTTCATGAAAATTGAAAGAAAATAAAAGTGCATAAGTCAATTTTAAATATATAGGGTTTTCCAATAAGAGGTGTTATTTTGAATAGATCTTCTGATTTAACACCTTGCGACTTCTTCCTTTGGAGCCACGTGATAGAGAAGGCCTATGCCAATAGCCAAGCGTCGATTCAAGATCTCAAAGATGAAATTCGTGAGGCTATTGAGGACATAGGGTAACCACTTTGCGATTTGGTTATGGAAAATTTCATGAAGAGGATATGGTCCTGTAAGCGTGTCGTAGAGGTTATTTGCTCAATGTTAATTATTGCTATTAACGGCATATCTTCTTCTTTACAATGAAATAAACATTCGATCATTTGTATTAAAAGTGGCATTTTTCTTTTAATATCAAAATAACACCTCTTATTGGAAAACCCTATATCAACCATAAACACGTGTTATTGTTGGTGTAATTCCATATAATTGAAATGGCTATAACTCACTTGATTATGATTCGATCTCAATTAAATTTTGCGAACGTATATATCTTATGTCAGTCTATATATATAGTTTAAAGGTACCGTTTTGATTTTATGGGCAAAAATGTAAAATCTACAAATCATACTATTATTAACAAAGTTAAGTGAATTTCGATTTTTAAGGTATTTGTTGCCCTTGTGCTCATAAAGGTCCACATTCGTGATAATTTTCAGATTTTTCGGCTGAAAGGTATCCAATCGCGAGGGGGGGGACACAAATTTTGGGTACATTTTGCCTTCCCCTGGACCCCCTAGTTCATTAAATGATTTTTTTATTTCAGATTCTAAAAGTTCTAATCAAGACCTTTCATTCGGTATCCCACTCGACTACCTTTGATGAAAAAAAATTTTTAAGTGCCAATTCGTTATTAGGGGGGACCCCCCTTAAACATTTTTTAAATTTTTTTAAGGCCTTAACTTTTGAGAAATCATCATTTCTGACCTTTCCACAAAGTTTGAGCATTCTAGCTTCTATAGTTTCTGAGGAAATCAGCTGTGACGCACGGACAGGCGGACAGACGGACGGACGGACAGACGGACGGACAGACGGACAGACAGGTCGCGAAACTAGTAGGTCTTTGTAAAAAAATTTTTTACAAAGACCTAAAAATGACATTACGGTTTGACAAGAGTCACGCATGATCTGCCAAAAAAAGCCTATTGAAAATCAAACCTCATAATGAATCACCCTTTATAAGAATGCGGCTACGACAATCACATTACCTTACAATTGTTCTTAACTATGATTGCAAAATCCATATCACAAAAGTAAAACTCCTTTTCTTGCGCGATGACAAAGACATTCTTTTCAATTTCTCTTTTTTTTTGGTTTTATTGTTTTGTAAAATGACTTTACCAAATCCTACTGAAATCGCCATCTATCTGCCCGTCCATCCATGTGTCACAGAAATTTTTCTCGCAAGCGATATAAGCTTAAAAATAAAAATTTGTATGTAAGTGTTCCACCTAAAAAAATGTTATAATATGTTTAAGGGGGTCTCCCCATATAAGAGAGTGGCCCCTGAAAAAAAATTCTTCAAAGGTAGCCGATATGGGTATCAAATGAAAGGTTTTGATAACAACTTTTCAAAACAGGTCCTAAACTTTTTTGGGAAATACACGAAAAATGTGTCCCCCCTCGCGATTGGACATCCGTGGACCGAAAAATCGGTAGAAAATCATGAAGGTAGTTGTTTATGAGCACAACAGCAACAAATACCTTATAAGTCGAAATCCGCTCAACTTGGTTAATAATAGTATGATAATCGAATTTCATCTTTTCCCCAATAAAATCGTATGGATGCCAAATTGAATATTTGAGGACCTAATTCTCTGTAAGCTTGATAAAAATCGAATCATATTCATGGAAGCTATAGCTAGTTGAAATGTCTCTAATTAAAGCAACAATAACACACGATTTGTGTATTTTGTGAACTTACCATCTTCTTAAAGTTTTCATATAAGATGAAAAACATAAATATTTTCGCGAATTCATGATGCGAGTGATATTTTTTACTTTGCAACCAAATGGCAACCATTGAAAATGGAGAAACGTGCACATCTCTTTGACGTGTACAAAACCCTTCTGATAAGAGCGTAGGTATACCCAACTTATTTCTTTTAATATCTTAACTTTTAAACTCATTTATTATTGCAAAACCCCGGTTTGATAGTCTGTAGTAAATTGTTAGTTATTAGTTTTCTCATTTCATACCCTATTAGCACATAAAGAAAACAAAAAAGAAATGGAGTGCTATCGTTATTTGTAGAATTAAAATGAAAGGGGGCGAGATAAGAAAGGAAATAAAAAATTTATTAAATTTAATTACTATCGATATCAGTTAGATTAAAACAAACTATGAATTCTAAATTTAAAAAATTCTTTCCTTTCCAGCAGAACAGATGCGGAAGGTGAGTATGTCGTTGAGTGGGCGGGGTCCGATATAATCCACGACTAGATGGTTCGGCTTTCGGTTCGGTTACGCAATGCCTTAACTTGTAGTTTGGTCATTTTTATGTAGCGTAAAAAATGTCGATTAGGATTAGAGTTCATATATCTGGCTCCTCGTCGGTATGTAGATCGGGAACGCGCGACTTCTATTTTCTTTTGCTCTTGTTGGGTTGTTGGAAGCCTTCTAGGGGCTGCAGTAAAGTAACAAAGGTGTTTTTCTTCAAAAAATTTTTGAATGATTGTGAGAAGGCTTTTCAACCTTTTCAGCCATGCGATGGTTGGTGTTTCATTTCCTCCCATATTGTTTCATGTTTAATCTTGGGAACTACTTTCTCAATGGCTTCTAATAGACTAACTATGATGGTTTACTTCCATTACGATGGCAAAATGGTCGCTATCATAAGAAAGCATCTGCAATTTTCGTTGAGGATTGTTAAATATGAATTCAAGTCTTGCATTAGCAATGCAGAGGTCAAAATATGTTGGGAACTTTGACCCGTATAAATTGCCATGTATTCAATTTGATTCTCTGTTATCCATGATTTCAGGAATACACCTCTCTTACTGTTTGCTTTCAGCATTGATGCATGCCGAGCATTAAGGTTAATAATAATCTATAGCACAACAGTCCAAATCCGAACCTTGGCGCTATGATTTTGTTGTTAGGGTATCTCATTCCATAACCATAACGGATTCCGAGGGGATATGGTCAATATCACGCGTTAAAATTGCCGGCAAGAATATAATAACTGTAATTTGAGAACTTTTCTTTCCGTTGCAGAGGCCAAAATAACGAAATGATTATTCCCACCTGGTAGTGAAATTTTGATGGACATTTCAAGAAATTCAAAGATTTTTAGTTCGAATTTATCAATATGTCGGAAACAATAGGGTCTTCTGACTACTGTAGCGGCATCACTTCCTCCACTATTCTCTACCTTGCCGTTTCTTACGAATTCAAATCCTTGAACGCCATCGAGTGTCATGAATTGAGGTGGGTTTCCGCGAGAAGTATAATGTCATGCTTTTATTTAACAATGAATTTGAAGACATAATCACATCGTTGTAGAGTAACAATAGAGTTGATGTTAATCGAGATGAAACAAAGTCCATCCATTGGTATGTGGCTGAATGGGAAGTAATTAATATAGCTAGAAATCAAACAAATTTACCATTTGCTTTCATTTTGTTTTGATATCTGACTTCATTTGACAGTTTATACCAGGTTTATACTGTCATGATTACCTCGTATACTGATACCAGGTTTCATTCAATAACACATGTCAGTCGAGGTTTTATTTGAGTATACTATGCTACCGTCAAGATCTATGAGAAAACTTTCTAGCAAAAAAAAAAACGATGTTACATTGAAGCGAGAAAATAAACAAAAAAGAAATGGAGAAGCGAGAAAATAAAACAACGGCACAAGTGAGAAAAATGCAATTAGCTCGATCTTAACGTACACGATCGTACCTTATCAACTGTGCGTAATAACACTTTGAACCTGTGGCTTGGGCTGCGAAAATACTCAATTCATATCTTGTAACATTGGTTAAAGCGTTAACCTTTCTGGAAGAACTGGTATTTCGGTTTATTTCTTGCAAAGTTTTAAAATCAAAAAAATCTAATCAAAATCAAATGTATATTTTTACGTCCATTGATTAACTTTAGGTGTAAATGGTTTGTTGATTTTTTACCCATTAAATTATTGAAATCAAAATGATCTGAAGGATATTTCATCTTTGTTTTGAAAATGAGAGACTAACGTATTGAAATCCAAGTTGATAGCTTACTGTTAAGATAAATCATTCATTTACAATATAAGGATGAAAAAACTTTCAGTTCAGTCCCCAAACGTTTTATATTTATTGTGTTTCTTGCGGAAGCTTCAATTCGCACCCTGTGTGGTGTCCTCCACATTAAAACAAAATATAAACAACTAATACCAACAACCAATCAAACATCGAAATTTACTTGGCTTTGGTGACTGGTCATTAATGCTGCCTTGGTAAGGATGGCGGCAAACTGTACCGGTTTTTTTGTTTTTGGTATTTTTTTATTCCTTTGCATCCGGTTCTCGAATTTGAAAGAAAAAATCGGGAGGATAAAAACCTCCGGAAAAAACGGGTTATTCGAATCAAAAAAATTGGTTTTTCGTTGAACCGGTGCGGTTTTCCCATCCCTTATTAAAAGCATGTACATTCAGCTGAAAGTGGATTTGTGACCATGAAAGTCAGTGAGAATATGTGTTGTAGTATTAAAGAGGAACCATCTAGTTAACACCACAACTAAAAGGATTTTGTGCACGCGTGAGCTAATACGTGCAAATGGCTAGAGATGATGAGCCCTCGGATGCGGACTCGTTCATTAGGATTGCCGATCTGGCTGGGTGGGTGCATGGGGACACCAAATCTTCCTGATTGCCTGAATTTTCCAAGCATTCATCGACTCCTCTGCCAATAATAATAGTAACTGATCGTTGTCAGTAAAGATAAGGTTGGGCGAAAGGGTCTGTGTACGTAACAATTTCTGTATATGATACCGACTACGCTAGCTGAAAGCACGCATACGTGTCATGAGGCAAGGTCCTTTCAGCTAAGCGCTTCCATCCAGCTCGCTGGTGCAGCAGCCCATCACTGCAGCTCTTCATGGGCATAGAATTAATTACGTAAAACACTACACCACTCTGTACAATTTTTATTTTTAGCCACCAGCAGCCGAACTATATCACTAGCGCGCTGCCCGAAAACATCAAATGGCAGTCTTCATTTTTTCGATGAGCATCTAGTTGTTCATTAATAAATTTTATTTTTTTCGGGACTTTGCACAGTACTTTATTGAATTGCCACATGTATGTCTGTCTTTCAAAGTACTTTTTCTACGAGTCTATGGTAGCTACAAACACCAAACTCAGTAGGTATATGTAAAGTGCACCGGGTATAAAATAAACTCTTCAGGTTGTTAAGGGGAGCCTCCTCAAATAGTCAGGGCACCTTTAAAAAAATTTCTTCCAAAGGTAGTTATACGTGACCTTAATCTCAATGAAACTTTTCAAAACAGGTGCTAATAATTCGTCCTTTGCATCGAGAGATACAGCGAGTGGAAGAATCATAGAAACAATTTGTGTTTGATCCGAATTCTGAATTCAATCAATAAATAAGTAGATTTATTTAAGATTAATACATCCTGTAAGTGTCATAAATACCTACCCGTATCTAAGGAAGTTATAGCTATTCAAATTAACATAGTATACAACAACCACAATAACACGCAGATTTTTAACTGTGTGGGCTTTCTATCTAGTCAGACATTAAAATTTGCTGTGATATTCTTAAAAATATTTTTTTGTAGCAACTTTCGGGCCTCTGCTTAGAGATAGTTAGAGTATCTCATTATCATGATCGAATATATCAGCACTCCGCAAGGTGATATGATCATTATCACGCTTGGCCATGTCCGTCCACCCAGCTGCGATACGTTCTGTTTTTAAACCAGCACGTATCATAGCTGAACAAGCTTAATGTCCGCCCGAAGAATCACTCGACCTGAATCTTGTTGACGCCAACGAAACTCAAAACCAGAGACCTTCGGCTTAGGCCTTAGTGCTCTAATCACTACACCACGCGAACTACTCTTAAAAATATAAGTATAGTTATTAACATGATTATCTTTAAGACCATGTTCAGTTAATTATATCAGCAGCATAACAACACAATGCTTGTTCTTTAAAGTAAAGAAAAAGTCGTTTATGTTCAAAGTGATCATTTAATGTGCATATTAGTAGGGTTCCCTTTGTAAAGCAAACTGATTTCCTGTTACTACATATTAGTGTTTATTTAACTCATGTTTTCAGTTCAAGTTTACTCGGCTGCGTCAAATGAAAATATAAGTAAGTAAGTATTATTGGGGAGTATCCAGATGGCTTTAGAGCAGACATATCAACGATAGAACAGTTATTAACAATCAAGCAGATACTTGAAAAATGCTGGGAGTTTAACATAGACGTACACCAAATTTTCGTTGACTTTAAGCAAGTATATGACAGTATTGACTGCAACGTACTGTACCAATAATCCAATTGGAATCCCAGCTAATCCAGTCTATCTCACCAAAATGGCAATGAACTCCCAAGTCCGCATCAATAACCAACTCACCGATGCCTTTGAGACAAATATCAGACTAAAGGAGGGAAATGGACTGGCCCCATTGCTATTCAATTTGGCTCTGGAGTAAGTCATAAGGAAGCATTCTGTCGATACACGAGGTACATTACTACTACGAGCCAAGTAGTCGCCTATACAGACGACATCAGCATTTTGTCATGGTCATTGACTACTGGCAAAGAACTCTTCCTGACACTCGACAGTGAAGCAAAACTAGTAGGGCTACAAATAAATGAAAATAAAACAAAACTCATGACGCAGTCAAGGAAAAATACCTCAAATACACAAAATACCATACTTGGCGAATACAGTATCGAAAATGTGAGGAAATTTGTGTGTTTAGGCGCCAAAATAACGAGAACTGGTAATGAAAGAGATGAAATACGCTGAAGAATACAGCTCACAAATAAAATATTTTTTTCAGTTTTGACGATGACCAGCTGCATACACAGGAAAACAAAGCTCCAAGTATGCAAATCTGTGATAAGATCTTTATTATGCTAAGGGTGTGAAACATGCACCCTGACCCAAGCATCTGCAAACATTTTGACCGCCTTCAAGAGATGAATCCTGAGGTGAATATGTAGAGTGAAGCTAGATAGGGACCAATGGCGATACAACTATGAGCTGTATGAAATTTTTGACGAGCTGAAGTTCTCAACGATTGTAAGACTACGGAAGCTGCAATGGGTTGGCCACGTGAATGGTATGGACGAACAATGGATACCCAAAAAGATATTCGTTGAAAGAACTGAAGGGCAGAGACAAGTGGGGAAAGCGAGGACAGTTCATCGCTGCTCGGATTTTGAAATTGCAGGACGCGGTCACTAGATAGAGACAGTTGGAGGCGCCCGAGAGGAGCTGTAGTGCTACGAAGAAATAGAAGAAGAAGGGTTTCAAATCTTTAAACAGACTTAAAATAATTTTTGTAACGATTTGTGTTTGTAATACATTAACGAACTTTTTTCGATATAAATAAACGATTCGTTCTTCAAAAGATTAATTATCTAAAGATCCATTATCACAATGTATCGAAAGCTTCGGCAAAGCTACCCTAAAGCGTTCATAACACTATCGTAAAAATATAGTAGTATTATCGCAAAACTTTCAAGGAATTTTCGTAAAATCATTGTTTTTAATAAATGCTAGCAAAATGGCAAGTTTTTGTCAAGAAATTTTGGCGTTTTACAATTCAATCCTGTATTTTTGCCCAGGCTAGAATTTGAAACTGGCCTCCCAAATTACCGATCCAAAATTTTTATATCTGATCTGCAAAGCCTCATGGGCGTATCATCCCTAATTTGCAACGGCAAAAGCGCTTTGAGCGGTATCAAAGCTTTTTCATAAAACGTTTACAACGTGTTACGATAATTAAACATTTAACACACCTTGTTGCATAAAAGTTTAAAGTCAATTTAAACCATTTACCGGATTTGGAATATATAGCGGAGATTTGGAGTGGCTGTGTTAGAAAAATTAAAAGTTTAAAAGTGATTCAAACAAAGCGATTAGACCTTTAAAATCGACTTAAAACACTCGAGCGCATCGAAACCAAAAATTGAGATTTGAAGTCTCCGCAGGATATTATAGCATTTTTGACTGAATAAGTGGCTGACTGGCAAGAATGCAAAGAGTTAGTCGATTTGTTTCAAACCCCCTTTTGATACGAGCATACTCCTTCTTACTCAATTTGTTAATATTTCAATACATGATTCACTCTTACTATATCTCTACGCTTTGGTGTTTGGTTAAGGATTTGCAATCAGTAATTTTCGTCACCCATAACGCAGGATTAAAAGAATAAAATATATTTCTACCCATAGCGACTCATATGAATGGGTTAATAGTTCGTTTGTGATAAGCATCTAATAACATTAATTGTATGTTATTTGACACTATTCAAAGAGTTATTGTTTCAATTTTTTATAACCACGAACAGAAAACAAAAGCATAATGCCAAACGTTGATTGCTCTTATAACCTTGACTTACGAATACAAGTAGTGAATTTTCACCAATGAAATCAGCTGTCAACAATTTTCGATTCAGTGAGAAAGAATAACACGATCAAAATACGAGTTTGTACACTGAATTTAGGAATATGATTTTTAAGTTCAAAGCTGTGACAAAGTAATTACTCTCATCGCACGAATACAAACGTGAATACATTGCAAATGGTAGGAAGGAAGTTAGAAGAGGTGATATTAAATTTAATAATTGAATAAAATGTACGAGATAGCATTTGCTCGTATTTTATGAGAAAAAGTAGCTCGCACCGCTTTTTCAAAAGAGAAAGTTCTTTTTATTTTACTCGTATGCTAGGATACAGTTCTACTTTGATGTTATACTGGCAATAAGAATCAATAAGGCGAAAGAAATTTATTTCGTTAATTGCCTAAAATAGATGAATCGCTTGCGGTCACAGTATGACCAATTATGCTAAGCCTATGTGAAGTTGAGGGAATTTCACAGAAAGTATTCAATGGGCTCTTTCACACGGGAATGGTAAAAACCCATATCCAAACGGGTTTCACGCTTACGCCCTTATGTTTACACGTTGCATAGTTCAGCCAACCTATTTTTGTATACGATACACGTCTTGCGAGTGTATGTGTCAAAAGGATCATTTGATCGTTAAACGTCGTGCGGACAACATGAAAGCGAAGGCAGAGAGATAACCGATTGAGAATTGATGTTTTAGCCTTGAATTGTGCACGAGGTAACAAAAACTGGAATGAAAAATGTATTTTATGATTGTTAAAGTTTGTCGATTCAAACTTCTATTGGATTTATTAGAACCTCCGTGTTTTCCGCTTTCTGAAAAATATATTCCAAATTTGAATATCCTTTTTAGTCGCATATTTTTCTTGTTGTGTTGTCAACTGGCTTATTATAATGTGATTCTATGAAGATTATGCGTACTGTTAATTTTCTATGGATTTACAATAGGCAATTTAACTTTATTGAAATCGTGATATTCGTCGTGTTGTTTCCTGAAATTGAACATGGCCTCCGCTTTTATAAATTTATTAAATAACGCGTAGCTTCTCGCGTCCACGCATCCATTTTTGCACGCAAATTAAAGAAAGGCAATCGTTTCATGACGACTTCCTTCTTCACCGAATGTTCAATTCGGAATGATTACCGGCGTTTGTATAAAATTTCCCCCACCAAATGATCAACAAAATGCATTTGTGTATGTGCGTTACACTCGTTCACCCTAAAAAATGTTGGCTTGTTTTTACCATCAGGTCCCCTCAATGCCTCTCACTCTTCTTGCCCATATAACCTGTTTAACGCTCACTTTTAACGCTGCGTCTGAAAAAGCCCAATTACATCCTCAAACACTTTGGAATATGTAAGCTAAGATTTATTACAAGTAACTAAAATGATTTTGAATGGCTTGGGGTCACAACTGATGTAAGCCATATGGTAGCAATTTGCATATGTATTAGTCGGCCTACTATGGACAAACTTCCTTGAACTGTCAGCCAGCTGCGGCATAAGCAAATGCTTATATCGCGAAACGTATTCCGTGCATGCAGAGAGGTAGATACAGGATACGGCGAAAGATCAAATTCATGAAGCCACGAGCTTTTGCCTTTGCTATTGTGATAACTCGCATAGGCTCGAAGTTAATTTCGAAATTGGGGTCAAAATTTTGTTCATCATTTTATGAGGTTTATCATATTCTTGGTGATAAGCTTTATGAGAATGCAGCGTTTGCAAATTAATTGTTTACTACAGAAAGATAGCCAAAAAATTGTCGTATGTGCTGATATTATTATTCTGGTAGAATTTTTTTGAAAACGTTTGAGAGGGCACAACTCTTGACCTACGTAGAAAATTTCATAACTCTAGCTTGTGTGGTTTGCGATTAAACTTGCTGTGATGCACGAACGGATGGACAGAAAGACGAAAAGACAGATCACGCTTTAAAAAGGGTAGTGTAAAAATATTTTATAATCACCTAAAATGGTCTTTTGGATAAATACTTACAAGTTAAGCCATTAAAAACGTTTCTATGAAAAATATTCATTATTTCAGTTGCTACTAAGATAGCGAATTGCACTTACCTTTTGATTTTTGGCGGCCATCATTTTGAATGCATGCATTTTTTGGATTTTTTAAAATATTTCTATCTTAGAGTCACATCAGTCAATCTGCCAAATCTCATTCAAATCGTAGTTTCCCTCTAGATAGGGCTATAGCATAAAATTTTTAGGTAAATGGCAACTTAAAAATATTAGGTTTTAAATTTTCGTCTTCTTTATCCAATTTTTATAATTTTTTGTTTAGTACAAGAACTTAGTAAAATTATCCATAATTTTAATTTCATCAAAATCTATTGGAAAATGTTGCCACCAGAGGGCCACAAAAATCTGAAAAAATCGCATATTTGACTCGCCACCGTTTTGAAACTTGCGCGTCTATGCGCACCAAAATAGCAAAGCATTTAGATCTAATTGTTTTTTATCGTGGAAACAAATTTCATTTAAATCGAATCAATATTGGGTCTTTGAGATGCGTTTGAAATTTCAAGTTTCAACAAGCTGCCATTTTGTTTTTGGAGTCCTGATCTCTAGTTTTTTTATACAATTCTTTAGACACTTATAGTCTTTATGAAAATACCGAATTTCATTAACATCGATTGAAAAGTTTGGTCACAACTACAACATCCAATGTTTACACGTTTTTTGACGTTAGAGCGGCCGCCATTTTGTTTCAAACTGTTCGACTTTGGATTTTTTATTGTGAAATTCATCGCACACCTCAATGAACCTCTATACCGAATTTCATACAAATAAGAGCTATGGTTTCATCAGAACAGGAATCACAACTTTTCGTCTAAAATGGCCGCCATTTCGTTTTCCCCCGACCGATTGAGCTGGTTAAACAATTTGACTGACATATTCATTCAATACGCCTTTCCTGAAAGTTTTGTGAAAATTGGAGTGAAATTGTAGTCTCTAGGATAGTCCCGATTTTCCTTATATCCTATATATTATATATATATATATATATATATATATATATATATATATATATATATATATATATATATATACATAAAAAGAACTCTACGTAATAAAAAAAAAAAAAGACTCCAAAGTAAAAGATGAATTAAATTTTATGAAAGCGGTGCTACATTAGTGATTTTACATGGTAACTTAGTACCACTTCCATAAAATTCATTTCATTCTTTGTTGGGGACTTTGAAGTCGGCTTTCTTTGTTTTCCGGTAAATAAACAAACATTTTCAAATTAAACCGCCATGTTTCGAAAATAAGTTTTAGTGGCCCCCAGATCACGTCGCACTGTGTTGAGATAAAAACACTTCGTACTGCAGTATTTTCCAATTTTCTAAATGAAATTTTATAGTGTACACTTATCTGACTCCTTCTATGACTTCAAAACAACCCGATATTCAATATTCATGTACGTTCTTTAACGTTTTCGTTGGACTCGACACGTAATATTCAAAAAATTCCGCAATGACTCTCGTTGCAAACGTTTCAAATCAAAATGTTTACAAAAATAAACACACTCTGGACAAAACGCAAACACGAAACCATTAAACGAATTGATTTAAAGTTAATTTGATTGAAACATCCACGAATTAAGTCCTCGATCAAAATATTTTCACCAATTTATACGACATATGTCAATGTTCAAGGAGCGGACATGAAACGTATTTCACTCGCGTTAATCATCAAACCTATCGGCAAAACCAATTTTTTTACACGGCGCAAGTCCAAAATACAATCAAATTTCACTTTTCTGTAATAAAATATCGCGTGGTTATGGACTAATGTAAAAAATTCACTTAAATTGATGGCGCTTCTCATGATTTTATGTTTGGTTACATTTTACTCACCTGAGCCAGGAAAAATACAGTACGTCAGTTCCTTTTTCCAGCAAATAATGAAAAACTACACACTTCACTTTGTAGTTCACTCGTGTTTACTTTCGTATATTAAGTTTTTCATTGAAAAATATTAAATTTTACGATGCGAAATTCATATTTTACCAAGGATATGGAAACTGACAGATCCACGCCAGCTGATACTTCCGCTTCGAAAACAGGGGTGTCCACGCAGTTCTTATGGATCAAATACTTTTGAAAATATGGCGCGCAGTATGATTTTGTTGACATTTGTCGAAAAGGGTGGAGGTTTGCAAATAGATAACGAGACCTTGTGTATGAAATAAGAAGTAATAACTTATGATGACATTTGAACGTGCTTATAAACGACTTGAATTTGCATTTCGAAATTAATTTCGACAATTCAAAAATTTTACGCATCCCTTAAAATAGCATCAGCTGAAAATTGCAAAAGCTTTCGAAAATGAACGTGTACGTACATGGAAGGTTTGATTGTGTTAAGTGACTTCAACGCTTTCCATGGGAATTGAAAGTTCGCCGTCTCCTGTATGTACCTCTATATGCGTGCATGCTTAAACTTCACCTTGCACTGTCTACTGCACTCCTAAACTTTTCAAGACGAGCAATTGAAGCACATGTTTTGCACCTTCGACTGATAGCTCAGCGTTGAGAAGTAAACAAACTTCTATTCATTCACTTTGGAAGGCGATAAAAATTAAACGACAATAAGAACTCAAATAATTTTCACTTCGCTAGGAGGGCTCTTCTGTTCTCTGCGGATCTTCTCGATTTCACTGTAGAAATCCGTCTCTAAACCGTACGAAACCTCGAATTTTCGTTGGCACCTCCACAAATCTTCATATAAAGCCATGTAAGTTAGCCAGCAAAGTCGGCCTACTAATGGTCATTTGGGTGGTAGTAAGCGCTGCTACTATATGGCTTCCTATCTAACGTCAGTTTTGCTTGGGGTGATTTGAAACTGCGCATACGAAGTGTGACAATTAAGTAATGACATTGATTCCATGAAAACCATATATCTAAAAATTATTCTACAACTCTGCCATCCCCTTCATAGTAGTCCTCTTTGGCAGCTGTCACGCCGCCTGGAAGTCCACAATCGACTCAAAATGGGTTCCTTTGCCAACCGATTTTGTTCACAGGACGACATATCAGGCTAATAACGTGGCTGTTGCAACACGGCGATCCCTTCAGAGGCCAAATACTGGGACACGCTGAGGGCTCCTCAGAAAGGCTCTTTCGAAACCATTTTCGCGCACAACTTTTTCATCCCAAAATCGTCGGTTAAAATTTGTCTGTTTCACAGTTCATAGCCAGTTCCGAGGCCAACATTCAAACTGTTAAATGCCGATCTTTACAGATTAGGGTGCGCACACACTGTGCATCCACGTCAGTCCGCACCTCGACTGGTAAATTTTTTTTTTTTGTAAAACTTGGAAGAGGGCATCACTTTACACATACTTACAAAATTTTATGTTTCTAGCTAATGTAGTTTGCGAGAAAAATTGCTGTGACACACAGACGGACAGACAGGATACGATTTTAGTAGGATTTTGTAAAATTATTTTAACAAAACCCTTTGTTTTGCCCTTCGAGCCCCACTGTGCGCACCATTGTCATCATTTTTTTTTTCCTTCTAAAAAATGTGCCAATTGTCTGGCACAAGTGTCAGCGAGCTAGAAACAAGACCGAGATCAGCTAGCTAGCTTTGCTTCACGACCGCGTACTCGTGCTTGTCGACTAGCTATTTGCGGGATCATATGAGGCGGGTTCTTGTCGAGCCACGAAGCTACACTACAAAATATTTATCACGCGTACGCTACTTTACGAGACGTACCGATCAATTTTTATTATCTTTAGAAATGTTCTATTATATGTCAATTAAGCTACTCTATAGTAATTCAAAAACATTTTTTTGTCTCCTTAAAGTTAGCAGACATGGAGGCTTGAGACAAGCGCAAACATTGTACAAAAAGCAACAGGTACTTTTCCTGAAGAAAGTCGTTGCATTACAAGGGTACTGTCAAACCTAAAGATGTTAAAGTGGCTGAAGTGAACCACACATCTCTACCTAAAGGATGGAAGCTTGACGGATGTAGTTAACTAGTTATCTAGTAAAACAATAAACTAAGCAGTTTCGACGGGGTGACCACCTTCTATGTTCAGGAGCAGCCACTCCTGATCACCACGGCGCTCCACGACTGCGTATGTTTATTACACGACAGAAGTTGATTCCGTTATTAAAGTAAATAAGTTGCAAGCTATTGGTCTATTATGACGTTTTTAACGCCAAATATAGTAGGAGGTAGATAAGGGGTATGAAAAAATCGACTACATAATGGTTTTGGCTTAATTTTATACCGAATAATCGATCGTCTTTAAGCGCCAATATACATAGCATACATATATTCAAATGAAAGAACAATTTGTGAATGGGAGGAAATAAGATAACCTGTTTATGAAAAAAAGCTTTTCTTTTCATGTCGTACAATATTTAATAATTTAATAGATGAAGACCGAACCTGGTCAAAAATTGATTTCGCGAAAATAAAATGTTACGGATAATTAAAGGATAATATTTTCTATATATTATAGTTAAAACACTTTGCAAAGATAGAATCAATTATAATTACTATTTGTCTATTATATCCTTATGAGAACCTACATCTGTAAGGAGCAACCTCTATCAACAACATTTTTAACTGCTTTTTATGTGGCGTCTTTTGTTTGTTTCAGGAGAGCCGAATTGTTATATATTTTCCATTCCTTGTAGCGCTACAATTAATGATTTCTAAATATGAGGTGTTATATAAGATCGATCGGTTCCTTCCAAATGAGATTTATTCATTTTAGCAAGTAAAATATTCAATTTTTATTTAATCCTTATTCTTTGAATTCCTCAATGAAACCCTCCTCCAAATTTTGTTAACGTAATCAAAATCAAACACCATAACGTTTGATCTTAATGGGTGGAATTGTTCGATGCACAAACATACTGCATAGCAGATATCACCAATTTGCATTAATTACTAACGATTTTTGCACAGAAACATGTTCATTCATTTTATGCGCTTAAACATAAATTTCACTGAACACATAACTACAGCATTGTAGGATTCGTTTCCACTAACACGGAACAATGCGTTCAAACATCTTTTTCTTTGCTTGTACAATTCGTTAATCTAAAGTGCAGTCATTCAATAAAATTAAGTAAATTATATAAGTTCAAAAGTGAAGGTGGGAAGAATAATGGTTACGGTTTAATCATAAATTGTAGCAAATTTTAATTTAGCAATATCAAGATAAATTGATGAATGGGTTTTGTATGCGGGTTTTGAATTTATAATTAATTTTTTCATGCAGAAAAGAAAATTTTTCATTCATAACGTTCATATAGGCAAAAAATATTGTATTTGCTAGATAGCTTCTGTAGCATTTCAAATTAGGTCGAATATTAACGAGAAAAATTTTAGATTCTAACGTAGATGAAGGTGGATAATTAATTTTTTTTCTTTTTTTAACAATCATCATATTAAACTGTTTCATGATACGTCTTAAAATCAATCAGAATAATTCTTTAACAGTATCATAAAGGGGTGATCGTTTTATACCCTACCATAATCAATCAAATTACCACTTCCTGGTTTTCAAAAGCTCCAACATTCTAAAAAAATAATTTCTATACTTTGAACCTCGACACGGGTTGTGATCTTTACGCAAAGTTTTATAGTTGTAGCTTCTATAGTTACTGGGGGAATATGTTGTGATTTATTTATTTATTTCAAATTCCATTTAACAGATTAAACACAATTCAATTACAAAATGGAACAAAACAAACAGAAAAGAAAATTAGAATCAAGTGAAAAAGTTAAAATAAAAAGAAATTCAATAATATTAACAATATTAAGTACTAAATTGAGAAAAATACATGTAAAATTAAATTAAAGCACGAACAAGTCAAATATTTAATCCAATTGAATTGTAAGGATCAGGCTTCTTAATCTCAATTTAAAAATAAGGTATGAGCCGGAAAAAGGACCAAGCTCAAGCTTATAATATTTTCTTATCATTCGTATAATGGGAGAATGAAAATATAAATTTGTACCGGCATACGGTAGTACGAAAAAATTGTTTGCCCGAGAAGAACCCGATGGTTGGCGAAAACATAAGTCTGCATACAATGTTGATGAAATTTGATTGTGGCAGAGTTGATCAGAAGACACTGATCTAGATAGATGTGACGGGACGACAGAGTAGTAAGACGTAAGAAGGATAAACGACATTCATAGGGCTGATATGGAATTTTGAATTTGTAAAACATGACTTGAGTAAATTTTCGCTGGACGATCTCTAACGAGTAATGAGGTAGGAGTGTCGGGGAGACCAAACTACAGAGCAGTATTCTAGGATAGGATGGACAAGACAGATAAACAAGTGGACGGGGGCGGATATATTGGTAAACTTATAAGTACGCCTGAAAATGAGTTCCAATCATAGATGTCAGAGAGAGGATACGAAATGCATCGAGAGAATTGAAGCACTTTATCATGTAGCGTGAAGTTGGCGCGTTATTAGCTGTTGATTCGAATTTCAAATAAATTTGACGTGACGTCTCCCATTAATTTTCGCATCTTGAACTAAATCAATTTTCCGTTCGGGTACGTATCTGACATGCTTCCTAGAGCTGTTTTTACAATCTCTCACACGTCACTTCATTTCTTGGCACAAAAACACTCGCGATCCGTAACAAACTTTTCAGTTTGATAAATTGTCACATTTGCAACGCTTTTGCACTAGATTCAACACGGTTTATCTTAAAAAAATGTTTTCTGTACAATTTCATTTTCAACTTGATGAGACGTTTCCCATCAATGTTGAATTCTAAGATTAATAAGAACTGGATGGGCTAAGCTCATATAAAACGCATGAGAGAGCATGCGACCGGTTTCTGCTCTCTTCCAAGTGAACAGTCTGTCATTTCCTCTCCGTTTGCCTCTTGCTGTTCACTTTCTTGTTCCAAAAGCTGACTAGGTGTGAACTGACTGTCAAGTTGACTGATGCAAATTGGACGCCAAATTGGCCAATTTGCAAGTTTCGTCGTGAATTTTATCCGATATTAAAACTGTGGAAAGTGTTCGCGATCTAAATTCGTTCCAAGTGTTTAAACATTCGATTGGAGTTTGTGATTCAAGTGACTTTAACGTGTGACACTGTGTAATTAACTTAGAATTTCAAAATGAAATGAGTAGTGCCTTCGTGAAAAAATCATAGTGGAAAAGGATCTGTAGGTGTTTCCTTTCACAAGTGAGTAGTTATTATATTAATGTTTTGCATGTTTTTCATACAATGCTGAAGGTTTTTCAAATAGAAAGCAAATTTTTGGTATTGTATGAAAATTTGTTTACATTGAGCAGCAGCCATGTTTGCTTGTGCAATTTGGCTCTCTCTAAGATTGTAAACAAGAGCGTAGCAGTAGGAAAAGTGGTCGCAGGGGTTGTTGCAACCATATTGTCACGTGGTTGTCCACTCCAGTATTATTTAATTACTTAATGCTTGAGTTTTCACAAATCATATGTTTTCAATCATATGGTTGATATTTCGTTGACAATTCGGGGGTTAAGGTATAAAAGGAGTGGGATTTTCGTGAGAGCAACTAGAGAGCCACTCGAATGTGTGGATTCTCTAGCGGCGTGCAAGGCTGGGGGATTTCAATTCGCATGCGAGAGGAAGGCATGTATGTAGTAAAAGTACTTCACTCGCGTATGGATGAAAATAAGCTCATTTCGCGTCCATTACTTTAGATGTCTTTGGTTCCAATATTTTTGAGCAGTCACGATTAGAATGTGTGCATTAAAATTGAGCTTAGGATCGAAAGTAACATTGTGACCTTTAGAAGATAGATGATCGTTTATAAACAATATTAATAGTAGGGGACCTAAAATAGAACCTTTAGGAACACCAGAGGACGGTTGAAATGGATTACAGGTAATTCCACGGTAACTGACACAACATTTACGAGAAGGCAGGAGGAATCCATCCAAGATAAAAGGGGGCCAGCAACCCCAAAAGATTTCAGTTTGTGACAGAGTAGTTGATGGTTGACGGCGTCAAACGCCTTGGAGAAGTCAGTGAAGACGACATCAGCCTGCAACCGATTGTCCAGGGCCTTCGCAATGTAATTGGTGAATTCAATTAAATTTGAGGTCTTAGTGTGACCTTTAAGAAACCTATGTTGTTCCTTCGACAAGATAGGGGTCAATAAAACTGAAAGCCGGCTCGAGTAATTTTGGAAAACTGGGGATTAAGGAAATATAGGATGATAATTGGATACAGAAGAAGGATCAGCACTTTTAAGGATAGGAACAACGTTTGTCCTTTTCCAATAAGTAGGGAAAGTACCAGTCCTTAGACTGAAGTTGAAGACAAAAGCCAGAGGGATACAAAGTGAAGACGCTAATAACTTAACGAAAATATTCAGTAAACCATCAGGACCAGGTAAAATATTAGTATTAAGCGAACTAATGAGGGATTCAAATTCAATATAGTCGGTAAAAAGTGAAGAAATGTCTATGGAGTGAAGTACAGGTGTATTAACTGGATAGGAGACATATGAAGAAGGAATAAAAAGTTGACGAGAAAAACTGAGAGAACAAGTTGGAAATGTCCTGCGGAGAAGAGCTGACGATCTTATTCCAGTGGACAGAAGAGGAAGACTTAAAGGATCTAATGTATGACTAGAATGTTTCGCATTATTCACACTAAGTGAACTCTCCAAGCTACTGAACTAGTTTTTCATGGCAGTCTTAAGTTCTTTTTTTGTTACAACATGCAGATTACAAAAATGGACTCTGGATTCTTCAGTACCACAACTTTCGAAACGGTGGTGTTCCTTACTTTTGGCGTCCAAGGTATAAAGTACTTTCTTGGTTAGCCATGGTTTCTGCTTTACTTCGCGAGGAGCTTGTGAAGGCGTGAAATGTTTGATCAACTCGTAGAGGTAATTATAAAACTTACTCAGAGCTTCCTCACACTCTAAGTTATCAAAAAACTCCAGCCAATCAACTGTGTTCAGTCCGTAGGCCAGAGCTTTGTTGTTTGCTTTGAAGAAGTTAAATTTTGGATAAGGAGCAAAGTACGATGTGTCAAACGTGCAACTGAGAGATCGATCAATAATGGCGGATGATGACTATCAATGCGGGCAAAAGGATTCAATGCCAGCGAAACTGATAGACAGTAAAGTGGAAAGTTAGAAAAGACAAGGTCAAGTACCCGACCATTAGCATTAGGAATATTATTAAATTGCTTCAGTGAACAGAGTGATAGAAACGAGGAAAGAGATAAAGAAGATGCATCGGTTGATGAAAAAAAGAAAAGAGGCTTCTTCATCCATTGCACTGTTCCGAAATTAAAATTACCCTATAGTAGAATTAAAACATAAGAGGAAAACTTGTCAAAGAATGTCTCGTGCACTTACAAAGAAGAGTTACTAGATATGTAGACAGAGGAAACTAATAAAGATGTATCATTAGGAAGGTAGATCTTGACAATTACACAACCCACAACGTGGGAAAGGCAAAAATCGGCACAAAGAGAGCTGGTTATTGTATTACTAACAGCTACAAGGACCCCACCACCATCTTCTTTATTTGCAGAGGCCAAATCCCGGTCAAAACGGTAAATATCAAAATCAAGGGAAATTTCCAAGTTTAAGATGTTACTATTTAACCAAATTTCTGTGAAACATATAAATGCGTCTTGGCTAAGCTGTAACGATAAAAAGAGCTTATCAAGTTTGGTCCTTAACACTCTTATATTTTGATAATATACTGAAACATGAGAAATTAAGTTACAGTCATGAAATCTTATACTAGTTCGTCGGTTGCGGTCTTTCCGGTGCACAAAAGAACTTCCTTCTTCTCGAGCTGAATGGTTTAACAAATACTCCAGGCGGCCAAGCTTCAGGATTCAAAATAGTAGCACAATTTCAGGGCACTGTAAGCTTGAAAGAAGCTACCACTCTGTCCTCCAGATTATCCTTTATCAATTTGTGGCAACTAACACAGCTGGACAAAATTTTCTCGCAAACCTAATTTTTTAGGTAGTCCGTGGTTATTCTCCTTTGGAGGGATTACGACGGCAAAAGGTGGGATTTCTTTTTTCTTCAAATCAGAGTAGCCACAGCCAATATGTAAACGGCAGATGAGGGTAGAAGAGGTGAAGGTTTATTTTTGGTTATAAGGATCGCCCCCCGATTGATTGATGAAGGTCTCGCAGCTCTGTCAGGTATCACAGGTTATTCATACCCAGCGATGTGTTGAGTTGCTGCTGAAGCCACGGGAAAACTTGAACGCCACGGAGTAGCCCTAGAACCAGCTGCATGATTCGGGGTTTTAAGAACCAATAACTTTGCCAGCGATTTACTTCGAGTTAGGATGTAAGGTCTTTGTACAGGAGTATTTGAACCACTAATAGATTCCTGCGTTTACATCAATGATATTCACAAGCCAGAGTTTTGGGTGACACGTCCTCTGCAAATCTCAACAGGGTCTCAAGTTCCAGACATCCACTCGAGCACTTAGTTTGAAGCGGCTTAAGCTCTTCCGCTTGCGATCATTTGATGGATGGCTAGATGGGCGAATGCTCGTATGAGCAGGTGCTAGTTGGCTGTGATTTAGTCATAGATTAGTCATAGATATTCGAAAGCGTTCAATGAAAAGAAACATTTTTAAGGTATATAATTTATTGAAAAAAATTAAATGCACTATCATTTAATACGAGTTCAAATGATTGTAATCTTCATTATCAATTCGATTTGAATCAATCCAAAAATTGTGCGTCTTGTAATTTTACATTAATTTGGATTAACTATTTGGGCTAATTAGAATATAAAAATATCTTTGATTTCTTTCGGGCATAATCGCATATGATGTACTTAAACGTCGTTGGAATTGAGGCAATATCTAGTAAGATTACTTGTAATGAATCCCCAGACGAACGATAGATTAACTGGTAGACAGTGGGAAATCCACTTAAAAGACGCAGTTGGATTGCCCCGAAGTGCCTCGTTAAAACTGCTTACAAAAGCAATGCTTGTGGTTCTTCAGGGTAATATATTAAAGTAAGGAACATATCTATGTCAGCCTTCCGTAATTTAAATTAGGATAAGTGGTTCATTTTAACCACTTTTAACATGTTTAGGTTTGACGTCTTATGTTCAATCTCCATTCTCTTGTGATGCAACTAACATCTTTGGAGAAGATTGGGAGGTTTTTTTTATTTATTGTATTTTTCTCAAGCCTCCGTATCCATTAACCTTGGTGAGAAGAAAATTTTGTATAACTAGCTTGATCGACAAATAGCAAAAAAAAATTGAAAAAGGGTGTAAAATTTTTTTTTTTGAAAAGCCGCCGGGCCTTGCTTTGTTGTGTGAGCAGACGCGTTTGGACTTCTTTGAGTCATTTGCAGTGTCTAAAGGATGTGCGTCGAGTTGTGGGGTTACGCGGAGCTAGTGCAATTTAGTTTTGCTCCATTTCTATCGGTGGGTATCTTTGTACCCAACTGGCCAATAGTAAATAATTCAACTAGTTTCTGTCAGTCCTATATTACAATGTTATTGATCTGAGACTAGGGTAGGTGAGCCTCTGCTCGTTATTGGTTGATATTAGGGAATTCAGGGTACTATTAGGGTGTTCATCTATCATATCAAACGGTTTTAGTGTGCGGTTTAGTATATATTTGTCAATAGTGTCTCGTTTGAGTTCTTTGTGAATGTCAATGTTCCTAATGTACCAGGGGGTTCTGGCGATTCTCCTAAGGGCCCTGTTTTGCAGGGATTGAAGTGCTTTTTGTTGGATTCTGGGGTCTGACGGAAGGCTATGCGGCCATAGAGAAGAGTGGGTCTTATAACTTGTTTATAGGTAAGGAATTTATTTTTAACGTTCAGTTTTCCTGATCTTTAGATGGGATACAAGGAGGATAAGGTACCTAAACAGTGTTTCCTCTTGTCATTCATTTTAACCACTTTTAACATGTTTAGGTTTGACGTCTCATGTTCTCTCTCCATTCTCTTGTGATGCAACTAACATCTTTGGAGAAGATTGAGAGGTTTTTTTTATTTATTGTATTTTTCTCAAGCCTCCGTATCCATTAACCTTGGTGAGAAGAAATTTTTGTGTAACTAGCTTGATCGACAAATAGTAAAAAAATGTAAAGAGAGTAAAATATTTTTTTTTTTGAAAAGCCGCCGGGCCTTGCTTTGTTGTGTGAGCAGACGCGTTTGGACTTCTTTGAGTCATTCGCAGTGTCTAAAGGATGTGCGTCGAGTTGTGGGGTTACGTGGGGCTAGTGCAATTTTGTTTTGCTCCATTTCTATCGGTGGGTATCTTTGTACCCAACTGGCCAATAGTAAATAATTCAACTAGTTTCTGTCAGTCCTATATTACAATGTTATTGATCTGAGACTAGGGTAGGTGAGCCTCTGCTCGTTATTGGTTGATCTTAGGGAATTCAGGGTACTATTAGGGTGTTCATCTATCATATCAAACGGCTTTAGTGTGCGGTTTAGTATATATTTGTCAATAGTGTCTCGTTTGAGGTCTTTGTGAATGTCAATGTTCCTAATGCACCAGAGGGTTCTAACGATTCTCCTAAGGGCCCTGTTTTGGGGGTCTGACGGAAGGCTATGCGGCCATAGAGAAGAGTGGGTCTTATAACTTGTTTATAGATAAGGAGCTTATTTTTAACGTTCAGTTTTCCTGATCTTTAGATGGGATACAAGGGGGATAAGGTACCTAAACAGTCTTTCCTCTTATCACGTATGTGGTCAGTCCATGTAAGCCTATAGTCAAATTTTATTCCAGGTATTTTGCTGTTCTATTCCATGGTATTGAGTTTTAGTCGATTTTAGTTTCAGAAGGAGGTTATTGCCGTCGTCTTTTTGTGAAGAAAATGGCTTGTATCTTATCAGCGTTAATTTTTATCCTGCCTCTTTGAAAATACCCCAAAAGATTTTCGGTGGAGCGTTGGAGACTTGAAGTTATGGCTTCTGCTTGTCGCGAGGTGTAATATATGCAAGTGTCGTCAGCACATAGGGAAATTTGAACACTGTTAGGCAGACCTGGAAGGTCCGCAGTGTATAGGGTGTACAGTAATGGAGATAGTAGTGATCCTTGTGGAAGTCCAGCTTGAATCGGTCGCATATTGGATAGTATGATATCAATTTTTACACGAAAGATCTGCCCTGCAGGAAAGATTTGATAATTTTTATCAAAGGGAGTGGATTGAAAAATTCATGCATTTTAAAGATTAGCCCTGCATGCCAGACTTTGTCAAAGGCTTTTGCTATGTTGAACATAACAAGGCCTGTTGACTTTCTGCGATTCAACCCATTTCTGATATGTTGGACCACCTTTGTTAGCTGGAGTTCGGTGGAGTGTCCAGCTATATTGTTCATCTGGCATAATTTTATTGTTCTCAATATATTCGGACAACCGAGTTAAAAGTGCCTTCTCTGTGAATTTAGAGAGGGAAGACAGTAGACTTATGGTCCGCCAGTTTTGCGAGAAAGTAGGATCCTTATCTGGTTTCGGGATAACGATTATAATTGCCATTTTCCACAACTTGGGAAATTTGCGTAGGCGAAAGATGGTGTTGATGATATTCGTCAGGGCTTGTAGGATATTGTCTGGTAGCTATTTCAGCATGGTGCTCGTCAAAGAATCAGGGCCTGGAGCTTTCCGTTTGTTTAGCGTGCTTATCATGTTTTTTATTTCCAGTAAGTCTAGTGGGCGGATTTTTTTAGTACCTGTCATCTCGGAAGCTAGCTGTCTTTGCACAGAGGACTCAATTTCATCTTCAGGTTCAGGGTTCCTTTCAGGGGAATTATTCCCACGGAATCACAGTTCAAGAGTGTCTGCAAAGGCTTTGGCTTTTCCTGTGCTGTCGTATTTAAGGAAATTTGGCCCGTGAATGGGAGAGATATATAGTTTGTTTTTCAACCTAAAATATTTTGAGAGGTGCCAGTTCGGGTATATTGCGACTTGCCTCTCTACTGGCTTCATTCCTCCAAAAGCATTCGTTTATTTGGGCATAAATCGATATGTTTTTGATTCTAATGGCGTCCCAGTCATATATCACATATATCGGCGGGCCAACGATAAGAAGATAAAATATCCTCCGAATTTAAGTTCACGAGACCAACAATTTCAATGGAGATACTCATTTGCTAGATTCGTTGAAGCTGATCAAGCTGAGATGGAGCAATCTAGGTATTGGTGGCTGAATGACAATGTCTTAATTATTAGAGTATTGACTGATTAGCAGAATCTATCAATATCTTTCCGAAGTCTTATCTTTTTAATATTTTTTATTCTAGGCTAAAGCAAGTAATCCTTGATATAAGGCAAATAAATGAATCTCACAAATAACTGGGAATATCTGGACCAAAAAAAAACACTATATAAGGCTCTTGGTGTCCCTTTTATCTTCACTAATGCTCAAAAATTGTTAGTCAGATCGTGAGATGGCAAGATACACTTTTAAAAGTGAAAAGTTATCCCATCCTAGGAACGTAAACCAAGAAGTATTGTTTTCTCATTGAAAGCCTCTAGTCATAAACTTATCAATACTATCTCTGTCGGGTTATACTTCTTGGTAAATACCTTTTGTTATTTAGTGAAATGAAATTTATCGATTATTTCTTTTTTGTTCATGTAAATTTAAATTGAGTTAAAAAATTGAATACCCAAAAATGCAAATGAATTTCTTAGAAAACTAACTTCACTAGAAAATCCGTAAGATTAGAAAGTATGACGTTCTATGTTTTACCAAAATTTTTTTTTAACAAGAAATCAACGGTTTCCCAATAATGATATATACTTACTTTTGTGTCTCCCACCTCTGCATATCCTTTTCTTTTGATGTTAATCTGAAAACCATTTCCTAATTCACATGTACACAACAAAGTAATTGCAATCACTTTAACTAGGATCATAGTGTTTTCTTTATGAACATCATAAAAATTTTCTATATAATTGCATTCTTTTGAATTCTTCCATAACACGACGCGATTTCACAAAAATTTAATGCAAGAATCAACAGCAGAGCACGCGAGGAAAAAAATTAATTATAATAATGGTAGCGAGTCACTGAAAAATGAATGCTAAAGTAGAAATATTGAACGCGGCCGCATCAACGAAATTTTTCCGCACCAATTAGCCAGTCATATGCTTTTTATTGTGTTTATATTTCTAACCTACGAATATCACGGATTTCTTAAAAATTATTTTCGTTATTTTTAAGTGAAAATAGATCCTGATCTTTGAGAACGTTTACATGTATACTCTTATTGAATAATTTATAGAACAGCTGATGGAAAATGCATATTTGTTTCAATGTTCCTTACTTATGGTGGCAGTACATCATATGCAAAATTTCCATTTGAATTGATCGTTTGTTAAATTTCACACTTGAACTATCGAAATTAACACACAATACGAATGTTGTTAAGGAAAACGTCTTAAGGTCACTGGAAGATTTATAGACAAACAATCCTCCAAGGTGTAGCTTTCCTCTTTTTCTGCTTTTAAGTATACTTCACATGGAACTAGACTAATTGCTTCAGTTCAGCATTTGAAGATATCTAATTGCACTATTCTTGTACATCACGCTAACAGTAAGTAGAATGGAAAACCACTAGAGCATAGTGATTTTATTTTTCCCGATGAATTTCAATTTTGCAGGGTTAATTCCAAATTCCGAAAATATTTTGCCCGTTTCTATGTTAGTTGGACGAACCGTACTCGTAAAAGCAAGGACAACGTACGTTCACAAAATGACCGTTGAACAGAATCATTCGAGGATTTTATACAAGAACCACGAATCCGTTTGGCACCGGGCCCAACTTAGTCTATACGTGTTAACGCAATCCCGCTAGCGGAATGAGTGAATCTTCAGTTCTTTTACTCGTCAATGATGAGTGCCATCAGAGAATCTCTAAGCTTATACTATTGCTAAAAAATTGGTAGAAAAAGCAGAAACGAAGCGCGAATATTTGGCGGGGCTTAGGTGGCTTGCGACGGGTGAACTGTGGCGTATAATATTGAATAGAGGTACTGCTTCGTTGGTTTTTGTTGTTGGATGAATTTTGTTTGAGATTTATGAACATAGATTTTAAATGGTCACAATTACTCAAAGGTTTGAATAGTCGATAGAAATCATATGTGTTAGGTAACATTAACAAAGGCGTCATTAGCATTGAATGGTGGATGGAACTATGAAAATCCTTTGGAAAAGAAGATGTTATTAAACCTGTTTTTATGAAGGGATGAAGATGAATGAATGAAATGCAGGTTTGTAGCTTCGCATGCAGCAAAGAACGAAAAAAATAATTAACTGAAAATTTGGCCAGTACGAAATCCGCAGAATCTGTAGTGTCGAGAATCACCGAAATAAAAAACACTCACAACGCGACGAGACATGCAACTGGGTAGCAGCATATAAGTCAGCCAGAAATGCCTTCGCAAATTGATTAACAACAGTAAGGCTCGCTGCTGGTGAGATCTAGTGGACAATGTGAACAAGGATATGTGCGGCCTTGGCTACAAGCTAGTTATGCGGAAGCTTGGTGCCCTACGGAAATGATGGACGAGATAGTGCAGGCACTCTTCTCCGCCCATCCCATCCATGTTGACGCTGTCCACGGTGAAACAGCAGCCGAGTGTCCATCCTTCACACAGCCGGAACTGGAAGAGGCAGTCCTTTCGTTGAAAGCGAGGAAGGCTGCAGGTCTAGATGGTGTTCCAGTTGAGGTGTCTATCGCCATTGCCCTGATTTCCTGCTCAGCACATTCAACGCTTGCCTGCGGGACGGGGGTTTCCGGTATATTTGAAGGTGGCGAGGCTCATGCTGATCAGCAAGGGGAAGGGAAATCCTGGATCGACGTCTGCATACCGCCCGTTATGCATGCTAGAGACTGCTGTGAAAGTGCTAATGAAACTCATCCAGGGAAGACTCACAGATGCGATTCATGTTGCTGGGGACCTATCTCCTCACAGTACGGCTTTAGAGTTGAACATTCCACTATTGATGCGATTGCAGAGTAGGTGCAAAAGGCAGAGGCATACAGCCACACCAAGTGATGGATCGTCCTTCAACTCGGCTAGATGGGTGGATATTCTGGACACGCTGGAAAACCCTTTTCAAATTCCAGAATATCTAATGCGGCTTTTGAGGGACTACTTGAAGAACCGAAGCCTGCTTTACGACATGACACATGGCCAACGAAGGATGGAAGTTACCTCGAGTGTTGCCCAGGGATTTATTACGACGGGCTACTGAGACTGGAAATGCCAGATAATCAGCTGGAAATGCCAGATTAATCAGCTATGTGGATGATGTTACGGCTCTGGTCGCTGGACGCACCGTTGAATAAGCGCAACTTAGGCTGGGTATACCAATGCGCTGAATGAGAGGCTGGATGACTGCTCGTGGGTTAACTTTACCACTGGAAAAAACCGAAATAGTCATCTTGACAAAAAAAGAGAATCTCTAGAGTAAGGATGAACAGTTTTGGAGGTATACTAAGAGCAACTGCTGAGAAGGGTGCTCTGGGAGTATCGGCTCTGAGTCGGCTTATCGCCAACGTAGGGGGACCCAGCCCGTCAACAAGACGCCTCATGATAAGTCCTGTGGGATCAGTGCTACTATACGGAGCAGGAATATGGGGGGACGCTCTCAGTAAGGAGGTATACCGAAAACGGTACAGGTACAGAGGAAATGAGTACTGAGAACCGCATCTTCATATCTGACAGTCTCTGATTCGGTGGTGAGAGTTATTGCAGGAATGATACCTGTTGCCCTCCTTGCTAGAGAGTGCCGTGCTATTTAACTATTTAACCACGCCGAAGTGAGGAAGCGAGGGAGATGGTCGTTCACGAGGAGAGACAGCGCTCACTCTACGTTGGGCAGCAGTCTTGGGTGAATTGCACGACGGGCAGGTGGAATGCGTGCCTCATCCCGGATGTGAGACCAAGGCATGGATAGGCTGCCCAGGAGAGGGACAATGCCTGCCACACATTTTATGCGTGCACAAAATGAAACAGGCTATCAAGGGACCTCTACAGGGGGACGCAAGAGCTCACCCCAAATAACATAGTCGCAGTGATGCTCGAGTCGATTGATAAATGGAACTAGGTGGTACATTATGTTCGGGCAGTCCTAAAAGATAAAACGGACACACCGCAGTCGGGGGCGTTGGGGCTGGAGAATCGCTTGTTTGGCACTTCCTCTGCCTCTCTCCACTTCTGCTAGAAGAGGGATATCCCAGCTTGAAGGCGCCTCAAAGTCAAAGTCAAAGTCAAAAGCGCTTTATTTAATACTAGTCGTTATAAATTTTAAAAGAATATAAAGCAAAATCCAAACAATAACAATAAAAAAACTTAATGGCCCAAATGGCTCTCTAAATTTGTACGTTATCATTAAACACATTTAAAAAAAAACTCTAGCAAATTCAAATCAATGAAGATTGCTACATATTTTTAAAATTCAATTGGAAAAAGGAGAAAAAACCAACCAACACTATTCTAAGAAAAAACCAACCAACACTATTCTATTTTGAAGGCGCCTCACGCCGTAACAAAACGAGACCTGGCCCGAAATATTGTGTCAAACTGTTCCTGACTGGGTTCTTGCGTTGACAGGAGAGGTTTTTAGTGGGTAATCTAGTCAACTTCTTGCAAGTATGGGAGTCCCATACTCAGTGTGTAAACAACATTCACCTCCTGACCAGAAAACAAGCATCATACAACGGCCTAGCTTTGACAGTGAATTTCTGCATAAATTCACAGAAATAGCTCGCCAAATCCACAAATCGCTGTAATTTACGGATGTTTGTCGATATTGGAAACTCCTGAATTCCTTGTTTATGATTACTAGATAGTTAAATCGTTCTATCCCTTATATTACAAGCAAGGAAGTCAATATTTGCTTTCAAAAAGCTACACTTGGATAATTTAACATTCAATTTGTTTCACGTCATGGAATTAAATACTTCCCGTGAAGTTTCTATATGTTTATTAACCGTATCCATGGCAACTGCAATGTTGTCCATGTTAACTAGGACATTTCATGTACGAGTTAAATTCTTAACGTATCTAGCAAATACACAAGGCCCATTTGATAACTGATTCCATAACGAAAGCCATATACTTTATTGATAAAAGATCCATTACAACGTGATGGAATCTATTTAGTTAGTCTAATTTAGAAAAATATTTTTTTTCCGTATAAACGTTCGATGCGAGATTCACTAACAGGTAGTAGAAAGCGTTTACACATAAGCACTTGTTTCCATTTTTTTTTTTTCGACTAGTAAAATTCCACTAGGTATGGAGAATAAGAGTATAATTTCATCAACGATTATAGTGCTCGTACAATAAAAAGCAATCGTTTTAGTTACCGACAAATTATTTTATTGCTGATCTTATGAATGGTCATCTAATGTTTAACATTCGGTTTAATACAAAACTGACGATAGATACAAGCCATATGGCAGCAGCGCTTACTACCACACACATGACCATTAGTAGGCCGACTTTGCTGGCTAACTTACATGGCGTTATATGAAGAATTGTGGAGGTGCCGACAAAAATTCGAGGTTTTGTACGGTTTAGAGACGGATTTCTACAGTGAAATCCAGATGATCCGCGGAGAACACAATAGCGCTCCTAGTGAAGTGAAAATTATTTCAGTTCTTACACCCGTTTAGTTTTTATCGCCTTCCAAAGTGAATTTATAGTAGTTTGTTTACATCTCAACGCTGAGCTATTAGTCGAAGGTGCAAAACGTGTGCTTCATTTGCTCGTCTTGGAAAGTTTAGGAGCACAATGGGCTATACAAGGTGAATTTATAGCATGCACGGAATGCGTTCGGCACGTTTTTTATTCGGAAAATAGTATATATGACGGAATATAAGCATTTGCTAATGCCGCAGTTGGGTGACAGCTACCGGAAGCTTGCCCATAGTAGGCCGACTAAGACATATGCAAATTGCTACCATATGGCTTGTATCTATCGTCAGTTTTGGTTTAATACAAAACTGACGTTAGATAGGAAGCCATATGGTAGCAATTTGCATATGTACTAGACGGCCTACTATGGGCAAGGTTCCGGGAGCTGTCACCCAACTGCGGCATTAGCAATTGCTTATATTTCTTCATATATACTATTTTCCGAATAAAAAACGTGCGGAACGCATTCCGTGCATGCTATAAATTCACCTTGTCTAGCCCACTGTACTCCTAAGCTTTTCAAGACGGCACACGTTTTGCACCTTCGACTGATAGATCAGCGTTGAGATGTAAACAAACTCCTATAAATTCACTTTGGAAAGCGATCAAAACTAAACGGGTATTAGAACTGAAATAATTTTCACTTCACTAGGAGCGCTATTGTGTTCTCCGCGGACCATCTAGATTTCACTGTAGAAATCCGTCTCTACGTACAAAACCTCGAATTTTTGTTAGCACCTCCACAATTCTTCATATAACACCATGTAAGTTAGCCAGCCAAGTCGGCCTACTAATGGTCATGTGTGTGGTAATAAGCGCTGCTGCCATATGGCTTCCTACCTAACGTCAGTTTTGGTTTAATAGGTTTAAGGCAAAACTGACGTTAGATAGGAAGCCATATGGCAGCAGCCCTTACTACCACACACATGACCATTAGTAGGCCGACTTTGCTGGCTAACTTACATGGCGGTATATGGAGAATCATGGAGGTGCCAACGAAAATTCGAGGTTTTGAGACGGATTTCTAAAGAGAAATCTAGATGGGCAGCGGAGAATACAATAGCGCCCTTAGGGGAGTAAAAATTATTTCAGTTCTTATACCTGTTTAATTTTTATCGATTTCCAAAGTGAATTTATAGGAGTTTGTTTACTTCTCAACGCTGAGCTATCAGTGGAAGGTACAAAACATGTGCTTCATTTGCTCGTCTTGAACAGTGTAGGAGTACAGTGGATAGTGCAAGGTGAATTTATAGCATACACGGAATGCGTTTCGTACATTTTCATTCGGAGTTGGCTGACAGCTCACGGAAGCTTGTCCATAGTAGGCCGACTAATACATATGCAAATTGCTACCATACGGCTTCCTATCTTACATCAGTTTTGGTTTAGGGACGGATAGGAAATCTCTAACGTGTCTTTTTATTAGACTTTCCTCATCCACACCTGATGAATTGTCACCAATATCTAACGAAAGAACATCCTGTCCGATTGCACATTCAATTTCGCTGACGTTACAAATCTGTCGTAACGAATTTAATTAATCCTGAATATCAATCCAAATTATACCCCGTTTAAAATCAAGGCTGATTTCAAAGTCACTTTTCTGAATGAGTTCCCATCCTAGGATGCAATCTTGTCATCAGGTACTACAACGAAGCGATCATTATCGATTAGAAAATCATTAACTTTACATTTAACCCTAAATCGACAATGTTATACTACATATGCGCGAATCGTTTACACCGTATAAGTTAATAGAAGCCGATAAATCTTGGATTGCGTAAACGCTTCGATTAACTCAATTAAATTTACTATACTGCCTGTATCAATCAGAGCAAACATTGAAATAATTTTTATTTTATTGAAATAACGCTTATGCCTACATAAAAATTTGTGTTGTGGTTTTCGTTTGCTATGAACTGTATTCCGACGTACTGAGTTGAGTATCAGTTGGGCAACGCTCCAATGAACGCATCGCCCGTTTGCAATAAAACATCTGAATCGTTGATGCTCCCTCTTGCAATGTCCAATTTCACCGAAATTATAGTACTTGATGTTTTTCCGTGATTCGTTTGATATATTCGCAGAGTTTTTGGGTTTAAGCGTTGCCATCTTACTCAGGCCCATAAGGAAATCAATTAACGTACCTGACGTCACATCCCATACAAGAAACAGTAGCTCTAAATTTCATCAGTAGCTCAAAATTTCGATAAACAGCTACTTTTGAGATTGTCAAATATGACATTTCTCAGATGAAATTACCGGAAATGATACAAACGGGATCGAAATACATATATTTGCGCGCTAATGTCTTCGACGTCTCATATTTAAAATAAATCGTTGACATAGTACTGATAAAATTTCAAATTACAGTCATATGTACTGTCAAAAATCTTTAAAAAATTTGTTTGATGTAAACAGCAAGTGGTTAGTTCGCGACGTGACGCGGTGTTTCCGTTTTCGGGCCTGAGTAAGAAGGCAACGGTTTAAGCCAAAACTGACGTTAGATAGGAAGCCATATGGCAGCAGCGCTTACTACCACACTGTAACATGGCGGTATATGGAGAATTATGGAGGTATCAACGAATATTCGAGGTTTTGTACGGTTTCGAGACGGATTTCTACTGTGAAAGTCAGATAGTCCGCGGAGAACACAATAGCGCTCCTAGTGAAGTAAAAATTATTTCAGTTCTTATACCCGTTTAATTTTTATCGCCTTCCAAAGTGAATTTATAGGAGTTTGTTTACTGCTCAACGCTGAGCTATCAGTGGAAGGTGCAACACATGTGCTTTGTTTGCTCGTCTTGAAGAGTTTAAGAGTACAGTGGACTGTACAAGGTGAATTTATAGCATGCGCGGAATGCGTTTCGTACGTTTTCACTCGGAAAATAGTATATATTACGCAATATAAGCAATTGCTAATGCCCCAGTTGGCTGACAGCTCACGTTAGCTTGTCCATAGTAGGCCGACTCATGCATATGCAAATTGCTACCATATGGCTTCCTATCTAACGTCAGTTTTGGTTTAAGCCCGTTTGTGTTTTTTTGTGGATAGTTGCTCCTTTGGGTTCTGTGTTGGATTGACGTTTATTCCTGCGATGATCGATATCTGTGCATGGTTGTCGTAAATGATCGAAGCTTCTGACGTCTTTCAAATATAACACTTCGAACTCTGAAAGTGACAGTCCGTCTATAACGTAGTCCAGCAACTCAACAATGCTAATAGGTATTGGCGCTGCTTTTTCTCTCATCGTGAGAATGTACTGATTAAAACTTTCGTGTTTTGCCTCAACTCATTATGGATCTGTGATTAATTAACTGTTTTACCAAATTTGCTCCGTGATTTAGCGTGCATTATTGTACGAAAAAATAATTTGCTGATGCCTTGGAATAATCGTATCCCATACACAAAGGCTTGCATTGTAGATCATCCAAAAATGATGATAACGTCGTCAAATTCTGTAACACAATTTTCAACACACAAATTATCCTCTCCAGAAAACTTCAATAAAGATTCCTCTACGTCTCTTTAGTTAAATACTGTTGATGTAGTATTTATTTGCGTTGTATGAGCGGAGAATCGGTGAAACGCGTTCGTCACTTGTCAAGTTGATGGTAGAGAGAAATCGCATTGTGGAGTAACCTTAGGGAGGGAAGAAAAGGAGTAAATGATAGCTCCAAAAATTTCCGAATGTCGGCTATGTGTTTGTAAGGTTTCTTTGATTGTAGTGGTATTGGCTTAAAGCATGGGTAGTCTCATCACAAGAGGGGCAAACTTAATCATATGGCGGGAAAATTCAAATTGATAGCACCATGCCGAAAATATTTAACTAAAAATAAATTTACTATTTTAATAGTTTGATAAGTAACTAAACTTTGGATTAAAATGCAATCAAGGAAGATGAATTATAGAGGTTATTGAAAAATTTGAATTAGATAATGAAGAGCCACTGTTTAGTTTTCTGAGGTATATTTTTCAGCAGATTCCAATCGCCTTCATGCTTATTATTGAACATTAATCTGATAATAATTTATAATGATAATAATGTATAAATACATTCGTAAATAGCCCACATACTCTTTAGCTAAATCAAAATGCTATGTAAATTATTCTGAGTTATTTCCAGGCCGTTGGAATTGTTGTTGGTATTTTATTGATAAAATAATGTTAACGGCCATACTCTTTCTGTTGAATATTTTTTTCTTACATACAGTAAAAGCGAATTGTTTAGTTCAGTTTTTGGTGGACAGAATATCTTTTTGACTTTTTTTTTAGACATAAAATAATACCTGGTGTCGAGATACTTTTTGATGAACAAACACAAAAAAAGGAGTAATAGTGACCACTTATGATCATACATTGTCTGTACTTAGTGAAAAACAGCTTCTCTAAAAAACGTTCTTTGATTGATATGTTATTCGCCTTTTTAGAAAAAATGTAGCATTTAATTACCATCCTAATTAAACAGAAGAAATCACAAACAATGTTCATGTGGCATACTTTAGTAAAACACTATTGTTAGTATTAAACAAGCGGCAAAATTATCTACCCTAAAATAAAATTAAAATCCTGCAAAAAAATTTTCTTGTATTTGCTCAAGCTGGAAAGTGGATCCTAATGCTTAGATAAAATCAATCTCCCATCTTTTTGATTAAATTACTTATATTATATAAAGCACCATTATAAGAATGAAATGCAAAATGGTACCTTTTACTTCTTTATTTTTGTTTATTATGTTCAAATTTAAGGTGATGTATTTAAATTTACATTAATACTACAAGCCGTATGAACCATCTCCCGTTGACTTTTTTCGTTTAGAAGCCTGAATAAAAAATATCATAATTGATGCTACAATCATATATTAAACTTACACTTTCAAGGCTTTCCATAGACTACATTGCTGCTGAAGGACTTAAATCAATATTAATATGTAACTGGAAAATTATCATGACGACATTATACAAAATATGAAAAGGTATCATGGGCTTCGTCAAAAGCATGTTCTAAAATAGAGGGAATTAAAATTTACATTAACATTTAGGATAAGAAATTCATACCTTCTCCAAATTCCGTTTAGATCCCACTAAAATATTTGGGTGAAGACAATTGAAGATTTCGTCATTTCCGGTCAAAGAGTCCTGAAATTGAGGGTGTTGCACTATCCAGGGCAATCAACTTATTCGCCGCTGAAGGAATTGTTTGAAAACCGCACTAAACTTAGCTTAACCTCTGAAGTTGATTTCTGAAATAAAGATAAATATAAATAAAAAAATAGTCAAACATGAAATATACTTACATGTCCAAAAGTAGCTGTAGAGATGTTAGTATCTTCAACTTCACATCGACTCTAAAATATATATTTTATTTTGTGCGAATATTCATTTAAAAATAGAAATCATACATTTTTTTGCAGCTGTCACATCTAAGAAATATACGGGTTCTTCAAATTTGATTTAGAGCCCACTAAATCATTCAGATGACATGCTCACAATTTCGTCGTTTCTGGTCCGAGTCCTGAAATTTAGCGGGCTAAATGTAATGCTCGGGAAACTAAATAACGCTTACCCTATTCGGGCCAATGGACTTATTCGCCAAAACCGAAGAAATCGTTTCATAATCGCACTAAAATTAGATACTTAGGAACGAAAATGGCAAATACATGTAAACTTACACATCCTGAATTAAATTCGGAATTTGAACAAAACTTTGTCCTATTCGTAGTTGAATTCTAAAATAAAAAATTTGAAATCGGCATTTTAATCAATTATGAAATATACTTAGGTGTTAATATATTCAATTCCACATCGAGTCTAAAAATATGAGATACTTGAATTTTGTGCAAAAGATTAATTTAAGAATAGCTATCTTACACTTTTAGCTTAGATTCAAATAAACGACGTCGTCATCCTTGAAATGATATTCGCAAACTTGCGAACGTTTTATTTCCGGATTTATGCCGAGAATTCAGCGCCATTCCATTTTTGCACAAATATCATTCAGAATTCTAAAATGATAAGAAGTTACAATGAATTATGACCCCCTTAAAAATGCTCCAATTTTGTGCCGCTTCTGCTTTAAGCCACAAGATATGCGGCAAAATATGAAGCAATCAAAACAATAAATTACAAATATTTTTGAGCAGTTTTCTTGCGATTCACAAATTGAAACTATTGAAAATAAACTTTCTCCCGATTATAAATCAATGAAACTATCAATTTTTACCAAAAGTACGATTTTCCGCTCGAGCCACTATTGAAATTCGGGCGACACGGAACCGAACAGTGCATTGTCGTTTTCTAATTTTCGAGTCACTTGATTTGATAAATTTTCACTATATATCGTGTGAACCTAACCGAAGCAGTATGAATTACGTTCACCACTTAAATATTCACTACCGTTTTCACGAAAATCGCGAGAAAATGATACTTTCCGCATATTGACAACGATAAATGCACGAAGCTGTAAACAAAATTTTGACGTTTGTTATGATTTCCCCTTCCCTCGCAAAAACCGCCTGTACAAGCAAAATATCGGAATTCACATACAGGGTTTTACACGGATAGACTTACTCCTCTTCTCTCTCTCTTAGGGAGTAACTCATCGTTTCGACATGGTTAACGTATCATCCTCCGGGCTTGAGTTATCTTCTTCCTACCTGACGTTTACTTCATTCTTATTATCTAATCTATGACTGCACTACTATATTACTACAGTAGTAATTTAAAGTTTTAGATTCCATATACATGATACGCGTACGGATGGTATGGAAAAAGGGCCAGCAAGTTATAAAAGAAAACCGACCTCAGCTGACTAGCTTCACTTTATAACCACGTACGCGTGGGGGTCTGCTAACTGTTTGCAGTATCATCTGAGACAGATGCTTTTTGGCACCACAAAGCTACTCTACAAGAAATTCCAATTAATTTTTATGATATTTATCTTTATCGATTAATGTGGTACGGTGGTTTATTGCGCCCTTCGATCTCTTTTTATTAATTATTTGGTCGATCATTGTTTTACGATTACCGTTAATACTCATATCTATGTAGTATCTTCATATGCTGCAACGTCACTAGACGGTGCAGCATATGATGAAATGCCGCCTGTTTTTGCTGTATTGCGTGGTTTGTTGATGCTGGTATTGTCCATTGTGTTGCTTTGGGTTTTTTTGTAAATATCAAATTGCAGTTTTTCATCTTTTCTGATGATGACCACATCTAAGAATGAGGTTCTTCCGTTGTTTTCCCGCTGCAGGCTGAATCGTATGTTGTTATTTATTGAGTTTAGTTTTGTCAATATTTCGGCAAACTCCGTTGTTTTAACTATCGCTAGTAGGTCATCCACATATCCAAGCCACACTCCAGGCATCATTCCAAACTATTCTATAATTCTCCTCTATATGTATTAAGTCCCCTTTAATCACCTGTGGAAACAAAAATAAATATTGGCTTAGGAGTACGTAGATTAAGTGATGAACTATAGGGTGATTCGTAACAAGTGTACACATTTTTGTCGAAAAAATAACATAGTTTTTGTAAAGATTGAGCTGTAATGTTTATTTATTATAAAAATTTGGTCCCTTAAAATTAAATATGAAACATTACTTTGGGCATATGTGCACCTGGTGCTGCTTTACAGACTATTGACTTATTGAAGACCATGTTTGGAAATCGAATAATTTCACGAAATGGGCCCATAAATTGGCCGGGGAGATCGTGTGATTTGACTCCTTCTGACTTCTTCCTTTGGGGATTTCTGAAGGATCGTATTTAAGCTGATGCTCCTCAGACTATTGAAGCATTAAAAAACAATATTCGAGCCAACATACGCTTTATAACGCCGGGAAGGTGCGAAAATATCATCGAAAATTACAATCATCGCTTGAGTCTGTAAAGCAGCACGAGGTGCACATATGCCTGAAGTAATGTCTCATATTTAATTATAAGGAACCAAATTTTCTTAATAAATAAACATTACAGCTCAATCTTCACAAAAACTATGTTTTTTTCGACAAAAATGTGTACACTTGTTATGAATTTGCCTTCAGAATAGAATAGTAGGTAAAGATGTAAAATAAGATATGTATAAGATTACCTGCTACTAGTTAAAGCAATTAAAGGATAGTTAAATTCGTTTTTCAAAAAAGTAGAAAGTATAAAAGTAAATGTAAGAATCACTAATTTACAAACTAATTTGTTCACTGATGAAGGAAACGTGCGCATGAGAAAATAAAAACTATAATTAACCTAAAGAGGAAATAAATTTTTTGTTTTAATATTGCCCCGAGGTGAAAACGGTCTGGAAACTAAAAGTTTTGGTATAAGTAAATATGTAATTATGTTGTTCTCAATATTATTGTTAGTGAACTGAAATTTTCTTGTCAGCTTATTGAGTAAAGATTGGAAAAACTTTTTATGTATAATGGTAGTGTTGATAGTAACGGGGTTTATTTCGGATTAGTAATAATAATATTAATAAGTTGCTTATCAAATTGTTCCGCACTTATTGCGTTATTATTATGAAGTTGCTTCCTAATGTGAAGGTCCCCCCAGCAGTTTGCCTTGGCGGACTGCTCGATTATTACAGGCTATCTCATCCTCTTGTCTAATTTCCACATCGTCGTGATTGAGTGCAATCACATTTCTATGCCTGACAGCCTGTTTAATAGAGTAAAGTTTATGGCTAGCCTCAGGCATGTAAAAAACATCATTAAGAGTTGCAGGTGGGCATTTTTCATCTATTCGTGTCTCAATGCTAATTTTTTCTGATCCATATGCAAGAATAATGTCTTTACCAGCTTTCTAAATACTTTCTCGAACGTAGCAAAGTGCTGTCTATTCGCCATCATATGATGCGTTGTACTGGGACCCGAAAACCAAAAGTCTGCAAAAGTGAAGCCTGTTGAAAAGAATTAACCTAGTTAGCTACTTTTCATTCCGAGTCGACTTGGAGCTGTTGACATTTGATTTTTCTGTTTTCTGTTTTTCAGCAATCAGCAATGAGGTGGCCAATTTTCTTGCAATATAAATACGCTCGTTTTTCTTTCTCCTTTTTATTTGCCGAGAAAGAGCCTGGTACTGATTTCTCGTGAAACTGATTTTTCTGTAGCTTCGGTGGTCTAGATTTTGCAAAGAGAGCACCAGGTGTCTGTGATGCTCCCTCCATTAATAAATTTTCAATCGAACCCAAATTTTCAACATGGAGCTTTGTCGTCTGTTTGGCTTCTGGAACACGATACCATGTTGAACGATAACGTTGATGCTCAGAATCAAGTGTTTTCAAAATTCGATGATGTGGCAGTTGTAATAAGTCAGCCCTACACACTGACAACGATCAGCAGGTCGCTATTGACGTCGACGGTTCGGGAGTGACCCTTTAACCACTCGCCGACACTGAACCGCATTTTGACAGTTCTCAAGAAAAGGAAGGAAAAAGGTATGACGTCCGGTTCGCGCGCGAAAAGAGTTCACGTGAAAGACCTCAGAGTGTGGACATCGGCCGTGAAAAATTAAAACAAGAAAAAGAAAAAGCAGTGGCCCCCACTCAAGTGGACAATCATCCAAATTACTTTTTCGCTTTATTGTGACTTCTTGCCACATTTGTTATGCTGGGTGCGACGTAAATCTTCCATACCCTGCCGAGTGTTTAAGTGTGTGTGTGTTCCGAAGCCGCATTGCTCACATGTACGTTAAAAAAATTGATTGATAATTGTCGCGAGCGAATTGCCGATATCTTAACTGTTATGTATTATCCGCACTGAAGGCTGGCTGGCAGTGTTCTGGAGTACATAAAATAAGGGCACAGTGCCATTGAACTCGTGAAGAGTGGCAGTCACCAGGTAAAACGGCCAAGGATTTTTGATTCTTGGCTAATTTGAAATATATTAATTTTCAACCAGGGCTGAATCAGGTGCATTTGCCGTAGTCCCGAGACGACGAGAATCAGCCGAGATTTGTGGTAGGATTCCCTCCTGGTAGGGAAATGCTGATAGCTGGTCTCACATCGTTGCGCACTTGGCAGTTCCTGGGTGCTCCCGGACATCATCCTGGATTGCGGATGGCTGCGCCTCCACCTGCACCATCGACGTGTTCCACGACAGGCGAGCCCTCTCTAACGTGCAAGTAAGTTCCATAGTAGCTTTTAATGCCGTGCTTGATTATTTTTCTAACCCAACGTCAGGACGGACGTACGGCAGCTTCTTCCAGTCCCCCGAGAAGTCCACGTGGCCACCGAAATCATAACGCGCAGCAACCACCAAGCGGCGATAACCAGTGCAACACATGCGGAAGTCAAAGCAACGGCAGCAGCGCCGGTAGAAAGCCCGAGTCAAGGTCAATGCTCAAACCTGTTAGGAATCACAGCTGGTGGTCTCATCGGTATGCCTCCATTATTATTTATGACCAAGAAGAAAGACAGTAACGAAGAAAAAAAACAAGAAGATGAAAAATCACATCCGACTGATATAGTAAAAAGTTAAGTTCGAACGATATTTTCGACAGATTATAACCTTGGAACTCGGTAATTGATGTTGAAACGTAATTAATTCTGTCTTGAACTTAACGATGAAGACAAACTTTTAGTGACAATCCTACATCCTCCCAATTTGAAACATTCGAATGGCCTAAAGACGCTTTAATTGCTAAATATTTGGCCACTAATTTTATCGATTTTATTAATTTATTAGCCAAACATGAAAGCAGTGTTAAATTTATGGTAAAGGCCAATTTCCCATGCGTATTGAGATTTTATCTAGAAATATTTACTAGGCTTATAGAATAACTTCAAAGTTCGAATTTATTTGGATTTAGACTCAAGTTTAACTTAGTAACAATTGCAAATAAACATATTCAAACATTTCATATTGCAACCCGGGGATCACAGTAGAATACAAAACACAAAGCATGTACTTACAAATAGTAGGATAGAATACCTTATAAACGAGTCATCATAATAAATAACAAATAATACTGAGAAATAATACGAACAATCATAAGAAATAACCAAGAATAATAAAAAATAATACAAACCAAGTCAGTAAATAGCTCATAACACAAATAATAAAAAAAAAAAAAAATAGTACGAACCTATTCATAACTAACAAATAATAATAAAGAGAGATAATACGAACACTATTAATAACTAACCAATAATACAAATAATAACAAGAAATGAAACGAACCCTGTTGATAAATAATACAGCTTATGATAGTAAATAACAAAGAAAATAAAACAAACTGATTTTAATTTAATTTATTACAAAGTAAGTTTTGGTCGTTGAATAGTCAGTATTGCTGAGAAACTACCCCTGACATAATATGACAATGGATATTCTGATTTTTTTAAATATGCGTAGGAAAAATTAGAATACAGTGTGTGGTAAATAAAAAGAACCATGATAGGGGGATGATTTTCTTTTGTCGTAACAAAAAAAAATCCTAGGAGGAGAGATCTCTTAAAATAGCGTATTCTATTTTTGCTGATAATTTTTACACACCATCTACTAAAATAATTAACAAAGAATGTTGCTGGCAATTAAAAGAGGCCAGATAACAGTGTCACCATAAAATAAGTTATTGATCTCCATCATTTGTTTTTGTTTCCTGGCTAATTTGAGATATTTTAATTTTTCTTTTTGATTTCAACACGATACATGCAAACTTTTGAGAAATTCTAAAGCATATTTAATCCCCCAGAATCCTTTCCCGATAATAAATAAGCTCTTTATGACTAAATTTAAAATAGACAAGCAAACAGCAAATTTGTTTAAGGCTTAGAATTTACGAAAACCCGAAAGTGATCCTTTTCTTTTTTGAAAAAACTTAAAATTTAAAAACAAAACTAAAATTAAAGCTTAAAATAAGGAAAAGTAGACACCTAAAATCAAGTCAGATAAAGAAAAGTATCTAAGATAAATATTTGCACGATTTTGTTTACGTTACAGATTTTTGAATTATAGAAGTTTCTCGTTTTTAATGGAATATAGTAATGTTTGTATTTAAAGTTCAAATGATAATAAATAAAATGAGTTGCTAGACTAACCCAGTCTTTCCTTTCCAGCTAAACCCTTCTCTTCCAGCCGAAATGTCGGCGAACGGTGAGTGTGCCGCTACGAGGGTAGGATTCTTGTAATCTGTGAATGGCCGGTTTCAAGTTGCGTTTGCCACGCGGTACCATAATTTGTCTTGCGGTTTTTTCATTAGAGTAGGTTATTTCAAAGTTTGAATAAGAGTAGAATGTTTTTCGGTACCGCGACGGGAAAAAGAGAAAGAACTTTCGGGAACGCGGAATCAGCTTAAGTTTTTTTGCAGTTGTTCGACTGAATGGAAGTTAAATACGGAATAAAGTAGAGATAGTTTCGTTTCCGTATGGTTGTAACTTAGATGCGTTTGAAACAGGCACGTATGGGTGGCTGAAATAAAGAAATCGAACGTAATCCATTTAAAAGACCAGTGACCGAAATCGTCTCCGAACTAACTGGCTGACAAGTGCACGGCAGTGTGACCAGATTTTATTTGAGGAATCTACTGCTGGTGCAGGTTAAAATCTACTAAATTATACTGAAAGCAAACCTGAAAATCACTGATAAATCTACTTCATTTGTTCACATTTACGTCAAAATAATGAAATTAAAAAACGCAATATAAATAAGAAAACAATGTTTACGATAAAAAAAATCAACAATTTTGGTTTACATATTAAAGTAAGAAGCTATTTCAAGTTTAAATAAAATATTTGGAGGAGTTATGGTTCCTCGTCTTCTTTAGTCTATGCTTTCATACAGCTGTTTTGAGTCCATTAATTTTATCATGATTTTGTGGGGTACGAAATTGCTACATTCTCCTTCAATCTTTCGCAATCCTTCTTTTGTATGCATTATTCCCTCTACATTTTTAATTTCGAAACGATTCCGATCGTTAGTTTTAATTCTATTTAGGTCTGAAAATATTCTATCAACGTTTGAATTAGATTTAGGCAGTATCGTCATTTGTTGAGCGAATCGAGAAAAATTTTGATATTTGGGTTTTCCATTCAAATCAGAGATTTTGCTGACTTCACTCCAAAATTTATCAACCGTAAATGTTTCAGTGCTCAAACTAGAACTCGATAATAAATTGGAAATGGAAACATCAAATTTTAATTCTCTATATTCATTATCGATAGTCGGTATATTTTCTGTTGGTACCAAACTAGGAAACCGTTGAAGAACTCTGTTCAAAGTATGAAACTCGCCATATACTGCTATTTGGGGGTCGAGGAATGATAAATCTTGCAAAAGGTCATCTTGTATAGGCATTCTTTGCAAAAATTGTGAACTTAATTCAATTAAAAATGTTTGACATCTGTTAAGAAATTCATCAATCTTTGGTCTCATTCGTAAATCATGTTTTAGAGAATGTAATGTCATTGCTACGTTTGTACCTAAGTACATGCTTTTTAAAGGTAAAAAGTGCATCTTTTCTTTTGGATCTAAAGATCGAAGCGACGTCGTTTTCACATAACTAGTTTTCATGTAGCAGCTCAAAATGGAACTCATCATGTCTTTTAAGTCTCTTTGAATTTTGTGAATAACCGTTTGGTCACTTTGAAAAATTATATTGAACTTATTTGTTATAGGCAATATAAAATCTAAAAATTAAATATAAAGTTTTGTCTCTTCGCTACAAGATGTTCAAATATAAATTGACAAGTGGCATTTGAATTTCTACTTCCTAAAAAATCACTTTCAAAAAAAAGGTTCAAGGCAGACCACTGCTCTACAATTCTATGAATGCATTCGTATAGAGAAAGCCATCTAATGTCATAATGCCGAAGCATTCGGTGTGTCGCAGTATCGGTAAAATTTTGAAAACTTACAAAGTCTCTCTGTCTTTGACTACTGTTTGAAAAATATGCATAAACATCCTTGACAAATAGCTCTATAGAACGAGGTAATTTTTTACAAGCATAACTCACCGAAAGGTGTGTTGAGTGATTGATGCATTTGAAAAAAACACACTGAGGATTTACTTCCCTGATTTTAGATACTACACTATTCCTTTACCCGAACATAACATTCGTGGTATCAGCAGCAAATCCTATCAAATTTGCTAGGTTAAGCTTTCTTTCATATAAGGCGCTGGTTAAACTTTCAAACAAATCCTGCGCACTTTCACCTTTCAAGTTCACCATGCACAAAAATATTGTATGAGGTGACTGCATTTGTTTCGAATAGTATTTTACCGCAGTTGCAAGTACTTTGTTAGTACTAACATCTGTACTCTCGTCGATAATGAGTGAAAATACTGAGCTTTTCTCAGTCTCATTTTCTGGGTCTGGGCGTAATTCTGCAAGTAATTTTTCTTCAAAGCTATTGCCTAAGACGTTGTAGGCAATGTCAGCAGATTTTGTTCTCCTGCAGGAAAAACGCTTTGCAATTCCGGAGTCATGGAATGACCTAGCAATTACTTCGTTTAAATTATCCATTACGCGAAAATGTATATTGTGCTCTACTAAGGCTGCTACAATACTGATTTCTGCTTTTTTTATATCTTCTGAAATCGACGATGTTTTGAAAATGGTATCAATCTGTAATCAAATAAATAAACCGAGAAATGTCTGAGACATTTGACAAACTTTGCAGGTTTTATACTATGGGTAGTTTTACGTAAATCGTCCATGTAAAGAATAATTGTCGGTTTCTTGTTGAAAGCTTCTAAAGAAAGTAGAATTGAAAGGAAAATCCTAGGAATCATGGAATAGGACATGAATATTTTGGTACTCCAAGATTGATTTGACGAGTATGGGATTACAGAGTCAAGAAACTATCTTTCTTTTAATTCTCTGAATTGAATTTATTCTCCACTTTGATACGTTTCAAACTAAGGTAAAATGATTCCCAGGCAAACGCGCTCTGAGTTCAGAGTGTTATACGGTAATAATAGCACAAACTCTCTAGATTTTAAACTATTTAAAGAAAGTAGTAAATTAAATTTTGAGATTTATATAAAAGGTAACTTTTCCGACACTAATCCCATGCCTGTCAAACCATCCTCGAAACTTCCAGATATTCACCTTCCATTCCATAATTCATGAACTCTTTACTTGTCCACTCACCCTAGCAGCTTTCAAGAAATAATCGACATCTATTCAAAACGTAGATGTGAACAATGATTATCTGAAGCGACATATTTTTAACGTTTAACGGAAAAAAAGACAGCCTCAATCCTTAAAATGATCATACAGATACTACGGAATTGAGACTGAAGTTAATGTATGAAAGGAAATTCTATGCACAACAAGAAGAACACTTTCAAAACTAACAATATAAGTCACAACTTTATCCCTTAAAGTTCACATAAACAGTGAAGTTCCAGAATATCCGTTCATACTTCTTATGTGCTTTGATGTAGCCATATGGTCCTTCAAAGACGCCAATCTACTTAGCAATTGCATGCTTTGCACCGAGCATTTTTATTGCTCAACTTTGATTTACAAAGCCAGCTTTTAAACAATGGATCTTGCTCCCACTCTTCACAATAACTTTGCACAAAATAGCTCACTAATGTTTTCCATTCCACACGTATGACACGAAATGTAACTAAACTAGTCAACTATCAAAACATTTGCGAAAACTATGAGGAAATGGGAGGACTCCCCGAAACTTTTCTCTCGTTTCGTATAAGAATGGTGCAATTCTTAAATTCGGATTTAAAAGAAAGCGGAGTCCCCGGTATTGAAAGCAGTTTTACACAGGGTACCTATATTACGCGGGAAAAATACAATATATTAATAAAAATTGTACATTCTACCAAAATATACCGAATTTATTTCACCTACTAAATACTGTTTCCAATGCCTCGAAAACTACCAAAAAATTAGAAATCTACTAAATCTGGTCACACTGGTGCATGGACTTGTTGACCGATTGGTACCATTCATTGGCACCACTCAGACTTCACGTCTAGAACCGACGAGAGTTGGGTTCAGATTTCCTTCGGGAAATCTCGATGTTCGAGACGTGTACGAGATTTTTTAAAAAATAAAATCATTACACAGTGACAATGGGAGTTTGGCATTCGGGATGTTGCGTTGCCAGCTTTGGTAACTCCTGGGCGGTTCCATGTTGTTCACCGGCGCCACCCGGCACACTCGTGTACCATTGACCATGGAACAAAGACAGTGTATATAGAAGCTTTAGGTAACACAAATTCGGTAAATTAGATTTGATTGATGTAAATTGCATTGGATTATATACCCATACTATAATAGCCATACAAACTATCTTTGTTTCACATAAATCTTACAAAAATAAAACAAAAAATGTTGCTCATTGGATACTCAGATAATTGCAACCAGTAGCAAATTCTAAAATTTACTTGAGTTAACGCTTTCATTAAAAATGACTACTTTTATGGAGGCCTTTAACCTTCCATTCATCTTACATAATACGAGCAAATCGAAAAAAGAACTTAAATCTACTCACGTCACATTTTCAAATTGATAAATGATTCTATCCATGTAATTATGGAGCTCCCTGGAGTAAAACATTTGCAACAACAATATACTTAAAAGTATTGTTTATGCGTAGTTCAAGACAATGAACTATTCACTGTCAAGTTTAGTTGGATTTGCCAACGAGCGTTGACCTTTTTATTTATTTGCAAATTATTTTTTGGTTTAAACGAATTATTTAGACCATTGTTTTAATTCTTTTTCATAGTTGATAGTTTGATTTGACATATCCCTTGAAAAGAAAATCAGTCCCTCGAAAACAAAATCGGTCCCTTGAAAAGACAATCGGTCTTCAGTTCATCTTCATTAAATTCGGCGTATGTGGACTATGCAGAGGATTTTATTGTCGCCACACCTCAAGAAAAATACATAAGTTGACATTTTAAGGAAAAAATTTTGTTCAGTACTCAACTAGTTTCCAAAACTGACAAAGATAGCAATGAACCACCGTGTGCAACTTCCTCTCATCCAAGTCAAATTTTTATTCAAATCAAAAATGCATATTTCTATCTTAATTACAATGCTCACTAACTACTATTTATATTTAAATAAAAAAAAACCAAAGCTCACGTGCAGTAAGTGAATATGTAAACTTGAGTGCTGTAATGTGGATTTTGTATCCGAAAATTCAACAAAAACCATGAATTGAAACAGCTACGGTTTCATCGATCCATATCGGAAAAGAGATAATGCTAACGCTATGGCGGCGTTTAGCGTGTGGTCCATCATTATCGTCACACCACCACCAGTGGATCAGCATCAGCCTCATCATCATTACCATCGTGATCGTACTTAAGTTGCCTCAGCACTAGAAGCGTTAACTGGCTAGTGTTAACCTACAATTTTTTCGTAGTTCAAATTGCAGACGTACAGCAAAATGCGGTCTCTAATAATGAGAGGGACGATCGTCTATCGATCCGCAAAAAATGTGCATCAGCTGTCGGGCATTAATCAATCAAAGAATTGCGGGATTCGATAGATTATTCGCTATGATTTCAATCCAGCATTAAATTTCAACATTACGATCCCCAGCACGAAATGCTCTTTTAGTGTCTGTAGCGTTCTTAGGTGCATTCTTCTTCTCACAGGTATACAGTATACCTTTTAACGGTCGAATCATATTTAATTTTGCATAGCCAATATTCGAATAAAAATCGGAAGTTGTAAATAGCAAGTAGGTACTGTTACTAGTATTCACTAGAATAGTAGCAAGAAGTTCTTGTGTCTGTTGAATAGACGTCACAATTAATTGCATAAACCGTTTGGTGATATTTACGTCAGATAAGGTTGCAATTGTAATATTTGCATGTTTTCTCGGTGAATTTTTTTTTCCTCATTTCAAAGCAAAGGCCTTTGGTATCGTTCCGTTCCACATGACTGACAACGTTCTTGGGCTAGCGGTTGTGGCGTGTTAAGATGATGTCCCATAACAATACGGCAATAAGTATGTGAAAAATAAAGATTTCCTCCAAATGTGCGTACGAATTCATTTTCCGTCATTTTCCTCATAACTTTAATCAACAACATTGTATTCTGCTTTATGTGATCATCGAATGGAGTGGAAATGAAGAAGCTTTAATAAGTTTTGCGACATAATTTCACAGATTTCCAGCATGTGTGAATAATGCGTTCGGCATGTAATTGCAAAAGATTAGTCGACTATATAATTAACCGAGTTGAGCGCTTGAGGAAATCATTGGACAATTAGGCTTGTAATGACACGAGTAAAAATGAAAGACTGAAGAATGGAATAAATTGATTTCCACACTTGTAAAAATCACATAATATTTCAAGGTCTGATTTATCTGTCCTCTTTATCTAGTTAGGTTAAATAAGAAATCATACTAATAAAGCGATAATGGAGCTGAAGAAAAACGCAATATAATGTATGATCTCACGCGATGATTGTGAGTCTCACTTCCAATCTCGAACACAGGAAAAAAAAACAAGTAATCATATTGATAAAGACGAGAGTCCCTAGCGGAAGGACCATCAGTATCGTGGAAGTACTGGTAGAGTCAAAACAAGCAGTAAAGTATCTGGGGTTGCTGATAGGCTCGAAGCTGATTTTCTCTGATCGAATCAGGACAACAGATAATAAAACTGATTCCTGGCGCCAATACGAGTTGGCTTACAACCAGCGTAGGGGCACCCAACCCATCAAGACGGCAACTTTTGAAAAGTGTGCTATAGTCTTTTCTACTGTACGGAGCAAAAATATGAAGCGATCCTCTTAGTAAGTTACTGAAAACGCCCTGTGCAGGTGCAGAGGCGAGGAGCACAGAAAATTAAGTCCACATATCAGACAGTCTCTGAATAAGTGGTGCTGTTTATTGCAGTCACGACATCTATAGCTCTCCTGGCTAAAGAGTGCAGCAAAATTTACCTGAGTCAAATTGAAGCTTATAGGGAGATAGTCGTTCACGTAGAGAGGGGAAAATGGACCACTCACCGTATCCATAATTTGATACCAAAGATCAATCGAAGACACGGAGTGACTCAGCTCGTAAGTGAACAGAAGCCTTATGCGTCTGGAAGTCCAACATTCAGTGCACAGATAACCTTTACCTCCCTACCAAAAAAAATCTCTGCTCTTGCCTTCATGTGGTAGTATTTTTAATCCTTCCATGAGTTTAGGTTACGAACATACATAGCATCTTAGCCTTAGGAGGTACAAAGGGGCAAAGTAAAACACGGTTCGGGAAACTAAATTGTTGAATAAAATGTCAACGGTGCGGTACATTCCTGTCAAGGCAACACTACTGTCGTCGGGAAACTAAATTGTTGAATGAAATGTCAACGGAGAGGAGTTCAGTCGCAGGTCTTACGCGAGCAGACTAAGTCCGAAATATAACAACTCAGCCACCGGTTCACATGCCCGTTTCAAACGCGTCAAAAATACAAACATACGGAAAAGAAACCTACTTTACTTTATTCCGTATTTCTTTTATTCTTTCAGACAGCAAAAAAAACTAGATTTAATTTCGCGTTGCCGACGCGGCACCGAAAAATCTTCTACTCTAATTCGACTGCGAAATAACCGACTCTAAAAAAACTCAAATCAAACTATGGTACCGCGTACCGCACGTGACGCGAAACCGGCCATCCGCGGATTGCTACAACCCTACCCTCGTCACGGCAAACTTACCATTCGCTATCACTCCTGCTGGAAGAGAAGGGCATGCTGGAAAGCAAAGACTTCGTTATAATCTAGCAATTCATTTTAATTTTTCCAGTCTTCAATTTTTTTTATAATAATTATGGGCTATTAAGGTGCAACTTAATAATCTCAACCTATAGAATAAACTAAGCTAATGCTTTTAGGTATTTATATTTACTAAAGAAACGTAATATTTTGGTGAAATTCTGTTAACCGGACAAACATATTTTTTTGTTCTTTCATACAAAAATTGATCATCAACGAATTATTTTGATGCAAGACGATTTCGTGTAAAGATATTTTGTTTTGCATGCAAAATAATTACGATTTAGTTGATTTGATGCAATGGAATAACAAATATTTGAAAGTATTATTTAAAGTATTCTTAACGATCTAATTATGATTCTGTGTTTTCTTTGTTTATGTTCTGTTACATTCCTATTTAACTTTTATTTCAAGCTTTCACATGCCACATTCAAGCCATGGTTCAATTCAAGCTCACTAAAAATTGTTTTATTTATTTAAGAATAATTTCTCCTTATTTGCTTAACCATATCAAAACTCAACATGGAAGTTAACAAGCAATTATACATTATTACAAATCATCATATGCAAAGCAATTTTTTCTATTTGATTCCTTATTTTTATTTGAATATTTTCATGTGCATTAGCCTTACACACACAATGTTACTAGTTTGTAATTTTATTTAAATTTATCTATGGTTATTATTTAATGTATTTCAAACTTAAATATAAAAATTCTTAGCATTTATCTTAACATTTTAATCTGTTTTTAACTTTTTGATACGCACTTCTTTCTATAGTTAAGACAATTAGGGATTTTTTCCTATATTTTTTTGCTACTTTTACTCGTCTTGCTTTCCATTGAATACAAATCCTACTTTGTTAATGTGGTAATTTCAATATTTTTCAGTTTAACTGCTCTTAGTTGATGGTAGTTTGGCAATGGGACAGGTTTAAGGGGAAGCAATAATAATGTGTATGAAATGCATTTTTAGCTACAAAATTGACATAGCGTGTTTTTTTCTGTACCCGTTATAAAATTTAGTTTTTTGTTTCAATTATTTTGTTGATTTGACTTAGTTTATCTTTACTTAAAAGACGAAGTAACAGTCGGAGGCAACAGCAGAATAAATAAAACGACGGAAGTTTTGTAAGTTTTGTCATCATAGCATATACTTTGAATTGTCTCTTGTAGAAATTTATTTCAATTACAATAATTCAATAACTTATTGTGTTTTCAATTAGGGATTTTATAGAAGTCGCTCTGAAGACTCAGTTATTGTTTCTTTCGATAGGCCTGCTAACATTTTGTATCCAAAACGTTTTCCTTTTCGGATGTTCGTTGACAGTTAAGTTTTATGGAAAAATCAAACATCCTGCCGTCTTAAGCAAGCCAACAATCATTTCTGTCAATTGCAACAATGTGATTATATATAGTGTGAATCTTGGTGGATTGAAACGAGCAGCCATTACTGTGTAGTAGGAGTGTATAACAGATTGCACACAATAATTCATTACCATAAACCATCTTGTGAATACAGTATATTCTTTTTGCTGATTCTCCTTTTTAGGGTTTTGTAAAATAATTTTACAAAACCCTAGTAAAATCGTGTCCTTTCTGTCCGTCCGTAAGTCCGCCGTGTGTCACAGCAATTTTCCTCGCAAACTACATGAACTAGAGTAATGAAACTTTTTACATAGGTCAAAGGTGGTGCCCCCTCAAAAGCTCAACATGGGCCGAAAACAATTAATTCCGCAAAAATAGCACAGCACCAGCAACTGCTCACTTCCACGACTTGTTTACGGGCCCCACGTCCATAGAAGATCCAATCCTACTCTTGAATTTCCGCGTAGATAAGATCGTTATTCATTATTCGACACCAAAACAATTGGAATACACAAGGAAGCCCAAACGAAACCACAAATGAAAAACATTATCACGTGCTTTCGTAGTAACAATTTGAAGGGCGCCAGCCACTCGACACTTAATTTTAGCAAACAAGATTACACTGCCGACACTTCACGGTAGGACTTACTTGCTAACCTCCACATCTCCTCTGTATATTTCTCCATAACTATGTCACCTTCTTCGACACGGCATCCTCCACACAGTTGTCGCTGCCTCCGTCCAACTGCCCATGACCGCTGCCAGCCGACCTGCACTGACAAAAAAAGATTTGAGGTTAGGAGCTCCTTTGGCGTTCACACTTTACTCACTTGCTTTTCACATCGAATTATGTGGAGGACCTGAGCCCTCAAGCAATACCCTCAGGTGGAAATCCAAAGTAATTGCCACCTGCTATCTCCGGCAACTAAACTGCAAAACTATTCACAGACTGTCACGTAAATTTTGTACATAAGACAATTCATTACCTGTCGCTGCACGAAATCCTATTAAACATGCGGAGTTCATTCACGAAATATGGATGAAAAATAGCTAAAAATTTTTTTTTATTCAGGGGTTTTAAAACACTAGGACTTCACTAATTTAAAAATATTAGGGTTTCGTCTTTTGGGTTGTTGGATGTCCGTTTGTTCTGGTCCGTGTCACTTTCGTTTTCTTTGAAGGGTGTGGTCTACTACTGAGAAAATTGCGCCTGAATTTATAATAAGTCGTTTGTTGATAATGCTACCATCCGTCTTTCTATGTTTATATAGAGTAATCGGCTCGTAAAGCCCTAAATGTTGAGACAGCAGAATCACCATTTTTAATAATAAAATTTAATAATTTTATCGCATTTTTCTAAATGGCAAACTTTCATCTAAAAAAAGCACGCTTTGAATGACATTTAATTTTGACAGATGTCATATGGACACGAAATGGATAACCCTGCATATTTCAAATATTTCTAGGATGCCAAATCTCAGTCCTTTGTTTTATTTGTGTAACAATGTCATAGAGTTTGTCATAGCATCAGGCTTTTGTGTGTAGTTTTGTAAGTGCGTCGTATCATTGGGATCTGTCTTGTTGTGTTAGAAAGATTGTAAGTGCTCTTTGTATCTTGTCATTCGTTTTCGTAGGGTCGAATGAGTCTTGCTTTGCGGTTTGATTTGTTTGCTACAAAATATTTCTGGGCAATTGTAAGGTTAGTTTGCTTGTTAAATTTTTTCGAATGATCGGACTAATAACTTCTTGTGGACTACTAAAATAATGTTTATTTCTGTAGTGACAGAAGTAAAACTAACCGATTCCTTATTGCTCCTTTTTTACAAGAAGCAAATTACGATAAAAAGATAAGTTTTTCATTCAAAAATTGGATAAAATTGAACGCCTACCTTACAATGGGAAACCTGAGGAAAGGAGACCGAATCATGACTTAGAAAACACCTTCTCACCATTTTTCCAGTATTGATTTAGGTAATCAGGGTAGCTAGGGATGGATTAAGATTATTTTCTACGGATAGGTTAACCTTTTAGATAAATGCGATGTATATATATTCTTCTTTGTAGCACTACAGCCCCTTCCGGGTCTTCGCTGCCTACAAAAGCGCCTCCAACTATCTCGGTCCATCGACCGCGTCCTCTTATTGTGAAATCCGAGTAGCGATGAGCAGTCTTCGTCAACTGAGTCAGACCAGCGTTTCCCCGGTTTCCCCACTGGTCCCCGCCCTTCAGTTCTCCCAACGAATACCTTTTATTATTCGCCTCACGAGCTGACGTTCGAACGCGTACAGTATGTTTGCAGATGCTCGGGTTAGGGTCCATGTTTCACACCCATAGACTAGCACAGATCTTATCATAGATTTATATACTTGGTTTCCTGTACTCGTATATGCAGCTGGTCTTCAAGATCATCAAAACTGAATAAAAAAATTTTTTGCGTGCTGTATTCTACGGTGTATTTTATTTCGCTTCCGTTATTATGGCACTTAAATATACAAATTTGCCCACATTTTCAAAATTGTATTCATCAAAGGTGATATTTTGGGTGTTTGAGGTATTTTTTTTCGACGGCGTAATGAGCTTTGTTTTTTTTTTTGGTTGGTTTGTAGCCCTGCTAGTTTTTCTTTGCTGTCGAGTTTCAGGAAAAAGTCTTTGGCAGTTGTGAACAACCGTTACAAAATGTTGATGTCGTCGATATAGGCTACCGTTTGGCAGAACTTGTATAGTACATCTGTGAGCCAGTTACTAGTGCAGACGCTATTTTTATTTTGGTAAGATAGATTAATTTAGCTGGGGCACAAATATACTGTCATATGCTTGCTTGAAGTCAACAAAAATCCGGTACACGTCTCTGTTGAACTGCCAGCATTTCTCAAGTACCTGATTGACTGGCTTTGATGGTGGAACAAACTTCATCCAGATTAGAGGGAATCAATGGAAACTCTCTGGGAATAACTATATGTTTCGAAGTTCTAGAGCTGTGAGGAGGATTAAAGAGGTTCTTGAAATATAGTGCCGATCTCTCGTTAATCCTGTTTTCATCAGCGACCCCGTTTGGAGCCTTTCGATATCAAATTCCTGTAAAGGGCTATGTACTTGTATATATAAATTAAGGCAAAAATGTTTAGTGATTCACACAAAAGGAGAGACTAACTAGGCCTCGAAATACACGTACGAGTATATGTGAATTTAAAATATTGCCTTACAGATAATGATCCAGATGAACAACAAGGTATCGACCGTAGGATTTATGAGAACTCACTCTGAGCTGTCTTTGCCAGCTATAATCTGGAAATCCTTTGCATTGCATTTCAACTCATGACTGACCTTCACTCGAAACGCATTGACGCACTGACTTTCATTGAACTGAATGTCGTTGAATATTTTTTGAAAATTGTTTTGAAGAATTGTTGTTTTTCTATCTGCCATATAGATAATTGGACTATTGGATCACCCTACTAATTATAGCGTAGGCAACACGTTCAAGTCAAAGCCATTCAAATGATTTGGAACAAAGACTGAGAAAACAGAGGCGCAGTTACTGTTACTTGCCGTAGACCATTTAGAATCCTGAAATTACGTACTGTCATCAAATTTGTTGAGAGATTATAATTGTTCCGTGGAGTGTGAATTGATGAGATATTGAATTGAAGAAGTTATTTTAAAGAAAATATAGGTAACTTTTATTTAAACTTACTTACCAACTTTACATTGAACTACCCACAATGCTGGTTTTACATGAACTAAGAACACACCCTCTTACAATGTTGCCAACTATGGCAAAACAAAACATAGTAAATTGATATGTATATTTTGTTTAATACCTCCATTCCCTACCACTCTCTCCATCACTCTTTCTTCGTCACACAACGCTCGTGCGATCTGCATTCACATCTCGTCGCTTTGTCAAGTGTCCCACCATGACAATGTTCAATACATCGGTATATGGGAGCACATAAAGTAATGTGAATTAATGCTTTCATAAGCATCTAGTCGAAATTGATGATCAACTCTTAGAGATACGCATCTGAACAAATTGATAACATTTTACAATTTACATTAAATTTTTCACGTGACAGCGGTTTTGTTAAAATTCTGCTAATTGCTCATTGGGTGGTTTTAATGTTTTGAGGTTGAATTTTTGATACTTAAAACACCTCGTTACGTTAAATTCCTCCTACAAAACATATGATCCATAATCTGTATTAACGTATCTATTCACAAACCTCTTATACATGCTCCCATATCCCTAGATGATATACAACCACCTTTCATTTCTTGTCCGCCCAGCATGTACAAGTTCCATTGTATCTCGCCCCTCTAGACTGAGATTTAATGATTGGATATCATTCCTTAATTCCTCACTTGTATATTGATTTTCAAGACCATTCATGACAAGTCTAGGCTGTCGCAATTTGGTCTCAGTAATATCATACTCATCATTCATTACCTTCGTTCCTAAATTAAAGAGCGATGTTTTTTTTTTCATTGGTGAACGTTTTAATAATTGCACCACCATTACGAATAGGCTGCATTAGTTGAAGAAAAATTTTACATTTTGTAGGCTTGATCTTCGACTTGAAATCGATCAGCGATTTTTTTTAGGCAGAATGATTTCTAGGCTTCATTATAATTCCTTTTTGTGACGTTGTATTTGACCACTATTCCGTTGGGGGAGGATTAGAATTTTTAATAATTTCAGCATATGAAGGTTAACCCATGGACATAAATTTAACCATTAAAATGTTTACAAATGTATTCATCTCTTCAATCTGACTTTGAAATTTAATCACTTTTTAGGAGAGTTGGGGAGAGTTGGTCTTCTTTAGATGTTTGGTTTTGAATCCTACATGCAGCACACATCCAAATCACATCACCGGATCTATCCATTACTGTCCGGTACCTCTCTTCCCACTTTTTGATGCACCTCAAATGAAACCATTTGAGGCAGCAGCCATCACTTCTCACAGCCAAAGGGATATCCTCCACGGTCTTTCTGCATTTCCAACACTTATCTTTGGCTGGTTTAGTAGCCATTATAATTTTCCTTTTTTAATGTTTTTTTTTTATTTACCCGTCTCTTATTTTATTCTTATTAACTGTTTATTTTTATATGCTTGAAATTACAACTGAATAAAGTGTTTAAATTAAACACATTATTTTCAACAATATATGTGATCAAATTCTTGTGCTTTTATCCAACGGAGTAACTTTATTCGAAAACTTCAGTTTTTTCTGTTACAGATAATAAATGAACATTAAATGTGGATTCAAAACGATTTTCTTACCATATGCCGTATTATACGATATATTCTCTAATACTCGTATATCTCCATGCAATGAATGGTAACTAGTTTTCAACTAGATTTAAATCATTAATTATTTCTTGAAAAGTCGACACGCCTCGCTTTTTTAGTGAGCAGACGCGTGTCGACTCCTTATAGTCATATTCAGTGTCTGAGACAATTAAAGTAATCGAAACGTGACTTCTCACTCAAATAAGCAAGTCCCAACGGCTTTTCAAGAAAAAAGAGAATTGCTCTGCTCAAAGTAACAAAATAATTGACCTGATTTCAATCATTTTATTATATTTAAATTAAATTTTATCCAGCCTTCTCAAAACTAACAAATCGGTTAGCCACCATGGAATATTGTTTAGAGCATTTGGAACAACGTAACCGACGACGTAATCATTAGTTTTGGCTACTTTGACAGTCATCAGGTTGACCAACGTAGAGCGCAAAGTCATAGTCATCTTCAATTTGACAGCGGTTCTTTTTTGTTGTACTCCGCTGCGATACATTTTAATAAGTGAAAACTGTAAGGATTAATCTAAAAATAAGATGGTAAGTTTTCTCTGATCAATTATACGTTATCGAACGCTCTCGCCACAACGAAGAATCGGTTGTTTGTTTTAAATTGTAAATATCCGGGCAAATGAGGTTATGGTTTCTTTTGCATTTGCTTGGTCATGTCAGTGTATTTGCGAAACCGCTTAGAATTATTGTATCTACTTCCAGGCTCGCCGATATGATTCCCGTACAACAATTTTCTCGCCTGAAGGTAATATCAATTTGTTACTATGATTTGGCCTTCTGATAACGAAATTTATTGTTTTTCAGGTCGTCTTTATCAAGTGGAGTATGCTATGGAAGCTATTTCTCATGCCGGGACCTGTCTAGGAATTCTTGGGAAAGATGGAATCCTTCTTGCTGCCGAAAGGAGGAATACAAATAAGTTGTTGGATAGTGCTATATTTTCTGAGAAAATATACAAACTTAATGAGTGAGTGTTAATTTTAAAATTTTAAGTACCTCAAAAGAAATCTGCAGACATGAGTTTTGCTAATTGAATTTCACATCATGTATTAATGGAACTCATTTGAAACTTTTGATTATTACAGGGATATGGTGTGCTCTGTTGCCGGTATCACATCTGATGCCAATGTCCTCACCAACGAACTGCGTGTCACTGCCCAGCGGTATCAGTTGTACTATGGCGAACCAATGCCATGCGAGCAACTTGTTTCCACACTGTGTGATTTAAAACAAGCATATACACAATACGGTGGTAAACGACCTTTTGGGGTTTCAATCTTGTACATGGGTTGGGATAAACATTATGGTTACCAGCTTTATCAATCTGATCCTAGTGGAAACTATGGTGGCTGGAAAGCTACATGCATAGGAAACAATGCAGGCGTAAGTTAATTTCTGTTCAATCAATGACTGTTTTATCGATTATCCTCTAACTTCAGGCAGCCATTTCTATGCTCAAACAAGAATTGAATGAAAATGAAACTATCAATCTCTCTGGAGCCCTTGATCTGGCTGTAAAGGTTCTGAGTAAAACCCTTGATATGACGAAACTAACGTCTGAGAAAATAGAAATGGCAACGTTGACACGTGAGAATGATAAAACTGTGATCAAAATCCTTACGAACGCGGAAGTTGATGCTCTCATTTCGAAGTATGAAAAAGTAGAAGCTGCAGCAGAAGCGGCTAAGAAAGAAAAGTTGGGACAAAAGTCTTCGTAAAACTCTGTGTCTGTGTTATACGGAATTCTTTAAGAAATTCATTTTTATATCGTAATAAATTCAAAAAATTGCTGGAAATAAATATTGGATCTATTTAAATGTATTAATTCGTTAATCGCCTATCCTTAAATTCTTTTAAATTACAGTAAAAATTAAGGCAACGTATTAAAGCCACATTGAAATAATCATACATACAAATTTATTGAGCCTTTATACGTTTACTAATATACAAGAAAGGAATGAAACATACTGGCAGCAAAACTAATTGTCTAGTGACTATACATAGAGCCAATACAATATTAAATCATGAAATGTTTAGGGTGCACCATCGCTCAATGGCTTTATAGTAATCAAATGAAACTAATATTCACTAACTAGCATGACATCAAACGTTTAAGCTTGATGTAGAGATAATGCAACAAAATCAAAAAGACAGTATTCACCATTGCTATTTAAAATAACGTGCGATTATGTTTTATGTGTGTATAGGTATTCTTAGCCACGATCAAAAACGAGATGGTGGTCTCCGATAGAGAAAAATAAAGGCTTATGGTCTTGTCATAAAGAGAATTATTACTATAATTTTTATTTGGTCGTCTATACTCAGAGAGGCATGTCCTAAGAATTTTACGTTCAAAGGTTTCCAATTCTTCTGCAACTGTATATGAAACAGGGAGCCAAGTTAGGAAACAGTAGGTAATTATTGGTCGAATTAAAATTTTATACATCAAAATTTTGGTACTACAATTAACAAATTTAAGTGAGAGAGGAGCCAATGCTGCAGATGCGCCAGCGGCTTTTTTTAAACATTGCACGAACATGTTCGTTGCATTTTAGACGATGCTGAAAATGAATACCCAAATATTTAGTTGAAGTTGTAAGAGGTACACGGTGACCATTAATTGAAAAAGTGAGTAACACTTTCAGCAGGCGCGAAAATTAAATAATGATTCACAAGAAGCAACTTGATGAGACATTAAGAAGAAGTCAGAAAATTTGTACAAAACAACATGAAATATCACGAGTGTGGTACTAAACGTGCAAATCATTGTGGTAACCATTCATGACAGCCCAAGCGGAGCCTTGCTTTCAGGATAAATCTCCTGCAATCATCACTGTTCTACGACTTCGTTCACCAGTTGTTCACTTCCAGCAAAGATCTGCTATCGCGTCTTCCCATCAAGTCCTCGGTCTTCCCGCAGGACGTCTAACATTTGATCTAACCATTAATGTTCTATTGGGTAGTCGGTTTTCTTCCATTCCTTCTACATGGCATGTAGATACAGGTGGTTCATCAAATAGTTCATGCAAGTCATCCCTGTAACGTAGTCTCCACTCTGTTCCTTGTTTCACTGGGCCGTAGATTTTCCGGAGCACTTTGCCCTCAAATATTTCCGCTGCTTTTTCGGAAAGTCAAAGTCAAAAGCGCTTTATTTAATACTCATCGTTATAAATTTTAAAAGAATATAAAGCAAATTCCAAACAATAACAATCAAAAAAAACTTAATGGCCCAAATGGCTCTCTAAATTTGTACGTTATCATTAACTCATTCCATAAAAAAAAAACTATAGCAAATGCAATTAATTACGATTATTACATATTTTCAAAATTCAATTGGAAAAAGGAGAAAAAACCAACCAACACTATCCTAAAATTATTTATAATTAAAACACAACAGTGAAACTTTGATCCTACACCTAATATGTTGTAACTTATTTCTAATAAAATACAATCAAAAAAACTTTATCTTATACTAAAAAATTCTGTAGCAATGTTCCTAACCTAAGTGTTTAATCTTATCTCTAACGGAATATAGTAAACATTACATATACCTAACCTATACCTAATTTTTAACAAAAATAAACAATAACACTAAATGTAGCAATAATGAGCTGAAACTCAAAAACTAAATAACGAAAAACACCAAAACTGAAAATAAACACGAATAATTTAGACATTGTCATTCAGCCACCAATACCTGGATTGCGCCGTCTCAACTCGATCAGCTTCAACGAATCTAGCAAATGAGTATCTCCATTGAAATCGTTGGTCTCGTGAACTCAAATTAGGTGGATATTTGATCTTCTTATCGGTGGCCCGTCGATATATGTGATATATGACTGGGACGCCGTCAGAATCAAAAACATATCGATTCATGTCCAAATACACGAATGCTTCAGGAGGGATGAAGCCAGTAGCGAGGCAAGTCGCAATATACCCGTCTGTAGGGTGGAACGGCTGTGAAATCCAAGGGTTTTCACTCACAGTCACAGATCTTGCGATATGATTCCGAAGAAGCTTCAATATGAAGATATCGACTCTAGTCACTTCAGCAGTTTGATAAATTCTTCTATTCGATATATAGTGCTTCCAATCCGTCTCAGGCTTTCTGTACAAACCAGTACATGCACGAAGACATTTCCTTTCGAAAACTCTTAATTTTTCCATAGTACTAGCACTCTGGTTGTACCAGATCTGACATCCATAGGTCAAAACTGGTCTAACCAGTGTCTTGTAACAGATAATTTTGACCTTTTGATCAATGTATCTGGAATGAAAGAGTTTTCGAAGGGCCTTGACTATTTTAAGTGCTTTACTGAGCATGATTTTCACATGTTCAGTATAGTACAGATACTGATCGAGATAAACACCGAGGTATCGAACACAGGATTTATGTGGAACTCGTTCTAGACTACTCTCACCAGCCATGATGTGGAAATCTTTCCAATTACGTTTCAGGTCTTGACTGACCCCCTGCAGCGTTGTCCGAAACAAGATTGTTTCACACTTCTGCACATTGATTTTCATTCGCCAATTGTCAGTGTACAGCTGTACATCATTGAACATTTTTTGGAGATTGCTCTGAACTATTGTAGCTTTTCGGTCTGCCGTGTAGATGATCAGATCATCAGCAAACGCTACCAATGATCGCGTTGGCGAGACGTTAAAATCAAAGCCGTTCAATAGCTTGCGAATGAAGATTGAAAAGAGCAGAGGCGCAGTAACTGTTCCCTGCTGTAGACCATTCAAGACCTTGAACTCGCGCATTGTTGTCAGATTTCCATCAGTTACAACAAACGATTTCCCGTATAACATATTACACATCATGGCGACAAGGTGTCTGGGGAACTTGTCCTGAAGAAGTTTAAAAATAAGTCCATCTAACCATACCGTATCAAAGGCTTTCTCCATATCAATGAGACATGCTCCAACACATTGTCTATCATTTAGTTTCCAACAGATGTCTGAGGTTACTTTCGTTATTGCATGTGTGGTCGAATGCCTGGCACGAAAACCAAATTGGCAGTTCGGCATCAACTCATTTTCCTCAATGTGGGCGTTTAATGCTCTGTTGAGTATCACTTCAAACACCTTGCTGATGTTAGGCAGCAAGGTGATTGGGCGATAGCTTTTTGGGCTTGAAGATTCTTTTCCTTTCTTCAAGATCGGAAATACCTTAGCCTTTTTCCACTCATTTGGGAAATATGAATTGCTCAACATGTTGTTGAACAATATGCAATAGTTCCTAATAGCAACCTCAGGCAAATGTCGGAGAACTACATTTGGAATACCATCAGTACCACATGATTTCTTGTTGTTTATCTTGCGAAATATGAAACACAAGTCTTCATAGCTGACAAAATAATCAATAAGATTCAAGCTCAAATATTTCCGCTGCTTTTTCGGATTCGCTCATAAGAGTCCATGTTTCACTTCCATATACCAGCTCAGATTTGACAACGGCTGAGAAAGCTGCTTCGAGGCAGTATCGGCTCTGAGTCGAATTATAGCCATCGTAGGGGGACCCAGCCCATCAAGAAGACGTTCCTGGATGAGTGCTGTAGGGTCAGTCCTACTGTACGGAGCAGTAATATGAGGAGACGCTCTCAGTAAGAAGGTATACCGAAAACGCTTGGCACAGGTACAGAGAAGAGGAGCACTGAAGATTGCATCTTCGTATCCGACAGTCTCTGATGCGGCGTTGAGAGTTATTGCATGCGTGATACCTATTGCCCTCCTTGCTAGAGAGTGCCGCGCTATTGACCTGTGTCAAAACGAAGACACAGTGAGACAGTTGGCCACGAAGAGAGACAGCGCTTACTCAACAATTGGCATCAGTCTTGGATGAATTGCACGAAGGGAAGGTGGACTGCGCACCTCATCCCGGATGTGAGACCGTGGCTAAATCGAAAGCTTGGTGAGACTGACTTCTACCTGACCTAGCTTTTGAGCGGGCATGGGTGGTTTCAGTCATCCCTGCACAAGATTGGTAAGTAATCACAGTACTTATATTTTCTGTTATCACGTTGAAAACAATTAATTATAGTATTAGCTAAACTTTTTAATTGGATCATTTCATCCTTTTTCACATCAACTTAATGTAAATCTATACGACGAATTTGCTCTACATTGAAGCTTTTCATTACGTCGCGCGGATATCGATCACTCTTTCGGATGGCTCCGATAGCTTTTTAAATTACTAATGGAATTGTTTGCAGCTACCTGAATGAGTTGCATATTTTTAATAATAATTTTTCTGAAAAATTATTAGAGAAGAAAAATGTTAGAAGAAGGTGGTTTCGACGTGTGTACTAATTCTCCTCAGGGCATCACTCTTAGATACACACCGGTGATAGCGACCACTATGCTTAGAGGTGAGAGAGATATTTTTAATTTTTCTACTTATGCGAACTCAATATGTTTTTGTATCTGCAATTTATGTTCGAGTTAAATTTCTCTTGTAAATTCTTGTATTAGCTAAACTTTTTAATTGGATCATTTCACCCTAATTAGAATAAATTAGAATAATTATCTCACCTCTAAGCATGGTGGTCGCCATCACCGGTGTGTATCTAAGAGTGATGGCCTGATGAGAATTAGTCCACACGTCGAAACCACCTTCTTGTAACATTTTTCTTCTCTAATAATTTTTCAGAAAAATTATTATTAAAAATATGCAACTCATTCAGGTAGCTGCAAACAATTCCATAAGTAATTAATCATAGTCTTTTTTTTAACCATAGTCCAATAATAAAAATACTCATTAGAAAAAAAACCAGTATTAATCCCTGTTTTTTTTACCTTTTAATAGTTTGGGTACTCCGATACTTGAATAATTAAGTAATGATGTATTTTGTACCGAACATACGAGACATTCGTCGTTTCTCATTAATCAATCACTGTGCAGTTATCTTCTGTCGAACTTGTATCCACTTTTATATTGGTAACTATATCTTCCGCTGTTATATTGCTAGCTATATCTTCCACACAATGATATTATTTGAATTTAACTGGTGCATTCAAATCACCGTTATGATTTATTTCTCTTTTTCAATTGTGAAAACATCCTCTGTATCTTTTGATTTTTTTTTCTTTCCTTTAAGCAAACTGATCACACTGTGAATAGAAAGTTAAAGTTTTTCTAACTTTTCAATTCATTTTCCTTGGCTCACTTATTTGCTTTCACTTTACACTGCCATCCACCAATTTAATTCTTTCAAAATCAAACCAAACTCCTTCATTTTCTACCTTTCCAACTAGCGATCCTAATAGACTCCCGCTACCAACTCTAGCTATCACCTGACTGCCCAAAATCCCGTAACTTTTTTTCCTCAATAACACAGTACAGACGTAATGTGATTGAAGTTCAATACACTTCAATACCATTCCCTCCGTTCATCTTTTGACTTTCGCCAAATGCGAAAATTTCAACTGCACATATGGCGATTTGCATATAACTATGATAACGCTTAGCTTTATGCTAATCATCATACACACAATAAATAATTACATTTGACGAACCTAAAAAGATTTCCTTGCACCCAGGGGAACTCAAACTGACGGTTCTAGTAGACCCCCAGATTGAGAGTCCGATGCGCTGTACCTAAATTACCTTCCGAAATTCATCCATGCATCCAATACTCAACTTCAATTGAGCAAAGCATTTGAAAGCCTGAATCAATAGTATCGTAATGGGCAAGTTTGAACGGGGATTAAGAGGTATAATTAGTTTATGGTTGTTGTCCTATTGTACAGAATGCATGGGAACACCCACATCAAATGAAAAGGAAATTCATTATGTTGGAAAGTAAAGGTAAGATTATTTGATAATAAAGAAGAAAAAAAAGTTAAGGTTAGTAAAAAATTATAATTATTTGTTGGGGAAGGGAAAATAGGATATTTTTATAGTAGGAAAAAATTTAAAATTAGTGATAGTAGATAGAAAATATGTTATGAGGTGTATACGCTGAATATAAACGACACCATTGAGTATTTAAATTAAAAACAAGGAGAATGCCGGCACGCTTGGAATTCGCAACAATATCAATAAGGTAATGAAGTGACTTGTGACATGAACGCATAGCTTTTGTTTCCATCCAGTCAGCTGATGCAACTGACACACAAACGTCATGACAGAGTTTTACTCAGATTATTATCAGGTTTTTTGGAATAGGACTACGACGTGACTATGAAAAAAATTAAATATGGCTGCCCATATATGTATATGAAGGCCACTTACGAGCTTAAACCGATGAAGCGTCTTTGTTATCAGACCATTCGATGCAAAAAATCGAGACACTGACGAAAAAGTTGGCCTTCAAATTTATTATCAAGTTCTTTTGTTAAAATTTCCCAAAACTCTCTTGACGAAAGACGACCTCTTATTTTTTGTCAATCATACGCTGAGAGAGAACCATTTTAGCTTGGGGCGTGGATTCTAGCTAATAATCTAGTTTATCCATCTCAGTTTTCGTTTGTGTTTTGAAAAGAGTGGGGTTAGCAGACTTACCTTCAATTATATCAACCGCGTTGCAGTACTCCATCACATCTATCACTTTATCCTTCCATAAAGGCCAATCTCTACCGCTTTCATTTGTTTAATTCCCGTGACGAATTCCATCATCGATGGAAAAACTGGCGCAATGGTCAGATGAAAGGTATGAACGACTTCAACGTCTTGAATGGTCTACAGCAGGGAACAGTTACTGAGCCTCTGCTTTTCTCAATATTGATTCGCAAGCTATTGAATGGCTTTGATTTTAACATCTCGCCAACAAGATCATTGAGAGCACTTGCTGATGATCTGATCATCTATACGACAGACCGAAAAGCTCAAATAGTTCATAGCAATCTTAAAAAAATATTCAATGATGTGTAGCTCTATACCGACAATTGGCTAATGAAAATCAATGAGCAGAAGAGCAAGAACAAATTTTGTTTCAGACCATGCTGCAGTGAGCCAGCCAAGACCTGAAACGTAATTGGAGAGATTTCCATATTATGGCTGGTGAGAGTAGTTCAGAACGGGTTCCACATAAATCCTGTGTTCAATACCTCGATGTTCATCTCGATTAGTATCTGTACTATACTGAACATGTCAAAATCATGCTCAGTAAAGCACAAAAACTAGTCATGGCCCTTCGATGACTCTTTTATTCCAGATAAATTGATCAAAAGGTCACATTTATCTGTTACAAGACCCTGGTTAGACCAATTTTGATATATGGATGTCAGATCTGGAGCAACCATAGTAGTAGTACTATGGAAAGATTAAGAGAGGGACAGGTTTCAATATTTAGGATATGTATACTTGAATCTTATATTTATTATATTAGGCTTAGAGATAAGGTTTAACATTTAGGTTAGGAATATTGTTTTAGTACTTTATTAGTATAACATAAAGTTTTTGATTGAGCTAGATTAGCATTAGCTTATAACATATTAGATGTAGGATGAAAGATCATTGTTGTGTTAATATTATAATTAATTTTTGAAAGGAGTAGGTTGGGTTTTTACCATTTTTCCAATTGAATCAAAAATTGCTAATAATTTTAATTAAATTGAATTTGATATTGCTTTTTTTGATTAAACGTTTTTTAATTGATAATGTATAAATTTAGAGAACCATTTGTGCCATTAAATTTTCGTGTTTTCCTTGTTTAGAATTTGCTTTATATTTTTTAAAAATTTCTTTCGATTTATATTGAATAAAGCGCTTTTGGCTTTGACATTGATGTAAGAAATGAAGAGAACCATAAGAAGAAACTACGATAAACTTTTAACAAACACAAATTCAAGCGATCTGGACTTATAGCCATTCAAATATATCAAAGTCAAACTCAAAGTCAAAAGCGCTTTATTCGATACTAATCATTACAAATTTTAAAAGAATATAAAGCAAATTCCAAACAATAACAATACAAAAACTTAATGGCCCCAGTTAAACACATGTTATCAAAAAACTATAACAAATTCAAATTAATTAAGATTATTACATATTTTGTAATTTGATTGAAAAAAGGAGAAGAAACCAACCAATTTTTTTTAACACAACAGTGAACTTTGATACTACACTTAATGTTATAACTTAATCCTAATAAAATTCAATCAAAAACTTTATCTTATACTAAAAAATGCTATCACAACGTTCCTAACCTAAGCGTTTAACCTTATCTATAACCTAATAAAATAAACATAACGTATACCTAACCTATCTCTAATTATTAACACAAATATACAACAGCGCCAAATGTAGCAATTATGAGCTGTATCTCAAAAATTAAATAACTAAAAACACAAAAAATGCTCTGATAAAAAAATCAACTCAACTCAGCAACTCATGCATCGTATCATTTTCTGTACTTCAATTTGTGATATTCTGTCACCCTGTACCCAAAACCAGTTATTTTTGTGGCTTCAGATTCCGAGGAATACTTTCACACTTTACTAATTGATTGTAGATTCAGCAATTGAAGAATTTGTAATTTTCCGATAAGTATATGTTATCGGCTGAGTTTTCTTTTGACGATTGTGATAGCTATGTTTCCGATGTTAACTTCATAGGCAAGTTCTTGATCTTCTCAGCACTACAGCCCTTTTTCAGCCTTCGATCTGCAACAAGTGCCTCTAACTGTCTCGGTCCATTGATCGCATCCTCCAGCTTTGAAATCCGAGCAGCGATGAACTATCTCTATCAAACGAGTCAGACCAGCCTTTTTGGGCATCCGTTGTTCGTCCATACGATTCAGGTAGCCAGCCCATTGCAACTTCCACAATCTTACTATCGTTGAGTCCTCCGGCTCGTCAAAAACTTCATACAGCTCATGATTGTATCGAATTCACCATTGATCCCCGTCTAGCTTGACTCCAATTATTCGCCTCAGGAACTGTCTTTCGAAGGCGTTCAACATGTTTGCGGATGCTTGGGTTCTTCTTCGCAGCACTACTGCCCCTTTCAGGCCTTTGCTTCCTGCAAATAGTGCCTCGAACTGTCTCGGTCCATTGACCGCGTCCTCCAATTTCGAAATCCGTGCAGCGATGAACTGTTCGTCAACCGAGTCAGACCAGCGTTTCCTCGGTTTCCCATTGGTCTCCGGCCTTCAGTTCACCTAACGAATATCTTTTTGAGTATCCGTTGTTCGCCCACACGATTCATGTATCCAGCCCATTTCAGCTTCCGCAGTCTGACAATCGTTGAGATCTCTCGCTTGTCAAAAATTTCATACAGTCATGGTTGTATCGAATTCGCCATTGATCCCCGTCTAGCTTCGCTCCGATTATACGCCTTGGACCTGTCTTTCAAAGGTGTTCCATAATTTTGCGGATGCTTGGGCTAGGGTCCATGTCTCACACCCATAGCATAACACAGGTCTTATCACAGATTTGTATGCTTGGAGCTTTGTTTTCCTGTGTATGCAGCTGGTTTTCAAGACCGTCAAAACTGAATAAAATGTTTTATTTGCGAGCTGTATTCTTTGGCGTATTTCGTCTCTTTTATTACTGGCTCTCGTTATTTCGGCGCATAAACACACAAATTTGCCCACATTTTTGATATTGTACTCACCAAGTGTAATATTTTGTGTATTTGAGGTATTCTTTCCAGAACTCTGGAACAAAGCATATTATCAGAATATCATCTCACATACTTCACCAGTTTAGATTCATTTATCTTTTCTTCATAAGTCCACATAAATTTTCTTGTTAGCCCAGTTTGTTCCATTTTTCTTCAAATCCCATTTCCAACATTTCAATCTGATTTCAAGCCCTACGTGAAAACACCTCAGCAGTTTTCGAATTAATTGCGCGCCATAATATTGGACTCCATAATTATAGCTAATTCACCTACCTTTCATTATCCGAGCTTCACGTAACATCTTTTTTCATTCCAATTGGAAAACAGCTTCCACATTTGGACTCTGCTTGCACCGAATTCCGCATGAGAAATTTTTCTTACGATTTCCGCGCGCACGACAGTGCTGCCCTCACACTACCGCTCCTTATTTGCTTCTGACTGAAAGCTGTCAACTCAAAAGCCAGAGCAAAAAAACTCGCAACTTTTTTTATTTGACAGCTACCAAACACGAATTGTCAAAAAGTTTTCTGTTTATATTTTTCCTTGAGTTATTCAACCTGCAATTTCTCGATCCTGACCATCCCGCTGCTGCCCAAAACTTGATCCCAATGCAATCAAAATGGACGAGAACCTGCTTCTGCTCGATTTCAGGCTACTGGTATTTTTTATATAGAATATTTTACAAATGGGAACAAACACCTCATACTAAAGAACATTTTTTTCTATTTTCTCTATTTTCCGCCCTTTTCTACGTCGATTTGGATACGTATAACGACAAATAGGTCGATCGCGCCTCCGAGATTCTAGAAAAACTACCTAAAAGCCATAGAATAGAGGCGATTAACTATGGGCTGGCGAGTATTAAGACAAAATTCCCGGATTTGTACGAACAGGTTCGACGTGAGTGTTATGGCGATGAAAGTCGGGCACGGCGCGGGACACTCTTGGTCAAGGAGGAGGGTGAACATGTGTGGAAGACGGAACAAAAACCTAGACTAGCAAATGACATACTATCCAAAGCTGACCTTAATCAGAATTTTGAAAAAATCATGTGTAAGGAAGAAGTGAAATTCGATGATGATGACTTCGATGACACCTTCCTGGCGTGTAGTAGCGCAACGAGGCTTACAAACAATACGGATGACTCGAGTTTGAGCACGAAAGCGGATTTACTTCGTTTTCGCTTCCCGGATGAAAATAATTGCAATAATTCTATATTTCCCGCCAGAACGTCATCCGGATCAATGTCATCATTTTCCGTGGTTCCATCCTTTGGAAGCTCAGAACGGTTAAAAACATTTTCCTGGAAACTACAAACCTTGTTAAGAGGTCACTTTCCATTGCATCTACCATGGAAGTGTAATGTGCGGAAATTCCGGTTTTACTTGCATGATTTTTTCATGAAATTTCTTCGTGCTGAGGAAGATTTCAATCACAATGCCTTCAGGCAACAAATTCTTGCAGCATTGGAATTTGCTGTCAATCACAGAAAGCCTTTTTTAAGAAAATTTTTAATCAAGCTTGTGCTATCTGGTGTCATAATACCGGGTGTTAGGCCGCCGCCTGCCCAGATCGAAAGAATCTCACTCGATGAAATCTCAACGTCATCATCGCTATCACTAGCGAACTCGTATGATCTATCACCTAGACATAATGGGGTAGTTAAAGAATTTATGGAATTGGAAGAGTCCAGTGTAACGGAGGAAACAACACAGAACACTGATAGTTCTGAAGAAAATCCGCAAGGTGGGACGAGCAGCCCATTGAACAGTATTCAAGCCGATGCTAGTAAAGAGAAGGAAGATGATGCATCGTCGAAAAATGCTCGGAAACCTAAGGATAAGCAAACATATCAATGTTTGCTATGCCCCAAAACATATCGGAAGAGAAAATCGTTGATCGATCACTATAAAATGCATCCAGGATATTGTCACGATTGTGGACGACCAAATGGAACTTCACTAGAGGTAAGTTATAATTATTTGTATACGTCATAATTATATACGGCATAATTTAATTCATATTATGCTATCAATTTTGTTCAACTTCATATTAATTTTTAAAAACATCTCAGTTTTTATTCGAGTTCCGCTTTTACTTTTTTTTTATTTAAGGAAAAAATCGAATTAAGCGTTAAACAGATGTTATTTTCTATTATTGTTTATTAAGAAACAAGTCAAGTGTCTTCCGAGTTTCAGGATATTTATTATTAAATATCAATACATCTAATATTCCCAAAAAGAAATAATGATGACCTATTATGGAACTTTTCCATATCCTCATGAGCTATATCAACAGGCTCTTCGCATATAAAAAAAACCATCATTTTTCGTCACAGTCGTTAGTACATTCCAGTCCTTTTTTACCTTAAATAAATACTCCTCGGGTAGCGTGTTAAAATAGCCAGGCACTGCGATAGCATCGATGTTCAAATGAATTTCACCTCTAGCCTATCTCCAAGGTTTGCGAAACAACAAATAGCACACTGTTGTTAACCGAAATTGTCAAAGATATGGTCAAGGACCCTTACGCTGCCATCTACCTATAAATTGCTCGTTTTGCAGTAGTAAGCATAATTTCTGTTCTTGAATACTCATTAACACGCAAGAGAAAAGATTAAATATAGCAACTGTGAAGCAACTCGCTTTCCTAATGAAAAAAAGAGTATATAGCATTAACGAAAACATTGAAAAAGAAACTTCGCGAAAAGTTCCAGACAAAAAAAATGTTGCATTTCAATAATATGGAAAACTTCAAATAAAAATGTTCATGCTGACCAAACACCTCGATTAAGTTAACAACCAGTTTTAATTGAAAGGCTCCGAATAATTTGCCGCTACAGAATCCCTCAGTCCACAATCTGGCACATCTGGATGCATTTCCAATTCTGCAGCGCATGAACCGAGATTTATATGACATGCAATATCAAAATAAAGCAACAACGAATTGTGGAGTGCACGATTAATAATTTAAAAATGTATTGAACGCACAAAATATCAAGATTACTTTTGTCTACACAAATAATTTACTAACCGCTGGGATTCGGCTAAGAACGCGCTAAGCCCTCAAATCGCTTTTATGTAATTTTTAGAAATTATTATAAATTCATATAAAATGGTGGAGAAGTCGTATTAAGCCACGGGATTCACTGCATTAGCAGACTTTAAATAACAAAGAGATTCCTTACCAGAGGTGGTATGCTATGGCCAACTAGCGCTCAGTCGTATCGTGGTTTAAACGTGGATCTTCCCTGCCTATGGTGTGCCACCTTATATAAAGAAACAATCATGGAATGGATAGAATTAGGGAGGATCATTTGGAAATGAAGCGATTATTTCGTTAGAGGCTGAAGATTCATTTTTATGCAAAACAAATTTTAAAAAAATCCACTCACGTCCTACGAGTTGTACATGAGAAAAACAAAATTGAATAAGTTAAAAAAAATCTTAAAAGCACAACAATGTAAATTTAAAATTGATGAACAAAGAAAAAACAGTATATGTCAAAGAAAAGAACAATCCTTTAAATAGAGAAAAAATAACGATAACTTACCACCATGGATCAAACGCTCGTGGACTGTTGTAAATCAGATGAATGTAATGTGATATTTTTGACCACGGTTATTTATACATAATAAATTTAGTAACCAACGTGAATATTTACTTTTGTAAATACGAGGGCTGTCCAGAAAGTAACAGACGAGAGTTCAACCACTGGTTTACATCGGCATGCAGTTCAGCGTCAGTGTCAAAGCGGTGCGTCGCGAACCACATCTTCATCGCTGGAAACAGGTGCTAGTCGCTCCGTGCCAAATCCGGGCTGTACGGCGGATGATTGAATACTTCCTATCCAAAACCATCCAAGAGCTCACGAGTAAGATCGACCGTGTGTCATCGAGCGTTGTCGTGGAGAAACAAAACTTTCTTGTTTAGTTTTCCCCAACGCTTGTTTTGTATCGCGCGTCTCAATTTTCGGAGTTTTTGCCAACAAAAACCTTATCACAGCTCGCACTTCACAAGAGGCGGGATTTCCAATTGCTGCGCTCATTTGAACACTCTACTGTATGCAAAGTACGATCGGTGCAATGTACAAGCTTCCACGGCTGGTTGTGTACTGAGTGTAGGAACACTCTAACACCAAGATGGCGGCACCAGCCTCGCCCACTGCTGCGCCAGGCCAAAACTTCTGTTACTTTCTGGACATCCTTCGTATCTTTTCAATTATTACAGCTTAATTACTGAATCGCTGAAGTAAATAAAACCAATTCCAATCAGGTCTTGAAACTAGCTCGCTCGGTCACCTTTAATCTTGGCTTATTACCAACATTGTACTCGCTGTCGTGTTCGTCTGGTTCTTGGATGACAATCAAATTTAATGTGACTCCTTCCCTTTAGTGTTCTTTTTGTAAGGTCTTGTTGGGGCAACATTAACGAAAATTCTCAACACAGATTGTTTCCACTATGGTCCTTCAAATAGCAGAGAACGGCTTACTAATTTTTTTACCACTAACTTTAAAAGTATTTCTTCACATAATAAACTGTTCTTCTACAGTTCACTGTTCCTTTACAAAAATAATCGTTAAATTTTCCAAAATTCTTCTTCAATTCCCTTTGTTCTTCACCAAATTAATCTTTAAATTTCCCAGAATTCTTCTTCAATTCCGTTTTTTTTTTTTTCATCTAAGCTTCTCAGAATTCCTTGTAAATTCCTTTTTTTAACCTAAACTCTTATTTTCCCTGTATCTTTATGCGTACGCCGAAAACCGGAGCCACCCTTCTCCCATCACTCCAAGTCGATCCCCCATGTCACAACCGTCTTTTCGTTCTTCCTGCTTGGTTTAAAACTGACTCTCCAGATCAATTCTTCACTGCCCCAGCATCCCAAAACATGCAAACCACGTAAAGTTTTGTTCCCACGCAGAAACAACGTACTTGATTTTCCATATTTTCGGTCCATTGTTGCTGCCCACAAACAAAAACCATCCCCTTCGTGGCGACCATTGCGTAGCAGTGCACCCAGCCAATTCACTCGAATCGCGATTGGAGTAATTTGCGACTACTCATACATTAATGACCAATGGCGATGCGTATTGGTTATGTCTTAAATAAGAGAAATCCAAATTTAATCTTATCTCCATTTTCATTTACAAGCGCATTAAAACCAAAAATTCAACGAGAACAGATATAAAATAACTCTTACATAGCACAGAAAATTGATGGTTGTTCGCAAAGAAACTAAACATTTGTCTGCTCAAAAGAAGGCTAGTGATTCCGTCTTACCAAAATGACAATAACGTTCACAACCTCCCAAGTCCGCATCAATAACCAACTCACTGACGTCTTTGACACAAATATTGGACTAAAGCAGGGAGATTGGCTGGCCCCACTGCTATTCAATTTGGAACACATCATTAGAAAGCTAATTGTCGATACAAGAGGTACGTTATTATACAATTCAAGCCAAGTGGTAACCCATAGTATATTCACATAGTATCCACAGCTTCCATTTACCCTGTGTTGCACACTTTCTGAATTTTCCCAGGGGCCGGTCTGCTAAGCTGGGGCACGTCAGCTTAGGCGAGGCCTGTCGTATTTATAAAACAAAATAAAAAGCAAATAAAATTTCCGACGCACGTGTTCTTTTACGCGAGTGTTGCCAGATCCTAATAAAAAACTAAAAGATTGCAAAGAATGAATTTGTTTTTCTGCAAATTTGTTGATTTTTTTAGATCTGGTTATCCTAAAATCTCTCATCGAAGCACATCTTTATATTTGCGCCAATCCTCGCGTCAGCATTTACCTACCTACCTGCTACCGACGTTTTATGCTTCGCTCTTCGGCTTGTGTTCGGATTTTCCCGGAGGCTATATTGAGTGTGGATACTATATGAGTATACTATGTGCTAGCCTATGCGGATGACATCAACATTTTGTCACGGTCGCTAACAACCGCCAAAGATCTTTTCCTGAAACTCGACTGGGATGCAAAACTAGTAGAGCTACAAATCAATTAGAATAAAACAAAGCTCATTACGCAGTGGAGAAAACATTCTTCAAATGCACAAAATATCACACTTGACGAATACATTATCGAAAATGTGAGCGAATTTATGTATTTAGGAGCCAAAATAACGAGAACCGGTAATGAAAGAGACGAAATACGTCGAAAAATACAGCTCGCAAATAAAATTTCTTATTCAGTTTTGACGATCTTGAAGACCAGCTGCATACACAGGAAAACAAAATTCTAAGTATACAAATCTGTGATAAGTCCTGTGCTATGCTATGGGTGTGAAACTTGGACCCTAACATCGGCAAAAATACTGAATTTCTTTGAGCGACGGGTCCTGAGGCGGATAATTGGGGCGAAGCTAGCAATAGCGAATTCGATACAATCATAAGCTGTATAAAATTTTTGACGAGCCGGAGGTCTCAAAGATAGTAAGCCTGCTGAAGCTGCAATGGGCTGGCCATGTTAATCGTATGGACGAACAATGGATACCCAAAAAGGTAAAAAAGAAGGAAACGCTAGCCTGACTCTGTCGACGGAGACAGTTCATCGCAGCTCGGATTTCAAAATTGGAGCACACGGTCAATGGACCGAGATGGTTGGAGGCGCTTGTTGCACTTAGCGAAAGCCCGAGAAAGGCTCTAGTGCTATAAAGAAGTCTTTGTTTTTCTAGAAAATATCAAAAATTTGTCAATTATTGTTTTTCTCAAAATTTAATTGCACTCTAAATTTTTTTGTCCCCCTATTTTCTTCCATCATGTTCCCTGTATTTTTTTCGTGAGAATTCAATTTAAAAAAAACAATATCGACTTGTTTACTAATTAGTTTTAATCCGACGAAAATGCTTTTTTAGGTCTTTGGTAAAAAAAATTCTCTTACAAAGACATACTAGTTTCGCGACCTATCTGTCCGTCTGTCCGTCCGTCCCTCTGTCCGTGTGTCACAGCATGTTTCCTCAGAAACTATTGATGCTAGAAAGCTCAAACTTTATGAAAAGGTCAGAAGTGGTAGTCTTTCAAAAATGTAGGTCATACCAAACATCTCAAATTTTTTTAAGGGGGTCCCCCCTAATACTGAAGTTGCCATTAAAATTTTTTTTAATTATTAGTAGTCGAGTGTGGCATCAAATGAAAGGTATTGAAGAGTACTTTTAGAATCTGAACTTAAAAAGTTACTTTGTGCATCAGGGGGTCCAGGGGGAGGCATAATGTACCAAAATTTTTAGTCCCCCCCTCCCTGGCGATTGGACACCTTTGAGCCGAAAAATCTGAAAAAATCACGAATGTGGGCGTTTATGAGTACAAGTGCAACAAATACATCAGAAATCGAAATTTAGCAATTATATAGATTAATATAAGATCTTAATGCTCACAAAATTTTATGAAAATCCAATCATAATCAAGTGAGTTATAGCCATTTCAATTGTATGAAAATACAACAACAATAACACGTGTTTATGGCTGATATATATTTCAAATTGACCTGGGCACTTTTATTATGTTCCAATTTTCATGAAAATTTAAGGAATAGTGTTTAGTTTGAATGTGTTCAATCGGCCGAGTATTCAGAAAAACTATTTGAGCTGGAACGATTTCTTACCCAAGGATTGGATGAATAATTCAAGTCAGAAAACTTCTTTCGAACCCTAGGGTGGTTACAAAGACCTTCTAGTAGGAGCACGCTCCTACTTACTCAACTTGTTTTCTAGTCTTTTTACGAGAGTATAAATCAAATATTAGTCGATTTTTTGTTTGCGTAAGTAAATGATTACTAAGTAAAATGATTGGGGTATAAATAGGACAAAGAATATAGGGTAGCCTTGCAAACAAAACAAATAATGGAATGCGAAGCAAAGACAAATTATCATTACAGATGTCGGGAAAACCATTCCCTCGCGCAATGATCAACTGTTCCAAATAAATGTAGAATATATTTTTCTATTGCTTAAAAAGGATACATCTTTTCTTTGCTAGTCATCTGGATTTTTTTTGCGGGCCATTTATGTTAAGTAAATTTATCTTGTTCTCCCGTGTTTCTTTTTGGTTTTTTTTGCAATAAATAGGAATTATATATAAATAGACAAATTGAGTACAATCTTATAAACCATCAAAAGTTTTTCTTATACAAGGGGGCGCAAAATTAATCATCCAATTTTGTTTTTGAATAACTTTTTTACTAAATAAAAAAAATGATTTTGAGTGATGGAAATCTTTGTTTGGACCTTGACAACTTTTTCTGTTAAATGGAAAAGATAATATCCAACATGTGGCTGCCGCCAGTGTTGATACACATTTGTGCCCGTTTTATCGCATTTTCATTGACTTTCCGCAAGATTTCCGATGATAGCTGTTCGTATTCCTATCGAATATTCTCTTTCAGGTCTGCGATTGTCTGAGGCTTGTTGGCCTAAACCCGCGACTTAAAGCAGCCCCAAAGAAAGAAGTCTGGGATGGTTAAATTGGGCGATCTTGCTGGCTATGCCAAATCGCCAAAATGGCGAGGCAACGCTTCTTTCACATTGTCCATTGTGGCTCATGCTGTTGTGTGGTTGCACCGTCTTGTTGAAACCACATATTCGCCAAGCCCCGCTCTTGCCATTCCGGCAGTAAGAAGTCATTTATCATAGCTCTGTAGCGTTCGCCAGTAACAGTGACCGTACTCCCGATGGCGTTCTCAAAAAATACAGCCCGATTACTCCTCCCCCGTGAACGCCGCAACACATAGTGGCTTTGAGTGTATGTAATGGCTGTTCGTGCATCACACGCGGTGCCTCAGAAATAAAGATTTTGCTTATTGACGTAACCGCTTAAGTGGAAATGCGCCTCGCCACTCATGACCGCACCGACCGATTATTGACCAAAAAAATCTACACAATTATTCCATGCTCTTGCGGAGAAGTGTCTGTTTGTATACTGCAGCTGTCTAGTTCACAAATATCAAATATGATTCACGTACGACGCCATTTGCAAAAGTTATAACATCTTCCGATAGGGTGATTAATTTTGCGCCACCCTGTGTAACTATTTTCGTTTTAAATAATTGAGTATAATAATATGACTTCACTTTCCTTTAAAAAAAACGAAATAATACGTTTCAAATAATTCAATAAGGACAGCGATTTGCTTATTCGTCATGGTCATTTGGTGATGTATCACGATATATTTTTAGAACACGTTTTCGACGTTGTGAATATGTTGAGGTTGCGAAAGCACCTACTTACGTTAATGTTTCCATTTATGATGCCTGAAGGCTGCTGGTTGTGTAGATGGCTACAGAAAACAATAATCCACAAGGTCCGTGCTGGGTTTCAGACGAGCTTGCAAGATGCCAACAAACACAGAGCGTTATGATGATGATAATGACCTCGTCGTTGCGATCGCGGTGACAAAACTTGCAGCACCAGTCCAAGTGTGAAGTCTATGTTCTTCCTATTTCATCCGATTCAATCAGCAATGAATGTCTCCTGAGTGTTGACATCCAAAATGAATGAATGGCCTGGTCAAATATACAATCTGATTTCGTTCCACCTTGGAACTTACCGAAAGCTTTCATTTATTTATTTACGTGAAATGGAAACACAACACAAAACATCTTTTATCTTCCAGCACACCGTACGTGCGTACCGCCTCCTGTGTGGTCGTTGCAGTCAACTCGCCTCGTCCTGCGAATCCCAAGTATCAGGACGCGTTCAAATCGTAAGGTGAATCGCCTTTTCATATTTACGGCCAGCATACTAGTCCAATAAACTGACCAAAATCAAGGAGGTAGAAGCCATTTACTCCGACCGAAACTAAATGAAATCCGTTGACGCGTTAATACAATAGACCAATTATTTACAGTCAAGCAGGTACTTGAGAAATGCTGGGGGTTCAACATAGACGTACACCAAATTAAATTTAAGCAAGCATACGATAATATTGATCATAATGTATCATACCAAATAATGCATTGCTTTCCCAGCCAAATTAGTCCATCTAACCAAAATGAAAATGACGTCGAACACTTCAATCACCAACTCAACGACGCCTTTGACACAAATATCAGACTAAAGCAGGGAGATGAGCTGGCCCCATTGCTTTTCATAAGAAAGCTACTTATCAAGGTACTTTATTATACAAGTCGGGCCAAATGGTAGCCTATGCGGATGCCGTCAACACCTTGTGACGGTCGTTAACAACCGTCATTCCTAAACCTCGACAGCGAAGCAAAACAAATATTAATCAATGAGGCTTAAACAAAAATTATGACGCAGCAAAGAAAGATACCTCAAATATTCAATACAACATCGAAAATATGCCCGGATTTGTGTATTTAGGTACCAAAATAACAAAGAATAGTAAAGAAAGAGACAAAATACGCCGAACAATACAATTCAAAAATAAAATATTTTCTTGAGTACTGACGATCTTGAAGACCAGGTGTATGCACAGGAAAACAAAGTTCCAAGTATTCAAATCTGTGATAATACGTGTGCTATACTAAGGGTGTGCAACATGGACCCTCAGTCATGCCTCCGTTAACATATTGGACGTCTTCGAGAGACGAGTCCTGAAACGAATAATCGGAGCGAAGTTTGACGGGGACCAATGGCGAGTGTGATACAACCATGAGCTATACGAACTTTTTAACGAGCCGGAGGTCTCAACGATTGTAAGACTGTGGAAGCTACACAGGGCGGGCCACGTGGGTCGTATGGAGGAACGATGGATTCCCAAAGAAGAGTGAATGCCCGGAAAAGCAAAAAAGCAGGGCGCTATTTTCAGGAAGTCAAGGCCCGAAAGGAGCTCTAGTGCTGCAATGCGCAAAATAACTTGTTTTTTTTTACATATAACTTTCAACTAACGTTACAATTTTGCGAAATTTAACCGAATTGGGAGTGTTAAGCTCACACCTTTGCTTCATTTAATATGGAATATCCCAGCTATCATCAGTTTTGCTTACAACCTGTATTCACGATTTATATAATTTACTCTCTAAACAAGGTATTTATCAGCATAAAGTGTACTCTCAAAATCAACTGTTCAGTCATCCGATAATCTACTATCCTTGGTCGCTGCTTGAAAGCTAATTTGACGGAATTGGTTCGGGTTCACCATTGATTGCGCTTCGTAGTAAGATAACACTGAACACAAGTTTGGATGTCTCGTTCTTTAGGGTTCTTGTCGCGGGTCCTTAGCACTTACAGTCCGCCACAAAACAGCAAAGAAATAATGCCAACGCAACACGGTCTCAAGCAGCGCTCTGGGTGAAACCGACAACCTTCTCCCCTTGCCTGTTCCCGCCAGCAGCCGAAAGTAAACGATTTTGTCTGCCAGCGTACTTCTGCGCAGAATCGACCACATTTTCGGTTCTTTTTCTCTATTTTTCATATTCCTTAGCGGCAACACGAGACATTCCCTGGCATTCACTTAATTTCGACTCGTCGTCAAGTTCGCTCTCCCAAAAAGAAGCCGTCGTCCGATCGACTTATTAACAAAACTACTGATTGGCACATCCCTAGTTTTGTATTTCTATCCATCAAGTCATGGTTGTTTTTAAAAGCTCGCAACCGCAGTTCGACACCGCCCCAGAATGAGGACACACAACCGACTTCTGTTAAAGTTGTAAGCGAATAGCTTTAGATACATATATGTTCTCAATGGAACTTCCTTAATTGAAAAGTTTTTATAAGCAAACATAATCAAACTAAACCCTTCGAAAGTTTGTTTATCCTTCAGATAAGATCCGATGAAACCAGAAGATCACTTTATTTGTAGCAAACACTTATACCTTGCCGCGGCTTGTGTATGACGAATGTGGTACTAATTTAATTTCCCTCGTTTCGCTAGATTTTAATCCGGCTTAGTTTAATGAAACTTGTTTTTTCTAGGTGTTTCTGCGTAAAGTCGATAGTTTTTGAAATAATCAAAGTTGAAAATCGTAATTTTTTGCATACAATTCAAATTTAACGTGTAGTTCTCGAAACCACCGCTAGTTGGCGCAATGTCTCAGGAGCCAATTTGTATGGGCTAATTCAGAATTGTATACTTATTACTTTTCGCGCAACACGGGTTTTTTACTAAGTGCAATGAAATAGCAACAACATCTTGTGAAACCAAGGAAATGAAGTTCATGCTACGAATGCAATGTGATCTCTACAGATCAAATAACTACAAAATAATATAGTTCACGAATAGATGATCTTTCTTTTTCTGCAAATAAAATGTTCTGCAATAACTATCTTTCTACAGAAAGATAGCACATTTGAAGAATTTGTGCTAAGCCTCTAGTGATAATTAAGAAATAAATAATCAGTTAACAGTTTATTTCAAACTTTCATGAGCAAGACGACATTTTATACTATGCTTGGGTTACAACATTTACAAAGATAATGTAATTTTGATAAAAAATTACATCATAAAAAATCTATTATGCACTTTACCAGCGTAACTGATAAACAAGATAAGGAAAATATAAGACAATCTTTCTTTACATTAACCAGTAATTAATTTTACAATTTAAAATTGGGTACACACTGTAAAATTTCCTTTATAACCATTATAAATTATCGTGAAAAATTTTATATGTTAGGAGGACGTAACAATGATTTTAATATGAGAGGAAATTTTTCAAACAATAACGGATTTGTGTAAATACAAATGATAACGTAGACAAAAACCTACAAATTGAATAATTCAGAAAGTGTAAATATTTAAAACATCGGGGCTCATTATATTATTCTCCATTCACCTAGAATCAGTGAACCTGTTTTAACAACTACCGGAGAAAACATTATGATGTATTGACTTTTTCTCGTTTTATATCTACAAGAGTTGTGCTAGTCGGCTAATTACCGACCAATCTGCACTTCACTGCCAGGTGTGTCTCATAGTCAATGCTTAAAACATCGGACTTTTCTATGAACGAAAAGCTGTCTTATGAAATATGCTCGAGCTAGGTTAAACAATAGTGGACGGTTCATTTATTTAGTTTAACTCGAAATTTATGTGAAAGACGTTTTCTGATTTGGAATCTGAATCTCTTTTGAGTCTAGTGCTTCTATTGTAATATTGTGTGTAAATCTGTTTTTTTTTTTTTGTCCAACATAAAACAAACGGTATCTTAAGTTCCGAAAAACATTCCCCAGCATATTCTACCTTAGTGTATTTGCCCCTGACGTTGTTTGGAGCTTTTCGATGTTAAAACTTTCTAGGAGGCTTGTTTTTTGTCGAATACTACTGGATCGAGTATTACTCTGAAAAAAATTTGACTGCAACGTATACAGACGGAAAATCTACGGCCCAGTGAGACAAGGAACAAAGTGGAGACTACTTTACAATGATGAGTCGTATGAACTATTTGACGAACCACCTGTATATGCTTGCGTAAAGTTACGCAAACTGCAATGGGCGGACCATGTAGAAAGAATGGAAGAAAACCGGCTACCCAAAAGAATATAGACTACCCTAAAGAAGATAGATGTCCAGCGGGCAGACCGACGACTTGATGGGAAGACACGATAGAAGTCGACAGCAGATCCTTACTGGGAATGATCAACTGGCGAATGATGTCGCAGAACCGTGATGATTGAAGAGATTGATCCTGGAGGCCCTGGGCTGTCACGGCATAGATGATGATGATGTATACAGACGTTAAGTATACTTTAAGTCCATCTGTACTGGACATTGTCAATCTAGTTAAAAAATTTGCTAATCGGTGGCGTTTAGTTCTTTTCATGAATGTCATAGCCTGAAAAACATATTGAACATATTAACATATTTGTGGTCTCGTTAGGGTCCATGTTTCACACCCATAGCATAACACAGGTCTTATGACAGATTTGTATACTTGGAGCTTTGTTTTCCAGTGTATGCAGCTGGTCTTCAAGATCGTCAAAATTGATTAAAATATTTTATTTTCAAGCTATGAATACCCTCGCACACAAATCCTCAAACAAAAGATGATTTTTATAAGAAACCCTAACTTTTAACTTAAGAAATTCTCTGCACCATTCACATTGATCGCATGGCTAGCACTTCTTAATACTCTGGGCATTCTTGAACCGTTATGTTCGGTTGGACTGCATATTGACGATTCGCGGCAGAGGCTGTCATCCGAGCTCCATGCATTAAACACAAGAAATTCTATCATGGGCCACTTATACACAAGAAAATATATTCTGGGGCAATTTGTTTGTGTAAATTTCACTGCATTTTGCAAGTACTAAACCCCATTCATTTCCATAAATCCTTTTTCTCTACTCTCAGATCGATGATTATGGGTACGCAGAATGGACTCGGATAGTGTCACGTCGTGCGGACAAAACCTGGAGGCAGGACTTTTCAGAAGATTTTCGGGATCGCAAAACATGCAGCACGAAAAGACCTCGACGTGAACATTATTCGCGAAATACGCCCGTGTGTGAAAATTGAATCCAAAACCACTTCAAACTCGTATTGTGATTCAGCCAACATATCTCACGATTGGAAATTACACTTCGCGATCTAAGATATTGAAAATATGTTTTGCTTTGTATTCGTAACAGATAGTCACAATACGATATACCAGCAAGGCAAATCAAATCGTCGAAGCTTTATTTTTTCTGACTAGCTAGCTGGTAGGCAGACTCCCCGGCGTCCTTGCGGTTTCGCGATCTTCAGTGGACTTCATCGATCCGTCCAAATCTCTCTTTCTTTTTTCCGTGTCGCAATGGTACCTCGAATACAGCTGCTCGCTCAGCCGAGTTCGATTGCATTCGGCAATGCAATACACAGATGGAATGCACTAAATCAGTGTTCCCATTTACGAAATTTTAATTTAAATGAAAAAGATTTTAAATAATAATAAAATTTAAATATGATGAAGAATATATTTAAAGGGAAACGTTTAAAGTTAACATAAAGAAAAATGATATAAAATTTACATTTAATAACAATAACAAAAATATTTTATAATTTATAACTATGAATGGAAGTAATGAAATTTTTGCCAAATCTGCAATTAAAATTTCGGATAAGTATTAGGAAGGTTTTCGAGCAGTTTGCTTGTGTGACTGCTCGATTACTACATATCCGTTGTTCATCCATACGATTCACATGGCCAGCCCATTGTAGCTTCCGCAGTCTTACAATCATTACGAGCTCCGGCTCGTCAAAAATGATTGTATCGAGTTCGCCATTGGCCACCGTCTAGTTTCGCAACAACTATCCGCCTCATGACCCGTCTTTCGAAGGCGTTCAAAATGTTTGCGGACGCTTTGGTTAAGGTCCATGTTTCACAACCATAGCATAGTACAGTTCTTATCACAGATTTGTATACTTGAAATTTTGTTTTCCTGTGTATGCAGCTGGTCTTCAAAATCGTCAAAACTTTGTTCTTCGGCGTATTTCGTCTCTTTCATTAGCGGTTCTCGTTATTTTAGCGCCTAAATACACAAATTCGCCCACATTTTCGATAGAGTAATGAAATGGCAAGAGTAATATTTTATTGAAATATCTCATTTGATGGCATTCAGCGATACTTGGAGATAATTGGAATTGCATCGAGATCATAAGTTTTGCAGTAAAGCACAGTCCTCAAATTTATCATATCACCAGCGACAAGACGAGGATAAAGACGATGGAAAATCTTAAATAAAGAAAAAAAGTAAGAGATCCCGAATTGAGTCTTGTCGGACACGAGACATAGTATGAAGAAGAGAGACAAAAGTTGGGAGAAGCAACACTAAAGCTTATAAGCTAGTAGAGAAGGAACTAGCGATCCATAGAGTCAAGGCCTTTAGAGAAATTAGTATATTGTAATTTACATCTACTCTCCTTTGCTTATCAAGTGCATCAGATAATGTATTCGTAAAAGTCAAAAGGTTTGACAATGTTGATCTACCTTTGATGAAGCCACACTTCTCATTGGCCAACAAGAGAAGAAATAAGGGGTGGGCTCTATTATACTCCACACGTTCTGAGATTTTACTAAAACTGGAAAGAATTAAAATGGATCTGCAGTTAGAAAGACAACCTCACAAACTTGAAGATGGGAAAAACATGCATATTTCTAGACAAAGTGAAAATGGAATAAAAGAAGCTAAGATTAACAAACTGAGTGAGGAGTATGATCCTACCACAAGGGTTTTGTATCCAACCAACGAAATGTATACATTTATCTTAAGGCGCTCATGGTTTATTCAATAAACAGTTTATTGTCATGTAGATTGTAAATTAAATGCGTAAATTGAGATAAAAGTACTCAATTTTACTGATATTCTACTTAGGGGAGACGCCAATTTCTTTTCAAATTACTGATATTGTTTGGATAAATACTTAAACATATTCCTAATATTCATTCATTCTGAAATTTTCGTGAAAATCCCACCAAACTTTACTGTCTGAGTCGATGGAAAAAGCATATATATATAGATCCATATGCACGTATCGTTGGTGCTGTTGCAAAACTAGAAAATGGATGTAATTTGTTAAATATTGTTCAATTCTTTTGAAACTTCCAGAATATTATAAATATTTGCCGTTTCATTGATGGTAAAGGTACCCAAACAGCTTTATTCGAGAAAATATAAAATTGATAAATCATACTACGACTATTAAAAAATTAAGAGGGAATTCAATTTCTCAGATACTTATGGTTCTGGTACACATATAGACCTACCTCCTTGATATTATTTTCGGTCCACGGGTATCCAATCGCGAAGGGATGACACAACTTTTTTGTGTTCGTTCCTTTCTCATGCTCATCTCTGCTTCGATAATACAGTCAAAATCATCAAGTCCTTTCTATTGATACCCCACAATACTATCTTCGGTGAAACATTTTTAAGGGTCACATCGCAGGCCCCACAAGATACTTTGAACATTTTTTCGAATACGAAACTTACGTTAGATCACAAAATTTAAATTTTTCGCAACTTTTGATGGTTCTAGCTTCTACAGTTCTTGAGAACACTTGCTGAGATGCGCAAATGGACAGACGAACAGACCACCAGGTATCGATTTCAATAGGGCATGTAAAAAAATTATTAGCAAGACCGCTAAAAATGAAAGAGGAACACACTGTGACAATGACAAAGATCTCATAAAAATTTCAGAATACTATCAACTTCTCAGCCACTTCGAATTGATTGGCTGCAAATATCGAAGAATCGTATAAAACCATACGTGGGACAGTGTTGTTGCAGCTGGAATTAAAATCAGAACCTGAAAATAAGGATGAGAAATAATCACACGATTCTTACTGGGAGGGGGTTTGGATTTGGGTGACACATGAACCCAAGTATAAGTCAAATCTCAAGAAAACGGATAAATATCCGCAAAATAGAGTGTAAGGCAAAGGGAAATTTCATTGATGTAGCAAGATAGTTCGAAAAAGAAACACTCATAGATAACAGTCCGACTTTTGCAAGGGATATAGACACAGGAAACAAGTTAAAAAAAATAGGAGGCAAAAATATATATACAGTTAAAAAAGAGATTTCACAAGAGTTTGTGGTCTCTGGCTAATGGAGATTCAATGTAAAATAAATTAAATGCTCGCGAAACTTACTACATATTGCAAATATTCACACTTTTGGAATATGAACTTAGTTACGGGTAGTCAATGCGAAGTTTTATCTTATTTTTTAGCAAAATCATTCTATGAAGATGATAGTAAAAGATTGAAACTTCCGTAGGTTTAAATCTCTTAATTTCTTCACTGCAGGTCGCATACTATATCCCCTATTTCATTTTTACAGAAGTTCGCCAAGGCTTTATAAAAGGTTTTTGCTTCCCGAGGTACACGTATGATGGTTCGAGTACGCGTTTCGGCGATGTTCATCTGATAGATAGATAGATCCACTATTTCATTTAAAGCTTTGCAACCGGAAAGTGTTTTTGATTCCCCTGTCTTAAAAAATGCGTGAACAATAGTTATATGTATCAATCCTTTTCTAGTAGTCCGCGTGTTGCAGTGGTTAGAGCAATGACTCCGTAAGTCAAAGATCCCTGGTTCGAATCCCGTTGTTGACAACGAATTTTGTTTCTAGTGATTCTTCGCACGGACTATAAGCCCGTTGAGTTGTGATACGTGCTGCTTTAAAATCAGAACGTATCGCAGCTGGGTGGACGGACATACGGCCAAAGAATGATACTGACCATATCAACTTCCCAATTGCCGATACATTCGATCGGTAATGAAATACTCTAACTATCTCTACGCAAAGGCCCGACAGAGGCTGTAGTGCCAAAGTAAAAAAAGGATCCTTTTCTAGATCTATGTATTTTCGAAGTTGACGTTTATAGATTCTCAATGCCATAATGCTATATGCCGTCGTTATTGCAGCTCTTCGGCCCGCAAGTGATTTGGCTTCCTGGTGCCTCCAGTTCAGTCCATCGACTACGTTCTCCAATTTACGAATTCGATCAGCGGTGCGCTCTATCTTCGTTGACAGAATCGGACCAGCTTTCGCACGATTCTTTCCCTCAGTTTTTCCAACAAATACCTTATTAAGCGCCCGTTGCTCTTCCATATGTATCACTTGGGCACCCATTGTTGCTTGCAGTAAATATATCATCCAATTTTTATCTTATTCGCCATCTTCTTTTTAGCTCCCATTATTCTTATTCTTCTCTTCATAGCACTACAGCCCCTCTCGAGACTTCGCTTTCTGCAAAAGGCGCCTCAAACTATCTCGGTCCATTGACCGCGTCCTCTCATTCCGAAATCCGAGCAGCGATGCACTGTCTTCATCAACTGGGTTCCCCCAGCGTTTCCCCGGTTTCCTCACTGGTCTCCGCCCTTCAACTCTCCCAACAAATACCGTTTTGGATATTCGTTGTTCATCTATACAATTCACGTGGCCGACCCATTGAAGGTTCCGCAATCTTACAATCGTTGAGACCGTCGGCTCGTCATTCAATTCGGCATTGGTCGTCGTCTAGCTTCGCTCCGATTATTCGTCTCAGGACCCGTCTCTAGAAGGCGTTCAATACGTTTGCGGATTATTTGCCTTCGGAGGGCGTTTAATATATTTGCGCATGTTTTTCATCAATAGCTACAATTTTATAGGCACAGATATAATAATATATTTGCATAGATGTATCCGCAAACATTATATGTGGCCCATCTAATTGTAACCATTGCTAAAAAATACCATCATCTGATCATTTTGACGGATATGGATCCATATCTATTGTATACTTTGTTTTAGTCAACGTGCATTAAATGAAAGTAAGACTTAACTTGAATTTGTTTGTTATGAATTCAAAACGAAGTGGTTTAAGACTTGTTTGATTCCCATAAATTAACTATTTCAATACATTTAAATATTATATTATAAAACACTGCAAAGCTGCCACACATTGCTAACCATAAAGCTAAGCTTCATATAATCTATCATTTTGATAAAAGCAATCTGTAGGTTTTTGAAAAAATTATTATCAGTGAAATTCCTTTATGCAAATATCTTATTCTTATCAGAGTTTGCTTATCACAATGGGTTTGTTAGTAAAATTATATTCTAATAGAAAAGAACATTTGTTCGTATGTGAACTTATCAGCTGCGGTTGACACGATTGTGTTTGATTTGAAATGAGCTCAAAAATAAGTACAAGATTAAATTCAAAACTGAAAAAAACTTGTTAATATTATTCATAAATATAATTTTCTATTTTATATTTTTACAGGAAATAATAGAGCATAATCGATCATATCATGCGGAGGATTTTCCATTTATCTGCGAACTTTGTGGAGAATCGTATTCACGAAGACAGCAATATCATGCACATGTTGAGGCTCATAAAAAGAAAGATGTTAAAAGTGAGTTACAGAATTTTTTATACAAAAAAAGCGAACTGGTTATCTAATACTTTAATATTTATTCCAGGTTATTCATGTAGTAAATGTGGAATGGAATTTGCCCGTAAGAAATTACATCGTCAACATTTAGAAGAAACTGGCCATAAGCCGGATGGTGCAATATGTGAAGTGTGTGGCGCGGGCTTTAATTCAAAAATCGCTCTTTGCCAACATATGAATCGCGTACATAAGAAGGATAACTCATTCGAGTGTCATATATGTCAGAATCGTTTCACAATGAAAGCCAATTTAGAACGACACGTTCAATTGCATACAGAAATTAAAAGGACATATGTTTGTGATCAATGTGGTTCGTCATATTTTACATATCCTGCGTTACGTGAACATTTTAGTAATGCACATACTGACGTATCGGAGTGTAAGTGTACCCTGTGTGGTAAGACATTTAGTTCAGTGAAATCATTGCAACGGCATCTTCCATCACATTCTGAAGAACGACCGCATACGTGTAATATTTGTACTCAGGTAATTATGTCAATCAGTTTTGATATAGATAATTTCAAACGCTTTAAATAATAGTTTTTGAGAAGAGTCTGATTTGTATTGCCGCCCATATGTGTGCCGTAACTATAAAAAGAAGCGAAAGAACACAAATTTCATATTTATTGCGCAATAATTTTGTTCATTCCATTTTTAAAAGTATATTGTATGTATGAATGTATGGCTTATTGTGCATGTTTATATCTAGTGGAATTGAATAATTTTTTATTAATTGCTCGTATTTTAAGGGTTGTAAATTTTTTTTTACAAAGACCTACTAGTTTCGCGTTTTGTCTCTTCGTCTATTCGTCTGTCCGTGCGTCATAGCAAGTTTCCGTAGAATCTATAGCAGCTACAGAGCTCAAACTTTGTGAAAAGGTCAGAAGTGATGGTCTCTCAAAAGTTTAGGTCTTATCAAACATTTCAAAATTTTTAATCGTGGTCCCCCCTTATAACATAGTATTCCTTGAAAAATTTTTTTATCGAAGGTAGTCGAGTGGGGTATCAAATGAAAGGTCTTCATTAGAACTTTTAGAATCTGAAACAAAAAAGTCATTATGTGCATGAGAGGGTGTAGGGAGACCCAACATGTACGAAAAATGTGTCCACCCTCTTCGAGTATCTTTCAGCCAAAAAATCTGAAAAAAAAATCACGGAGCTAGGACTTTCTAATTACAAGGACAACAAATACCTCAGAAATCAAAATTCACTCAACTTTGTCAATAATAATATAATTTGTAAATTTTACATTTCCCCCATCAAATCAAAACGGTGCCCTTAAAATAACATTATGTAGACTGATATAAGTTGCTTGTGCTCACGAAATTTCATGGAAATCGGACCATAACAATAACATGTGTTGATCGTTGAGGCATATTTTAAACCGTCCTAGGCACTCTTATTTTCTTTGAATTTTCATGAAAATTTTAGGAATACTGTTTAATTTGAATATGTTGAATTAGCCGCGCACTCAGAAAAAATATTTAAGCTCGAACTCTCAGTATCTTTTGGATAAATTTGAACGATTTCTTATACATGCATTGTATGAATAATTCAAGCCATCGATTTATGCCATCGGGAAACTGGTTTTGAACCCTAGAATGTTACCAAGTCCTCCTGGTAAGACCACTCTTCTGACTACTCAACTTGTTTGTATTTGTTTGAAATAATTTAAGTAATCTGAATATACTTCATTACAGTTTTGTTAGTTATTACTATTTGCTAGATTGAAATAAAACATTTTTTTTAAATTAAATAGTAGTTAAATATCGAAGGAGAATCAAACAACAACATTGCCAGGAAAAATATATACGAGTAACTTATCCAACTTAATATAAACTAACCTACTATTGCTTTTAGCAAGGTGCTGGGATGTGGTTGCCATTGTAATTGGTCACCGATCTTATAACAGTATTAACCGAAAGGCTTGCTTGTGTCATCAAATTCTTTTTCCAAATTACAGCAGGTGAATCAAGGGTAACAACGTTCGAAAATTCATGCAGTTTGCTAGTAGAAAAGTAGAATGGTTTACTGAAAGCTACATTCAAACACCAATTTTGGAGGACTTGCAGCTTTGACTTTAAGTACTTAGGGCAATGTATTTGGGCGAGAGATTCATCTAAAATTATTGGTCGCAACACAATTTTTATAATCAGGGCTTTTTTCTTCGCTTAAGCGTAATTTTCGATTGATTAAGAGGTAGAGAACGAAAATTGCTATTAAAATTTTAAAGCAAAGACATTCGATAAAGTTTTTGAACGTTAGCTTTCTGTTGAAAGCAAGCTCCAAATATTATAGCTCATTTATCCGAGGAATAGTGTATCCCAAAAAGTTGAGGTACATATTGGGAAGAAAATCTTTCCTTTTATTTATTTGGTATTTTTCCTTTTATTTATTTGGTATCCACAAGCCAATGCTCTTTTTCTTCAAAAGCCCTCGGGCCTCCCTTTTTTGAGTTAGCAGACGCATTTTGACTACTTTGAGTCATGTTCAGTGTCTAAAGGATTTGTGGAAAAAATGAATTTATATAGGTGTAGGATTGGTTAAGCAGGTAGGCCCTAGGTTAGGCCAGGTAGAGGAATATTCGGTTTTTTTTTTTGAGTTGTTGGATGTCCTTTGTTCTGGTTCATATTGCTTCCGTTTTCGTCGGCGGGTGGGGTCTAGTACTGACAAAATTACGGCGGAATTTGTAATAAGTTGTTTGTTGATAATGGTACTGTATGTCTTTTTATGTTTATGCATTTCAAGTCTTTCTAGAATATCACGTCTTGGTCTTATGCTTTGTTTGTGTATCAATGGCATAGAGCTTGTCAGCTTTGTGGGTGTGTCCCGTAGTTGGAGTCTACCTTGTTGTGTAAGAAAGATCGTAAGTGCTCTTTTTATCTTGTCGTTAGTTTCCGTGTGGTCCTTCCCATGTTTAACATGTCGCAGTCCTTGCATGTCAGTTTGTATGTACGGCTGTTCTCGAATATTGATGTGTCGTTCAGTTTTGGTTTCAGTTTGTTTCCAATGTTGTTGCTAGTTTTAAATGCAGTTTGCAGTTTGTATTTCTTAAGGAAGTTTGATGGTTTGTATGTCTCTTTGCCTACGTATTTTAACGAAATCCACTGTTGGTCGTTTTTATGGGTTTCAGTCAGTTGGCGTTCTTGTCTTTATTTGTACCGTGTAATCAGTTTGTCAATGTCACGTTTTTTGTATCCGTTCCTGATAAGGCGTTCCAGTGCAATATTAAAAAAGCATTGGGGCAAGCTATCCTTGTCTGACGCCTAATTCCTTTTTGAGTTGTCCGTTAATTCGCCGTTTACCTTGACCTGGGAATCTGTGTTTAGAATCGTGACTTTGACCATGTAGAATAGTTTTTTTGGGACGCCAAAGTCAAGCAATATTTTGTACCTCATTTCTGTCGACACTTTCATATGCTTGCTTGAAGTCTACAAAGAGTTAGTACACATCGATATTATATTCCCAGCACTTTTCGAGCACCTGCTTAACTAAGAATATTTCGTCTATTGTAGACCGTCCACTTCGAAAGCTTCCCTGGTACTCTCCTATACTACTTTCATAGTAAGGCTTTTATTTTCTTTCTATGATTTTGGCGAGCACTTTATAAGACGTACACAGTAAAGCGATACCTCTATAATTTTCACACCTTAAGTTATCTACCTTTTTGTGTACAGGACATATTTCAGTTCTTCGCTATTCTTCTGGTAACTGCTCCTCTGACCATATTATGTGTATTAGTCGTCGAAGAAGATTACTTAGATGAGGATCCTCCCTCTAGAGCGGTTCTGCTGGTATTCCATCTATTCAGGAGCCTTATTTTTTCTGAGGCTATGTACTGCTGCCTGTACCTTTTCTCTGGTTGGTGGTGAAACTGGGACCTCTTGCTCTGCTTCTGGAATGTTCACAGCTTCAGTAGTTGTTGGGGACGCTGTAAATTGCTTCTAGAAATATTGCAGTCAACTGTTTTTGATTTTGACTGGGTTACCTATGATTGATCCTTGTATACCTTTACAAAGATTTGTTTGTGGATTGAAGCCGTTTCTTAGTTGTTAATATGTCGATCTGACTTCATGTAGGGTCATGTTTTCCTTTATCTGTTGGATCTTGGTGTTGATAGTAAGAGTTTCTTTCTTCAGAACGTTTTTTAGTTTGTATTGTTCTGCTTTGGCCCGAGGTGGTCTTTGGTCTTCGTACGCCTAGTTCCTTTTTTTAACCACTTCTTTGTATTCTTTTTCGTAGTAGTCCTGCCAAGTTTTCTTTGGTCGGTATTTCAAGGCCTCTTTGGCCGCTTCTGTTAATCCATCTTTTAGTGCCTTCCAATATTTTTGATGTCATCGTTACTTTCTTCCGCCTGCGGGGATATGTTGATGCGATTTTCCAGCGCGAACATATATGTGGACGTTACTGAGCTATCGTTTAGCTTTTTCATCTGATACCTTAGACTAACTGATCTTACAGCTCTTGGAGATACGCCATCGGAACTTGACCCTTATAAGGTAGTGGTCCGAATAACAGACAGCGCCGTCAAGAATGCTGGTGGCCGCTCGTTTTTGTATGAAAACATGGTCAATCTGGTTGAATGTGCGACCGTCTGAGGGGTCCAAGTTGTCTTGTGGATGTCTCGATGCGGGAAGTGTATGGAGCTTACTGTGAAGCCTCTGCTAGTAGCGAAGTCTATCAGGCGCTCTCCGATGTCGCTGGTCTCTGCATGAAGGCAGTGCCCTCCAGTTGTTCCACTATGCACCGTTTCTTGGGTGATTTTTGCGTTGAAGTTATCCATGACGTTTGACAGCAATGCAACGTCCCTGATTGCTTCTTCCTTGTCTTCTGAGGATGCGTGACAGTTGACCAGCCAGACATTAAAGAATTTGGTGTTGATACGAATTGACAGATCCTTTCGGTAACGGTCTTGAAGTCGATGATAATTTGTTTAAATGTGCTGTCAACAATGAAAGCCGTTCTGAACTCATGGCTTCCTTGCTTTTAAACACAATTTCCATTCGCATGTCTTCACCATGCCATCTGGTTTCTTACACTGCGAGTGTGTGGATTCTATATTTCTTTATTTCATTCAGAAGTTGTCGCAATGCACCTGATCTCTTCATGATCTAACATTCCAGGTTCCAAAGGAATAGTCCTTCATACGTTGTGATAGTCGTTGGCGTTTATCCATTCCGAGCCGAGACTGTTGTCCTAGTTCCATGACAAGTAAATACTAAGAAGAGCATCGTCAACTTTCGACTTGTCGGTTTTGGGTGCACGAGGGGTATTTTATTTCCCACCTACCTGCCGGCTACCCGCTTAGGACACCCTCTATCCGCCACCTAAGAACGCGTCGGATGGGGGACCGAAAGCCCTACACGGAACTGAAATTGTAGTAATATATTATTACATAAAAATAAATTCATGCGTTTTTTTCGTAGCACTACAGCCCCTTTCGGGCCTTCGCTTAGAGATAATTAGAGTATCTCATTGTCATGATTGAATGTATCGGCACTCCACAAGGTGATATGATCACTATCACGTTTTGGCCGTGTGTTCGCCCACCCAGCTGCGATACGTTCTGATTTTAAAACCAGCGCGTATCACAGCTGAACAGACTTATAGTCCGTCCGAAGAATCACTTGAATTAAATCTCGTTGACGCCAACGAAACTCGAACCAGAGACTTTCGACTTACGGGCTTAGTGCTATAAGCACTAAGCCACGCGGCCTAAATCCATGCGTTTTAGCACAATCTTTCTAAGGCCTTGCTGATAGCTGCAAGTAGACTGATAATCTGGTACCTACTTAGATATTTTAGGTTTTTACAAGGCTTAAGAAACGGCAGCATCACTGCATGTCCCGTTGCTGAAGAAGTTTATAAATTTAGTTGTTCAATACCGATAATTGATGTCCACTATATGGGCCACCCTTGGTTTTTTTCCGAATGTTTTTTTTTTTGTATAGCTAACATCGACATTACATTTCGTTGCATCCTTTTTTTGATTTTTATACGTATTGATATTTATGTATTGATTTGTGGCCCTACTAAAATCAATACATAAATAGCAATACGTATTAAAATCAAAACAAAAAAAATAAAACAAAGCTCATGACGCATTCGAGGAAAAATGCTTGAAATACGCAAAATATCACACTTGGCGAATACAGTATCGAAAGTGTTAGCGTATTTGTGTATTTAGGCGCCAAAATAACGAAAGCGGGTAATGAAAGAGACGAAATACGCCGAAAAATACAGCTCAGAAATAAAATATTTTATTCAGTTTTGACGATCTAGAAGACCAGCTGCATACACAGAAAAACAAAGCTCCAAGTATACAAATCTGTGATAAGACCTGTGTTATGCTATGGGTGTGAAACATGGACCCTAACCCAAGCATCTGCAAATATATTGACCGCCTTTGAGCGACGGGTCCTGAGGCGAATAATCGGACGGAAGCTAGACGGGGACCAATGGCGAATTCGATACAACCATGAGTTGTATGATATTTTTGACAAGCCGGAAGTCTCAACGATTGTAAGGCTGCGGAAGTTGCAATGCGCTGGACACATGAATTGTATAGACGAACAACGGATATCCAAAAAGGTATTCGTTGGGAGAACTGAAGGGCGGAGACCAGTGGAAAACCCGAGGAAACGCTGGTCTGACTCGGTCGATGAAGACAGTTCATCGCTGCTCGGATTTGAAAATTGCAGGACGCTGTCAATGGACCGAGACAGTTGGAGGGTCTATTTGCAGGAAGCGAAGGTCCGAGAGGGGCAGTAGTGCTAAGAAGAAGAAGAAGATATTTATGTAAATCTTATACAGAAATTGAATAATTTGCAATGAGAAATTGAAAAAAATGATTCAAGTTGATTATAACCATACGAAATTTAACACAAAAAACAGACATAAACTAGCCCATGAACTTCGTAGGCATGCACTACAGCCTAAGCTTCTCTCATACAGTAGCTCCAGTATCTCAGTAAGTTGACCCAAAATCTAAGCGGTAATTTAATGGCTTCATCGAGAGAGTCAAAGCATCATTTTGTTAGCTTTCTTACTGGTTTTTCAAATATGTTTAAAATATTTGAGGATGCTTACGTGCGGAGTCCTATCGAACACCCGTGGCATAAACATAGGTCTTATCATTGCCTTAAAGATCGTTTTTTTTTGTTTTAGCACTACAGCTCCTTACGAGTTTTCGCTTAGAAATAGGTAGAATATCTTATTATCTTGATCGTATGTATCGGCACTCGAGAAGATGATATGCTCAATACCACGCTTTGGCCGTGTGTCTTTACGACCAGCTGCGATACGTTCCGATTTTAAGTCAATACTTTTCATAACTAAACGGGCTTATAGGGCTTATTATGTGAAAAAAATCTCACTGTCGCCAACAGGATTTGAACCAGGGATCTTCATCTTACGGGGTGAGCTCTCTAACCACTACGCCACACGGAGTATTGTTAGGCATCGTTAAGCGAGTTATACTGTTCCTCGTATATCAAACTATGGCACGAATTTAATGTCTCTATTTTCTCAAGATTTTAATGCCATTCGATTCTGCTTGGTGTTTTTCCAAAAAGTATTTAGTTTTCGAGACAATGCAGGATAAAGATTACCATTTCCCTATATTAATTGACTCCAGTTACATTCCAACATATATTGGTGCTTTAGAGAATTGCACATTCAATGTCATTTGTATAAAAAACCTAAAAGTTTTATATTAATATTTTTTCAAAAACAAAAAAAAATAAACGCCTTATAACAAACATGATAATTAACAAGCCGAACCGAATAGCATCAACATCTTTTGAAACCAGGGAAATGAAATTTGTGCCCAAATTAAACTATTTATATTGTGTCCTGTAAGAGTAATTTATTCAATATTTACTGAGAATCATTTCTACATATATTAATGATCAATTTGTATTTCAGACCTTCAAGTGGAAAACACATTTAGTTAGGCATAAACAGGCCGTTCACGGTAATCAACCAATGCCTAAAAAATTGAAACGGTTTGCTAAATGTGACGAAGGTAAAATTCGAATTGAATATTTTTACACTGAAAACTGATTTTATTATTTCTAGAACTAGTACCTGTTGAGATTCCTCCACCGCCAGCCAAATCGCGGAAAACCAACCCAAAACCAAAGGCATCATCATCTTCAACAGCAGCAGCATCAAAACAATCTCCTGGAGCAAGTACAAAATCAAAAACACCATCCACACCGTCAAGCGCTCCAACAACTCCGCAACTAGAATCTCAAAACAAGTTTGCTTTTCCAGTCACGGAGAATCAATTGGCTTCTAATAATATCAATGCTACTAAAAGTAGCAGCCATATGGTCGAAATGAATAACTTTAGTTCTGGTGCTGAAAGCTACCGATTTGAACCTACTGCAGCGGCGTACGCGCCTACTCAACAGCAGATTACAATAAAATCGGAACCTCAGCAAATAATGTCGTCATATGATGGACGGTATCAGCAAGGATCTCCTCGCCCACAACATCAAACTCCACAACATCAAACGCCACAACAACAACAACAACCGCAACAACAACACCATCCTCAACCACAACAACAGCATGCGCACATGCATCAATCTCAAGCACATCACCCTCAATCGCATTTGCAACAATCACAAGTTCTACATCATCAACATCAAATACACCAGCATCAACAGCAACAACAGCAAATGCATCAAGCTGCTCATCATCACCATCAACAACAGCAACATATCTCGAATCAAATCATACATTCGCAACAACAAGCTCATCATGCGCAACCGCAATCTCGAATGCAATCTCCTCGACGACATATGCAGTCACCTCATGGTCTCATGCAATCTCCTCAACCTCATATACAATCACCTCAACCTCATCTTCAGCCGCAATCGCAGCACCATATGCGACACACTCAAGCGCAATCGTTGCATCATCAACAGCAACAACATCTACAGCAACAATCGCAAGCGGCTGCTCATCTTCAACATGCGCAAGCACATCTTCAGCAACAACAACCGCATCCACCACCTCACTTGCAAGCACAACAACCGCCTCATCTTCCTCCTCAACATCAAGCCGCCTCCCATCTTCCACAGCCCCATGCCCAACAACCACAACAGAATCATCATCCCCAGCAAATGCAATATGCGCCTGAATGGCACAATATAAGTTTTAACGCGGCAACAGGATCACCCTTGAACGCAACAATGGACTCGACTAAACAAAAATACTTTCCAGTGATTGAAGTATCTTCAAATGACTTTATGGGTCTTCCAATGGCAGAGATGCCTAAAAGTGAACAACAACAACAGCAACAGCAACAACAAGCTATGGACACGGCCGAGCTGTTGAGTTTTCAGGTAAAAATCTTGATTGATTTAAATGAATTTTAAATTATTATTTGTTAATGTTTGTATTTCATGGATCATGCATATTATTTTTATATCTCTAAAAAACTACACAAAATGTAAACAATTTATTTTATTTTCTCTCCCGAAGAATATGTGGCCTGGAAGCAATCAGCAATTGAATTTCAATAACGGCAACATTGAATCGAATACGTACAACAATATCGGTAGTATTTTAACAAATCTCGAACTAATTGGTAATAATTCATCAATGGATTTCAACAATTATGATATCATGAGTGAACATCAAATGGGCACTCAACAACTACAACAGCATCACGCATACCTACATCAGGACATGGATCCGAACAGTGGCAATATAAATCACCCAGTGATTAATTACGACTACAATAGTCAAAATCATACAATTACAGATTTATCTAATACAATGCAAGATCAAAAAAATGACTTCCAATATCATCAGGCAAGCAACTATGATCATACACGTGGTGGGGGTAGTGTTTATAATCAGAGTGAGAATGATAAGGTTATATTACCACCACTCACCGACTACATGCATCCACCCGGAATGCAACAGCAACAACAACAGCAGCAGCAACAACAACAATCTGGTGATGTTGGTATAGTTTATTATCCCGCGAAAAATTGACGAATATTGTATAAAAAGCTAAGCAACAAATTTTAATAATTTTATTATTATTAAATTTATTAATAATAATAATGAGAAGAATAAAAGTAAAGCATCTATACATTAAGCACACAGAAAAGTAAATGTAATAGAAGGTAAAATGAAAGGATTAAATTGATAATACTGAAATGATTTTTTATCAAAAAAAGATTATTGGAAAGTAAGAGATCACTACAAAGTTTAGTTTTTAAGATGGAAAGAATTTTTTGTTGAATAAAGATGTTTTATTAATTTTTTGTAAAATGTGTTTTATAGCTTAAAAATAATTGCCTTGTATGGGAATGAAAGCGGCTTCATTTATTAAAAAGAATTTAAGCAGCCGGGATTATCATGGCACAATACGTCTTCCGGGAAATTGAAACCTAGCGGCCTTACCTTGTGAATCTTAGAATACTGGAAAAACGATGGAACGATGTATTTTGGTTGGACTGATACTGTCACTGTTTACCAAACTGTGTCATATTATGGAATAACAAGTGATAAATAAAGAATTGAGTCAAAAGCAAAAAGGAACTGGAATTTATGGGCAGGGAAATTTTGGGAAATTGAAGTATTTTTCAGAGGAGCTTTTTGGTTACCAAAGTAAAATTCATTACCTTGAGTAAACTGGTGTAATGGAAGAACTGTAAGGTCTTATAATGAGTACTTTGAAAGTTCTTAAATTTTTTTGAATGGTGGATGTGTCCTAAGCGTTACCTTAGTAAGTTGCGAAGTAATGAGGGTTTAAAACCAAAGCGTTTTAATCTTTTGCTTTATTGTTTCTATTATTGCTTTTTCATGGGTTGATAGCTATCGTAGTAATACTACAGCCTAAAGACCCTCTCGGATTGTGGCTCCCCGCAAACAGCGCCTGCAGTTACGATTTGTTGACTTTTGAATTACGAAAACAAGAGTAGTAGTAGCTGAATCAGTTAATAAGTTCCTAAATTGCTTAAATTTCAATTTCTGTTACCTAAAATCCTTTGCCAGGTCAACCACTGAAAAGTATCGTCGTACCTAAAACTCACAGCGTTGTACTGAGGTCGCATCTACCAGGAGTACGGATGGCGGTTTTTGGTTTTTTTTTCGGTTTTCCAGTTTTTCTCATCTTCGGTTTCACCGGGCGGTTTTTGGAAAAACCGGTTTTTCAGTTTTTTTTAACAATTTTATAAACTATAAAACTCGAATCTAAATTAAATGTATATTTTTATGCCCATTGATTAACTTTAGGTATAACTGTTTTTTAAATTTTTTACTCACAAAATTATTTAAACTAAAATGAACTGAAGGATAGATATTTCGACTTCGTGTTGAAAATAAGAGACTAACGTGTTGAAATCCAAGACGACAGCTTACTGTTAAGCTGTCATTCATTTACAGTATAACGATGAAAGATCCTTTAGTTCAGTCCCCAAACATTTTTCATTTATTGTGTGTCATGTGCTGGTTTAACTTCACACTCTGAGTGAAATCCTCTGCAATGAAACGAAACAAACAACTAATACCAAGAACCAATCAAACGTAGAAATTAGCTTTGCTCTGGTGACTGCATTCATTAATCCTGCCTAGGTTTGGATGAAGAAGAAACTGTTTTCCGGTTTTTTTTTGTATCCGGTTCTTGAATTTAAAAGAAAAAACTGGTTTAAACCGGGCTAAAAAAACCTCCGGAAAAAATCTTCGAACCAAGAAACCGGTTTTCAGTTAAACCGGTGCGATTTTTCCCATCCCTAACCAGGAGTGAAAAAAGAAAGAAATTTGATTAAAAGGAGTTTAAATATCTCGCACAAGAAGTTGGATGTCACCTTGGAAGTATATTGTATCGACAATAGAGGGAAAAAGAGAAAGCACGGATGATATCATAAGTTATATTTACAGGACATTCGAATGATAGGAAACCAAGTATACAAGACAACAATATCAAGGGATGACTTAGCGAGCGTTCCAAATCAACAGATCATGTTAACAACCAATTCAATCGAAATTATTTAATCAACAAACCCTCTGAAAGCTTCAACGAGGAACTCCAAGTGCTGACATAGAAGCGGAAGTAAAATTCTTGTGAGAAGAAGAAAAACAGACAACTCAAAGGAAAATTTCCAATCGTCCAAAAGAAGTAACCGCATGCACATGAACTTAGAATGATTATCGAACTAAGAAGTAAATCTGTTTTCTTCGCAAATGCAGATAAGAGTAACTCAGTGATTATAATGGAATATTTTATTCAGTTTTGACGATCTTGAAGACCAGCTTCATACAAAGGAAAACAAAGCTCCAAGCATACAAAACTTTGATAAGACCTGTGCTATGCTATGGGTGTGGAATATAGATCCTAACCCAAGGATCCGCAAATATATTGAACGCCTTCGAAAGATGGGGTCCTGAGGCGAATAATCGGAGCGAAGCTAGAAGGGACCAATGGTGACTTCGATACATCCATGAGCTATATGAACTTTTTGACGGCCCGGACGTCTTAACGATTATAAAACTGCGGGAGCTGCAATGGGCTGGCCATGTGAATCGTATGGACGAACAACGCATACACAAAAAGGTATTCGTTGCCAGAACTGAAGGCCGGCGACCAATGGGGAAACGCTGGTCTGACTCGGTCGACGAAGACAGTTCAACGCTACTCGATTTTGAAATTGGAGCATGCGATCAATGGACCGAGGCAATTAGAAGCGCTTGTTGCAGGAACCGAAGGCCCGAGAGGGACTGTGGTGCTACGAAGAAGAAGATGATAATTGCCACAAATGCATTGTCTTCCAGAATTGCACGGTGGCTAAGAAAAGAATTAAAAAAGTAAACATATCATCCAAGTAAAAACTCAATTAAAGGTAGGGCCGAATCAATTAAAAAATTTCAGGAGGTGGAGACACTGAAAGAAAGAAAATGATGTCAATCTATGGCATAGCTCCAATTGTAGCCTTTGTTTTCATTAGTAGTCACCTCCAATCGTCGCAGTTCTGCGACTTCGTTTGCCAATTCGAAAGCCCAAGCAGGGACCTGCTATCAGCATCGATTGATTCTTCGCATCGTTTCCTCGGTTTCACAACTTGACGTTCCCTTGCGTTCTACCCTTCAACGTTCGTCTGAGGAGCTTCTTTTCTTCGATTCTCTCCACATCTCCTAGCCATTGCAATTTGCGCCACTTTACGCAAGCGGATACAAGTGGGTCAACATAGAAATTCTACAACTCGTTGATGTAACGAAATTTTTAATCTACTCCATACTTTATTGGGCCATATGTCCTTGTGACCACTTAGCATTTGAATGTGTCTAGGACCTTTTTGGAAACATTTGTAATAGTTCAGCTTTCACATCTATATAGCAACATAGATCTTATTAGTGATATGCGAATCTTATTTTTCCAGTGAACATATCTGGATTGTAGCATAAGAAGTACTGAGAAGTAGGCTTTGTTTGTTTAAATCCTGTTTGACATTGCAGTCCAGATGCTTCAATACCATAACACAATTAAGCCGTAATTGAGTCTTTTGGTTGGATCTCCAGAAACTTGGCGTGATAGTAGTAATTGTACCTATGGTAATACGACAAATTTTCTTTAAAAACGTCTAGTTCAAACACTGATTTGTGCAAGGAATCTATGCTGACAACGTCTTATGCTTGCTTAAAATCTACAAAATTGATGTATTCCAAGCACCCATTTCACTGACCATCCTTTTTGAAAAATACCTTGAAGAGGGAGAAAATCTGACAGATTCGAACGGTACGGGCCATAAAGAAACCGACCCGCAGTAAGAGTGGTTGAATTTGACAAGAAAAACACTTGGAAACTGCTGAAAACCGGTCATTTAGTGTGAACAATCACCTGAAGAAATCATAACTTTCACAGGTGAATATTTGAAGGAGTTAGAGAGGGGGAATACATATTTTCCATGTATAACTTTCACCATGGAAATAGAGAGATCCCCTATATATGTGAGTTGAGTGCTAAATAGAATATGTCCAACCGGCAAGTAAACCGACCTAGTAAAAAAACACCTGAGAAAAATTATAGAACAATGCGCTGAGAGTTATTTAAAAGGCAAGAAAGAGCAAGTAATATGATATTCAATACTAACTTGAAAATTTGAAAAAAAATTACCTAAATGGTTCTTACAAATATTTCATTAATTTCAACGCTTGAAACAATAGAGTTTTGATGTAAACTTTATGAATGAAGGAAATGAAATAAAAATGCCTCTTATACGAAATTCTTTCAATGATATTCAGTCTGAGTTCTTTTAGTTTCCTGATTCAACGGATTGATGGAAACAATGCCCCCCTGTTAGTGTACTTGTGAAATTTTTGATTTACAATTGATAACAATACTTAGTGCAGAGAGGCATATTAAAACCAATACAATGTTCGTGGAAAAATTACTTCTTAAATACTGACAACTAAATCATAAGCATAAGCAGGAAGCGAAGACTCGAGAGGAGTTGTAGCGCTACGAAGAAGAAGAAGAAGGAGAAATTATAAGCATAAGTTACATATACAAAAAAATATCATTAAATATACATAAAATAATTATGCATATGTGCTAATTATGAAACGATTGATCACTACGAATAAGTTAAAGGAAAGTCATTTGCAAATTACTTTTGAAACAAAAATATATTCAAGCAAAAATTGCTTTATTTACTTGTATCGTTGATATGTATCTCTGTGAAATACATTTAATCATAGAAAACTAATATAGAAAAGAATTTTACAACCAAGCAAAAACAGTTACACAATATGTATATAAATTTTAAATAACAGATTCCTACTAGAAAGATATTGTTCCAAAATATAAAAACACTAACGAATGAAACACGAAAAAATAATTCGATCAAAAAACGTTTTCAAATAAAAAAAAACATGAATTACTAAGCTCACCGATATCTTTCCTTTCAGTGGTTAGTTTTTCAGAGGAAAGCAGGAGCGGAAGGTAAGTATGCTACCGAGTGGCAGGGTCTTAACAATCCGTGATTGATCGGTTCGGTTACGCGGTGCCATAGTTTATGTTCGGTGTTTTTATCAGCGTAGATAATTCCAGTTCAAATGAGTAGTTTATGCTCAGCACCACAACAGTATTGAGATCGGGAAAGCGTGGATTTGCTTTTGGTTGTTGTTGATTGATAGGAAGCCTGGAGAAGGCAGAATTAAAATAATGGCGAAAAGTTTTTTTCGGAAAATTTTTTGAAATTGTATTCGGACTTTGTCGCCTCGTAGAAGTCCTGTGACCGAAATCCCTCTCCAAGCTGGCTAGCCTCAAGCAGCCACCTCGGAGCAAACTAAGGGTGCCCGGCTCTGTACCCTGTAGAGTAGATTGGCAAGTTTCGAGACTTTACGTCTTTAGCCAATGAAACGTTGGCTTATATTTCCTTTCGGAAATCTGCAACGAACGTGATAAATCATTATATTTCTTTTTCCGTATTCGTTTCTTTTCTTTCTTTCTATCAAGATGAACTCCAAAGAATAGAAAGCTTTCCCCACCTTCCAGGTTGTAGTCTCCTAAGGTCAAGTTCTGTTATACAGGCATGTCTTTCCTTGTTTGAGTCATGAATGTAGTTTTAGTTTAATTTACAAGGAGGCCAACTTTTTTCACTTCTACATCCAGCCGTATGAACTTCCTTCGCCTCTCAAATTGATCTGGACATAATTTTAACATTGTCGGTATACGCTACAAGTTGCATGCACTTTTAGACTAGCGTGCTGCTGGTACCTGCTGGCGCTTTCCTGACCAAATATTCCAGAGCAATATTGAACAACATTGGGGAAAGCCCACCTCCTGTTTTAGGCCTAAATTCGTTGAGAAGCTTTCAGTAAAATCTCCGTTCAATTTAACTTCAGGCTCGGTATTTAGCATTTTATTTGGTACTGAACGTTTCTATCAACACTATTGTATGCTTGCTTGAAGTCAGTGAAGAGCTGGTATACAGCGATAATATGTTTATTTCCAGCACTTTTTAAGCACCAGTTTTACCAACAATATCTAATCAATCGTAGACTGTCTACTTCGAAAACCACCTTGCAATACTCGAATGTTTTTTTCATAATAGGACTTTAGCCTTTGTTCAACTTTGCATGATGTGCACAACAGAGCAATCCCTCTAAAATTTTCACAGCGTAGCCTGTCTCCCTTTTATATGCGTGAGGTATATAATGCTTTTCTGCCAGCCATCTAATAGCTACTCCAATGTCTATATTCTACATATTAACTGATGAACGAGGTAATTTAGATGTGTTTCTCCAGCATGGAATAGTTCTGTCGGTATTCCGTCAGTTCCAGAAGGTTTTTTTTCTTTTTAAGGGTACTGTTACGCGCATGCAATTGCTTGCAAGTAACACGTTTTGCCACGTGACACCATGTCCATGAACCAAGCATTTTGCTAACATTTTAATTTTGCTTGGGAACATTTCCATTCACACGAAATATTCCCAAGTCTTGCAAATTCCATCTCGTCTTGCAACGCAAGCAATCCGAGATAATAAAATTACCTGAGCCGTGGCAAAACGTTGCTATTCGAATAATAGAAGTTAATCTAATCATACGGGATCTTTTGAAATTATACGAGTAAGAATAAAATAAAGTTTTAGTGATTATAAAACTTTCGTTTTTATTATTTTTTTTTTAATAAAGAGTTCGCACATAACAAAAATTCTGGTGGCAGCGGTGGGATAGCCATTTAGTGATAGAAAGAATTATCGTGGCTATCTAATTTAAACGTTAAAGTGACTCTAAAAAAAAAAAAAAAAAAAAAAAAATTTGGAACGTGAAAGTGAAAGTGACTATCACTAAGATACTCGTGCTAGTGGCATAATTATTAATAAAAAGGACGGAAAAAATAGTATCTTTAAGATACAGTCCTCAACGAGGGAAACAAAAAGGATACGTTGTTCTCCTAGGGTGAGGGCAACCAACGTTGAGTAGTTCAACTATAGTCTGCGTGAAGCAGAAACTACTCCATCGAGGGATAATTTGCAAGGAATTCGACCAAAATTACAATAGGAAATTGGAATCATCGAGGGAAAAAAGTGCAAACGCAGGAGCAACTGTAATCAACGCAACGAAATTGGGACAGGATGCATCAGTAAGTTTTTCATTGTGTCTTGCATTTATTATTTTGAATAAGCCCTTAGCCTTAAAATTTCCCTGGCTAAGTATAAGGGAATTAAAGTTGAAGAACGAAAGGCAATCAATATGAAATAAGGAGTGTAGAAAATGTGATAGAATTTGGAAAAATTTAAAAAAAGAAAGGGAATAAATGTGAAATAAGGAGTGTAGGATTTGGAAAAGTATGATACGATTTGGAAAGTGATAGGATTCGGAAAAATTTAAATTTAAAATAACAAAATTGTGAGTGTGGAAATCCAATTTAGGAAAATTTGTTTTAAATTGTTCAAGATAATAGATGAATGATACCTATCGTGTAAAAATCGGTGAAAAGAAAGTTCGGTTAACTGTAAGCGAAATATTAAGAAATCGATATCGCGAAAATTTTCAAATCCGTGTTAAAAAGGAGTATCTCGATTTCAGGTCTTTTTGGGAATATTTAGGAACGTATTCCGTCGGGCAAGTAAAAAGTAGTAGTGAGTCGTCGATTGAAAGTGCATGTGAAAGTGATAGTTTTGAAATTACCGGTGGAGAATGTGTCGCATTTAGTGAAAGTAAAAATCTTGCGGAAAGTTTTCAAAGTCTTTTTGAAGAATCGGAATTTGATTCTAGTGGTTTAAGAGAAAGTGGGCCTAACTCAACAATAATGAGTTTGGAAAACGGTGGAACAAATGTAATTAGTAGTGCCGTAGACGGGAATTCAAGACCGCCTTTCTCGATAAGTTTTTCGGACTTGAAAAGCTTCATCCCAGTGTTCGAAGGACGAGCTGAGGATGCGTTTAATTTCATATACGCATGTGAAGAGGCAATGAAATTGGCTCAAGGTCCAATTCGATCCATTCTTTTTAAGTACATTTGTATGCAACTCCGAGGAAATGCACAAACAATTATACTTAATGAAGAATTCGAAGATTGGAATGCGTTGAAAGTGAAATTAAAACAGGTTTATGCTGAACCACATTCTATATTACATCTTCGACGTGAACTTTTCTCATTTAAACAGGAAAAAGAAGAAACGGTTATACAATATCACCAAAGGCTTCTCAGTCTTCATCGAAGGATATTGACAGTGCGATCAGGACAGTCATCGATTGGTGAAAATGCTTTCATCGAGGAACAAGTTAAAACAGTGTTCATCAATGGATTAAAAGAAGTTTTAACTATGTACGTCATCACGCAGAAGCCAAAAAATCTGGAGGAGGCAAGTCGTCTAGCACAGGAAGAAGAACAGAGACAAGGATTAGTGAAAGTATCAACGAAAAAGGATTTTACGGATCGAAATGTTCTACCTCGTGTTCACAAAATTCATTCGGATAAGAAATGTTTTGCACGTGGAAAGCTTGGACATATCAAACGAAATTGCAGAACAAAACGCTTTGATAAAAATCGAACAACGGAAGACACTTCAACTGAAGGAAGCTCCTCGAAGAAGGAAGGATCTTCGTCAGTTTCAAAATTTAAATCTTCGAAAAATACGTATCATAAGACTGATGAAAATGTAAATGAGTTTAGAATAAATGCTTTAGATATTGAAGAAAGTCCTTATGTTTTTCCAAAATTCGAAAATCAATATTTAAAATTTTTAGTGGATACGGGAAGCTCACTAAACTTAATTGCAGCAAAATATGTCTTTGAAAAAGATGTCGAAAAGTCGAAAGGAATTAAATATCGTTGCATTAATGCAATAGATGCAAAGACGTTTGGGCTCACAAAATTGCAATTAAGTTATGGTTGTATTGAATTCGACATCCAATTTCAAGTTGCAACCAATAGACTATTCGACAAATTCGATGGTATTCTTGGATCTCCTTTTCTTGTAGAAAATGAAACCATAGTAAATTTGAAAGATCAAATTTTAGAAATTGGCCAGAGCAAAATTAATTTATGCAAGAAAAATCTTCTTGCAAGGCCAAGATCAGAAACTATTCGTTACTTGCATGTCAGTGGAAAACCAGGAGAAAACCTCCTTGTAATGGGAATGCAAGAGGGCAAATTGAAAGTGGCGAATTCTCTTGTCGAAGTTAATGATAGTGGGGAAATTCCAATTGTTATCTTGAATGAAGATGAAGAAGAACTAAAAATAAATTCAGATCTTATCAACGTGTGCAAAGTTGATACTGAGGAACTCAAAGAAAGTCTAAAAGAAATAGTCATTCGAGATGAACATATGAATGCAGAAGAAAAGAAAAGTTTATGGGATATTTTGAATAATTATCGATGTCTGTTTACAGAAATAGATCCACAAAATTTAACAAAGGCAGCAGAACATTCTATTGATTTGTTGCCAGGAACAAAACCAATTTATACAAAAATCTACAGGTTTCCCAAAATTCATGAAGTGGAAGTGAAAACACAAATTGAAAAATTATTAAAGGATGGTACCTTAAGGGAAAGTAGCAGTCCTTGGAATTCACCCCTGTGGGTGGTACCGAAAAAGATTGATGCAAGTGGTAATCTAAAATGGCGCATAGTAATAGACTACCGTAAGTTAAATGAGGTAACTATTGCAGATAATTACCCATTGCCAAATATTTCTGACATTCTCGATCAATTAGGCAAAGCAAAATATTTTTCTACGATTGATTTGACTAGTGGGTTTCATCAGATTCCCGTGAAGCAAGAGGATCAGTGCAAAACAGCCTTCAGTACTCCGTATGGGCATTATGAGTATACTCGTATGCCCTTTGGCCTGAAAAATGCACCCGCTTGCTTCCAGCGTATGATGAATACGGTTTTGTCAGGTTTACAAGGGTCGAAATGCTTTGTTTACTTGGACGATATCGTCATTTACGGAGATTCTTTGCAAGATCATAATGAGAAATTAATCGCAGTTTTTGAACGTCTTAAGCGAAATAACTTAAAAGTTCAACCGGACAAATGTGAATTCCTTAGAAAGGAAGTAACATACCTTGGACACATCATTTCCGATAATGGAGTGAGCATGGATCCTAAGAAGCTTGAAGCTGTTGATAGGTTGCAAGTACCTAAAAATCCAAAAGAAATTAAATCTTTTTTGGGTTTTACCGGTTATTACCGCCGCTTTGTAAGGAACTATGCGAAAATCGTTGAGCCTATGAACAAACTTTTGCGGAAAAATGAAGAATTTCGTTGGACATTGGAATGCCAAGCGGCATTCGAGAATATCAAGCAAACATTGAAAGAAAATGTAACTTTGATGTACCCAGATTTTGATAAGAAGTTCATACTAACGACAGACGCGAGTAACAGTGGAATTGGAGCTGTATTATCGCAGGAAGATGATGAAAAACGTGAACGACCAATAATGTTCCTAAGCAGGACATTGAATAATGCTGAAAGAAACTATTCAACGACTGAAAAAGAATGTTTAGCAATAGTTTGGTCTGTGAAGCAATGTCGACCGTATCTATATGGGAAAGATTTTATTATTCGAACTGATCATAGACCACTGCTGTGGCTCTTTAGTGTCAAAGACCCAGGAAGTAGATTGGTACGTTGGAGGTTGAAATTAGAAGAATATCAATATACAATGGAATACACTCCGGGAAAAAATAATAAAGTAGCAGACGAACTAAGTCGAAACCTTCCTGTCAATGCAATTGTGCCTGCTGATAACGGCAAATATAAAGAAACCATAGGAGAACATAAAAACGATGTTTCTGAAAGTGTCTTAGGTTATAAACATACCAAGCTCATTGAGGATATAACATTCAACAAGCATGGCGAAATAATAGTTAGACAAGGAGATAAAATTGTAAGAATTTTTAAAGATGGACAAATTAAAGAAATTTCTCTAGACGAAATGGATAACTCCTGCGAAAATGAAATCGAGGACGATTTCAAGACTATAGAAGGGGAGGAGGCAAGAAGTGAAGCTTTAATTGACCAACAACAAAACGAAACAAATGCAGCGAATTCAGATATAATCGAAATAACTGACATGAATGAGAAAAAGAAACTCTTGGAAAAGTATCATAAAGGTATAATTGGAGGTCACAGAGGTGTCAATAATTTGGAAGAGTTCCTTAGACGTAGCTATCACTGGAAAGGAATGCGAAATGACATTCGAAAGTATGTCAAAAATTGCGACGAATGCCAGAGGCAAAAGATAGTAAGACGGAATTTGAAAGCACCTATGACCATAGAAAAACTAAAAGAGCAGCCATTTGATAGAATTTCAATGGACGTGGTGTCATTCAAATGGAAAGATGGAGAGCACAAAGCTCTAACAATACAGGACAACTTAACAAGGTACATAAAATTTGTTTATATAAAAAGTGAGAATGCTAAAAATGTATCTAATGCAATCATTAACGAATGGATTGCTTACTTTGGAATACCAAAAGAGATCTTCTCCGATAATAGCGTCGTTTTAACTGGCAAATATGTAACTGACTTATGTAAGCGACTAGGAATTGAACAAATTCCAATAAGTTCTCGTCATCCACAGTCAAATGGAGCAGTGGAGAGATCACACGCCAGAATGAAAGAATTCTTAAGAAGCGTGACTAAAGAAACAAATCTTTCACCAAAAGAAGCACTTGGAATGGCAAGTCTTTGTTTCAACCAATGCATAAGTCAGGGAACAGGCAAATCAGCAGAAGAACTTTTGTTTGGTAAAATAACTCTACCTTCTAACGAAATACCTGCTGAGAGAGAACAAAATGAATCTGAGCTTAATACCACACTCCGTAAAAGACTAAACGATTTACAAGTAATGCGAGAAAGCGCCAGAGAATTCAACTGGAATATCAAAAAGAAACAAAAAGAGAGGTATGACAGCCAATTAGATAAAAGAGGCGCTGTATATAACTATAAATTAGGCGATAAGGTTTTAATAAGACAAAAGAAAAACAAAGATACTGAGAACCAATGGATAGGCCCATACGAAATCCTCTGTGTTAAAAAATATTCTATCCAAATAAATAATAAACTCAATAGTTGGTTCAATGTTTGTGATGCAAAACCATATTTTTCAGGGTCACATTCATCATTTTCCTTACCGCAGGACTCAGGACAACCATGAGTGATGTTTCTATAAGAGGAATAGAGTATCCTGGGGCGTATTTTAAGCATATATCCGACGCTAAATTTATTGATAAGAAAATTCAGTTAGTTAAAGTAATAGACTTAGCGGAAATCGAAATTAAAATAGAAAACGTGAAATTATTAACGCGTAGTATCAATGATTTATGTATAAATAGCATTCCTGCTTGTAAAAATTTAAAGTTAAATGGAGAGTTGCAAGCTAGTCGATTAAAACATAATCTGAATACGGTATATGGTCTTTTAGGTTTTAATGTTGTTTGGAACTATGGATTCATACGACTTTGATAACATCAAAGACGCTATAGATTCCATCGAAAGAAATGAATTTAATATCAGCAAGGGTATGATGAAGAATACTTACTTAATGAATGAAATTAATAAACAAGCGAAAGTCCTTTCCACCGAACAAAATTCCATCCGTGTTAAAATTGATGAAATTGTTGATGAGCTAATGAAAATTAATAATATTACAAATGAGCAAGAGAAACATTTAAGCCTACAAATTTATTATGAAGAGGTTTGTTCGAAAATTTACCATAAAATTGAAGTTATTGACTTACAAATCGAAATACTCCGTGATAGTTTGTTGTTTATCCAATCAGGAATCTTACATCCTTTTATCTTAGAACCGGGACAACTAATCAATGAATTGAATAAGATAAAAGATAAGGAGCATTTAGCAGTAACTCCCTTAATTGAAAATTACAAGGATTTAACAAAAGACTTACAGTTGACTGCTTTCGTCAAAAATAAGAATATATTTATCATAATTTCACTCGATAAAGTAACTAGCGATAATCTTGAAATATACGAAGTTATTGGATTTCCATACATTAAGAAAAATATAGCTATTATGATAAGCGATTTAAAGAAATACTTCGTTGTAAATAAAAACAGAGAACAGTTTATTACGACAAATGAAATTGATTGTAAAGATATTAATAAATTAAAAATATGTAAACCGTTACCCCTTAAAAGCGTCTATTCACAATCATGTGGAACAAGTTTGTTCTTTAAACAATCGGATAAACATTGTGAATTCCGACAATTAAGTAATGAATTAGATATCATGCATAAAATAAATAATCTTCAACTGTTGATATGACAAAACAAGAAAAAATCATTGGAAGTAATATTGTTAACTTGACAAATGACTGTAGCATTCATAGTGCCACTCACGATTATTTTCCTGAGAGGAATTTTGTTGAATATTTTGTCCCAAAAGATAAAGTAGTAGAAATTGAAGAATGTTGTAATCATTTTGAACTAAATGAAATTAAAAGCTATAAATTACGTTTTGGTAAATTTACAAGCACAAATATTCATGGACTAAAGGATCTTACTTCTGATTTAGTAGAACAGGCTACTTTTTGGGATAAAGCGATTGTACCAATACCAAAGCTAATTCGAGAAAATTCTACTATTTCCTTGATACTTTCATTAGTGCTCATACTAGTTTTTGTGTATTTTGTCTATAAATGTATGAATGGAAAATTATCCATAGTAATTTTTAGAGGATGTTTTAATAGAAAGAGATTGAGCAATTCACATGGATTAAGAGATGCAAGAGTTGTTTTTAGAAATTCGGAAAGCGATGAAAATATTTTAGAAAATAGAAGTCAATCAATTGAATCTGAAAATAGACGCATTAGAACTAGATACTTGTAAAAGGTTGAGGTCAACCTTAATCTAAGGGGGAAGGTGTTACGCGCATGCAATTGCTTGCAAGTAACACGTTTTGCCACGTGACACCATGTCCATGAACCAAGCATTTTGCTAACATTTTAATTTTGCTTGGGAACATTTCCATTCACACGAAATATTCCCAAGTCTTGCAAATTCCATCTCGTCTTGCAACGCAAGCAATCCGAGATAATAAAATTACCTGAGCCGTGGCAAAACGTTGCTATTCGAATAATAGAAGTTAATCTAATCATACGGGATCTTTTGAAATTATACGAGTAAGAATAAAATAAAGTTTTAGTGATTATAAAACTTTCGTTTTTATTATTTTTTTTTTAATAAAGAGTTCGCACATAACAGTACCTGTACCTCTTCTACTATTGGCAGCGTTACCAGGACAAAATTTAGATAGTTGTGATAAATTTTGTAACAAGTTTTATGTTCTTACTTAATTCTAATAAATTCTAATCAAAAACTTTTTTCAAAAATCTGTTAACACAAACAAAGAACAATAATATTAAATGTGGCAATAATGAACTGAAAATTAAAACGGAAAACGCCAAAACCCAAATGACGAATAATTAAGCTATTGTCGTTCAGCCACCAGTATGCGTCCCAGCACGAACAGCTGCAACATAGCTCGCAAATATATTTCCATTGCAACTGTTCATCTCTTGAGCTGAAATTTCGAGAATATTTTTTTCAATATTCTTGTCAGGCATCAGCTAATGAATGCATCAACTGATACAACTACCTGGGAGGTGGAAGAATTTATTTCCATTTTTATTTTATGCGAATTCAATGCATTTTTTGTATCCACGAATTATACTCATATCATCTTAATTAACCCACCATCCGATGACTTCTATTTTTCGTACCAGCTATCAAATGAACTAATTAGTTTGCAATGAGGATGGAATAGGTGTTTGGTCCGGCACACTACGGTGTTTGTGAAGATAAAATAAAGGTATCAACGAATCAAAAGGAATTATTTTTATTCATAGATATCTTGCTGCTAAACTTGTAGTCCGCATTTTATTAGGGAGGAGTTAAAGAGCTCAGCTTAGTGTGCAGTTCGATAATTCTCTGCTCATTTTTTGACTGAAAAAAGAACATCATCAATGATTCGCATTTTTGCTCATACTTTTGGTGGGAGTTGACATCAGGAAAATTTTATGTCAATGAGAGATGGTTAATGATGTTGCCTTAATCAAATATGAGTGGAAAATTTTTCTCAATTTAATTCACTAAGAGGGATAAACCATGGAACATTTTTTTTGAAGAACATCCATTCGAATTTACTTTTTCATTTTTTGTAACTCCATTCCCTACGACTATCCTAATCACTCTTTCTTCGTCGCACAACGCTCGTACAATCTGCATTCACATCTCATCGCTTCGTCAAGTGAGCTACCCAGAAAATGTTCAATACATTGGTATAAAGGGGGCACACAAAACAATGTGAATTAATTCTCTCGTGAATATCTAGTCCAATTCGTAAAATAAAAGAAAATCAAATAATACGACGCATTAAAATCTTTTGAGTAACTGCCTCTTTAAGTATCTCGCCGGTAGGGTTTTCTCTCCAACCAAGTCTTTTCTTAAATACCAAAAGGGAGTTTGCTTCGTTCGCCATCTCTGGAAGATTGTTATATTGTATATACTCAGAGCATAATTTGTGGCATTCGTCCTTAGACGATCCCTTCCGGCAAAAGATACTATGAATTGATTTGCATTCCTCACATTATATGGATTGATTTGCGATACTTTAATTAATGGTGTTCGGTTCGCTCCTATAGTTTTTACCCATTTGAAGATAAATTTAGCTTTCTCCATTATAATGATTTGCCCAAAGGTTAATGATTTCGTTGATTGGTAAACCAATCTAGATTGAGTGAGCATTGGAAGATTTAGAATACTTTTATATGCTGGATATAATATTAAAATGTTGCTTTGCCGATTGACTCCAAATAACTACTCCATAATGTAATTTAATTTCTAAGTATAGACAACAGGATTGGGAAAAATAATTTTAAAAGCAATTATCTCGCTTCCTTAAATTTCCTTTAACCACTATTTAGGCCTAAAAAGCCAAAGAGTTTGTTTTTAAATCGACTTCCTGTAACGAGTTTCCCTTTCCGAACAGATCACAAAACCGGCCGTTATTTACGACCTCTGTTATTTACATTTTAACACTATGATGAAACGTCAAAATCCAGCGCAATTGCATCGACACAGTCGACATCTGACGTAAAGTCGGCGGACAGCTAGAAGACACTTTACAAATGGCAGTCGTGTGTTTTGTTTGAAAAACAAATTTTCTTGGATTTTTGTGGAGTTTTACGTCGAACTTTCACTTCATTTCATATCGAATCGTAAGAAACCTATAATTTATATAGTTTGGATCGTAAAACGATAAAACGTGCGGGTCAAACTGACGATAATATCGGCGTGAAGGGTTTTTTACGTGATGAGTGCATCCAAGAAATACAAATCAATGGAAACATCCGAAGTGGAAGATACGGAAAATCACGTACAGAAAAAATATGCCGACGGCACAGGTTACAAATACTTTTGTCGTACAAACAATTCAACTGGTGATGGACAAAATAATTCAGCCGGTGGCCCATTAAATTCATCAAATTCGCATGCGGAACGTAAACCCAACTTCTCAATGCTGAACAACTCTAATCATTACGGACACCACGGAGCCTTCTTGAATAAAATGGCAATAAACAATTCAAGCAAGCCTGGTGATGTGAAGAAGATTGTTATTAAAAATTTTAAAAGTACGTATGACATGATAATTTAATATATGACTAATTTTAAGCGAAGGTTTGATCGTGGGTAGTACTTCGCAAAAGTGCCCTTAGTACAAAAGGAAACGTCAACATAACCTCGAATCTAATTGAAGGGTTGAATCTTTTCAAATTGGATTTTTATAATACGTAAATTGTTTACGTAGAATTTACAGAAGAGTGTTCTGCTGTTTTACGGTCACTGTTGAACTTATTCTCGATTTCTCAAGAACATTAGTATGACCTTCTATGCTTCGAATCACCCTGAAGCACTTTGTCATATAAACAATCAGTTTCCTTTGTGATGATGTAAAAGTATAATATATATTTCCATATTAGCAAATGAATTACAATGCGATTTGATAGAGGCTATCTATATTAGAATTATCTAAGCAATTTCTATGAATTATCAAATAATTGTTGTAGAAATTTGGAATTTTCTGTGATATATTCCGCAATCTATTCGGGTTAGAAATCGTATGCCGATTATACAGTTTATAGTGTAATCCCTTGAAAATAGGAATTTTCTTGAACACATAAAAGTTCGATTAGACTTTCATAAAAACAAATTAGTTCAGAGTTGGCAACATACGTTTAAGCTTCTATTTAGTTCCACAAGCCTCAATACTTGGCCCAACTTTGTTCCTGCTATACACAAATAATCTAAATAAACGTGGACTAACGGGATATCATACATTATATGCTGACGACAAAGTTCTACTTTATTCGGGACGAGAGAACACTACCATTGAGAACGCTTTCAATGAGAATCTAAAAAAATCAAAAATCCATCAGTGATTAATCGAAAACAAACTACAATAGTGTAAACATTTGAAACAAATCGTATAAAAGAAACTATTCCATATATTTTTATTGTAATTACTTTCATTTAGATATTAGACAATTTATTGGAATTTATGTTTTAAAGATCATGGTCATTTATGGCGTGACTGCCCAAGCCAAGCCTTGACCTTCACGATGAATCTCTTCGAATCATCATCCATTATAAACTCCTCCTTCCGGTTTTATTTCCTTAAAGGTGTAGATAGCATGCGGTGAAGCCAAGTTCGGAAAGATGCCATTTTCTGCGGGAAGCAAAGAAAACCGGAAGGAGGAGGAGTTTATAATGCATACAGTAAGAAAAAATGGTTATAGCCCATACATAATCATACCACTGATTAGAAAAATCGAAAAACCAGTAGAACGGAAGAAACTGACTTGTTTAAGCACGAACAAGAAAAACCCGTCTGCTTCAACATACTTATCAGGGAAGTGCAGTCAGCGATCGCTTAAAAATGATACTACAGGCGTTCGGTCATCAGTTGCGCAACACATTTGCGATGGACACAACATGCATTGGGAAGACCTAGAAGTCATTAAGCAGATGTGAGACATAAGGAAGCTGGATACGTACGAGACTCTGGATTGTGCGACAGCCATTGGAGTAGAGAATGAACTAAGATATTGGAAATGGTTATTCTTCGCTTCTAAGTTTGTTATTGTAAAAAAAAATTAACCTTAGCTAATTACTTTAAGTACATTTGAAAGACAAGTTGTAAAAGTAGCCAGTATTATAACAATTAGGATTCGAATTGGATATTTGTAAAGCAACAAAAAAGTCAAGCCGAAATGCAATGAACCTTTTTAGTGCTAATTACTTTAAGTATACTTCAAGGATAATCTGTAAAAGTAATCAGAATTTTCAACTATAAATGTAAACCTTGTAGCTCTTTAATCAGAAAAAATCAGACTCTGAAGAAGGGAGCATATTTACTCCCGAAATATATATATATATATATATATATATATATATATATATATATATATGTATATATATATGTATATATATATATATATATATATATATATATATATATATATATATATATATGTATATATATATATATATATATATATATATATTTGTCATCAAAACAAATAATATAGCGTTTTTTTTTTTTTAATTATTACAGTTTTTTTTTGTGAATAATCGTTTAAAATCTTTCTTAATGGACAATTCTATCATAAATCTAAAGCATTTGGCTTTCAAAAGAACTAGTGTACTTTCGACGCGTTACCTTCTGTCTCACTTTATATCAATGAAGTCTTGATAAAGGAGATTATGCTATTGTTGACTTGAAGAAGGCTTTTGATACGGTTGATAATGACCTATTACTTCAAAAACTTGAATCGTATGATATTCAAGGCAAACCGAAATTATTTTTTAAAAGGTATTTGGAAGGAAGACTCCTAAGAACATCAGTTAATAATCTCATGAGCAATCTAGCACCAATCAAATTGGGTGTTTCCCAAATCTGCATACTTGGTCCAACCTTGTTTTTACTGTATACTAATAATTTGAATATATGAAGACTAAAGGTCACATTATATGCTGATGATAATGTACTTCTTTATTCGAGACATGATAAAGTTACCATGGCGTTTATCTTCAATGAGGTTCTAGAAAAATATCGTTCATCGTTCATTCAAGGCAAAATACATTGTTTTTAAACAGAAGAATAAGGAAGACATAGAAGTTGACCTAAAAATTAGCGTCGAAAAACTGCAGAGTGCTTGAAATTAAATATCTCGGTTTGACATGGTTGCCACAGATAAATAATTTGAAAAGACAACTAGCACCAATGATAAGAATGCTGAGAAGATATGGAGATTTTCCAATGCATATAAAGAAACTTTTACTAAATGCATTTGTACTGACAAAGCTATATTATGCGGTGATCATTTGGAGTCAATCGTCAAAGCAAGGCCTTAATATTTTATCCAGGATAAAAATATTCTAAATCTTCCAATCCTCACTTCAACGGGACAAGTGTATCAACGGACCAATGCATTAACCTTCAGTCAAATCATTACTATGGAGAAAGCTAAGTTTATCTTCAAATGTTTAAAATCCAGTGAAACGGAACAAAACCCCATTATAAAAGAATTACAAGTAAATTCATATAATTCAAGAAATGCGAGCAATTTTGTAATACGTTACGCCAGATCGACTAAATAACGATGCAACGAATGATGCTCTGCGTATATACTCGTATAACAATCTTCTAGAGACAGTGCAAATTCATTATTGGTTTTTACGAAAAGACTCTTAAGAAATTCAAATTAATGATAAGTCCTGAGGATTGACAATGCATTATCTTAGGGCATTTAGACCCGATCATCGAGATACTTAAAGTGTTACGGATAAAGTAGAAGGGCATCAACATTACCTCATCCCGAACACTATCATAGCATTCGCGTGACTCGGGAAATTAAGTAAGTCTAAGCCGCACTCGACTAGGGTTTTGTTTGACACTCCTAATTGTACTCACAACAGTAGGTTAAGTACGTATACTTGTAATTTTGCGTAGTAATGAATGAAAAGGTTCAACGCCGTTTAAAGACCGGAAGAGCAAAGAAATCCGTATTGTTTTGAAACAAAATGTTCTAAATTAATGAACTTTAACAAGCAGTTAGAATTGAAGCTACAGGAACAAACAGAGCCCATTTCCTTTCATGATTCAGGCCTAATGTCATGTTACAATAGAATCAACGCAGCATATGCAGTTTTAGCCCACCAGCCCGAGTCCGTCGGAATCCTCGGAAGGATTAAACGTCCGATTTAAAGTTGTGTTTAAGTAAAGTTACGCTGACTAGTGAGTGAATTGTGAATGAGAAGTGAAGTGTATAATATTGCGGGTGTGGAAAAGAGTGAAAGTGAGACATGGTGGAAGTGCATTGTGGTGGAGGGTAGCTTTTAAGAACAGTGATAAGGTAATAGTAGAATCCGTTTGTATTGTAAATGAAATAAAGTTCAGAAGGGGTTCCTATTTTTAATTTAGTGATAAGAATTGTGTTTTTCCTTTCAGGCCGTCGAATTAAGAAATAAGTTGTTTCAAGTTTAAGACAAAAAAAAGGTTGTTTTCATTCTAAAATTCGAGGATGTAGAAATCAGGCAAATTTTTGGTGGATCGACTGGTGAAGGACGAGCCAATTTATGAGTTGGCCATCCTAAATCTTCCGCAAGACACCGTGGAAGCAATGTGGAAATCGCTTCGAGCTGTGTTACGGGCAGAGGACGCCCTGAATGAATCGTTAGTGGCGAAAAATTACCCGTTCACTTGCAAGGAAGATCTGGAAGCGATAAAGGAGAAGATAGCGGAAGTCGAAGACTTGGTGGCGAGCTTTTCAAATGACAAGAAGTCTAAAGAATACCTGAAAATCCGGGCTAAGGTGGAGTTTGGTTTGCGAAGAATTCGCAACATGGCTCAGTTGTCGGAGGCATCACAGGTGGAAATGGACAGATTGTGTCAACAGCTAATCATGGCACTGGGGATGGTGATTGATCGGTTAGAAAATGAAGGGGAGACGGAAAACGAACCAGAAGCACAGGAGCGAGAATCCGAACGCAGATCGCCTTTAAGTCCTGGAGAGCCGACGTCCTGTTCAACACCGAGATTTGGCAATGGTGATCTGAAACATCAGAACATCGCAAAGTGGGGTGTTCCGTTTGCAGGAGAAGCATCGGGGAATTTGAATGCCTTTTTGGAAAGGGTAGAGGAATTAATGGAGGCTCGGGGAATGACCAAAGGACAACTATTTATGTCAGCGCTGGAGCTTTTTGCAAAGAAGGCTCTAATTTGGCCTTGAAAACGAAATTCTTGCCACCAGACTATGATGATCGTCTTGAAGAGGAGATCAAGGAGAGGACTCAGGGCGTAGATGAGACAATTGGAGTTTATGTAGTGGTGATGGAGGGAATGTTCAAGCGATTGTCGGAGCCGAAATCGGAAAAGCAAAAGCTCAAGATCATTCGTAAAAACATATCCCCTTTTATCAAACTCAGTTGAGTTTAAGGACAATCGAGAATTTGAAAGAGTTGTAGAATTAGGAAGGAGGTTAGAGGAGACTCGGCAAGCGGTTGAAGCCTTTGTACCAGCAGTCAGTCATCGAGGAAAGCGACGTTTGGAGCAGGACCTGGCTTATGTGGAGACAACACCATCAGCGGAAGTAAGGGGCTAACGCGGGGATGTGAGACGGTGTTGGAATTGCCAGCAAGTTGGACACTGGGCAAGGGAGTGTAGACAACCAAAAACTTGTTATGGGTGCGGAAGGAGGGATACGACTCGAGCTAGCTGTGTCCAAATTGTCGCCAGCAGGACACGACGAGGGCACGGAGAGCAACTAATCGGCTATCGGGAAACGAGCAACGTGTCCCATAGGCGACCGCGGTGGCACGGATAAAAGGTTGCAGCGCAGTGTTTCGAAAGTAGAATTCGCCTTGGAGGATAAGGACGGAGATGCTCGCCCACGTGTTCTGGTGGAAGTTGCAGGGAGGAGAATGCCAGGTCTATTGGATTCGGGGGCAAGCAGAACAATCATTGGTTCAGAAGGTTGGGAGCAATTGAGGAAGATCGATGTTTCCTAGGATAATTGTGGGACCCATGCAGTACGAACAGCGAGTGGCGAGAGTTGTAAGGTGAAGGGCTCCGTATGTTTGCCCTTTAGGTTAAAAGGGCATACACAATACTTGGAAGCATTGGTGGGCTAAAACTGCATATGCTGCGTTGATTCTATTGTAACATGACATTAGGCCTGAATCATGAAAGGAAATGGGCTCTGTTTGTTGCTGTAGCTTCAATTCTAACAGCTTGTTAAAGTTCATTAATTTAGAACATTTTGTTTCAAAACAATACGGATTTCTTTGCTCTTCCGGTCTTTAAACGGCGTTGAACCTTTTCGTTCATTACCACGCAAAATTACAAGTATTCGTAATTAACCTACTGTTGTGAGTGCATTCAGGAGTGTCAAACAAAACCCTAGTCGAGTGCGGCTTAGACTTACTTAATTTCCCGAGTCACGCGAATGCTATGATAGTGTTCGGAATGAGGTAATGCTGATGCCCTTCTACTTTATCCATAACAAAAGCCAGCTAGTTTTTATAAACTCAAGCTTGTTTTCTACTGCGTCGGATTATATATTTTTTATCTCTGGGAACTGTTCACGAATTGAACTAGACTAGCATAAAAGGAGTACTTCCCAGAATTTTGTGTGCTCCCTTATACCGATCTTTTAACATTTCCTGGGAGACACACGTAAGAATCGACGACGTGTGAATGCAGGTCGCACGAGCGTTGTGCGAAGATAAAAGAGTGTTGGAGAGAGTGAGCATTAGAAAAAAAACCGTATTGTTGGCTTTACGACTATAATTTTTATTTTTCACGTAAATACGTATTATTTAGGGAACCGAAGAAGACCGTAATTACATGATATATAAAATTTATAGTTGTAATGGACACAACGCAGCATTTGTTTTACATTTATCGTAGAGAGGACAATTCCATTTTCGTGAATAAAAAAAATGTTCAATACGGTTGATAATGATCTTTTATTTTGTAAACTTGAATAATATTGTATTGGAGGCAGACCGAATCAATTGTTTAGAAAGGAAAATCGCAGAGAACAACAGCCAAAAATGTTTTCATTAACCCGGCACCTAGGAAATCTGTTGTTCCACAAAGCTCCATACTTGGTCCAACTTAATTCCTGCTATAATAATAATTAGAATTTATATAAGCTAAATAATCGTATAGCGCTGATACAATACTACTTGGTTCGGGATGCGACCAAGATGACATTCAAAACTCCGTTAATGAAAATCTTAAAACAAAAGAACAGGTGAGACATAGATATTGGCATGAAAGTTAATGACGTTTTTATTTTGGACTTATCGTCGACCGTTATTTAACCACGTTAACACACATGGAAAACTTTAGAAGACAGTTAACTTCCTAATTGGCTTGCTAAGAAGATATTAGGGATTTTAAAGGAACATTCGTACTGTCGAAAGTACTTTACAGAGTAATACTTGGAATCAAACATCAAAGCAACACCACACTATCATCTCAAGGATGATGACCAAGGCATATATACTAAATTTTATTTATATATACTAAATTTTACAATGCTTGCACAATCTAAACTAGCATATCATACAAGGAAAGCATTAACATTTTATCAAATCAGGAGGAAGCTAAGATTATCTTATGGAAGGAAGCTAAGATTATCTTATGTTATCTTATGTCTAAAATCCAATTCTTTATTACGTATACCATTATTACAATGCTAGGAATGCAATTCAATTTGCAATATCTTCTGAAAGAACGGATCGTCTAAACAATGATGCTAAAAATAATGTTCTTCGTGTATATAACATTCTTCTTGAGTCTGTTATGGCAGCGGACTCATTGTTTTTCAGAAAAGAGTCTCTGATACCTAACGATTGAGAGCTGATAAAGATTTGGCACGATAGGATTAAAAGTATAATTGCACATATTTTGTGTCTCCTTTATGAGTGCAGAAGTGTAGGTCCCACAGGCGTTGCGCGGCAAAAAGAGTTTGCTAGAGTAGTAGGGAATGTAGGTATTAAAAGATAAATCATATTTAACGATTGCTATAAGAGATCAGATAAATTATCTCATCTTGTCCAAGTAATAATCACATCTCAGAGAAAACTATCTGATGACTGTCAAACCTTTAAAAAGCAGATGTACAAGTACCTGGGTGATGAATCAAAATACCCCAAGTTGCTGCATCAGATGTTTCCAAAGTATTTTCTTAAATATCAGTGAATATGCAATCTTTTCTCTTTTCTGGGAGATTGTTATACACATGCAAAGCATGTATTATAGTATCGTTTTTTGGCGATCAACATTTTAATGTTCTACTTCTTCAGTAAAGTGCTACTCAATTAGGTATATATCCATCTACAGCAAGATTATGAAGGCCGAAACAAGTATAATTTAAGCCACAATTGATATCTTCTGAAAAAATGTATTGAACTTTATGAATATACTCGTAAACCTCTTTTGATTGGAGCACTATCCTTGTTCCCAGCTCCCAACTTTTCCAAAATACATTCTGGCTAATGATATTGTGGTCTTTCCAGGGTAATCAAAGCATTGCAAAAAATCGGTAGCTAGAGGCACGTTGGTGACGAAGAGATTAGTGTCGAATAATTCCTCGGCTTTCTTGAGCCAGCCCAGCTACGACGGATAATGCATTACCAACGGATAATAATCACCAGATCAAGAGTATTATTAACATATCACCTGTTAGAGTCTCGTTAAAGTTACTAATTATATATCAAGATTTGTATATGTACTGTTGTACGTTGGATTATAAGAATGAAGTGATAATTGGATAAACTACAAACGTTAATATATGCAATCAATTATTTAATATCAATACCAGCAGCGCAAAAAGTTCTGGGCCAACTTTCATAATGTTAAAATTATATTTTTTTTAAATCAAAAACTATTAGCTGCTTCCATCTCTAACATCTCACCTTTCGATTTAAAAAAAATTTCTTCTCAGTACATCCAAACTTTAAAAACTATTAGATTGAGTAACTAAGTGATTATTTAAATTCGACATATAACAGAAAAGATTATATTTTTTAGATTGTTTAAACTGAATAGTTTTATTAATCTACATAAGATATACTGCGTCTTGCAATGGTATTATTTAAAAATATGAGTCTGTGGAAATAAAAGCTAACCACTGACTACTCTGTCCGTGTTATTACCTTTACCACGAAAGGTACAATTTGCATAATTTTCTACAAGAGTCTGTAATTTTGTTTTTCCTCCGTATTTTACCAAGAAGTGCTCCCCATCACATCTGGGCCTCGTATACTTTACATTGTTGACAGTAATAAGGCAATATTACATTAAAGTTTTCCTATACAAAGTACCGGTCCACCATACGTGCGTATAAAAATGCATTTACCCTTATAAGCTCAAATTAAAACTCCTCTTGGAATCATTCTTATTTATTAGACTTTGACTCTAGTATTTAACTATGATGGCTTGAATATTGATTTGAATTTGTAGCTGCAGTCATAATTGCTGTTCAGGTTGTTACAAGTAATGATTTATTTCAAATATGCAGCCAAGTGAGACTAATTTTTCGAATATTAGATCTTATGCAACTTTAGTTCTTTTGATAAAATGGGCTGACGTGTGGTGTAGAATCTCCATATTTTTTAACTCTGTCAGTCATCGGAACAACCTATCCATCGCTGACAGATGGACTTTGATAATATAGTTTTAAATAGTATTTCAATGGTCTCGTGGTCTCTCAGTGCTATAAAGAAAATCGATCTCAGCTAATGTAGCGCTTGCTGGTGGCCGCGTACACGTGATAGACGGCTAGAACTGATCGTGGGGCGGGACTTCTACCACCTCGCAATGCTACACTACTATTATTTACAGGCAAACATATTTTTCTACCAATTCGTACTCAAATATTTAAAATCAGCAGAGTTGCATTCCTTTTTCAATACATTTCTCCGCCTCTTCTGAAAAGCGCCCGCCGATCTCGAAAGTTCTATGAAAAATATCATCACCCACTCAGAAATATCAGGCGGCATCACAACTCTCGAAGGAGTGGCAGCTGGTTCCTGAGACCTACGCACTGGAGTGTATTCCGACTGCATCGATCTCTTCCCTTTCCCCATCATCTTTCTTTTGATATTCAAAAAAGCTTCCTTTTAATTGTCATTTACACATTGCGCCCCTCGAAGCCTCCTTTTTCCGCTCTAAATTGTCCCCCGGAACATCCTCCTTAGGCGTTTGTGGATAATTCTGAAATTTGGGTTTTCTTGGGCACAGTTCCGAATTTCCTTGAAATTTTGCACACAATTCACTTTTTGTTCATCACTCAGGACTCTTGGCACAAAATTGGCGCATGCCTTTCGCATGGCCAATTCCTCCGTAATAATTTTTTGGACGCTACCGTGTAAAATTCAGGAGTGCCCTTACTATGGCCACATTTTGCCAATCCTTGAAATTGACGGGCGATTGGCGCGGGTCGTCTTCAACAAGCTCCCGCCCCACCCAAAACAGCTAATGCCACTCGAACACTTTTGAGCGGCTCATTCCAGTATCCCCGTAGGCGTGCTTAATCATTCCGAAGGTCTCCGTCGCGGTTTTCCCGAGTTTGACGTAGAAATTGATGGCGTAGCGTTCCTCGACATTTTTCACCATCTTGCATCGAGACGGCACATCTTAACAGAGGTTCATGAAAATCGACGTGCTTACTTTCCGCTTGCCTCCAAGCGACTAGAAAAAATATCGGCCCACTACCACGCCCGGCTGGCCTGACTCCCCTCTACCGCTCGGTCCGCGCTACAGAAATTCATTCCTACTACTTTTTGATCCTACTCTGTATTTATTGCGTTCCGCAAAGTTCTGATTCCTTCCGCCCAATGGCTTGGTTCATATTTTTAAATTTTTCCAAATAAAATCATAAATGAATCCTATGATTACTATACTTCCCGAAAGTACCAGCGCTAATGTGAGTTAGTTTGTTACGTGTTCACGCTTTAACACTTAACCGACCATCATGAAATTTCGTGCACAAATTGTCAGGGGTACAGAGAAGGACTGTGGGTTATGCCGAAAAAAAAATTCCCAGAAGAAAACAAAGAAAACATCGTTTTATACTAGCTTTCACTGGCGGCTTCGCTCGCCGGGCCCGTGATGAACTCCTAGATACTATAAGTTGGATTTGCGTTTGCGAGGTATTTCAACAAAGGAAAAGAAAAAAAATGTAAAAAAAAGAAAGCAACAATAAGCCAAATGAAAAGAAAAGGATACCTAACCTACAAAGTTACAACAGATTAACCATTGCTTAGAAATAGAAAAGAGTGACAATAGATATAAAAAGTGAAAAAAAAGGAAAATTAAATAGCTAACCGTAAGAAGCATACGACAGTATTGATCGTAACGTACTGTACCAAGTAATGCTTTGCTTTAGCATCCCAGCCAAATTAGTCCGTCTTACCAAATCACAATGACGTCGACGACCACCCAAGTCCGCATCAATAACCAACGCACCGATGCCTTTGACACAAATATTGGACTAAAACGGGGAGATGGGCTGGCCCCATTGCTATCCAATTTGGCTCTAGAGTACGTCATAAGGAAGCTACCTGTCGATGCACGAGGTACATTACTATACAAGTCGAGCCAAGTAGTAGCCTATGCGGACGACATCAACATTTTATCACGGTCATTAACAACCGCCAAAGAACTCTTCCTGAAACTCGACAGCGAAGCAAAACTAGTGGGGCTACAAATCAATGAAAATAAAACAAATCTCATGACGCAGTCAAGGAAAAACACCTCAAATACACGGAATATCACACTTGGCGAATATAGTATCGAAAATGTTAGCGAATTTGTGTATTTAGGCGCCAAAATAACGAAAGAGACGAAATACGCCGAAGAATACAGCTCGCAAATAAAATATTTTATTCCGTTTTGACGATCTTGAAGATCAGCTGCATACACAGGAAAACAAAGCTCCAAGTATACAAATTTGTGATAAGACCTGTGTTATGTTATGGGTGTGAAACATGGACCCTAACCCAATCATCCACAAATATATTGAACGCCTTTGAGTAACGGGTCCTGAGGCGAATAATCGGAGCGAAGCTAGACGGGGACCAATGGCGAATTCGATACAACCATGGGTTGTATGAAATTTTTGACGAACCGGAAGTCTAAACAATTGTAAGGCTGCGGAAGCTGCAACGGGCTGGATACATGAATTGTATGGACGAACACTGGATACCCAAAAAGGTATTCGTTGGGAGAACTGAAGGCCGTAGACCAATGGGGAAACCGAGGAAACGCTGGTCTGACTCGGGCGACGAATGCAGTTCATCGCAGCTCGCATTTCGAAATTGGAGGACGCGTTCAATGGACCGAGACGGTTGGAGGCGCTATTTACAGGAAGCGAAGGCCCGAGAGGGGCTGTAGTGCTAAGAAGAAGATATATATATATATATATATATATATATATATATATATATATATATATATATATATATATATATATATATACATATATATATATATATATATATATATATATATATATATATATATATACATATTTTTTTTAACATTATCTTTTTTCACAACTTATAAGTTGAGAACATTAACTATTGAATAGCTCATTAGTATAAGTAGGTGGAATATAGCAGTCCTAAGTCTGCTATGAAACAGCAGAAAGATAGATCTAATCTCGAATACTAGGAATATTTTCTGTGAGTATAGACTTTTGGGTTCGTGTTTATTTCCAAAGGTTTTTTGTACCCCATCCAACCCTCTCTCTTGCAAAAAGTATGATTGCACAGTTTTCAATCGATTACCAAGTATCGAATACTTGATACCGGATACATAAATCGAAGTAATCGGTAAGCATTCGTTCCACAAAAGTAATCAAAATGCACATCTCTAGTTACTACGACCATTCTGAACCCCAAAATTATTTCTAGACTATTCAAAGATCGATTATAATCATTGCAGCTACAACAATCATGTTATTTTTGGATGCATTTGAGCATTAGTCAATAAGTATATTTTATTATAATTATTAATTATTCCATATTTATCACAAAAATTGGGGGAATCGTTATTTCTAACCATTCTCTGTACTTTTATAGATATACCTGTTCTCCCGGAAAACTATTCAGAGAGTACATGGGAGAAACTGCGGGAGGCAGTTGTAGCTATTCAGACTTCAAAGCCAATAACTTACTCACTCGAGGAATTGTATCAGGCAGTCGAGAACATGTGTAGTCATAAAATGGATGCTCAAGTGTACTCCAGACTGACAGAACTGACAGAATCCCATGTGAAAGCAAACATTGAAAATTTTCTCGGTGAAAGTATGGACAAACTGGTAAATTGGTTTAATTGCATCGACTAGCCTATCTTATTGTTGAACTTTTTTTCAGGTATTTCTCAAAAAAATCAATGAATGGTGGCAGGCATATTGTCAACAAATGATCATGATGCGAAGCATATTCTTATATTTGGATCGTACGTACGTCCTACAAAATCCAACAATACTTTCTATTTGGTTAGTGAATAATAGAAGTTTAAAGCACAACATTAATTTTAAGTTTTTCAATGATTACAGGGATATGGGCTTAGACTTGTTCCGTACACATATAGCATTGAATCATTTGGTGCAACGCCGAACAGTTGAAGGGCTTTTGGTGTTGATAGAAAAAGAACGAAATGGTGATGCAGTGGATAGAGCACTCTTGAAGAGCTTGCTCCGAATGTTGTGTGATTTACAAATCTACCAAACGGCATTTGAAGAGAAATTCTTAGTTGCCACAAAACAATTATACCAAGCCGAAGGACAAAGTAAAATGCAAGAGTTAGATGTCCCCGAATATTTGCAGCATGTTGATAAACGATTAGCCGAAGAGAATGAAAGACTGTTGCATTATTTGGATTCCAGTACGAAGTATGTATACTGATATCAAGTTGTATCGTTCCTAAATAAAATATGTTAATAATCTCTTGCAGACACCCTCTCATTTATACAGTAGAAAAAGAATTACTCGCTGAACACTTAACCGCAATCCTCCAGAAAGGCTTAGATAATTTACTTGAAGAAAATAGGCTTAACGATTTAACACTTTTATATAATTTATTTAGTCGCGTGAAAAATGGCACAATAGAACTATGTGCTAATTTTAATAGCTATATTAAGGTATGATAAATTACTTATTCAAATTCGAACAAAGTTCAATTCGTTGTATTCTAAACAGAAAAAAGGTCGTACCATTGTTATAGATCCTGAAAAAGATAAAAGCATGGTTCAAGATTTACTCGATTTTAAAGACAAAATGGATGTGATTGTACACTCGTGTTTTGATCATAACGACAAATTCATCAATTCGCTGCGTGAAGCATTTGAATTTTTCATAAATCAACGTGCGAACAAGCCTGCCGAACTAATAGGTGTGTATAGTTACATTCGGAAGGATATTTGAATTTTGCAAAAGAGTATGTCGAGAAATACTCATCGCTAATTTTATGTTATATTTTATAGTAGAGATAAACATAATTGTTGAATTTTAGCAAAATACGTCGATATGAAGCTACGCGCTGGTAACAAAGAAGCTACAGAAGAAGAGTTGGAACAAATACTTGACAAGATTATGGTTCTTTTTAGGTTTATACACGGTAAAGACGTGTTTGAAGCGTTCTACAAAAAAGTAAGTAATGTTGCAAAAATTCTACTATTTACTCATTCGATCAAATCCGCCTATCATCTATTATATTTATTTATTTTCTATTTTTTTAGGATTTAGCTAAAAGATTGCTCGTTGGTAAGTCTGCATCAGTGGATGCGGAGAAAAGCATGCTTTCGAAGCTGAAACAAGAGTGTGGTGGCGGTTTCACATCGAAACTTGAAGGAATGTTCAAAGATATGGAACTAAGCAAAGATATAAATATAGCGTTCAGACAATACATGGTGAATTTAGACAAAGAGTTTACAACTATTGATTTGACAGTGAATATCTTAACGATGGGCTATTGGCCAACGTATCCACTTATGGAAGTTACAATGCCGCCTCAACTTGTCAAATTGCAAACGGTATTTAACAAATTCTATTTGGCAAAGCATAGTGGGAGGAAATTGCAATGGCAGCCAACTTTGGGACATTGTGTGTTAAGAGCTCACTTCGATTCGGTAAGCGATCTATAATTTGGATACTTATTTCGTAGGATATTTGAACAAAATCCTTTAATTACAGGGCGACAAAGAACTACAAGTATCACTATTTCAAGGTCTTGTGTTAATGCTTTTCAATGATAAGGACAAGCTCGGTTTCGAGGATATTAAATCTGCCTGTAATATTGAGGTAAATTTGTGGAACACTAACCATCATACAAATGATACACATCATCAAAGTTTATTATTAAATATTGGGGACTACGGGGATAGTTGACATTATTTCAGCACAGCTCGTTTTTGGTGCCAACATTTTTTTCTTGCGTTTGATTTGTGAACCTGTAATTTTGAGTTTAAAAATAAGATGAGTTATTGTCCTGATGGCATCGGATGTTGAGAGGTATAGAAATCGACTTTAGTCCAGAGGATTGAAGAGCTTACTGGAACTTATATTGTTTGCGGTGTCATGGGGATATATTCTCTTGCATCGCACCCTGAGAATTGTGCATACCTTACCTAACACATGAACATTTGGAACAGAAAGCCTGATAAGGCTCGTGTAATTAATTAAAAATATAACTAAGCCTGGGATGGGCCCAGAAAATTTTTATATTGCGCGAGTCAATTTAGCAATAACGGAAGCTTATTAAAACAAGTTGAGTAGGTAGTATACTCCTGTCAGAAGTGTTTCATACTTAACCTATGAATTGTAGACACCAATGATAAGCCAATTCAAGAATTAGTCGCAGACGTTTATTCTTCAGACGGCATGTTGTGAATGACCAGCGCTTAGTCATTTCGGAGTCCTTACGAGAGGACACTGCCCGTGTTGGGCTACCTTGCATACAATAACTTCTGCAAAGAAGAGGGAAAGGAAATGGAGGGATCATTCTGAGAAATGAAATTAAGTAAAGAAAAATTATTCATAATTTTATGCGTAACAAAACAAAAGAAAGGAAATCAAATGATAAGTAATTCAAATGTTAAAAATGAACGAAATTCATATTAATTAAATTTAAACAAAAAGGTAAATTTCGGATGTGTTATAATGTAAAGGGTGCTTTTTTAAAGGTGAAAAGCTTTAAATTGAAATAAAACAAAGAAAAATAATTTAAATATCCATAAAATTGGCTTTATTTGAAAGCTATTTCTTGTCATTAATATTTAGATATGGTTTTGGACATGTGTTCGCCGTGGTTGACGCGTATGGGGCATAATCTGGAGGGCAAATTTTCACGACACTCTTCCCAGTAAATCAGGCTGTATGTCAGCCATAACACGGCGAATCTTGACTTCCGAATGCTCAATTGTTTCTGTTTATCGGCGTAGACGTTCGAAATTACATATCCCCAAAGAAAGTAATCTAACGGTGTCAAATCGCACAAACGCGGTGGCCAGTTAACAAGACCGTTTCGTGAAATTAATCGTTCGTCAAACGTGTAATTCAGTAAACTAATTTTATCGCGCTCTATGTGGTATGTCCTGCTGAAACCACACGTCAGCAATATTAATTCCTTTCAATAGAGATACCAAAAAGTTAGTAATCATGGCTCTGTACCAGTCACCGTTGACTGTTACATTGTGACCATCATTATTTTTGAAGACATATGAACCAATCATCCCCCAGCCCATAAAGCGCACCAATCAGTGGCTTTTCCTAGATGCAATTTGGATTTTCTTAGATGCAATTCTGTCTGTTGACGTATGTAGCCATTTAACCAAAAGTGTTAATCATTGAACAAAATTTTCAAATGAATTTTTTTTCCAATTTGTAAACGTTGCTGTGGCATGAGTCTATTCATGATGATTGCAGAATAGAACTAACCTTAAAACAACCGAGGGCCTTGACATCGGCTATCACCGGAAACAGTGTTGCCATTTTTAAGTTCTCAACCTTTAAATAAACACCACTATCGCTTAACGGCCGATCGGGTATTTTAAGGCGTTCAAGCGGAACTTTATCTCTTTTTTGCCACATAAAATCGATGTAATTACTTGTTTAGGGTTACTAAAGTAAATTCTGAGCAAGGAAGGACATGCACATATCTGTAGTGAAATGGGTAGATGTAAGATGTCCGTGAAGGACTGCAGCCATGATCTGCTGCCTCCCAGCACAAGACCCACTACAAAAATATTTTTCGCATCCACGAATTTCGAAAGTGGGTTCAATAAGTATCGACCGGAGCCGAGAAAGGAGATAAGCTACAAAGGGTCAAAGAAAATTGCTGATTCAGAGGACAAACTGGGCCTGGAGAAAACGGATGGACTTAAAGGGACTTCGTCGTTACCGACCATATTTATGGCCCACAAATAAAAGTGGGGCATCTAGGTGGAAGCGGTGCCCCCTCGCACCCTCCCAACCGGATCAAGGTCCAAATGTAGACGTGGCCATATATTTCGCATTTAAGTAAAAAACTCATACAAACATAAATCGTATAAATTTTTCCCTTAAATGAGAAACATAAACGTGGTCGATTTATGTTGTAGTACTCTGCGATGGAATCACATAACACTATAGCATAAAAGGGCACGCGAGCGGAAGGCCACTCTACCCGGGCAAGAGCACCTGAAACTCATCACAAAGGGAGAGCTCGCCCGATGGCTAGCTCATTATAGTGGAGGGGCCGGCCATCATTGCAGGTCCCATACCCGGTCAGGTTCCCAGCGAAAGGAAAGACCGAATGTATTAGTTCAATATTTATTTATTTTTTTTTTATTCTTGTCCTATGGCTATTTCAGTTCGCATGATAACCTAAAATATGTGCAATGATCTTAAAAATTAGGGACCATTGATCAACAAAAGATTAAAAAGATATATAGTTTTCTCCATTTAACGTGATGCAGAGTTTACTGTATTTAATGTTTTCATTTCATTAGTGTTCAGAGCAAATAGACGATACCCAACATTTGAAGGATTTTATATCCATTATTTCGTTGGATTATATTTAATAGGAATCTATATAAAAATTCATACCTAACGAGCCCCGAAAGAAATATACAAAAAAATTGATGTGCAAAAATATACATAAAAAAATGTATATGCAACAAACAAACCAAAAGGGTACTCGTCATCCTCGCCGGGCGCCCGCTAATATTGTAGATGATTTACAATGTCGCTGCAATATTTGTCTGTTAAAGCAACTACTCGAATATAACTCAGATTAACTATAATAATTTTTTAAACTAGTTTAACTGGGATTTGTGTCTACTTCGCCAAGAGAACGTAAATTAATGTTCAAGCAACATTTCTTGCATACAAAGCTAATTCATCATTTGGACCGCACTCAACTGCCCACAATAGTTCGCGAATCAAACGCCGATCGGTCCATCAGCCCGCCAGACACGATTCCACAAATTCAATGCAAGGAAATTGAATCGAATGCAAAAGATAATGATACTAAACTACCGTGAAGAGTTATGTAACAAATGAAAAATGTCTGAAAAATTCGAACATCGTAATCGACATATTCCTGCGCGACCTAACTCGCTGGTGGTTGGCTCGCGCGTTATTCCCACTTGCGTGTATAGGTACGGGATCTCGTGACCATATTCGCGGATCTCCACTTGGGATTCTCGTGTGCACTTTCACTGCCCACCTGATCCGACACTATCTTTCGCTCTATTCCTCCTCTGCATGAGCTTCACACCTATTTTACACATGAACACATACTTCACTCTTCACACGCGCCCAGCCAACCACTCGCCAGCGTACTGTATCCCGTGCGCATCACAAGAGAATGCGGCGGACTGGGGACGGTATTCCCCGTGAATCCAAATCTGGCCGTAGCCAAAATCCGTGCCGCACGCACTCAACTTCACCTTCACGTCAGCTTCGTTCGTCACTCCACGCTGTTCGCAACTTTCACGGTTCTTTTTCGCCGCTAAACACTCCAATTCCCGTTTGAAACTTGAGCAGTTCTTCGCGTAGATGTCGACACAACACGACGGCACAGCGAAAACGTCCAGATCTATCGTGGTAGTTATATGTCAACGCGCGGCGCGTTTTCACCACACATTCGCGCCACTGGTTCTAATCAGAAACACACACATCCACAATATGCGATCGAATCGATTATCGTATGGTTTGATTAAAGACGAAAAAATCAAACGAGAAAATTCCTTTTGAGATTTGCTACCACCGAAGAATTTTCGCTCGGGTCGTGTGTCACTTTGACATGGGTAAATTCACGTCCGCCTTCCACATTTGCCGATTTGAGATAAATTCACTTATTCCGATATTCGGCGAGATATGCGTTTGCACATTTTTTACGTTTTTATTTTGTTTTGATGCATACAAAATTTTTCTTTTATTTTCTTCATTTCGCTCCGCTTGTATCGTTCAATCACGGCAACGGAGTCTAAATTTCTTAGTAACACGTCGCTTGTGTTTTTAACGGTGCGAATTCACAGTACAACTGATAAAGTTGTCTTCAAAAAGAGATAGGGAAAAATGTCGCGAATTCGAACCGGACAGCTACGACGTGTACGCGGTGACGGTTCATACCAAACTCCACGATCCGTCCAAATCTCCGCATAATTTCTATGTCGGACCGGTAAATCAAAATGAGCTGCTAGCTCAGCCGATTTAGATTGCATTCGGCAATGCAATACATGGATGGGATGCACTAAATCAGTGTTCTCATGGCAGAAATTTTAATTTGGAGATTTGCGTAATAATGTTAATAAAAAAAATAATAATAGATTGAAAGTTTAAATCATAATAAAAGATAAATATTGTAAAGAATATCAATGCAAAGATAAAATTTACGTTTAATATGTTGAAAAAAAAACAATATAAATTTATATTTATAATAAAAAATTTAAAAATTTTTTTTCTTTTCTAAATTTTATAATTTACAAAAATATAAATTAGAGAAACTAAATTTTTCAAATCTGCAATTGAAATTTCGCAACGGTTTTATGCGGTTTTCGAGCAGTCACCTAAGCCAACTGCTCGAAAACCGCATAAAACTGTTGCGAAATTTCAATTGCTAATTACTACAAGATATTTAGAATGATTTAATTCAAGTAAAACTTTTATGACATGCACAAAAAATATATTCTGGCTTTAAAAGAACTCTTTTTTAACCAGCAAACTTTGTGTTTCAATATTGCTAAGATCTTAAATTTATTTTTGTTATTCATCTTATCTGCAAATGTGGAGAAGATCCAATCAAAATTATAGTGTCTGATTCCATGGAAATCCCATGGCTATAACTTCCTTAAATTTTATTGAGACATAGAATTATAAGGACCTTTCAAAGAACTACTTAAATAGCTGATTTCATCCAATTTAGTGATACTAATATAGTTTTGCTGACGAAAATGCTAAGTCCTACTATTATTAGCAGAGTTCAACGGATTTCAACCTCTAAAATATTTGTCATTGGATAAATCTCCATGATTTCTAGGGCTTAGTGAAAGAAATTTTACAAAGACCTGCTAGTTGTACGTCCTGCCTTCCCGCATGTCCGTCTGCCTGTCTACCTGTCCGTCGGTCCATCTATCCGTGCATCACAAGAACTTTGTGAAAATATCAAAAGTGGTGGTCTCTCAAAAGTGAAGGTCTTTCAAATATTTCAAAATTTGTTAAGGGGGGACTCCCTCATATCAAAGTGGCTATTGAAGAATTTTTTCACCAAATATAGTCGAGTAGGGTATCAAATGAAAAGTCTTAGCACTTTCAGAATCTGAAAAAAAGTCCGTTTTTGCAACTGGGGGTCCAAGGGGAGACAAAATGTACGACCAATGTTTGTTCCTCTCGAAAATCTGAAAAAAAATCACGAAGGTAGGTCTTTATGAGTACAAGGGCAACAAATATCTCACAAATCAAAATTCACTCAACTCTGTTAATAATAGTATGATTTGTAAATTTTACATTTTCCCAAAAAACGAAACGGTGCCCTTAAGCTTCTTTAGATTTTTTAGTTATGTATGTTAACATAAGAACTTTATGTGTACGGAATTTCATGGAAATCACATCATAATCAAATGGTTTATCGCCATTTCAATTTCGTACATTTCCCCTTACCCTGCCCCTTTCGGTACCGATAAGGTAATTTTAAGACTTGTTTTGAAAAAGATCTCATTAAGGCCTTTCTAATGACACCTTACTCGACTACCAGTGGTGAAAAAAAATGTTGAAGGGTCACCTCCCTATATGGGGTGACTCCCTTTAAAACTCTCCGAAAAAAATGTTCATCCCAACACTTTCAAGAAGTCATCTCTTCTGACCTTTCCACAAAGTTTCATAGCTGTAGTTTCTATAGTTTCGGAGAAAAACTGCTGTGACATACAGACGGACGGCCGGACAAACGGGCACAGGTCGTGATTTCAATAGGGTTTTGTATATTAGTACACAACCCTAAAACGATAGAATAAGAACGAAATCTTGATAGATTGAATGAATTTGAATTATGATTAATCGCTAAGGATTTTCAATGAATGTACATTCGTTTTGGTGGAAACCATTTGTATGATTTGAAGACCATGCGTAAAACACTCCTCATTTTTCACTTATGGTTCTGTTTCTTATTAATTAAATTCAAAAAGTTTGGCTGATAAATTCTACCATATTAAATGTAAATCCTATCATATCAACTGTAGAATATGTTTTCAAAATCTTTGTTACCATCTTTTAAAGATATACACAAAATTTTATATAAAAATCATTTATTTTAAATAGGATGGCGAGTTGCGAAGGACATTACAGTCATTGGCATGTGGTAAAGCAAGAGTGATAATAAAGCACCCGAAAAGTAGGGACGTTGAAGACAAAGACGTTTTCATTTTCAACAACGAGTTTACTAACAAACTGTATAGGATTAAGATAAACCAGGTTCAAATGAGAGAAACAGTAAGTTCTTCACACAATATAAATGTCCTCAATTGCTTGATTATTTTTGCGTTCTTATCTAATTAAAAATATAATCTATATTTAGTACAATCTAACTAATAATAATAATATTTCAGACGGAAGAACAGAAAGCAACAGAAGAAAGAGTTTTCCAAGATCGGCAGTACCAAATCGATGCAGCTATAGTTAGAATTATGAAAATGAGAAAAACACTTAGTCATAATTTGCTCATTAGTGAACTATACAATCAACTCACCTTCCCCGTCAAGGTAAATTTGCTTGGTTATACAATTTTTATATTTTAATTAAAATGTATAAAATATTTGCTTTATAGCCTGCCGATCTAAAAAAACGTATCGAATCGTTGATCGATAGAGATTATATGGAACGAGATAAAGATAATCAAAATCAGTACAATTATGTTGCCTAATTTCACTACACTGAAAATAATATCTTGCTAATATTATTACTTTGAAAATAATACAGAGAGTAAAAAAATTAATATCAGATTGCTGTGAATATATATTTTAAAAATAAATGAAGCGAAATAAGATCTTAAGAGAGAATCTGCAAATAAGAGGTTATTTAAAAAAAAAAAAAAGAAAATATTAAAAAATATAAATAAAAGATATGTCAATTGCTTTATTTATCTTTATCGAGATCCTGTTATGTGTAAGAAATTAAGTTAAATTTTACTTCATAGATTGGGGATTCCATCATTCTCCATCTTACTCTTTCTTATTCTCTCTGGGCGCGCTAATAATATAGATACAGTGATAGATATTCGATAGATCCTGAAATTTAGGTCCACAAGTCAGTGCTATATCGATTATTGGCACTTTTCTTGTACATGTAAATATTTACTATTTTGGTTTTATTATTTTTTGGGAAACCGAACTGTTTTGCTTACATTAAATATCAAATCTTCTTCGCTTTCTGGAATGACTGAACTCGTTGTTCTTATGAAAGCAAAGGGTATACTCGTATGTCGGATGACAACTTTGTCGTCCGAGGTGTTGATAGAAAAAGAAGCAGAATCTTGACGTAAAATGAAAATCAACCTGCCTCGAAAGGTCGACATAGATTAAAATTATTAAGCAAGAAGATAGCTTCGTAAAGTTAGCATTATTCCTAGTAGGAGATATTGATAAAATCACTCAAGTGGAATAAGATGAAGAAAAACATCCGGTTGCCTCTAACAGTTAGTCTTTATTATATTACTATTGGATATGTATAAAATGTACTATACTTAATAGATGTTTTGATAATATGTACTTTAAGTTGAATAAAAGAAAGATTTGAGGAGAAATTTATCGCGTTTTTAATTTAAAAATACTTTGTTCTGAGTATAAATTAAAAATATAAAATTAAAAGCGACATAGTATTATTGGTCCATGCGAAGAAATAGTTGCTTTATTTATTTAATCCCATCTTCTTCTCTTCCTCGTAGTCCTCGTCGCACCTTTCGGGCCTTCGCTTAGAGATAGTTAGAGTATCTCATTGTCATAATCTAATGTATCGGCACTCCACAAGGTTATATGATCATTATCACGCTTTAGCCGTGTGTACGTCCACCCGGCTGCAATACGTTCTGATTTTAAACTACCACTTATCATAACTGAATGGGCTTATAGTCCGTCCGGAGTACCACTCGAACTAAATCTCGTTGACGCCAACGAAACTTGAACCAGAGACCTTCGGCTTACGGGCTTAGTGCTCTAACCACTAAGCCACGCGGACTACTATTTAATCCCATACCAACCGATAATTCAATTATCAACTAGATTCTGTAATAAGTGGTAATATCCTGCCCATACAAGCTGGTGGTGTCATCGAAATGGGACACTCGAGAAATACTAGCAGTACTAGTCAATTCGCAGATGTTTTTCGCACAGTCAACATTTTAGACAAAGCTCAGAAGCTGATTCCGGTTATGCCAGAAATCCAATTTCGGGATCATTAATTATGTGAAACAGGAAGATTAGAACGTATGAAAACAGCAACAGAAAAGCGTAAAAAAGGAGTGTTAGAAGAAAATTAAGCAACTACGTCGGGACGTGTGAATCCAGACTCGTTGATTGAGGAAATAATGACGATACAAAACCAGACATACGGTATAAATACAAATTTTAAAAGATTTTCAATAACTGACCAAGGACGGAACTTCGGGTACACCATGGTTGGTTTGGTGGAAGCTCGTGTAACTTTCATCAATGGAACTTACATGGCCATGGAGTTAGACTAAAGATTGGATTGGAGGAAAATCTGGATACTAGAGGTTCTGGAACACCTAGCGGTACATATGTTGGCGTGCATTTCTGTATGTGTACGCAAAGAAATGTATTTAATTAATAAATTATTCAGGAAGGAAAATCAGTTTCCCCGTTTATATTTCCTGCCCATTTCGTCGGATTTAAGATGCAAGTGGCGGATGCTGTGGGACTTTCGGTCCCTCATCGGACGTGTGCTCAGGTGGCGGATAGAGGATGCCCTAACCGGCTAGCCGATGGGTGTCGGAAATGAAATACTACTAGTGAATCCAAAACCTACTAAGAGCGCTGACAACGCTCAGTATTTACTTATCATGGAACCAGGACAACACCATCGGATTGGATAAATTGGAAATGGATATCGTAAAGTATAATGGACTATTCTTTTAGAACGGGTGCACCGTGACTACTTCGCAGTGCAAGAAACCAGATGCCACTGGGGAAGACATATTTGACATGCGAACGCACATCGTGCTTAAAAGCGGAAAACGCAAGGAACCCAAGAGTTCGGAGTAGCTTTCATTGTTGGCAGTACATTTAAACAAATTATCACCGACTTCAAGCCCGTTAACGAAATGTTCTGTGCAATTTGTATCAAGACTAAATTCTGCAATCTCTGGTCGGTCAACTATCACGCGCTCACAAAAAACAAGGTGGAGGCAATCAAGGACGAGTTTTGCAGCACCCTGGAATGCACTCTCAATGAATTGCCGTCAAACGACATTAAAGTTGCTCTGGGTGACCAATGCAAAAATCAACCGAGAAACGGCACATCGAGGGACAACCGACGGGCACAGCCTCTATGCAGAGACCAGCGACAACGGAAAACGCCTGGTAGACTTCGCTCCCAGCAGAGGCTTTACAGTAAGCCCCACACACTTCCCGCATCGAGATATCCATAAAAGAATGTGGGCATCCCCAGACGGCCACACTTTCAACCAGATCGATCAAGTTCTCAAAAGCCAGCGGTCACTAGCATTCTCGACACGCGCTCATTCCGCGGTACTGTTTATGATTCGGACCACTACCTTATTAGGGTCAAGTTTCGATGCCGCATCTACAAAAACTGTAAACAAGGAACATCGGTTACCTCAAGGTAGCAGGATACACAAGCTAAATGATAGCTCAGTAACGTCCACATACATACCAGCGCTCGAAAATCACATCAACATATCCCCGCAGGCGGAAGAAGGTAATGATGACATGAAAACCATGTGGAAGATAGTAAGAGATGCGGTAACAAAAGAAACCGAAGAGGTCTTGGGGCACCAGCCAAAGAAAAGTAGGAACGAGCGGTACGATGAAAAATACAAGGAAGTGGTAGAAATAAGGAGCCAGGCGCATAAAGAATATAGCCAGCGGCCAACTCGGGCCAAAAAAGAACAATATAAAACTCTTGGACGTCAATCTAAAAAAATGTGCCGAAGAAAGAAACGACTGAACATCACCACCAATATCTAACAGATAAACGAAAATGTATGCCTCTATCAAACAACTAAGAGACGGCTTCAATTCACAAACAAGTCTTTGCAAAAGTGCACAAGAGGCAATCATGGGTAACCCAGTCGAAATCAATAACAGATGGGTGCAATATTTCCAGAAGCTATTCACAGCGTCCCCAACAAGTACTGAAGCTGTGAACATTCCAGAGACAGAGGTCCCAGTTTCACCACCTACCTGAGACGAAGTACCCGCAGCAGTATGGGACCTCAGAAAAAGTAAGGCTCCCGAAAAAGATCGAATATCAGCAAAAATACCCCCGTCTTAGTAGTCTTCTGTATCGACTAATATGCAGAAGAAGGTCAGAGGAGCAGTTACCAGAGGACTTGCGAAAAAGTATATGTCCTTCACCCAAAAAGGGGGGCCACTTAAGGTATAAAATTACAGGGGCATCGCTCTACTTTGTACGTCATATAAAGTGCTTTCCAATGTCATGAAAGAAAGTTAAAGCTGTACAATGAAAGTATTATAGGAGAGTATATGGGAGGCTTTCGAAGTGAACGGTCTACAATAGGTAAATTATTTCTCAGTTAAGCAGGTGTTCGAAAAGTGCTGGAAATATAACTTCGATGTTTAACAGCTCTTTGTAGACTTCAAGCATGCATATGACAGTGTGGGCTGAAATGCGCTGTACAAAGTAATGCTTGACTTTGGCGTCCCAACAAAACTAATCCACATAGTCAAGGTCACGATGCTAAACACAGAGTCCCAGGTCAAGGTAAATGTGATCGATTTTATTTTCTTCAATAATGTGTCCTAAATTTTTAAATTTTTTTCTTTTAAATGAGCATTTATTCCGGTTTAGATGTAAACCATACTCCGATAATCGCGCCATGAAAGATGAAATCATCGTAGTAAGTAGTGCATTTTGCAAGATCGCTCAAGATTTATAATACTATAAAATATTCTATTGAACTCTGAAGGTACGGTTTCAATTCCAAAACTGAGATGGTTCATCTTGAGTTCATCTATGTATAGTCTGGATTGCGCTGCTTTCATCATCTACGAGGATGTGCAAATAAGCTTCGTATAAGTCTAGGGAGCAGAAGTATTTGAGTTCTGTAGGTTACTAAGCTCATCTTCAATTTTCCGTATCGGGAAATTTGCGAAGACAAGTCTTTTGTTTACGCCGCATTTGTAATCTGCACAAAGGGTACACCACCATCCATTTATTCCTTAAACCAAACAACCAAGCCCAATCACTAGTAGCTACGGGGGAGATAATTCCACTTTTTTCTAATGAATCTAGTTCATTATTGACACAACCCCTGAGAGCATTTGGTACTTTTCGATGAAGAGTGGAAATTGGTTTGGAGTTCGGTCTCAATGTGAAACTTTGGTACCCAATTTTTCCTTTCAACATTTCTGGGAATTCGCTCTAAATGTCTTCAACATTAAAAACATGCGCGTAAAAAGATGACTGCGTTTTTTGGAGTTGATGCAAGCTCCTGATAAATTTGTTTAAATTCGATTCTAAGATCTCTAATCCAATCACGACCGAGAAGAGCATCGCGTCCTCCAGGTACTATGTATGAATGACCAAAAATTGACTTCTCTTTGTACGCTACTCTTACACGGTGTTACAATACCAATATTTAAAATAATGAAGACTTTTAAAAAGCAATCAATGATCGAAGCTCATTTTTTACTGCCTTCTCTTTGTGACTAGCGCAACCACAAAGCCACTCGATTTGCGCAATTGCGCATGCGTGTAATCAATTCATTCGATTGTTACTCGGGTGGTACGGTCGATAGTCAAGCCAAGTCTAATGAGTATATGTTTGAATTCTTTATGTGGATAGACACCCACTTCAGCTAATGCATGATACTTCAGCTAATGCACAGATGGTTTGATTACAATTTGAGCTTTTCGCAAATGTTGCCGTTCACAGTTCACAAAGAGAAACGCGGGACGTGGACCGAGCCATAAGCGCACTGTGGCTCCTGCAACACAGGCTCACAAGATTAGGATTCTGTTATGATCCCAGACTAATTGCAGAAAGAAATTCGTTTTTTATGTTTTTTGCCATTAACACGTGTCGAAAAAATATGATAGGAAAAAGTTGACACTGCGCGTAATGGAATGTGAGTGGCATCAGCGGCCGCACGCGAAATAGAAGGAAAGTATTCTTGGTGGATAAGGTGTGCCGAGAATACAGCATACACGTAATGACAAAGTTATGTGGATATTAAAAGGTTTATAATGAAATCAATATGTATGATTTATTTAGAGACGGTCTGATTTTAGGTTTGGCGAGGTACACGCTGAAGGCATTACCTATATCAGTTTCAATATTCCAACTTTTTGCATAGTGTCTGGATATAACTTCTCCTCCAATTTACGGTTATTATTTATTTCACAAGTTTATTAAATAGAATTAAAGTGGAATTAAGTGGCTCATACTATGTAAACTCATTTTTGGTTATTAGATCCTGTAATCTACGACATTTCAACTCTGCTTAATTTCCGTTGAAAGAAAACCTATCTTATTTCTCAGGAGGAATATTCACTTCCTTTTTAAAATTTTTGGATTTCAGTGCACAATTTTAGGTTGCAACTGTAGAATTTCGCATCCACGAATTTCCGAGGGCAAATAAATGTCGACCGAAGTCGAAAAGGAGGTAACCAACTAGGGGTCGGAAATTGCTGACGCAAAAGACAAACTGGACCTGGGGAAAACAGACTTAAGAGTGAGACATCCAGATGGAGGTGGTGCCCCCTCGCACCCTCACAACCGGATCAAGATCCAAACGTAGACGTGGCCATATATTTCCCATTTGAGTGGAAAAGTCATGCCAACATAATTTGCATGAAGTTTCCCATCAAATGAGAAATATAGACGTGGCCAATTTATGTTATTGAATTATGTGATGGAATCACATAACTCTATACCATAAAAGGGTACGCCACTCTACCCGACAAGAGCCCCTGTTAAGCAAGAGAAAGAAAGAGCACGCCCGATGGCTAGCACAGATTAGAGGAGGAGCCTGCCATCGATGTTAAGAGAAAAGGAAAGACCGAAATTTCTAATTTAACACTCCATTGTTGGTTTATTGCTGAATCCTATCTTATTTAAAGGTATATAACAAAATTAATTCCGAAAAAATAAATTTATATATTGTACTTTATAAATTATATACATTGCTCAGAACGGATTAAATTTAAATCATACATACAATTCAAATCATAGAAAAATAAATCAAATAAAAAATATGATCGCAAATTAAGAGTCTCTTTTTACATTTTACACATTTTCCGCGATTACTCCAATTAACCTCACGTATTGCCCTATGATCTTACTGGATGTGTAACGCCACTATTTCAAACATAAAACAATCTATAAAATGTAAATTGGTATATATATATATATATATATATATATATATATATATATATATATATATATATATATTACATGCGCCTTATGCAAAGCTTTCTTCAATATTTTCCGTCGTTTCAGAACCTTACGTAGGCTAAAATTATGTGGCTTGACCTTCACCTTTCAGCACAGTGTCGTCTGAGTGGCAACAGGGTTCATCTTGCAGTAATGAGTTGTTTGTACATAGTATAGATCTTGAGCAATTTTCAAGCATAAAAATCCAAAAAGGGCGTTCTGTTTTATTTAGTAAGTGATATAAGATAAGAATTAAATGTATATTAAAGGTAATCGTATGAATTGTGAAGTGTAAAAACGGCAATTATTCAACGGCAATTATTACAATATTTTACGATTGGGCTGAGGTTTTGGGTAGTAAGTAAATGACACGGAAAATTCAAATCCAATCGCCATTATGATTACCCATGACGACAAGCATTATCTTAACACATCTTAAAATTTAACATACAACACTAAGTAAGCCTTTTAATACTTAGTACCCGAAGAGAATGCTGGCAAATGGAACACTATATGTCTTAAACAAGGGAAAAGCACCAGCCCGACAAAGCACACATCTCAGAGCCAAAACGGTGAAAGTGTGAACTTCTCCAAATACTAAAGAAAAGGTATAAGAACGAGATCTGTTAATGATTAATTCTACAAATAAAGCATACTTTCTAGAGTTCGCACAAGAAAATTAGCCTTCGTATGTAGTGCAAATCACTCATTGAAACCTTTTTAAGATATGAAAATGAAACACAAAGTTACAAGTGATTTCGAAAGAGCCCTGCAAACGCAAAGTGATGAGGAACAGAAGAGAGACCGTTGCACAGACAAGTAAAATTACACAAATCATAATGGGCTAGCCACCAGGAAGGACGACAGAGCACCTCCTTTTCAGGCAAACGTCAAGGGTTGGAGCAAAAAGGAAGTGTCCATTAAAAAACTGAGAGAGTGATGGGAAGACTCGGTGGAAATTGAAAGCAAATCTCCTTTAGGGGTCGCGGTTTCCAGGTGTGTTCATATTCTCATCAGGAATCAACTCACGGGTATATTGATTGATGGTAACGTCGGGAAGGTGAGGGTGTCATCGAATTTTTCATTCATACAAGGTTTAATTGGTATTTGTATCTGTGAATTATATTCATGTCAAATCCCATATAATTATACAAAAATTACATGGAATTTCTATTGCATTCTAGTCTAAATTAGCACCCCGAACATTAGCTTTTCTAGTCATTTGCACACAATCAGAGGAAAATCTAATTTTGCCATATCCCATACGATTATGCAAAATTATCAGCAACGATCCGACCTGCGTTCACATCTTCGCGCTGGTATTATTTTTCGTCATCCGGCTCGTGGCAATCCTTATAGCAGTCCCCATTTAATTGAACAACACGCACTCACCGGTGTGTCAAGCTTGATCATTTTGCCTATGACGCTAATCATAAATTCTTTCCAGAACTTTTCTGTACCACACAAAGAAATATATTAAGATTGAAACGAATAAATTATTTATGTTTAACTAATTCCAATTCCATTTAACTCGAAGTAGATATTTCATTTAAAAATCAATCTATTTCTAAAAAGGAAACTGAAAACTCGATTTCCATTTTTACCAATAGAATTCATTTGAAAGACAAGAGTACTATATCTAAATAATATTATCACTTTATTAAACAATTGTTCTAAAATTACACTTTACTTTGCGACCATCTGTTCTAGTTTAAGTCCAAATTCTTATTTATCTCCTTAATTTTCTCATTGTTCGTATCAATTTCGGTAATCAGACTTTGTGAAAGATTTTTTGGTGTGACTTCTCGTTTTAAAAAGTTTGCAACTAACTGTCGACTTGGTACACCTCCACCATGGGATAAACATTCACGACGATATTGTTCACCCGCTGAACGACTGAATGGGTCATTTTTAAAGTATGTTTGCCATATCCAAGAGGCAACTGCTTTTGATATAAGGTAGGAATAGTATTTGGCTCCGTACCCTACCAAATGGGAAAAACGTAGCTGCCATGCCTGCAATGAAACATATTAGTAAATTATGGCTAACTTATAAATAAAACAAATATAAATCCAAACAAGCTCACCGTATTTTCAACGTATGGCAAACTATAATACTTTTCTTGGACAGTCTTCAGTGTTTCCGTTGTATTTTTGGAGTATTGTGGCGAACTGTGATAGAATTGATCTAGTGCTGAATAGAACACTTGCAATTGTGTTTCACTTGCTGAAAATATGTTCTTGGATATACACATTCTTTGCAACATGTCATCTGGCATTTGTTCTTGAGTTTGGAAGTGTCTCGCAAAAGTTCGCAATACCTAAGTATATAAGTATATTTATTTTCTATGAAAATTAATCTTTCATTTTCACTTACTCGAGGATCGCTAGCAAAGTATTCCATTAAAACAGATGGAACTTCAGCGAAATCAGTACTACATCGAGTACCAGTAACATGTTGATATTCAGTGCGTGCAAGCATTGAATGCATCGCATGCCCCATTTCATGGAACAAATTATCTACCATAGCTGGCGTTAACAACGTTGGTCCCGACCATCTCGGATGATTGAAATTTAGCATTACAACTACAATAGGCATTTGGTATTCTCCATTGTTAAGTCGTTTGCCCCCTTGTATCGTAAAATGACAGTCTTGATTTGGCTTTCCCGAACGTTCGAAAAAATCGCAATAGATATACCCAAGCAGACCTTCTTGTTCATGGGTTACAGCAAGCTTGTAAATGTCATTGTTCCAGCATTCACCTAGCAAAAATGTTGTCCATGATTTAATTCTTATAGTATGTATAGCAAGTATAATATTTCAAGTATTCTAATAATGATTGGTTTGTACTGTTATGTTGTACTGAAATATGGTAGCTATTGTCAGTTTCCAAACCTGGCTTCAATTCAGTATTCTCCAGCGTAATACCATAAAGCGATTGCATCAGATTATTCAGACCTTCCATACATCCCCCTAAGCTGAAGTAAGGCGTAAACTCCGAAGGAGATAGTTGTAGCCATTGCCTTTTGATTTTTGCTGTAAAGTAGGGGGTATCCCATGCCGCTAAAGGTAAATCTGTCCCTGAATCTTTTAACTAAAACAATGTTATTAGCAAAATTATCTTTATAATACGTTTGAACATACTTTATGCTGACGCATTATCTGGAAGTCTTTATCTGCTCGTGGCCTTAACTCATCTGTTAGCTCCTTTAAGAAGGATACAACCATTTCAGGTGTTTCAGCCGTACTTGACTTTAGTGCACGATGAGCGTACGTTTCAAATCCACACGTTCGAGCCAATTCATAACGGCAACGCAAGAGATCAGAAAGCAATTGGTCCTGATGATTATCAGGATATAAGTACAACCGATAAGCAGCTTCCCGCGCCACAGCGCTTTGTGAATCAGTGTACAGACCGGATACCAGAATGTTCTCGCCATCTACAGAAAAACTTCACAACAATCTGGATTATTCACTTCACAACAATGTGGATTACTATGTGCAAAATAAATTCATAGGGTCTTACTATTTTCTGATATCTTCGGGTAAAATTGATTTTAAAATTGAACGAGGACTCACAGCGCCGGCCATGAATCTTTGACCCAATTGCAAGATATTATCATTGAGACGAACGACCTTTTGGCGTTGAGCTTCTTCTAAGTGGATGCCACATTGTTCAAAATCAAAAAGGAATAATTTCGCGACATGATCATCTACTGTGGTTGTTGGAAAAATATCTTTTTCATCAGCCACCTTTTTAAGGGCTTGATAGAGAGGTTTGTGCGTGTTTAGCCTGATAACATGAATGCGGGAATTTTATATTTACTTTATAATAATTTATGCGAAAAAAAAAATTACTTTTCAACTATACCGCTTATTGATATACAGGCGTCTTCGGCAGCATGTGAATACCTTGATTTAGGGTGCGCCAAACGAATAAATTCAGCCATATCAGCTACTTTACATAACACGTCCGATAACTCGTCGAAAATTTCAACCTAATACAAAGAAAACAAGAGTATGAATAAAATTTGTAGGCATGGTGCATTGTAGGTTAGAGTCTTCAATAATTTAATTTAAGGAGACACTATAGTAACTTGCGTAATACTAGGTGTTTTATTTTTCTGTTCATAAAAGATGCGGACTGATTTAATTGCGCGGCTCCTTTAGTTTAATGTAGGACTGTACAGCCCCTGAAATTAGGACCACACAGAAAATGAAATGAGGACCACACATAAAAAATGTGTTTTTTTTTGTTATTCATATTGAGATACGAACAGCATATAGTTCTTATACATAGATAACTTCCGGTAGTATAATGAAGATTTTGTATGCATATTCAATAGTAAACCTATTTTGAGTTTTCCTGTTTGTTGTTGTTTGTTGTGCAAAAGGACGAAACCAAACTTTCGTCATGTACCAGTATTATCATCATGTTAGCTCGGTATTCTGTATATAAAGAGTTGAAATTGGAAGTGCTACATCAGGTCGAGGCAGCAAGGATCAAGCAGCAAGAGTTTTTCGGAGGGAAAGACCAATGAAAGAGTTCGATTTGAGCAGTCGTGGAGGCATCACGGATCAAGCATCGAGCAGCAAGAGCTTTTTAGAGGTTTTTCGGAGGATTACAAATCCTCCGAAAATCCGAATGATGAAATTTGGAGGAAAGTGGAAATTTCAGGAGTTGCGGAATTTTGGAGGAAAAATTTGTTTGGAATTTGTGGAAAGGAGTTAAAGCGCCTGGGAAAAGCGCATAGTGCGAGCACAAGTGGAGTGGAGTGGAGAAAAGGAAAGCGAGTTGAGTTTGGAATTGGAAACAAACGAAAATATTATTATTAAGGCTTTTTTAAGTGTTACTGTTTTTCTTTATAATATAATTATTGAGCTTTTTAGTCTTTCAATTACTAGATAATAAGGGTCGCAGTTTTTACTTTCTTTTATTTTCCCGCGACAGTATTCCAAGTTCTGACTTGGAATCTGTGGGTATGGGGGAAAGTAATGAATATGGGGAGCTCTCCGCCGCTAAATCTAGCTTCACGCGGAAAGCGAGAAAAAACTTGCAGCGTTTCTGCGAGAAATTCGGGGGGAACATAAAGGAGGAGTTTATCCTCGACTTGCTTGCTAGTTGCAAGATGCAACTGCAAGTACTGTAAGTCACCAGTGACATGGAGATGGATGAGGGTGGAAGTTCCACGGACAGTGGTGACGAGGTAGAGGCTATCGTAAAGCCGGAAGCCAGAAAGAGACCGATAGGGTCTCCAACGCAGGAGCCCACATCAAAGTTATCAAAGACCATTGAAGCGCGGGATTTTTCCAAGCTCAAAGAGGTGACAAAAATAGCTTCCGCTAGTTTCTCTGGGACCATACCCAAGCCGGGTGGAAGGCCGGGCCTAGAGGGAAATAAAGGGAAACCGAAGCCCCAGCAGCCAAGCGTGGCTGCTACCAAAAAAGAGAGGCTGCCTCCTATAGCGTGCTATAGCCTCAACCTGAAGACTTTCAGGGATAGCGTCAAAAGGGCTTGCGCACGAAACTCTGAAAAGGACCCAGAGTTCAACTTGATGGTGAACAACTCCTCACGAACTTCGCTCCACCCTAAAACGGCTGAGGATCACACGAGCCTTTTAATTTTCTGAAGTGTGCGAAAGTGGCTTGCTCCACCTACACCCTTTCAGTAGAGAGAAAATTTACTCTCCTTCTCAAAGGTGTGCGCAGCTCATACCACGAGAATGATGTCGTGGCTGAGCTGAAGGAACATCTCGGAGAAGATATCCTTTCAGCAAAAAGGTTCTCCACTATAGCCTCTAGGAGGGAAAAAGGACGCTTTCATCCTTCTTAGTCCAGTTCAAACCGGACTTTGAAGTGAGGAAAGCAATGGACATAAAGTTCCTATTGTATGAGAAGATACAATGGGAGCTTCTGCAGAAAAATTGCACTTTCCAGTGCTTCAACTGGCCACGTCGCTTCTAACTGCGGACTCGAAGTTAGCACCATAAGTCCATTGAATGTCCAATTTCGAAGGACGAGAAAAAAGACGAAATCTTTTGCGTCAACTGCAATGCTAAAGGGCACCCTGCGAGTTTCAGAGGTTGTCCTAAAGCAAAAGAAGCTGAAGAGAGGAGGAAGAACCTCCAAAAGAAAAAAGAGGAAAGGAGGGATTTCATCACCACTATAAAATACTGTACGTGAAGGGGTCTCATACTCTAGCCTTTTGCAAGGTGCAAAGAAGCAGCCTGCACCGCAGCCTATACGGCAACAAAAACAGCAACCCCAGCGGTCGCAGAATGACCGAAATACGGTTTTCAGCACTAACTGCCAACAATTTTTCGGGTGTGACTTGTTCACAGTCATTCCAAAAATGGACTCGTTTATCCCCAACTATAAAAAACTCACTAACCCTGCTGCGTACTTAGAATTCGCCTTCAAAGTATGTTGTCGTGATGAGTTCCATTGAACTCTCCATGCTCAACATATGTTCACTAGCTCCACGCTATAAAAGGAATTTCGTTCAAGAATACTTGAACGCCCATGGATCAGACTTCTTGTTTATATCGGAAACAAGACTCAAAGAAAGACATAGAATGCATCTGGGGAAATACAAGATCATCAGGCGTGATGATCCAGAGGGAAGTCTTGGAGTTGCTATGGCTCACAAAGATCACCTGAAAGTCCAAAGGCACTGCCTTCAAGTCTGAAATGTATTGAAGCAGAAATAATAAGCTCCATACTGGGAGGGCACACCTTTGCGTTCGTGGGGATCTATGTTCGATATGGGTACTCGGTGAGAGAACTCATTGACGACTTTGAAAAAGTGCTTACTCTGTGCAAAAAAATCGATTTCTATGCCATGGGAGGTGATTTTAATGCGAAGCATCCCTCGTGGGGAAATATCGCATCTAATGGCTATGGAACAGCTATCTCTAACTGGGTTCAATCAAATATGCATCTCATACTGATTGCCCCGAAAGAGCCTACCTTCTGCCGACTTCTTCATTGTGTCTGCCAATCTAGTAAATCTTTCCCACAGTTGAAGGAATTTCGAGTCTGACCATCTTTTGCTTGAGCTAAACTTAAGAGTGAAAAAGGGTGTGAAACTTGAGGTTGCAGATCCTCAACTTTTCATTCCATCAAGCGAATCGAATGGGCAGCAGGAAGTGCTGATCTTGACGAAAAATTGAAGGGGAGTTCGATCAATAGATCGAAAAACCTTTCTATTCCTGAGATCGATGAGGGAGTTGCTTGTATACATTCAACCCTGGATACGGTCATCTCAAAGATCTCCATTAAGAAATCCTCGACGAATTACTTTTATCGAGATTTACTAGAAGACATCTTGCAGCTTTATCGTGACGTAATCGGCTTAGAAAGTTATTCGCAAGAATCTACCACCGCAATTTAAATATGGTCAACTGAGAGTATGAACGTATTCACCTAGTGATTACGTCTCTAAACCGAATGATCTCCAAGAGAACCACGGATATGTTTCCTCATATAAATAGGATAACTGGCAGGAAAAGGCTGTCCGGGGTCCTCACTCATGGATGACAAAGCCATCACTGACTCTATCGCAAAACATTTTGCGAAGTTCTTCAAGGAGAGAAAGCAAGTGAGGACTCTTCCGTTACTTGGTTAGTGAACAGCACCACAACGAATTTCGACAGGGACAATGATCAATTGTGCTTGACTCGGTTCCCTGTTTCAAATGCCTCTGACGCACCTACTGGCCATGGTTTGTTTGTCAGTCCTGAGAGACTCACTTTGTTGGCACTGGAGCAAAATTTCAAAAAATCAGCAGGGGCCGATGGAATCTCCAATTATATGCTTAAAAGGCTTCCCCATGTTTTCTTAGTTCTTTTCGCGATCATTCTAAAAAACTGCATTAACATTTGGAAATGTGCAAAAACATTCGTAATACCAAGAAGTCGGGCAGTACTGACGTAGTCGATACTCGTCCGATTTCGTTGCTTTCAAATATTGGTAAGCTTCTTGAAAGGGTAATACTTAAAGGCAACCTACAATTCTCTGCCGGGGCAAGAATTATGCCGGAAAGACAATTTGGCTTCAAAAAAGCTCACTCCACGGTAGATGCTATGGCCGTGTTCCAAGCCGATATAACGAGCAGTTGGCGCAACAATAAGCTTGTTGTAGCTTGCCTGATCGATGTGGAGAAAGCCTTTGACTCTGTATGGATCAATGGGTTTCTCTACAAAATGATAAATCTTGGCTTTCCGCCATATTGTGAAAATTATAGGCAGCTTCATGAGGGAACGAACTCCCTTTGCGGTGGCTGGTGAAGCTAGTTCAGACCCATTTAGTATTGACTCGGGGGTCCCACAGGGGTCTATATTAGGACCATTTCGTTTCAACATATCCACCTCTGACGTCCCGGGTGTAAGGGATAAATATAAGCCCGGAATCAAGGTAAACCTCTTCGTTGACGACTTGTTAGTGTGGTCATCTGAGCGCGATTTGCGCTTTGCTAGGACGCGGCTCCAAAGATATTTGAAGCCTCACTGCATATTACCGGAAATGGGGAATCAAGGTAAATGCAAAGAAAAGTGAATTAATTGTGTTCAAGGACCCCCACAAAAACTTCGGTCTTCGTGCAAGAGGTATCTGTGACATCAGGATTAAGGTGCATGGGTAGATGATGCACTGCTCTAGACAAACGAAGTACTTGGGGGTAGTTTTCGACAGGAAAGCTACCTTTAGTGCTCACGTAGATAATATTTTGAAAAAAGTGACATACGCGTACCATCTTCATTTACCTCTTTTCAGGAAACATTCGACAGCGAGCCAGCGAGTCAAGGTTTTCGCCTATAAAACCTTGATTCGTCCGATCATCACATCTGCGGTGATGATATCGATTGGAGCTCCGAAAACAAAATGGGGCAAGATAATGTACTTAATTTTAAGGAAATCAATTTTAAAGCTAGTTGCTAGAGCAAATGATTTTTACAAACTTCTTTTATAATCTATTAATGTATGATAATGTTGTGGGTGTTAATATAATGTAATTAAAGTAAATTATTATTGAACTTCGGGAAAACCCCCAGGGACAACCCGCATGTATATTGTTAGGTTAACCTATTGATGAATTGTATATATGTAAAAAAATGAAAAATCACCAAATAAAGATCTTGAATCTTGGAGTGCTACATCATTCGTATATTGATTTTAAGGGACGCTCAAGGCAAATTAATCAATTCATGAACCTTTCAAGGTTAGGTGTTGTTTTTTTGTGGCATTATTGTTTTGTTTTTTTTGGACACAATCTAACAGAAACGCAGAAAAATGGAAATGGGCAAGAAAAATGACATTTCGAGTAACAAAAAAGCATATATGTATTTCTGAGCTAATTGATAGTGTCAACTACACTTTCTGAGAAATAGCGAAAATACAATCAAAAAGTGTCGAGAATAACCAGGAAAACAGCAAGGAGAATATGCCGAGGACTCCTAACATATGAAAAAAACTGCAGAGGAAAACGCAAGAAAGCTCCAATGATTGAATATGCTTTGGAGAACTACAACCCTAATTTACATTTTTCTTGAAAAGCCGCTGGGCCTTGTTTTCTTGTGTGAGCAGACGCGTTTCGACTCCTTCACTGTCTAAAGGATGTGTGGAAGGGAATGACTTTATATGGTCCTAGGATATGTTAAGCAAGTAAGTACTAAAATAGGTCAGGTAGAGGGGTATTAGGTTTTTGTTTTTTTGGATTGTTTGATGTCCGTTCCTTCTGTTTCATCTCGTTTCCATTTTCGTCGGAGAGTGTCGCCTAGTACTGAGTAAATTGCGTCGGAATTTGTAATAAGTTGTTCGTTGATAATTTTACAGTCTGTTTTTCTAAGTTTATATACTTCAAGCCTTTCTAGGATGTCAAATCTCTGCCCTTTGCTTTGTTTGAGCACCAATGTCATAGGTTTTGTCGTAGCGTCAGGCGTGGTTTTGTAGGTGCGACGCATAGTCGGAGTCTGCTTTGTAGTGTAAGAAAGATCGTAAGTGCTCTTTGTATCTTGTCGTTAGTTTCCGTATTGTCCTTGATACGTATATCGCAGTTCTTGCATGTCAGTTTGTATATGCCGCTGTTCTCGTATATTGACGTGCCATTCAGTTTTGGTTTCAGTTTGTTCCCGATGTTGTTTTTAGCGCCTTCGCTTCCTGCAACGTCCGCACTGGAGACCAATGGGGAACCAATTGCTTCGCCATAGAGTAGTAGTTCGCTTGTATTTTCCTTTTCATTTTTTGCTTTTTTATATAAATATCCCAGTTCCGACAATAGCATTGCGACTTTCACTTAATAATAGACCATCATCAACATATAATGCTAAATACACTACAAACTTATTTACTACGCCAAAAAACATATTTGTTCTTTTCAAGATTCTTGAAGCTGATTTTTTGTAGAAAAACAAATGAACTTCTTGTTCCGGCACCGCGGGGACTGTTTTACTTCATACAAACTTTATTGCAGCTGCCACACCATATCCTTGTTTTTTAGTCGATAAATCCTTCAGACTACTTCTTACAACTCTCCGTAAAGGAAGGCTGTCTTCACATCACGCCTGATGATCCCTCTCTTGCTGTGATAGCCAAAAGCATTCTTATAAATTCGTATCGGACAACAGGTGCAAAGGTTTCGAAGTAATCAGTTCCTTCTCGTTGAGGGAAACCTTTGGCGACGAGTCTCGCTCTGTATCTGTTTTCACCATTGATTGAGAATTTATGACAAAAACCCACTTTCACTCACTTCCGGTCATTTTCATTTTGTCCAGTACACGAATTTCCTTGCAGATCGATTTTTGTTTCGCTATACTTTATTGGCAAAATATGAGCCAAGTAAGTGACAGGTATTCCATAGTGTTCAGAAGCTTGCAGGAGTTCTCTGTCTCGTAATGTCAACCTACGTGAGCGTAATCTCGAGTATCATCTCGCGCATCTAAATTTTCTGGGACTCTATGATCATTCTGCTCATTCTTAACAAGCCCCTCGACGTCAGCTCGTATGATATATGATGCCCACATTTCCTTAATCTTGGTTTCATCAGCGATAATATTGCCGATGTCAACACGACAGAGCAACTTTGTATGCTTGTCTTGTGTTGTTGCTCGCTAGACTTACATCGATACTTCTCAATTGGTCCTCATAGTATTTTCTTTTCTTAATTCTGATTATCTTATTCGCTACTCTTGTGAGATTTTCTTAGTTTTCTTTCTTCGTCCTGGTTTTCCTACTTAAATATTCTTTGTACGCCTGATTCTTTTTGTCTAACGCATTTTGGCACTCATCATCAAACCAATCATTTCTTTTGCGGCGAGCTTGATGTCCGATTGTGTGTTCTGCCACGGTCTTAATAGCCGCTTTTACTTCCATTCTGAGCTCGTTACTTATTTTCTGCGATGCGTCTGATAAGATGGGAGCCAGCTGTTTATCGAGGATCTCCGTGAATTTTTTTGGCCACAGGTGCCGTTTTAATGTCAAATTTTTGTATCGGGCTGGTCTTCGATGAAAACGCCTTTGACATACGACATCGATAGTTTAATTTGATCAAGTAATGATCTAAAGTATAATTGGCTCCTCGGTATGCACGGACGTCAAGTATGCTCAAGACCTAGCGTTGTTGGCTCAGATTATGGTCGAACTGGTTTTGTGTGGTGCCATCTGGTGATAGCAGAGAATTAGTAGATTCGCACTAAGTTTGCATAAATAAGGGTCGAGCGATCTAAAAAAGTTTCACACATTCTTTTTCAACGTTTCAAATGCAATTTCCCATTATTTGCCCTATGCGAATGATAAAGTTTTCGATTTGCCGAAATTTTTAACAAGTTCTCAGCCATGACAGGGAAATACCAAGTTGAAGTGTGTAATGTACTTGAGCTATAGTTAGTCAAGTTAAATACTTGAGCTATAATCCAGATGTGAAAGACCGCTTAAGACATGTCCTCTGGGCTTTTGGCTGTTAACTTCAACATGGAACGTCCTTAAGGGAAGATATATATAGTCATCTTAAATCAGGGAACTAAAAAGAGGAAATAGGCATCCTGCATTCCATCCAAGATGCCTCCAGTATAAAGATGACAACACGTATAACTAGATAAATTAACCGTCACTAATGAGAGGTTAGTAAGAGTAATAAGGATGGTTGCTGTAGATAGATCCATATGCTCTTCTTAACATTAAGAGACTATATACAGGTGAACTAATTTAAGTTTTATGTAAAACCTATAATTTTTGTGCTCGTTAGCCTTAGCTATGGCCACCATCCACATGGCAGAGTACCAAATCTGCTGAGACATTGCCGAACTATACCTAGGCGGATGACTAAACAAGTTTCGCCTCTTAGTTGAGTCAGAAAATAACTCCGTCTTGATTAGAACGATTACACTCACCATCTTCCGGGTTCTATTTGGTGAAATGGCCTCATCGATAAGTTGATCGGTCCGGTGAATAGCATTTTCTTTTAATAGGTAAAATCCTTCATGAGATGTTAGTTGTGGAATATTGAACAATCCCTAGAAGGAATCATATTAAAATTGCTACTATGCACAATGTTATTATTAACTACTAACTGTATCATTTCTCATAATATTTATAGATTGCACTGGCGGTGTATTGAATGCTGTAGCTAATGGAGACCATGTTGATACTTTGATTGTCCGTCGTGATAGACACCCCAGGGAAGGTGAATTGATTATGAACCTTCCGCCAAACATTTTTGTTGAATTAACGATGAAACATAATCCTTAATGATTTGCTCAATAATAGGACATTAACCCGCACACTGGACACCGAATGATTTCGTCACAGCTTTCATACTTTGTCAAAATCAGCTGTGCAGATAAATTGTATTGAATCATTGAGTAATTAAATAATCTTAGTATTGAATAATCGGTTATTGTTAGCTTGCGTGCAAACCGCAAGAGTTGCGGTTTACACTGGGTTACAAATATTCTACTGCATGGTTTGAAATCAAAACTGACGATAGATACAAGCCATATGGCAGCAGCGCTTACTACCACACACATGACCATTAGTAGGCCGACTTTGCTGACTAACTTACATGGCGTTATATGAAGAATTGTGGACGTGCCAACAAAAATTCGAGGTTTTGTACGGTTTAGAGACGGATTTCTACAGTGAAATCCAGATGATCCGCGGAGAACACAATAGCGCTCCTAGTGAAGTGAAAATTATTTCAGTTCTTATACCCGTTTAGTTTTTATCGCCTTCCAAAGTGAATTTATAGGAGTTTGTTTACATCTCAACGCTGAGCTATCAGTCGAAGCTGCAAAACGTGTGCTTCATTTGCTCGTCTTGGAAAGTTTAGGAGCACAATGGGCTATACAAGGTGAATTTATAGCATGCACGGAATGCGTTCGGCACGTTTTTTATTCGGAAAATAGTATATATGACGAAATATAAGCATTTGCTAATGCCGCAGTTGGGTGACAGCTACCGGAAGCTTGTCCATAGTAGGCCGACTTATACATATGCAAATTGCTACCATATGGCTTGTATCTATCGTCAGTTTTGTTTGAAATCAATAGTGAATTTATTACATTCATGGTTTGAAATCAACAATGAATTCACATGCATGATTTGCAATCGGTATACAGATTGGAAAAAGAGATATGGAGAAATATTGAGCAAAGCGAACCGATAACAAAATTTATAAGGATTTAATAAAGAACAGAAAAGATAAATAAAGCCAAACCAATCTTCTAAGTTTGATGGTTAACGGTTCGGCCACATAGCGATTTTACTGTCGTAACCAGCGATTTTTAGACGCAAATATAAACACACTGCGACAAGATTTGCAAAGGAACTTCAGGCATGCGCAGAACTAATATGCTCATTTGAATGTATGTCTTTGCCAGGAACATATGCGCTAACTCTATTGTGCGCTATGCAAGAAACTTCCGTGCACGTCAGCGTCAAATGTCCAAATGATGTGCGCCAGCGCGAGTTTCACAAAAAATACCTACTAAACTGGTTTTAGGAAAAATCGCAAATTCCTGCGACTGCCGACCTGGACAAAGTTGTCGAAAATCGTAGTGTGCGGGCTTCCTTTTAACCATGTGTAACTTGCGACAGAACTGCGACTATATAGTCGTAGTCTGATCCATCCCTAAGAGTAAAACAATGGAAGTCTATTTTTATCCGATCTTTCAGGCGGAAATCTGCAATCGGTTATTCGAGTTCTTTTCTCGTTCCTTCCCTCTACCAAGATTTTAATTTGATATGAAATCGTGCATTTAAATACTGTAGAGAATATAAACTAAACAGCACTTACAATCGAGCAGCAGTTTAATGGGATAAGGCTTATCCGGGAAAAACAGCTAAGTGGCCACTCGTTCACTTTTGCATCATGTAAGTAAGCTATCCTCAAATGATTGAGTTATCTCTTCTCTTTCGATTGGTCCAAAAGGACATTCAACTTCAAATGGTGGAACTTGCAGGATTGCAGGTCTTATTAACGTCAATGTCTGCCTGGTTCAGGCAGAATGATGTCCAACTCAACGTAAAAATAATTAATCAAAATCAAATACTCGTTTATCCTAAATTGAAGCGTCATCAGAAAAAATCCCCACAACGGTGACTTTTCTCAATGCTTTCATTACCAGTGCTACACCACGTAACAGCAAATTCCACTTATGCACACAGACTTATAGTTCATTCCCGAAGAAAACTTTATCAAGCCAAACTGTGAACTCCACAGCAGACCTCTCAATAAGTCCGATCTTCAGCGTTCTTTGTTTAAGTAAAGAGCAGTTAGCAATTTTCTCCAAGTGCATATTTAGCCAAAAAAAAAACTCAAACAGGCTAACGTCTGATTTTGCTTGGCGACGCGTTTTTTTTTTTGCCGGTGCAAACTACACCACAAAACATTTATTCGTGCGTACGAGTTCCTGATTTTACTTGTCCTGACTAAAACTGAAAAAATCTATTATTTATCTGTCTAATCTTCTGATGACACAATTCAACCTTGTATTTTCAATACAAAAGCTAACAAATACCCATAAATAGAGTATCCGGGAGAATTTGGTGCCCCCACACACCCTCCCATCAAGATTGAAATTCTGATGGCTACGTGCATCTTCAGGGGGTAGAGCACAAGGCAGAAATCCAGCGAAAAGACCAAGGACTCGATGAGAGGACGTGATAGAAGCTGACAGCAGATCCTTACTGGGAGTGATAAACTGGTGGATGGGGTCGCAATACAGTGACGAGATTAATCCTAAAAACCAAGGTCCGGCTTGGGTTGTCACGCTATAGATGATAATGATGTTTTTCCCCTAGCAAGAGTAAACGAAAATACCGTATTTTACTTCTATTAAAATATCACAGAGAAACGCCACTTTTAAAGATACGATATATGACTATCATTTCAACACCTTATCAAAACACATAAGCCAGACTGTTCTCAAGCACGAAACGCTCTTGTCAGCTAAATACAAAATCAATACTCTGAAGTACACTATCTTCTCTCCTCATCCATTTTGATTATCATTCACCTCCGTGGTCCGCAGTGTCAGTTAATTAGGATTCTCATTAGTTCACTCTGTATTCCGTGTGGTACGAGTTCCCTTCTTACATCAGGTTTAGATAATATTTTGTCCTCAAGCCGTGTTTACGACGGTTGCGTAATAGTTCTATGGGGGACAGTAATACTAACAGTAGTAGATCAGTGGTCTATAATTGATTCATATCAGGCATCCAAACTTCCCTTGGTATTAAAAACGTAAAATCCTCTACCTTCCCGAAATGAAACTCATTTTTTGATAACTTTCTAGTTTCAGCTTCTCTCCTCTCAATCATTTTTCTATAGTATCAGCCCCCTCAGACCATTTTGCATTATTTTTCGAGCTCAACTTATCCTAAATTTCACCAATAAACCACCATAGAATAAGTTCAGTCGTTTTTTGGAAATCAGCCAGACATCTTTCAACAGCAATCTGGAGGGCTGATTGGAAGTGATTTCCAAGTACACCATTCTTTGCAACACCCAAATTGACACGTTTATCCAGTCCTTCACCGATAACATTGTAGATACAATGAATATTTTTACTCGTAACAATTCCTTCAATTGCTCTCAATAAAGTTACATGAATACTTTTACCCTAGCATTTCTTCTAATTACTCTAAATATGGTAATATACTGCCCAGCGTCATGAACCTTTCTCAAATCAAAATAAGGGGGGAACAACGTCTAAATAGAATCTACCACAGAAACTTCAACCGCATCAACATAGAATACATTTCAATTTAATCTTGACACTATCATCAAAGCATGCATGCATTTTAAACTGAATCAGACCTACATAGACCACTTATTAGCCATGAAGCCATCGTCCAATGTCTTCAAATAAATAAATTCAATCACTGGGAAACGATATAAATAAAAATCCTATCTAGTGTTGGAAGAAGTTCATTGTCCGTGAAGGACTTGCAACGATGTTGGGCTGCTTCATTGAAACAGGTGTTCGTTTTCACTGAGAGTGACTTGGTCCAGAGATGCCTGTATGCACTTATAGGCTAGAGTTTGCGGTACTTTAGGGGGTGGGTTTTTCCCCAAGCACCAAGTTCCACCACAAATAATTATCGTAGGGTGACCTCAAAGAAACATGAAGCGCAAACCAAAACAGAAAGGCCCAGGCTTGACTGAAGGTTTCTTATTTTATGATACTTATCATTCTTGTTCCCTGCATGCTGTCAGAAACCTACCTCTTGTAATAAACATAAGCAGTCGAGCAGCCCCGTGGTGATCAGGAGTGGCTGCTCCTGAAGAGATAAGGTGGTCACCTCGTCGAAACTGCTTAGTTTGTTGTTTTACTAGCGTAAAGTAAACTACATCCGTCAAGTGTCCATCCTTTGGGCAGAGATGAGTGGTTCACTTCAGCCACTTTAACATCTTTAGGTTTGACATTCCCCTTGTAATGCAACGGCCTTCTTCGGTGAAAGTAACGGTTGCTTTTTGTGTAATGTTTGCGTTTGTCTCAAGCCTCCGTGTCCGCTAACTTTAACAAGGCAAAAAAATATTGAATTACTGTAGAGTAGCTTAATTGACACCTAATAGAACTTTTCTGAAGACAATAAAAATTGATCGGTGCGTCTTGTAGAGTAGAGTACGCGTGATAAGTATATTGTAGTGTAGCTTCATGGCTCGACAAGAACCCGCCTCATAGGATCCCGCAAATGCTAGTCGTCAAGCACGCGTACGCGGTCGTTAAGCGAAGCTAGTTAGCTGAGCTCGGTGTTGTTTATAGCTCGCTGACACTTATGCCAGACCATCGGCACTCGTGTCCTACACAGACATTAAAATCATTACAAATGGCGCCCAACGTGGGGCCCGAAGGGAAAACAACACCACTCTCCTTCGAGTTCTCACATTTTTAATTTTGCTGTCGGCAGATGAACCGATTCAATTTTTATTGTCATCCTCACCATTTGATATTAACGTAGCATACTTTGGAGGGTTCCGTAAAGTAAAGACAGAGTCACCGATAAACTTTCTTTTGGTGTTGTTTGTCTTGTCTTCGGTATAATAAGGTCTATAGCATCTTCTGGAGTTCTTCGTTCGTGGTGGCTCTGCCGCCTGAACATGCCGATGATGTTATAGAGTAGTGCGTCCTTTAATGCTACCAAAAGGAAGGTTTGCACATTTTTATACAGTTTGAAGTCGGACAATTCTAATTTTGAACAAACTGATGGTGCCAGGGGTTTTCAAATACACTGCTTAGAATTGCGTCAGTTTTTGCTGGGAGCTAATCTCATGACCGGCAGTGATAAAATCCGCATCATCAATTAGTCCTGACCGACACCCGGTTTGTTTTTATGATTGGTTAGCGGTTTTTATTAGCATACTTTCGTAGAAGACAGGGACTTATATTCAAGGAGAGGGGCCTAAAATTATAACAACCATCTCTCCACTGCGGAAACAATTGTTTCTTCACTAGTGAAGAGCGAAATCCTTCAGTCTCTCCATGTCTGGGTCGGCATCGAAGAGACTGTCCTGTAATAAACATAAGCAGTCGAGCAGCCCTGTGGTGATCAGGAGTGGCTGCTCCTGAAGAGATAAGGTGGTCACCTCGTCAAAACTGCTTAGTTTGTTGTTTTACTAGCGTAAAGTAAACTACATCCGTCAAGTTTCCATCCTTTGGGCAGAGATGAGTGGTTCACTTCAGCCACTTTAACATCTTTAGGTTTGACATTCCCTTTGTAATACAGCGGCCTTCTTCGGTGAAAGTAACGGTTGCTTTTTGTGTAATGTTTGCGTTTGTATCAAGCCTCCGTGTCCGCTAACTTTAACGAGGCAAAAAAATATTGAATTACTGTAGAGTAGCTTAATTGACACCTAATAGAACTTTTCTGAAGACAATAAAAATTGATCGGTGCGTCTTGTAGAGTAGAGTACGCGTGATAAGTATATTGTAGTGTAGCTTCATGGCTCGACAAGAACCCGCCTCATATGATCCCGCAAATGCTAGTCGTCAAGCACGCGTACGCGGTCGTTAAGCGAAGCTAGTTAGCTGAGCTCGGTGTTGTTTATAGCTCGCTGACACTTATGCCAGACCATCGGCACCCGTGTTCTACACAGACATTAAAATCATTACACTCTACGAAAAAAATTGATTGCACAGAAAAAGTGGGGCATTTAGTTGGAGTTACTGCCCCCTCACATTCTTACAACTGGACTTAAGGTCCTTATGATGGGGTCCACATACAAAGACTCTCCATTACTGGTGAGAGCCTCTATAAGAACAAGAAAAACCATAACCCAATGGTTGTATTAGTGGAGGTTCCTCGCCATCGTTGCAGGTCTTCTACCCGGTTTTTTCAATCAGCGAAAGAAGAAGGCCGAACTTTTTCGTTTTTTCTTAGCAAATAATTTTATTTATTTTCGTTCATTTGTTCTATTTATCATTATTTTCTTGTTCCTCTTTGACTCGTCTAGATACCACATGACCACTTTTTCACATGTGTTAAATAGAAAGTATACCTTTAAAATTAATAATGTATGTATTTTTAATGTTTTTTAGTTAGAAGGTAGACTGTGCGTCACTTATTGACTTTCTTAGGTTGACATTACTAGAAACAAAAAAAAGTGGCTCGAAAATCGCAAATTTGATTCAACAATTTAAGGTCACCAAACGTATTTATAGAGATACTAATTAATGTATGTGTTGGAAAAATTACCAAATAAATTTAAATTATACTTGATATAACATATTGTTCTTATTGTATAAGAACATTAAATCTATTTTCGTGGATATAAACGATGTTCAAAGGTAGGTTTGTTGCTTTACAAATAGAAAGGATTTTTTTGGCTATATTTTTTTATATAATTTTAAAGAGATTGCACATAATCCTGTCTTAATTTACTTTGAATATTTAAATACAGAAAATTCATTTTTCAATATTTAATAGATTCTTCCATCATTTATTCATTGTTAGAATAATGGAAGAGAAGATAAGAGAATTTTTCTTTGCATATTAATTAATCTTGTAAAAGTACTATTGTCGAAACATATAAACTTGTGACTCATTTAAAGAATTCTAACGTTCACTACTGTTACTAAATTAAATAATCTGTTTAGTTATAATTGCACTTTTTATTTTTTGCAGTTGAGGTTATACATTTTATCTGCGTCGATGCAAATGGTATTAAATAAAATCAGTCGACAATTCCAAAGGCGTTTATTCAAGGCTTGTTATTTGAACTCTGATACAAGGTCTAGTTTTAGATAAATACTCCAATTCGAATCGGGAAAATCCTAACAAAAGATACATTGAATATTCTAGTGAACTTTTTAATTATGTTAACGCCCACATTATGAGAATTTGAACTAAATGCAAAGTACGGAATATTCTAATGACGCAAGAAATTATAATATGAAATACTAAAAAATCTTTTAATATTGGTTTTTATGCTTTCTGAGTTACTTGTTTTGAAAAATAAACACAATTGTTATGGCGTTCTAAGCTGATGACAAGCTTCAAAGTTTAAACCTGACGATGTATAATTTCGAGTTAACATACTGAATTCAATTCGTAAACAAAAATATTGAAACAGATTTTGTGAGTATAAGCATTTCACCATTGTAGACTTTGGGTCATAATGACATTTGTTCTAGCTCTAAGAAAATGTATCTTTTTGCTTAGTTTAAAAGATGTAAGCATCTTGCTTTGCAATCATCTAAATTTTCCCTAAATGTCAATTAGATGAGCTCCAATCATATAATTTATCGACACTGGTAGTCAAAGAGATTTATAAAAGTATAAAAAGTTAGTTTAACTAAGGCTTTTCTCATTTTCTTCTAATTTGATCAAATATTTCTGGCAATCATCAATAAAAAATTTCCCTCTGAGTTATGAGCACGCTGTGTGAAATATCGACATACTCGTTGCTGACATGTAAATACATGTCGGCAACAGGTAGAGTTATTGAGCAAATGCTCAATAATTCTATGCTTTAAAAAGTTAGCAAAATGAACAACATTTCGCAAGAATCCTTTCGTACCCACTGAAAGGTGAAAGACAAGTCAGATTACGATGGCCATGTGATTTTGGCAAATTTCAATGCGTTTCATGTGAATTTGGCAAACTTCTATGCTCAATCTTACTTTTCGTAGGCACCGTCTTCTTAGGTGAAAATCAAGTTGAGACGATCTAATGATGGATATCAAACTACAACTGAAGTTTACGGTGAACAAGGGCGTAATGTTCCCTTGAGCAGTTAACTTATTTGCGGCAGCACTCTCAATGGTAGTGGAATTGCATATATTTGGCAAATGTATGCACTCATTCTACATAACAAGCAGCTCTCCTACTAGTAGTAGAAGTATTTGGTCAGATTTTGGAGCTAAAAAAGCTACGATTCTATTTGCCATAGACGTGGAAAAAGTATTTGACACAGTCTGGCATACCGGTCTACTTTGCAAACTTTGAACTAATAACTGCTCCATCTCTCTTTTATGTATAATAGCCAGCATTCTTTAACAAAGACCAGTAGTTATCAAAATAGCTAATACCAACTCAGCATCGGTTAGCGTCAACTCGGGTATCCCTCAAGGTTCTATATTGGGCCCAATTCTTTTCAAGTTTTTCCTTCACGACATGCCCCTTTCAGTACCAAATAATGACATACCTTAATCGCCTCAACCGTAATCCCCTCCTTATCCACTTTTAGCGATCCTCTACACAGACAACATCCTGCTATTATTGAGCAATTCTTCTCTAGCAGCTGCTCTTCACAATATTACCCCGCATATTTGTCCCATTTGGAACTTCTTAACCATATGGGTGCTATCATCGTAAACGCTGAGAAATGCAAGCTGATTTGTTTCTGGAGTTCCTCTTGTAAAAGTCACCGTCTAACGCCTTCTGAAAGTAGAGCCATTACATCCTATTACACAATCAACTAAAGTATCCAGGAATCCAGTTTCATCATCGATTAAAATTCAATCAATACGCTCGTTCAGCTATAGCAAAAGCCAACCAAGCGTCGATGATTCTAGCTCCTATTCTGTTCAGCAAAGCCGTCAACACCTAAAGTTTTTATGCACAAAACCCACATCAGGCCTATCATATCTTTTTGCTCTCCGGTGTGGTTCACCGTCTCGCCTAGTGTAGTAGAGGAACTTCAAATAATTAAAAGACGTATATTTCGAAAAATCCATCTCGAGATGCAGACACCCAAACAAAAATATAACAAAAACAGCTCACATTACAGAGAAACAAAAATTACCCCTATTCTCAATTTCTTAATCGAATCTAGCAAGAAATGCCTTAATGAATGAGGCCCCGCAGCCCGAGCAAATAATCAGAAAAGCAGTATCTCGAAACATGAACTTCTCCGAAAACTCATATTATATAACATTCATAAATATGCTTTGTCCAAACAACCCAGCTTTATTACTCCCTCAAGAGTGAATTTTTCAGAAACCACTTTTGTACGTTCACGCAGTGCTTGGAAACCAAGGCTATTTTTTTAAATAATCTGTTGCAAATATTTTTAAAATAAAATTTGTCATAGTTCTGTAAGTTCTTACTTAAAAATTAGCCAGACCAGTTCATAGTCGGGAAGCTTAATCTCTTTTCTCACACCAGCCCCTTCCTCTCTAAGCGGCACGTGTATGGTTGCATTCGTGACTAGTATTTTGCAAAGCATCGATTTATTAACAGAGTATTTTTTGCGCTTGTCGCATTTACCCACGGTAGAGCAGTAAAATGTTTGCTATGAAAACTGTTGCTAAGATTAAAAAAGTCTCTCAAAGGGCACTGGCTGGAGGACACGAAGAAGACTCAGTACCTAGAGTACTAACGAAGGGTGCCCTTCCATCCTCTAGAGAAGCACCTTTCTATTCTATAGAAGGATACTCTTCAAATGAATAGGAGGGTATCCGTAGAGAATAGAAGGATGCCCTTCTATAGAATAGAAGGGTGCACACCTAAAGAATAGAAAGGTCCTCTTCTAGAGAATAGAAGGCTGCTCTTCTAGAACCCGTCCTTGTACAATATATTACAGTAGCATCGGGGATCTGCCATTTAAAATATGAATGCCTTAAATTCCACCAAAATGTTATTGAAATACAATTCCCATCCAGTTATTTTCTTCAATTGTGTTATATGATAACATCTGAACATAATTGAATAAATGTGTGGGTTGTCAATTGACGAATAAATGTAGTGCTTCTTATCTGTCAGTTCGATACTAAAATAAGAAAATTATATCGAACAATTTTTGAATTGGAATTTTCCTCACCTTATCGGTTTTAGAATTAAAAAGTGCTCCGGAATATAAAATTTGAACGCGATCGTTGCAGCGGTAACCATTCGATAAAACAGTGCTCCAACCAATATAAAAACAAAAATATACATGGGTGAGTTTGCAGTCTTCTTTCCAATGAAAGTCGGTTAACAATGGATAAATGGTTTAATGAACGCAAGGCGTAATTATGTAAAGAATCTTTTCGGAATCATTCTTATTTCAATTTTTTTCTCCTCTACTTTAACCAGTTCCAAGAATTGCCCTGGCCTAGATGCACCAGTCATCGATTGCCGAAATGTTGTTTTAACCATAGAGGCATAAGATTGTTACAACTCAATGGTTTTGTTTTAACCATATTTCAACATTTGAATAAACGTCAATGGAATGTCAGAAATTTTTCACTGCGGTAACACCACACCCAAACGACAAATACCATTTCCCGATCCATATAATGTCAAATCCGTGATTATTTTGATAGCTACGATGGCTGCCATTTCGACAAAGTGTTGTTTAATTTTCTTTTTATTGGTGAATTATTCAAAAGGTAGTTAAAATTTTCTACAAAAATCCTTTTTCATCTTCTAAAGTTTAAATTAACATAGCGTAGTCCGACGTAACCCGGTTGTATATCGCAAATAATGCGCGTCTAGTTGAAGGTGTTCCGAACCGATGTCGCTATAATTAGATTTTTTTATTGCAATGTCTGGCTTCTAATCTTCAGCTGCAGAGAGTTGTGATAATTATTCCGTCAATCGGTATTATATATTCAATAGTTAGTGAAGTGAATGTGATATTAGAAGTAGTGTGTAGTGATTTAAAAAAATGTTAGGTGAACAGAATACGTGGAAAACAAGTTGCACTGATTTATCCCTATTTTGGCGCTTGCAGTGGTAACTTGGAAATTAAATCACTGCCATCACGTACTGTGTCGGTTTTCCGTCGTCGTCGGTGACCACCAACTTTTGTTTACAAACATGTTGGATAATTCGTTTATTAGCGCCGTCCAAAATGCTTGATAGGCATAGAACGATATTGATGTGGACCGTGTAGTTTTAGCTAGATCATTGTGACAATGTGTTTATATATTCCGGCTAGAAAGCTCGGTGTGAAGTGCGAATCAGAAATAGTGAATGGCGACAGCAGATGAGATTCTTGTTCTCCAGTTCATGCTCTTGTCTCGTTGTTGCGTCGCTTCTAGAGCAATATCTTGGAAAGTGTATTCCGTCTAATTCTACGTTCTGTGTTTTGCGCGATATCGTCAATTGTAATCTACGATCTATTTGTTGTTTACTAGGTTGTAGCGCGAATCTGACATGATAAATCGACTCGCAATGTAGAACGTATCTTATCACGGTATTTTTGTGATTGCAATACCCAACGGTGTTGTATGATAAATTTCGTTTGAAATATTGGCTGTATTTCTTCAGAAGAGGGGCGTAACTACCTTAAATATGAAGAGTGCTCACAAATGATGCTAGCAGCTAAGTCTTCAGTTGTCATTTGAATTTCTTTTACTACTTAAGGATCAGTATATTTAATTTTATATATTTCTCAGCTATGAGCTCGTCTGTGACTTGTATTGAGCAATTATAAAGTATCGACTTTCAAACTTCTTTATATGAATTGTATTAAATATAAAACCGGTACTACGCAGTGGTAGAAATTTCGTTCTTTTCGTTACTCTCTTAGGCCGCCAGTAATTGAAATTCGCAAAAACTACAATAAAGTAATTCGATTTTGCAAAGATAACTACGAATTTCATGTTACAGTACCGTGCAATTATTTCCACTAAATAACACTGAGGAGGAAAAATAAGAGGAGCGAAAATCGCCGTTTCGTATAATGAGTCGATGTGGTTCGAATTTCTGATCTCTATATAAATTAAAAATTTTACTTCAAATCGATTCGAATGCTCTGAAACTAGCGACCGATCTAGCGGTAAAATTCTAAAATGCTAAAATCTTGATTTTTCGTTTGCGGAATGTCCGTACTAATAGATAAACAGTTCATACAATTAACCAAGAGAAGGGATGCTAAATATAATTCGAAATTTGCATTGCATAGAGATGTCCTTGGAAATAATTTTCAGAACCTGAGACAATAAAACCAATTTCTGCATCAATGGGTTCATTTTCATCTATGGTGCGACAGCACAAGCCGGGTCTTGGCTTCCAGGATTAATTTCCTCCGATCATTACGGTTCTGCGACCTGCCCGCCAATTGTTTACTCCGAACAAGGATCTGCTGTCAGCTTCTATTGCGTCTTCCTATCGAGTCCTAGCTCTTCCTGGATGACTTCTACCTTGTGTTGTGCATTTCCTTCCATTCTTTCTACATGTAATTTACGTAACTTTACGCAAGAGGAAACAAGTGGATCGCCTAATAGTTCATACAACGCATCGTTGTAACGTAGTCTCCATTCTGTTCCTTATTTCATTGAGCCGTCGATTTTCCGGAGCACTTCGCGTTCAATTGCGTCCACTGCCTTTTCGGACTCGCTCGTGAGGGTCCATGTTTAACTTCCATATAACAGCACAGGTTTGACTAGTGTTTTGTAAATGTGGAGCTTATTTTGCCTGTATACAACTCGGAGTACAGAGTATTATGCTTTTCGGCGCCTCTTCTATTCAGTTTGGCTCCAAGGCAGACTAAGTTATTTATATTTTCAAGGTTATAGTCTTCTATGGCCAGGTTTTGTCAGACTGGAGTGTTCTTCTTCGTTTGAGTCGTGAATTTAGTTTAAGTTTCATTAACTGGTAGGCCTATTCAGTTTTGAGTGTAGGACTCCCATGATGGCGACTGGACTACCCACTAAACACCTCCCCTGTCAACCTGAGAACCTAGCCTGCAACCGTTTGACACATTACTTCGGGCCAGGTCTCGTTTTGTTACGCCGTGAGGCGTATTCAAGATGGGGGACCAGTGGGAGGGGACAGGGGAATAGAAAGTGCCAGAAAAGCGAACCCCCAGCCTCAATGCCCCTGGCTGCAGTGAGTCCCTTTTATCTTTTAGGACTGCCCGAACATAATGTGCCACCTGATTCCATTTGTCAACCGATTCGAGCATCACCGCGACTATATTTTCCGGGGGTAAGCTCTGCCGCCGCCTTGTAGAGGTCCCTTCGCAGCCTGACTCATTTTATACACCCAAAAAATGTGTGGCAGATATTGTCTTCTTCCCCTGGGCAAAACCGACAATCGGGAGGATCGTGACTTACCAATCTTGCGCAGGTATGACTAAAAACACCCATGCCCGCTCAAAAGCTGCCTCAGAAAGAAGTCAGTCTCACCATGTCTTCTATTCCCTATTCCACGGATCCACGGTCTCACATCCTGGATGAGGCGCGAAGTCCACCTTCTCTTCGTGCGATTCACTCAAGACTGCTGCCAATCGTTGAGCGAGTGCTGTCTCGCCTCGCGGACGACCATCTCCCTCGCATCCTAGTTTCGGCGCAGGTAAATAGCGCGGCGCTCTCTAGCAAGGATGGCGACAGGTATCACGCCTGCAATAACTCTCACCGCCGAATCAGAGACTGTCGGATACGAAGATGCAGTCCTCAGTGCTCCTCCTTACTGAGAGCGTCGCCCCATACTTCTGCTCCGTACAGTAGCACTGAGCCTACAGCACTCATTAAGGGGCGTCTTCTTGATGGACTGGGTCCTCCTACGTTGGCCGTAAGTCGACTCAGAGCCAATACTCCTGAAGCAGCCTTCTCAGCCGTTGCCCTGATTTGCTTAGAGAAACTCATCTTCGAGTCGACCAGTAGCACCAGGTACTAACCGATGGCTTCGATTCGATTCGTCTATCTCCAATACTGATCATCCTTACTCTAGGAGTTCTCTTTTTTTGTCAAGATGACCACTTGGGTTTTCTCTAGCGCTAAACTGAACCCGCGAGCAGTCATCCAGTCTCTCATTCGGCGCATTAGCATACCTAGCCTAAGTTGCGCTTGTTCAGCGGTGACCAGCGACCAGAGCCGCAACTCCATCTGCATAGCCGATCAAGCGCGACTCATCTGGCATCTCCAGTCTTAGTAGCCAGTCGTAAGACGGGTTCCACAGGTCCGGACCAAGGATAGATCCCTGGGCACACCCGATGTAAATTCCATCCTTCATTGGCCCTGTGTCATGTCGTAGATCAGGCTTCGGTCCTTTAGGTAGTTCCTCAAAAGCCGCATTAGATATTCTGGAACTTGAAAAGGCTTTTCCAGCGTATCCCGAATATCCACCCACCTATCTAGCAGAGTTGAAGGCGTTCTTGACGTCGAGTGTCCGTCGCTTGGTGCGACTATATGCCTCTGCTTTCCGGACTGCGCTCACTACCTCTGCAATCGCATCAATGGTAGAACGTCCTGCTCTAAAGCCGTACTGCCGAAGAGAAAGGTCCCCAGCAGCACGAATCGCGTCAGTGAGTTTTCCCTTGATGAGTTTCTCTAGCACTTTCCCAGCCGTGTCTAGTATGCTTAACGGTTTGCTTTAGATTTTATGCATGGAAATGCTTTTTTTGCATCTGAGATGACACGTGCCACAATATTGACGTTATTAGCATATAATACCAATTGTTGACCTAAATATAAGTGTATTCGAGGCTACAGCTGATGTTTTCCTGATAACATGTTTCAGTATAATATTAAAGAGCATTTAGGCATGCCCATACCCTTGTTTTAAGCCTGATTCCATCATGAAGCTATCCGTTAGTTCACCGTTTACCTTGACTTTAGATTCCGTGCTTAGCATCGTAATTTTGACCATGCAGACTAGTTTTGTTGGGACGCCAAAGTCAGGCATTATTTTGTACAGCGCATTTCTGTCGATACGGTCGTATGCTTATTTGAAGGGTACAAAGACTTGGTGCACGTGGATGTTATATTCCCATTGTAGAGCATCCACTAAGAAAACTTCCCTGATACTCTCCTATAATACAATACTTTCATCGTACGGCTGCAATTTTCTTTCTATGATTTTAGAGAGCACTTTATGAGACGTGCGCAGTAAAGCGATGCCTCTATAATTTTGTGCCACTTTTGTGTACAGGACATATTATGCTATTCCGCCAGTCCTCCGGTAACTGCTCCTCTGACCATATTCTGCATATTTGTCGATGCAAGAGGTTATTTAGATGGGGACCCCCGCTCTGGAGCAGTTCTGAGGGATTCCATATATTCCAGGAAGCTTATTTTTTCGGAGATCCCGTACTGCTGCTGTTGGTGGTGAGTGTGGAACCCTTATAGTCCAGTCAAAAAAAAAAAATTAAATTATGATTCCAGTTTGCATTAATTCCCAACAAGCTGGATTTTTGTGCAGGCCTTGAATACGTCATTACAAATGATATGTCAAAAGTCCCCATCGATCCCGCTTGTGCGTTGTTTTTTCTTCGAGGTCAAAGGTCACAAATTTGCGTTTTTTGCGTATATCACTGAAACAATGAGAGCTACCGAAAAATAGTTCAAACAAAGTTTGTAGATCGTAAAATTGTCTACAAAAAAGATCTCAACACATTTTCTTCTACGGTGCACTGTTCTCGAATTATGGCTATTTTAAACATAGAAAATACGAATATGCACTCATACGTGACCAGTATGCATCATCGGGTTAACCATTTGAACAAAAAATATTAGAACATAGTTTTATTTGCCCCATGCACACAAGTACGTGAAAAATATAGAAATTTTAAGTGAGTCAATTTTTTGTAATTGCAAAAGAGGCTGCACAAACGATTGCGGGTGCAGTAAAGTTGGATTGTATTGTTCATTGGTATGTTCCAATTGCCGAGGCCAATCTTGTTCATTGGTATGTACCAATTGCCGAGGCCAATCTTGCACCAACATTGAATCAAATGCAACAGATGAAGATCGTTTCGAAATTGATGAGGATATAACTAATATATCTCTCTTCTTGGAGCAGTCTATACAAATCGAGCAAGAAGAGGAAGAAGACAGTGAAGAGGAAGAAACGAGTGACTATGAAGAATTTGATGATGAATCATGATGTAATTTTCTTGCTGTTAAAATTTTCGTAAAATTTAAATTAAACAAAATTTCATCAATAAAATAGTGTCCCATTACTTTCTCTCGATTAAAATATATTGTGGCGTATTCCTACTGAGTATTCCTATTCGTTAAAAAAAAGCACCGTGTACACTACCTGAGAGGTGGTGCGGAAATGTGTGCATATAGTCGAAAATACGACTTTCCTGCGGTCTAAAGTCACGATATCTCGAAAGCGATGCTTTGTAGAAGAAAAGTGTTAGATCTTTTTTGTAGGCAATTTTACGATCCACAAACTTTGTTTGAACTATTTTTCGGTAGCTCTCATTGTTTCAGAGACATACGCAAAAAACGCAAATTTGTGACCTTTGACCTCGAATAAAAAACAACGCACAAGCGGGATCGATGGGGACTTTTGACATATCATTTGTAATGACGTATTCAAGGCCTGCACAAAAATCCAGCTTGTTGGGAATTAATGCAAACTGGAATGTCTATATTGACTGGACTATTAGCCCTGCATCTGGAATGTTCACAGCTTCAGTCGTTTTTAGGAACGCTGTAAATCATTTCTGGAAATATTGCAGCCATTTTTAGGTCTTTGTAAAAATTTTTTTTTACAAAGACCTAGTTTCTGCCTGTCCGTCCATCCGTCTGTCCGTGCGTCACAGCAAGCTTCCTCGGAAACTATAGAAGCTAGAATGTTCAAATTTTGTGGAAAGGTCAGAAATAACAGTCTCTCAAAAGTTTAGGTCTTATCAAAAATTTAAAATTTTTTTAGGGGGGTCCCCCTTATAACGAAGTAGCCCCTAAAATTTTTTTAATCAAAGATAGTTAAGTTTAGTATCAAATGAAAGATCTTGATTGGAACTGCAAGAAAAAGATAATTTAATGCATCAGCGGACCCAGGGGTGGCAAATTGTACGAACATTTTTTGTTCCCTCCTCGGGATTGAACACCTTTGAGCCGAAAAAGCTGAAAATGATCACAGAGGTGGGTCTTAATAAGTACAAGGGCAACAAATACCTCAGAAATCAAAATTCGCTCAATTTTGTAAAAAATAGTACAATATGACTTTTAGATTTTACATTGTTGCCCATAAAATTAACATGGTACCCTTAAGCTTCTTGACATTTTGTAATTATATAGATTGATATAAGTAATATTCACTAAATTTCATGAAAATCAAATCATAATTGAGTGAGTTATAGCCATTTAAAATTCAATGGAATTACAACAACAATAACACGTGTTTATGGTTGATACGTATTTCAAGATAACCTGGGCACTTTTATTTTCATGAAAATTTAAGAAATAGTGTCTAATTTAACATATTTAAAATCAAGAAAATTATTTAAGCTCCATCAAAATGGCGGCTGCAGTGTGCTTATGAAAGAAACTCTGTATCTTTTGCATAAATTGGAACGATTTCTTATCCAAGTATTGGATGAATAATTCAAATTATCGATTCACACTGCTAGAAAATTTGTTTCGAACCCTAGGATGGTTACAAAGACCTTCTGGTAGGAGTTTTTAAATATCGGCTGGGTTGCCTATGATTGCTCCTTGTACACTTTTGCAAAAATTTGTTTGTGGATTGAAGCCGTCCCTTAGTTGTTTGATAGAGGCATACGCCGATCTGACCATGTAGGGTCATGTTATCATTTATCTGTTGGATCTTTGTGTTAATGATCTGTTGTTTCTTTCTTCGGCGCGCATTTTTTAGTTTGACATCGAAGGCTTTTATATTGTTCTTCTTTGGCCCGAGTTGGTTGGTGGATGTATACTTTGTGTTTCTTTTTTTAATCGCTTTCTTGCATTCTTCGTCGCACCAGTCGTTCCTACTTTCCTTAGGCTGATGCCCCAAGACCCCCTCGGCTGCTTCTGTCAACGCATTTCTTATCGTTTTCCACATGGTTCTGATATCATCTTAACGTTCTCCTACCTGCGAGGATATGTTGATGCGATTTTCCAGCGCTGACGCGTTACTGAGCTATCATTTAGCTTATGTAGCTAGTACCTTGGAGTAACTGATGCTCCTTGTTTACAAGCTCTTGGAGATGCGGTATCGGAACTTGACTCTGCTAAGGTAGTGGTCCGAATCACAGACAGCGGCGCGGAACGAGCGCGTATTGACAATGCTGGTGGCGGCTCGTTTTTGTATGAGAACATGGTAGACCTGGTTGAACCTGCGACCGTCTGGAGATGCCCACGTTGTCTTATGGATGTCTCGATGTGGAAAGCGTGGTGAACTTACTGTGAAGCCTCTGTTAGTAGCGAAGTCTATCAACTGTTGCCCGTTATGGTTGGTCTCTACATGGAAGTTGTATCCTCCCTTTGTTTCTCTGTGTGCCGTTTCTCGACCGATTTTTGCGTTGAAGTCAACCAGATTTTAATATTGTTTGACAGCAATGCATCAACAGTGCGTTCCAGGATGCTGCAAAATTCCTCTTTGATTGCCTCTTCCTTGTCTTCTGTGGGCGCTTGACAGTTGACCAGCCAGACATGAAAAAATTTGGTCTTGATACGAACCGCACAGATTCTTTCGGTAACGGGCTTGAAGTCGGTAATAATTTGTTTAAATGTGCTGTCAACAAACTCGTGGCTTCCTTGCAGTTTTTCGCTTTTAAACACGCTGTGCGTTCGTATGTCAAATATGTTTCTTGCCCTGCGAGGATGTTGATTTTATATTTCTTTGTTTCATTCAGAAGTTGTTGCAGTGCACCTGGCCTGTTCAATGATCTAACACTCCAAGTTCCAAAAGAATAGTCTTTTATACGTTGCGATAGTCGTTGCCATTTATTCAATCCAATCCGAGGCTGTTGTTCTGGTTCCATGACAAGTAAATACGAAGTGGAGCGTTGTCAGCGCTTCGACTTGTCGATTTTGGCCCAAGAGTGGTGTTTTGCTTCTCACATACCCGTCGGCTAGTCGGTTAGGGCACCCTCTGTACGCCGCCTGAGGACGCGTCCGGTGGGGAACCGAAAGCTCCACACGGACCGGTCAAAGGGTTCCGTAGAAGACAAATGTTTGTGCCAAAAACTGAAAAAATCACGACCTTTAAAGTTACAATGGCAAAAACACCTCATTTTTTTAGTCATAGTATTATATTTGTCAATTTTAAGTTTATTTCCAATGTCGAAATAGTATTTTATAGGTATTGAAAATTTCATAATTATGTAGGTTAACATAAAATCTTTAAGTATACGAAATACAACACATATTCGAACGATCCTACAATCATTTTATACAATCTTTGTGATGATTTTCCGAAAGCTCTGCAAAATACTTATTAACGACTGCAAGAACTTCTGCATTCGACAAAAACTGTTTCCACGAAGCAATTGTTTCAAATTCCTGAAGAGGTAATAGTCAGAGCCAAATCTCGCAAATACGGCGGGTGTTCAAGCAATTATTAGTTTAATTCCTTCAATTTAGCCATCGTCAAAGCACTTGTGGCTTGATGAAAAATGATTTTTTTCCTCTGTAAGCCGGGTCTTTTTTCACGAATTTTTATTTCCGACTGGTCCAAAAAATTGCAATAATACTCTGAGTTAATTGTTTTCCCTTTTCAAGATAATCAATCAACAAAATCCCCTTTGAATCACAAAAAACTGATGCCACAACCATTTTTGCCGATCGTTCTGATTTGATTTGTTTTGAAGCTGAACAACCAGCTTGTTTCAGTTTAGGATCATGATGATGAATCCAAGTCGCGTCAACAATTAGAAAATGACGCACAAAATCGGTTTCATTCTGCTTAAAACGCTCCAAATTGCGCTGACAAATTTTTTTTCAATTGAGTTTTTGTTGATTGTTAACAAATGCGGCACTATCATTCCGAATAGCTTTTTCATACATAATTCTTCGTGCAAAATAAAGAGTACTCGTTCGTCCGACATACCTATGGTCTCAGTAATCTCACGCTTAGTTGCACTTGGATTGGCATTGGTATTGACGTGTTCGAAAGGTTTCGACAAGATTAACAAGAAATTAAGAAAAGTTTATATAATTGCAGTACCAACCAGCCACAAATCAAAATTGAGCATGATATTGGGAACACACGAAAAAAAACGGTGAAAATGTAGGATTTACAAAAGGACGTGCCAGACATGCCAGAAAAACGACATGGACAAACGAAACGAAGGGTTAAAACAAGATTTTTGGAGCACATCAAAGAAGCGGGAAAGTTCTTCGAAACAATGACCCACTGAAGCGTTAAAAGCATCTGTAGCAAAACACATAGTAGCAAACAACCGCAGCATCAATTAGGAAGACGTCTAGGTTATTCAGGTGGTAAAAGCCCACAAGAAATCAGATGCATAGCCCCTGGATTTTGAGACAACTGAAAGGATCAAGGCTGAATGATGGACTTTGGGAACGGATACTCAAAGTTATTAGAAATAGTAAAGTAATTAAACTTATTGCAATAAAACTTGCTAACTTTGTTGTACAATAATTAAAAGATCAATAAAATAAGAACGTGAAATCGTAAAAATGAGACAAGGAAAATAAAAGAAAAAGCTATAATAAAATACTCACTTTTCCGAGGAAAAGTACTAGAAAAACTCTGAAAACACATTGGAAATGGTGCAAAATAAATTTGCAAAGGTTGAAGTGCATCACAACTAGTTATAACAATCTTTAATTTACAATTGGGTATTAATCAAATTCAATTCTGCCACGAGACCATTTACTAGCATTTAATCTCTAAATCTTAGTATTTCATCTTAAAAACAAAATTCATAAGGTTTTGAAATCCGGTGAAAATCGCAAGGCGCTTCACAAAGGTGCCATTACACTAGTTCATATCTTCTACTTTTTTAAAAATATTATTGAAAAGTAAAAATGTTTCTTTTTTCTTCGTAGCGCTATAGCCCCTTTCGGGCCTTCGCTTCCTGCAACAAGCGCCTCCAATTGTCTCGGTCCATTGACCGCTTCCTTCAATTTCGAAATCCGAGCAGCAATGAACTGTCTTCGTCGACCTAGTCAGACCAACGTTTCCTCGGTTTCCCCACTGGTCATCGCCCTTCAGACCCCCAACGAATACCTTTTTGGGTATCCGTTGTTGGTCCATATGATTCACGTGGCCAGCCCATTGTAACTTCCGCAGTCTTACAATCGTTGAGACCTCTGGCTCGTCAAAAATATCATACAGCTCATGATGCATCGAATTCGCCATTGATCCCTGTCTAGCTTCCCTTCGATTATTCGCCTCAGGACCCGCACATTGAAGGCATTCAAAATTTTTGCGGATGCTTGGGTTAGGGTCCATGTTTCATACCCATAGCATAGCACAGGCCTTATCACAGATTTGTATACTTGGAGCTTTGTTTCCTGTGTACGCAGCTGGTCTTCAAGATCGTTAAAACTGAATAAAATATTTTATTTGCGAGCTGTATTCTTCGGCGTATTTCGTCCCTTTCATAAGCGGTTCTCGTTATTTTGGCGCCTAAATACACGAATTCGCCATTTTCGATATTGTATTCACCACGTGTGATATTTTGAGTATTTAAGGTATTTTGCCTCGACTGCGCTTTGTTTTATTCTCATTGATATGTAGCCCTACTAGTTTTGCTTCGCTGTCGAGTTTCAGGAAAAGTTCTTCGCCGGTTGTTAATGACCGTGACAAAATGTTGATGTCGTCCGAATAGGCCACCACTTGGCTCGACTTATATAATAATGTAGCTCTCGTATCGACAGATAGCTTTCTGATGACATATTCCAAAGCCAAATCGAATGGCAACGGGGCCAGCCCATCTCCCTGTTTTAGTCCGATATTTGTGTCAAAGGCGTCAGTGAGTTGGTTGTTGATGCGGACTTGAGGGGTCGTCGACGTCACTGTTATTTTGGTAAAACGGAGCAATTTGGCTTGGATACCAAAGCAAAGCATTATTTGGTACAGGAAGTTACGATAAATACTGTTGTATACTTGCTTACAGATAACGAAGATTTGGTGTACGTCTATGTTGAACTCCCAGCATTTCTCAAGTATCTGCTTGACTGTGAACAATTGGTCTATTGTCGATCTCCCTGCTCTAAAACCACCTTAATATTCCCCAATAATACTGTTGGCGTATGATCCGATTTTATTTTCTAAGATCTTTGAAAATATTTTGTACGCCGAACAAAGTACTGATATGCCCCTATAATTTTCGCACTGTAGCTTCAAATCCAAAATTTTTTAAAGAGAAAGTGAATATTCATCCTGAGAAATGAGATAGGTTTTCTTTCAAGGGAAATTAAGCAGAGTTGAAATGTCGGTTGATTGCGGGATCTAATAACAAAAAATGAATTTTCAGGGTATGAGCCACGTAATTAAAGTAGATGAGAAATTATATCCAGACACTATGCAAATAGATGGAATATTGAAACTGATATAGGTAATGTCTTCAGCGAATATCCCGCAGAATCTAAAATTAGACTGTCTCTAATTAAATTATACCTATTTTTCATTATAAACCTTTTCATATCCACAAAACTTTGTCATTACGTATATGCTGTATTCTCGGTGCACTTTATCCATCAAGAACACTTCCCTCATATTAAGCGTGCGGCCGCTGATGCCACTCACATTCCATTACGCGCAGTGTCAACGTTTACCTCATATTTTGTCGACACGTGTTTATGGTACAACATAAAAAACGAGTTTTTTTTGCAATTTGCCTGGGATTATAACAGAATCCTAATTTTGCAAGCCTGTGTAACAAGAGCCACAGTGCGGTTATGGCTCGGTCTACGTCACGCGTTCCTCTTTGTGAACTGTGAACGGCAACATTTGTGAAAAGCTCAAATTGTGATCAAATCATCTATTGGCGCGACGGTTGTATCATACTTTTTTTTTTGTGGTTGGGAGGTGAATGCCATTTACGCACAGAGTGTAGGACTCCTATTCTCGCAAGAAGGCGACTGGACTACCCACTAAACACCTCCCCTGTCAACCCCAGAACCCAGCCCGGAATCGTTTGATACATTACTTCGGGCCAGGTCTCGTTTTGTTACGCCGTCAGGCGCCTTCAAGCTGTGGGATCCCTGTTCTAGCGGCAGGGAGGAGGAGGGGCCAGACAAGTGATCCCCCAGCCCCAACGCCCCCGGCTGCTGTGGGTTCCTTTTATCTTTTAGGACTACCCGCACATAATGTGCCACCTGGTTTCATTTGTCAACCGATTCGAGCATCACCGTGACTATATTATCCGGGATGGTCTCTCCCGTCTCCCTGTAGAGGTCCCTTCGCAGCCTGTCTCATTTTGTGCACGCAAAAAATGTGTGGCAGGCATTGTCTTCCTCTCCTGGGCAAAACCGACAATTGGGAGACCGTGACTTCCAATCTTGTGCAGGTAAGACTGAAAACACCCATGCCCGCTGAAAAGCTGGGTTACAATAGAAGTCAATCTTACCATGCCTTCGCTTAAGCCACGGTCTCAAATCCGGGATGAGGCGCGCAATCCACCTTCTCTTCGTACAATTACCCAAGACTGCTGCCAATCGCTGAGTGAGTGCTGTCTCTCCTCGTGGACAACCATCGCCCTCGCATTCTCGTTTCGACGCAGGTTAATAGCGCGGCGCTCTCTAGCAAGGCGGGCAACAGATATCACGCGTGCAATAACTCTCACCGCCGAATCGGAGACAGTCGGATACGAAGATGCAATCCTCAGTGCTCCTCTTCTCTGTACCTGTGCCAAGCGTTTTCGGTATACTTCCTTACTGAGACCGTCGTCCCATATTTCTTCTCCGTACAGTAGCACTGAGCTCACAGCACTCATCAAGAGGCGTCTTCTTGATGGGCTAGGTCTCCCTACGTATCATACATAAGCCGAAGTGGGTGTGTATCCACATAAAGAATTCAAACATATACACATTAGACTTGGCTATCAACCGTATCACCCAAGTAACAGTGGAACGAATTGATTACACACATGCGCAATTGAGCAAATCGAGTGACTGTGGTTGCGCTAGTCATAAAGAGAGGGCAGTAAGAAATTAACTAAGATCATTGAGTGGTTTTCAAAAGTCTTCATTTTTTTAAATACTGGTATTGTAACACCGTGTAACAGCAGCGTACAAAAAAAAGTCAATTTTCGCTCATTCATATATAGTATCTGGTGGACGCGATGCTCTTCTCGGTCGTGATTGGATTAGAGGTCTTGAAATCGAATTTAAACAAATTTATGAGGAGCTTCCATCAATTCCAAAAAATTTGGTCATCTTTTTACGCGCATGTTTTTAATGTTGAAGACATTTAGAGCGAATTCCCAGAAAAGTTGCAAGGAAAACTTGGGCGTGTTCCAAATATCAAAGTTTCATTGACATTGAGACCGAACTCCAAAACAATTTTCAATCTTCATCGAAAAGTACCAAATGCTCTCAGGAGTTGTGTCGATAAAGAAATAGATTCATTAGAAAAAAGTGGAATTAGCTCCCCCGTAGCTAGTAGTAATTGGGGTTCGCCGTTGGTGTGTTGGTGGTGGTGTACGCTTTGTGTACAAAGCAGTGATATGCCTCTATCGTTTTCGCACTGTAGCTTGTCACCTTTTTTGTGGATAGGGAATATAATTGTTTGGCTCAACTCTTTCGGCATATGTGCTTGTTGCAAATGTGCTGAATGGCTTTATGGATGGCTTTCTGAACACCGTTGCTACAATATTTAATGAGCTCCACTAGAATCTCATCGATGCCCCGCACTTTATTATTCTTTTGGGCTTTGCTGGTGGAACAAACTGCATCCAGAGTCGGTGGGGCCAACTAAAGCTCTCTGGGAATATCTTTAAGCTCCGATGGTCTGGATCTGTGCGGAGGATTAAGGAGGATCTTGAAATATGATGTCCATCTTTCCTTAATCCTGTGTTCATCATCGATGATGTTGCTGATGTCATCACGGCAAAGCGTGGACTTGTGCTGGTAGCCACGTTTCAGGCTTTTCACTACTTTGTATGCTTGTCTTGTATTATTGCCCGCTAGACTTACATCGATACTTCTCAATTAGTCGTCATAGTATTTGCTTTTCTTAATTTTAATAATCTTATTAGCTACTCTTCTGAGATTTTCATAATGTTCTCTCTTCGTCTTGGTTCTTCTACCTAAGTATTCTTTGTACGCCTGATTCTTTTTGTCTAACGCATTCTGGATTCATCATCGAGCCAAATATTTCTTTTGCGCCGGGATCGATGTCCGATCGTCTGTTCTGCTACGATCTTAATTCTCGATTTCACTTCCACCCATAGCTGGTTGCTTGGATTCAGCGATGTATCCGATAGGAATCAGCTAGCTGATTGTCGAGGGTGTCCGTGAAATTATTTTGCCTCAGACGATGTCAAATTTCTGTAGGGGGCTGGTCTTCGCTGAATACGCTTTTGACATACGACATCGATAAGTTAAGTTGATCAAATAATGATCTGAGTTACAATTGGCTCCTCGGTATGTACGGCAGTCAAGTATGCTCGAGGCCGAACGTTGTTGGATCAGAACATGGTGGATCTGGTTTTGTGTGTCGCCATCCCGTGATACCCAGGTAATTTTACGTATGCGTCAATGTGGGAAGCAAGTCGAACGTATGCTTAGATTTTTGCTACATGCAAAGTCAATCAGTCACTGGCCGTTGTTTGTTTCATCGTGGAGGCTTTATCCTCCAGTCGTTCCTCGATGAGATAGCTCATTGCCAACCTTAGAGTTGAAATCACTCCGAATTATTTTTGTGTCATTTGTAGACAATGTGTCAACTAGTCTTTCTAGGTGATTGTAGAGCATTTCCTTAGTTTCTTCAGTCGGGGCGTGTATATTTATCAGCCAAATTTTGAAGAATTTCGCACACAACCGTTCACTGATTGCCTTAAAATCAATAACGTGCGATTTTACCGCCCTATCAACAATTAAGGCCACTCCGAATTCTCCCTTGCCAGCAGGATACCCACTTTGGAATATTGTGTGCGATCTCATATCTTGGATATCACTTCCAGTCCAATTCGTTTCCTGGATTGCCAGTTCAGTGATCTGACTTTCACCATCCAATGACATAGTCCTTTTGTGTGTTGCGGGCTCTGTTGTAAGTTTTGCTGATCCGATGGTGACGGGCTATAACAGCTCCTGATGAGGAGAGTTTATCAGGCTCGCCGAAACCGCTGTTTGTTTGCAATTGCCAAAACACCGTCGTTGGCATACCGATACCCTTGAGTGAACCTGTCTCTCTGCAATTATTTTTTCCACCCATCCCATAAAAATTTCACTTAAAAAGATGATTTTTGTTTAAAATAGTTTTCCGATATCAAAATTCGCTTCTTTTGCCCTTCGGTGTCGCTCAGGTTAATTAGACAGCTTTCGAACAAAGGAAATGCCTGCTAACATGGACATTAGGGAAGAAGGCTTTAACATTGAATTATATCAACGTTTCATTTGCTTCGATATGGTTGATTCTCACTAATTTTCCAATTTATTCCCCTGTTTTTCAGTGATTGGCTGCTTGGAGGTTTTTCACATTTCCTACACTCCTCAGCCAGTCATTTACGACTTTGTTTATTAGAGTATTAGTGGAGGTGATAGGCATTTAATTTGAGAAACTTCTGACTTTCTTGCTAAAGGCGGTTTTGCACGGTAAGACCTCTCTGTGATTCGTCAGGATTTTTTTTTTACTCTTTTGATAGACTTTCTTAATTTATAATATCCTCCATGATTAAGCCTCCCTAAGATCAATTTGTCATATTTTAACTATCTTACTCCATTTTAACTACCTTATTCTCCTTGTCAGCATTAAGGTGGAATGCTAGATGCTTAGAATTACAGCGCTCACGGCTTTTTGAATTTCATTCTTTCTTACTTACTGGCATTTTGTTGCCTGGACTTGATAGCGGATTTCTTGCCCGCCACAATTTCTTTTTTCTGTAAGGGCTTGTTTCCAATCGCGAAATTTAAGTCTTTGCTCAATAGCCCTACTACCTCTAGATAATCCCAATTAATGATGTGGTTGCTTACTACCATATCGAACAGGGTATTTGAGTCTGACACCAAATATTCCCAATTGATGGGAAGTATACCTTTCTGGTGGAAGTCTATGCTATTGAAATACTCGTAATTGCACCGCTAATTATGGACAGAAACATAGAAGGGCGAAACGATAGCGGCCATATCCGATAGTTAAGCAGCCATTAAGACTCTAGAATCACCAAATACCTGAAGGTCGTCATGGGGCATTGCACACTCAGAGGACACCATCAAAAGATGGACCTGAAAGGCAATGGCGAGTGCATTTTCTGTGATTTTTCGAACGAAACACCTGTACATAATTTTATGAAAGTGCAGGTGCTGTCACGTAGGAGAAGAGACAGTCTGGGATTAAACGGCCTGGTCGAGATAGGAATCGGGTACTTGCAGCCAAAGAAAATCATGAGTTTTCCAAGGAAAAAATGCTAGAAAAACTCTAGAAATACCATGAAATGGGTGCACAATAAATGTGCAAATATTGAAGTGTATTACACTCAGTTATAACAATCTTTAATCTACAATTGGGTATTAATCAAATTCAATGCAGCCGCGAGACCATTTACTGGCAGTTTATCACTAAGTTATAGTTCATCTTAAAATCACAATTCACAAGGTTTTGAAATCCGGTGAAAATCGGAGGGTGCTTCGCAAAAGTCCCATTACACTATTTCATATCTTCTACTTTATTAAAATATTGAAAAAAAATTGTCCTTCTTCGTTGCGCTACAGCCTCTCTCGGGCCTTAGCTTCCTACAAAAAGTGCCTCCAACTGTCTCAACTGTTCATTGACCGCGTCCTCCAATTTCATAATCCGAGCAGCGATGAACTGTCTTCGTCGACCGAGTCAGACCAGCTTTTCTTGCTTTCTCTACTGATCTCTGCTCTTCAGTTCTCCCAACGAATACCTTTTTGGATATCCTTTGTTCCCATGTTTCACACCCATAGCATACCACAGGCCTTATCACAGATTTGTATACTTGGAGCATTGGTTTTCTGTGTATGCAGCTGGTCTTCAAGATCGAACTAAATAAAATATTTTATTTGCGAGCTGTATTCTTCGGCGTATATCGTTTCTTTCGATGCTGGTTCTCGTTATTCGCCCATATTTTCGATATTGTATTCGCCAATTGTGATCTTTTCGGTATTTGAGGTACTTTTCCTTGCCTGCGATATACGTTTTATTTTTTCTCATTGATTTGTGGCCCTGCTAATTTTGCTTTGATGTCTACTTTAAGGAAATGTTCTTTGGCGGTTGTTAACGACCGTGACAAAATGTTGATGTCGTCCGCATAAGGTACAACTTGGCTTGACTTGTATAATACATACCTATTGTATCGACAGGTAGCTTTCTTATGATATATTCCAGCGCCAAATTGAATAGCAATGGAGCCTGTCCATCCTGCCAATATTTGTGTCAATGGCGTCAAAAATGTTTCTAGTAATAGAGAAATACAACAACGAAATTCTATGGTTTTATGTTATTTCTTAGAAAACTAAAAAGTAGATTATGAATATTTGTTCCATCCTCTACCTGTTTTTTTTTTTTTGTCGTAACACTACAGCTCCTTCGCTTAGATATAGAGTATCTCATCTTGATTATATGAACACTTGATATAGTTAATGCCATGCTGGTTCTGTCTTAAACGGACTTAAATCCATTACCAAACAGGAATACAAGAATAACAGTTTACAAACACTATTTACGTTTATATTTACGCTCAAAGTCATTTTAATTTGTGAATTGTTTATGCGTAAAAGTTAAGATTAAGTATTATTTTCTGATTAACTAGACGAATGAATGAGAGTATATCAATCAACCTATCTAATCAGATAAATTATTTTAGAATAAACTGTTCCCGTGATAACCATGATTTTATCACCTATTCCAATACTATTTTAAATTGGTAAACAATACTCGAAGATTATCTTGGCTTGATTCTATTTATAAAATACGTGATATAAATCACAAACTTTGTTTTTGAAATAGATGAGTTAAGAGTAGAGCAAACAGGAACAGGAAGAAATTTTAATTGAAATTTATGCTATTTTCAAGGCGCTTAGGTTGTGACTGCAATTATTGATTGCGTCATGCTAGCAAATAAAAGTATTAAACGAAAATTAAATCTTCTTTTTAAACTTATAATCATTTGAGCCACAGTGAAGTGATCAGATTTATAAAAATGCATATTGACAATCAATTATTGCTATAATTGCGTTTGCTTGGCCGACAATTAAGCAACTCTGCTAGAAAATTTACACATGGAAAACTCTACCTTGAACGCTAACACAGTTGTGAAAAGAGGTTTTATGTTCTAATAATATTGAATTGTTTTGTGTTCAATAAATTAATTTTTTTTAAACCAAAGTTAACCAATCCCAGATCGAATCATGAGGTTAATACCTGTTATAGCTGGCATCTTTAATGAAAAGTATTGACCATATCTTTAGAGTTTGATTGTGTCATTTTAAAGAAATTTACAACTACAGGCCCATTAGCCTACTACTAAATTTAGGTAAGCTCTTTGAAAGAGTAATTCTAAAAATATTAAACGATTTAATGGCTAATAATAATATCTTACCTGATTTCCAATTCGGCTTCAAAAACAGATATTCGAAAGAGTATTAGCTTTTCCGTGTTACGGCGGACGTCAAAGCAGCGATGCACAATAAATTGTTTGTAGGTTTGGTGACCCTGAATACAGAAAAAGCTTTCGATACAGTCGGGCATGATGCTCTTGTCTATAAAATATAACACACACCCATACTTGTTGAACCTTATATAAGCATTTTTAACTGACAGGTAGTTCCAGGTCAGAGCAGAGGTAAGCACTTCACCAGTGAAATATATTACTACCGGCGTTCCAAACGGCTCCTACCTAAGCCCATCACTATATAACATCTATACGTCTGACTTCCCTTCCTTATTAAACAGCCAAGATACAGATTTCGTAGACGACATTTGCATATACAGCATAGGCGCAGACCCAAACTCCATTATTGGTAGCCTTGAAACGGCGTTAGAACTTACATAACAATACTACCATAGATGAAAAATTAAAATTCATCTTGTAAAACCAAAGTTAATTTTCTTCGCCAGGAAGCGTAAACCTGTTCACCTAACCAAGCGGCCAATAAATTTTTTAGGGGAAACTATTCCCTGGAGTGAAGATCTCAATTATGTTGGGATTATATTCAACCAAAAACTAACCTTCAGAAGTCATATTGAGCATGTTAGCTCCAAGGTGTTTGAGGCCGTGCTCTCGCTAGACCCCGTTCTTAATCGTAATTCGCTTCTCAGCACCAGCAACAAAGTTCTCATCGTCAAAATGGCAATCCAACCGATCATCCTATACGGCTCAATTACCTGGATCCAATGTGCTAAATATCTAGTAACAAAGCTTCAGATCACGCAAAATAGATATCCAAGCGCACCACGATAAGATTACACGATTACATAATTTCCTCATCAATATAGATCAATTCATTGACAAGCTGTCTGGTATGTGATACTGAAATGTTGAAAACTTGATATTATTAGAGCAATTATGTCAAGCCCATTAATTAATAATAATGATAATAATAATAATAATCCATCGCACAACATCCCAAATCCGAACCTTGGCGTTGAGATTTGTTGTTAGGGTAGCTCATTTCATAACCGTAATGGGATTCGAGATGATATGGTCAATATCACGTTCAACCATGTGATTACCTGATCTTTAATTAGTACTCATCACAACTGGGTAGTCCGATAGTCCGACAGCAGCACCAAAAGTTCAAACTCGATGCTGCGACCGAGGCTTAAACTTGGGACCTGCTGCGCCCATCTATTGCTGGCCAAAAATAGTCTTCCAAAATGCTACAACAGTGGCCATGTTTGACTGTGATAGTGATCATTTCACTTTGCGAATACAATGAGGATATTTTAAGCATACGTAGATTTGTTTTTTTACCAAACAATGTGTATTTTGCTCATCATATAAGCCAATTTTCCAAAAATGAGCTACATGGCTGAAGATGAAGTTTTGATAGAGTTCAATGTTTTCTTCTAAATTTTGTAGAGCCTGATCGAAAAAGTTTTGGGCTTAAATTTATGCAGAAGCTTCAATTCTTTAGTTGGCTGAATCTTGTTAGGTTGTAGATCAATACTTTAACACAAAATATATCAGATGTGGCTCAATTTGAACTAAATACCTTACGACTGTTATATCTTTAGTTTATCGACCGGCAAGTTGTCGCACTACAACAGAAACATTCAACAGTGAATGCGTTGACCATAAGTTGGAGTAAACGCTCTTAGAGTTGCAGCTTTGGACTCCAAATTTTAGTTATTAACTTCACTATGATGAGCATTTTATCGTTTGCTAATATTTTGATGACAAATCATAAAAAACTTACAGATGTCTCTATTGAAAATCCCTTAATAAATAGGAGATTTTCGGCCCGAGTGTCAACGCGCCGTATGCTAAACAACCCAGTGAATCGGATATAGCCGGACTTGAAAAATGGCGGAATAAGGACAGTAAAGCTATTCGACCTTCAGAATTGAAGCAAATTCGTGGATGCGAAACTTCAAAGGATATTTGGCTTAAGCTGGAGTCAATTTATGCGTCTAAAGGGCCCGCGCGAAAGGCCACACTTTTGAAGCAGCTTATGCTTCAGCGCTTAGAAGAAGGGAATGACGCGAAAGGGAAATCTTGGGAAATTCTTTGGTGTCGTCGATAAATTAGAAAATATGAACGTTCAGATCAACGGTGATTTATTGGCGATTATGCAGTTGTATAGTCTACCTTTCTCATATGAGAACTTCAGGTGCACGATTGAGTCTCGGGATGAGCTACCAGCGGCGGAGACACTGAAAATAAAAATTATCGAGGAGAGCTAGGAAGGGAATTCCTATAAGCGTTGTCACGACTATGGCTGCCGGGAATTGCGCAAATTCGCGCCAAAACCACGCAAAGTAAGGAAAGGAGAAAGCGACAATGGGATAAAGAAGAATAAGGTGCGATAAATGTGGTACAGTTGGGCATAAGGCGAACGTATGTCCGAAAAAGTCCGAAGGTATCCGGAGACAAATCAACAAGTAGTGTTGATCATTCTTACGCGGTGAATCATACAGTGATTTCAAATGTAAACAGTGATGTTAACAGTGCGAAGACGGAGATGAAAAATCGTGCCTGGTTACTGGACAGTGGTTGTACCACGCACCTGTGTGGTGATAAAGGACGGTTTAAGTCGTTATGTGCGTCAAAGGGTGAAAAACTAAATTTAGCCTGTCAAGCGTCGTTAGAAGTGAAAGGAAACGGCATTGTGCATGCGTCAGTGTCAAGTGACCATGGCGATAAATTGATTGAGTTTAAAGATACGCTTTACGTGCCTGATTTGCGCAAAAACCTTGTATCGGTTGCAAAAATTACCAATAAAGGACATGAGGTCGTTTTTCGGAAAAATGACGCGTATATACGTGATGATTGCGTTAATATGTCGGAAATCGCGGATCGGCGCGGCGATTTATATTACGTTCGGGAAAGTAACAATTGTGCGGAAGCAGTCGTCCAGTCCAGTTGCTCCGAACTGTTGAAGTGGCATGAGAGACTCGGTCATTTAAACGGTAAAGACTTAGTTAAGCTTGTAAACGACGGAAAAAATACTGCGGTTAATGTAAAAAACGTTGAGTGTATTTCGCGCTGTGTAATATGTTTAAAGGGAAAAATGACTGCGCTTACATTTCCCAAGGATCGTAGTGGGTCCGTTTCGAACTGAATCGAACGAGCGGACGAGATATTTCGTGACTTTCATCGACGATAGCACGAGATGGAGTGAAGTTTATTTTCTGCGTGAAAAGAGCGCTGTATTCGATGCGTTTAAATTGTATCAACATTTAGTGGAAAAACAGACTGGCAAGAAAATAAAATGTTTGCAATCTGACAACAGTCGCGAATATTGAAATATTGCGTTTGACAATCATTTGGCAAGTCAAGGAATCGAATGTCGATTGACTATTGCGCGCACTCCACAGCAGAATGGAGTAGCCGAGCGAATGAATCGTACAATATTAGAAATGGCGAGATGCTTGTTATTGCAGTCTGGATTAGGAGCATCATTTTGGCCGCAAGTCGTTGCCACAGCATGTCATTTGCGCAATAGATGTCCCACTCGTACATTAAAAGGTGGCATTCCTTTTGAGTAGACGGGAAATAAATTAAAAATGAATTATCTTCGAATAATTGGATCGAAAGTTTTTGTGTTTGACAAAAATCCGACGAAGGATAAATTAGCACGCAGATCGATGGAAGGCGTGTTTGTAGGTTATCCGACAGATCATAAAGGATATCGGATCTGGATACCAAGTATGGGAAAAGTTATACATGCGCGTGATGTGAAATTTATTGAAGAACCGCGCAAAATAGCGGGTGAAAATTCTGTATTTGATGAACACATTTCATCAGAAGAAAACGCGCTGAGAGATGATGAAGATCATCAGGAAATTATTGAATTTTCATTACGGGAAGATTTCAGCGGAATGCACAAAAATGCGATACCTGAAATACGAGTGCACTCGGAGGATGAGATGTTTAGAGCTCCTGGAAGACCGCGCTTACTGCGTACAGGAAGCAGAGGGGTAGAGAAGCGCATCAATTCCTAGCCAGGGAGATACTGACGAAATCGCAGTAAAGCTGGTGATGACAATGATGGTGATGACGATTTCGCGGGTATTGCAGAAACCGGTGTGCAGGACGCGTTAAATAGTGACGCATGTGATGAATGGTTAGATGCAATGGAGACTGAAGTGTCTAATTTAATTAAAAATGAGACATGGGAGATAATCAAGAAGGACGATCGCAAGAATGTCGTCGTTTGTCGTTGGGTATTGACAAATAAACACGGTATCGATGGTGAGATCGAGCGACGCAAAGCGCGTTTGGTGGCCAAAGGATATAGTCAAAAATACGGTGTTGACTATCACCAAACTTACGCGCCAGTTGCGCGATTGGAAACGCTGAGATTATTTTTAGCGCTTGCTGTGTAGTTCGAATTGGAAATTTGGCAATTCGATATGGTAACTGCATATTGAAATGGAATTTTAAAAGAAGATGTTATAATGCGTGTACCGGCGGAGATGTTAAATAAAATGCTGGTTAGAATTGCATCGTAAAATTCGAGCATCGGAACGTGTGCAAGAGAGATGCTGAATAGTCTCGAGAACGGCGGTAATGCGTGCAAGTTAAACAAAGCGCTATACGGATTAAAGTAGGCTGGCCGTCAATGGTATAAACGACTTAGTGAAAAAATGTGGCGTCTGGGATTAAAGGCGACAACGAGTGAACCATGTTTGTTTTTCGGTGAATTTTGTGGTAGTGCTCTATATGTGTAAGTGTATGTAGATGACTTATTAGTGGCTACACAATCGACATAGTGTATGAATTTATTGAAAACAAATTTACAAGAAGACTTCGAAATAAAAGACCTTTGACTAGCGCAATTTTGTTTAGGTCTTGAAATTGATCAGCAAAAGGATCGAATTATACTTTCTCAGAGTGGTTACCTTAAAGGATTATTCAGACAATATGGCATGGACAAATGCAATCCGATCAGAACACCATCGGAAGAGAATATGCACTTTGACAGCGCAAGTGATGATAATTCGTGCGAAAAGTGTCCGTACCGCAAATGACTTGGCGCTTTAATGTATTTATCGATTGTAACGCGATCGGATATTGCGAACACGGTGTCGCAATTAGCACAGTTTTCGAATAAAGCGCGTAAATGTCATTGAATGCCAGCGTAAAAAAGAGTCCTGCGATATGCAGCTGGTACTGCTAATATCGGTTTGGTATATACAAAAACAGATGACTCGTTATTCGGCTACGCAGATGCCTATTGGGGCGGAAATTCCGTAGATCGTCATTCATTTACGGGATACACATTTTTTTAAGCGGTGGAGCGATCACATGGAAATCGCAAAAACAACGGACTGTTGCGTTATCATCAACAGAAGCGGAATATGTCAGTTTAGCAAAAGCGGCAAAATAAGCGATCTACTTGCGTAGTTTACTTTGTGGGCTTGGTTTAGACGACTGGACAGACATTTTATTATATGTGGATAATCGCCGAGCTCAGTGTTTAGCAAGTGATCATGTGTTTCTTGCGCGTACAAAACACATTAACATTAAGCATAATTTTGTGCGCGAAGCAATAAATGCTGGTGTGCTAGCGCTAGAGCATTTGCCAACCGATCAGATGATCGCGGATATACTGACAAAACTCTTGAATAATTTAAGTCACAAAAATTGCTTAGAGTGGATAGGTCTAAGTATATGTAAGGACGGTCGCATTGAGAGGGCGTGTTGGAAATATTCACGCTTATTTCCGCGCAGCAAAACCGTTGAATAATTTAAGCCACAAAAATAGCTTAGAGGGGATAGGTCTATGTAAATGTAGTGACGTTTGCATTGAGAGGGCGTGTTGGAAATATTCACGCTTATTTCCGCGCAGCAATACGCACTTGTGTGTGTGCATGTCCAACCGGGAATGAAATTGAATCTGCGTAGCAACCTCTATACTTGTTGACACTTGCCAGTCGAATTAAGAATCTTCTTAGAAGAAGAACCGTCGTGTCGTATATAGACTAATTATATATCGTCGCGTATTCTCAAATCGTTGTAACATTTTCTATATTATTTTCATAAAGTTCATTTCACTAAACAATCAAGATACATTAATTATTAAACTTCTTCACATTTCCAAGCAGTTGTTTCAACAAAAAGTCCTTAGCTTTCAAGATGATGAAGAATAAAGATCAACATTTTTAAAAATATAAATCTAGTTTTTTGATTATTAATTCCTTACAAACATTACAACAAATTATCGCTGATATAAACAACTAATTATTCAATCAATAACTATTAAACCGTTGACAACTATAAATTTAGAATTAAGTTAGTTGTGTTTGTAGAATTACTTTATGTGTATGTTTTGTTCTCTATTTGTAATCGACCTTAAATCTAACGTATTATTTCAGTCATTATTTCAATGGAATTTAGCACTGTTTACAATAAAACACGTATAAGATTACTATGCCTGATGCGTTGTATACCCTAAAGTGTGAAAAATAGTGTTGTGTGTATGACTTTGGCACGTTTTTATGAAAATTAAATTCTTTGTGTGTTATTTTACCAGAGTTTGAAAAGTGTCTTTTGTTTTTAAAATATAAAATATATGCGTTTGTTATTGGTAATTCAATACATTTGGGGATTTTTAGGTAATCTGGGAGAGTATTGCCCAAGACCGTTATCTTAACTGATTTGGTCGGAATGAAGTTATTCTTGTAAGGATTTCTCCTGTTTAGTCTTATGGCGCTAATTAACTTAATGTCATTAACTAACAATCCAATCTTGTTGCAAGGCCTTGCTATTTCAACTAGCTCTTAAACCCTTTCACCCATATGGGACACATTTGTCCCCTGTATTATTTGTAATTTTATGCTGAACTTATTCAATCAAATCATTTTGTAAGTAGTTTTTCACAAATTCAATGGAATGCTCTAATATATTCACATTGGCAGCACCAAAAAGAAACTGATTATATAGAAAAACTATTGGCGCGCATCTGTCAGTTCTTAGTCGACTATAAGTTTGTTTAATATACTGATTTTTAAAATAATTGGCGCGTTTTATATCAAGAAGTGTTTAGTGAATATATTCTTTGGTAAGTTTTCTGTATGTTGTATGTATATTTTGAAAGCCTTAGCAACTAAATATGATAATTCTTGAGAATAACAGTAAAAGGACGCGGCTGTCCCAGTATGCACGAACGGAGTCTTTTGATGATACTTCATAACTTGACTAAATACCTGTTTTTGTGATGTTTGCTGTGTTTATAAAAGTACTTTTTCTGAAATATAATTCGAAGTTTGATTCATTTGTTTCAGAATATGTCAACAAGAAGAAACAGAGAGTTTGCATTCACGGATAGTGAGCTTTTCGAGCTTTAAGTGGCTGACAACAGTGATGACGAGGATGGATTAATATTAGACGAGGAAGATCAACAGTTTTTGGAACAAGACATTCCACTGTTGTGATTGAACTCAGTATTTCACCGAATGTTAATGAAAATCTAGAGATCGGAACACAAAGACGAAGAAATTAAGGAGGCGAATCATAAAAATTTTACATTGTCTTTCAATTGGAAGAAAACTCCTACGTTCCGCCTCCTTTCCAAGGCGAAAAAATATTTTAGATAGAGCTATTACCTCATCTTTCACCCCAATAAAAATGTTCAATGCAGTGACAAATTTTGATGAGTTAGTTAACAATATTATTTTTCCTGAATCAGAATGATATACGTATCAAAATGGAAGACGCTTCGCTCTCAGTAGCGCAGAGGTGAAGGCTATCTTAGGGATGAACTATGTGATGGGATATCATATCTTGCCTACGTTCCGTAGCTATTGGTCCTCAGATGCTGATATGGGAGTTCCTTACAACGCAAACATAATGACACTCAATCGGTTTGAGGAGATAAGAAGAAATTTACACTTTAGCGATAATAATGGTGAACCATCTAAAACTCAATCTTTACATGAAAGAGCGTATAAGATTCGACCAGTTTTAGACAACTTTAAAAAGAGCTTTCAAAACGCCATGAAAAATACGAAATTTCAGGCGATCGATGAACACATGGCCAAATTTAAAGATCACAATATAATGAAACAGTACATAAAAAATAAACCCGTCAAGTGGGGATTTAAAATGTGGTATACAGCTGACTCAGCCACTGACAATTGTTTGTTTGAATTCGGCTTATATACTGGTAGAAAACAAGGTGGTGCTGAAACTGGATTAGGAGAGTCTGTAGTTTTACAATTATCAAGGTCTATGTTGCGAGCTTTACTTCGATAACTTTTTCAACTCTGCAAACCTACAACATAAATTGGCCAGCATGAACATAAAAGCTTGTGGTTCGTCCCAATAGGAAGAATACACCCAAAAATGTGCCTGCCGATAATATTATGCAAAGAGGACAAACGGTTGTCACCAGTTCCCAAAGAATTTCTTTTATTAAATGGATGTACAATAAAGCTGTTTTTATGTTGACAAACTTCTTGTCCCCAATAGCTACTGCTACCATGCAGAGGAGACTGCAAGGAAGTGGCGAGAAAAGCAATGTCACATGTCACATTGTAAAATATAATAAAAACATGGGAGCGTCGATTTGATAGACCAAAAAAAAGACCTATGAGGTGGACCGTAAAGAAAAAATCAAATACTACTTGCGATTATTCTGTGATTTACTTGATATTGCTATGAACAACGCTTACATAGTATACAGTAAAATGCACAAGGGAAAACAAATCGACGGAGCACTGCTTTCCAGCCTGGAATTTCGCCAGGTTGTGAGTCGTTCTCTCATTACTGATTTCTCGTCTCGTCAGAGAGCTCCTCCATCTTCCGTTATGACGAATAAGCGAAAAAGTTACACACAAAAACGGGGTACGTCTTCTCATTTCATTGTAAAGGCAAATATTAGGAAGAAGTGTGTACAATGTGCCAAATCTCGTGTTGAGAATAGAACAAACAATATTTGTTCAACTTGCAATGTTCGCTTATGTTATACATCAGAAAGAAATTGTTTTGAAGAATTTCACTAAAAAATCGATTGCTTCCAACGCAGGTTTTAGATTTCTACAATATGTATAAAGTTTTCATCAATATTACTTGTAAATTTTCATATCTGTAGTAGTTTCTTTTAATTTTATACTTTGCGCAACCTTTGATGCATACTGGGACACATTTGTTCCGTGTTAAAAAACATGTAAAATAAAAAAATAAATTGAATATTTCATAATTTTATGTTTAAGTGGATCCAAATAAAAAGTTTTACCAGGCTTAAAACTCTATTGTGTTTTTCTAAGGCTATGTGCGTGTAAGGGTTAAGATCAAACTCTAATTCGACATCCTGAATTACGCCATACCTGTAAGTGAAGCAGCCTGGAATGAAGTCATTTATGTTTTTTTCTTTGAGGACGTCGTTTTCCGTCGCGTTTTTAGCTTCCTTAGGTGTATCAAAGAAAACTTTAAGTTTTAATCCATTTTGCTTGACAATCCCGACATTGCATTTGACTTCTTTGTTGAGCATAAAGAATCTCATTGGTGTCAAACGGATGGGTTTACTGTTGATCTCCTCTTCCATGACTACCGGGAAGATTTTTTCTTTTGATTCTAGGTCGTATCTGTTGGATTTGCCCTGGACAGGTGGAACTGACTCTTCATTGGGCTGACTGTGGTCTAGGTAGGGACATGACCTCTAGGGCGTCTGGGATAGGGCTGTTTTTCAAAAGATAAGACCTATGCTTTACTACAGGTGTGGTACATTGATTCTCACTTAAGCATCCGTAAACATATTGAAGGCCTTCGAGAGGCGGGTACAAAGGCGAATAATCGGAGCGAAGCTAGACGAGGGCTAATGGAGATTTCGATACCACCATGAGCTGTATGGATTAGCGATGAGCGGAATGGGCTGGCCACGTGAATCGTCTGGACGAAAAACGGGTACACAAAAAGTCATTCGTTGCGAGAACTGAAACGCGGAGATCAATGGGCAAACAAGGAAACGCTGTTCCAACTCGATCGACGAGGACAGTTCATCGCTATTCGAATTTCTAGATTGGAGGATGTGGTCGAAAGACCGAGACAGGTGGAGGCGCTTTTGCAGGAAGCGAAAGCCTGCGAGGGAAAGAAGTTGATGGCTAAAGTTCACAACACATCAAAACCCCTCCTAGTATTGTTTTGCAGCGCACTTAAAAATAACACAATAGGCTAAGTAATTATTCAGAATTCTAGTTTGAAGTGGAATGTTTTAATGTGGATAGTACCAGCAAAGTTTCGAAATATACAATAAATAAATTTAAAAATTGTGTAAAACAATCATATACTCGTAATGCATTTTTCGCAACTCCGATCGTGCTGTGTAACGTGTTTGTTAATTTGCCAGACGTTTTGTGAATTTAATTTATAAAAAAATTTGCGTTTTCAAAATTCGCAACACAAATTGATAAACCCATTTCATTTCTTAAATTTCAGGAGATGTGAGTGTTAATCAGTTTTTGGATGAAAATCAAGATAATATAGATGTTAGTGCTTCGAATATGAACGCCAGAGAACTTCCAGCTCCAAACTCTATACAAGTGCATCCTAGGTAAGTTTAATTCGTTGCATCTTACGGCTGGCGATTAAGATGCTTGAAATAATAAACAATAGCTTTCAGTATCGCTAGAGATTGCTCTAATTTTTCCCTTTAATTATTTCTAAAAAAAAAATGCTAACCTAGGAGACATTCAAAGTCGAAAAGACGAATGAAAAGAAGGTAAACTTAGTGAAATGTAGATGTAGTCCATGTAGTGGGTGAAAGTGCTTTATTTTGTGTTTAAGCTTGTTATTTGAATTTTGTGTTTTGCATACTTTTCTTGTAAATTCTTTTAATATTAAACTTTTCCTATTAAAACATTTTAGATTCAAATGTTATTCGTGTGAGCCACCCGATTGCCGAAATACGACAATAAGTGCAACATTTTGTCAGAATGCCATACAGGTAATACTTTAACGGATAACTCGTGAAAGATGTAAAACTTATTTTAATATCCTTACTTTTTAGTGTTGGAAGTCGCGTGTTCGGGATATATATGGTGAAGAGAGAGTACAACGAGGTTGTACAACTTCTTATGAACAATTGCCGTTGTTCTGCAATAATCAGGTATGCAACCAAAAATATGTTGATGGTAATAAAAACTTTAATGACTGCTTATTTATTCAACAGATTAGTAATAATTCAGGACATAGGAAGCGACACACATCAGGTCAATATAATATAATGTGTTGCTCGGGTGACTATTGTAACAATGGAAGCTTTCCTGAACTACCTCCTCTAAGTAAGTAAAAAATGTTTATGCGAGTTGTCAGGGATGTAAGCAAGTTATTAATTGGATATTTAGTACATTAGCAACAAGGAAATCATAACTACTCGTATATAAACTATAGCAAAATTCATTTAAAGCATTCGTTTCACGATTCTTCTAGATGATGTTACCAAAACGGAAACATTGACTGGATATGTATTCAAATTTACATTGGCGGTGGGAGTAACAGTCTTAATAGTGTTTGCAATTGGTTTTCTGGTATTTTATTTGTACCGTCGTGCGAGATCAAATAAAAAGCGATTATTATCGATACGCACAAAACAAGATCCAGAAACATATTATGCTAATGATGAATTACTGCGTGCCACAAGTGCTGGAGACAGTACATTGCGAGTAATTTGCATGAATATGAAAATTTTCAATTGAGTTTTAAATCCCCATTTTACTATAATAGGAATACTTGGAGCATTCCGTAACATCAGGTTCAGGCAGCGGTCTTCCACTTCTCGTTCAGAGATCTTTAGCGAAACAAGTATCACTCATAGACTGTATTGGACGAGGACGTTATGGTGAAGTGTGGCGAGGGGTTTGGCATGGGGAAAGCGTAGCTGTTAAAATTTTCTTTAGTCGCGAAGAAGAATCATGGAAGCGTGAAACTGAAATTTATAAGTAATGTTCTATTAAACAATATTTTTGTCAATGTCCGGATGTTTTTCACCTTACTTTTGAAGATCTAAAATAAAATAGCAAAATTTCCTTTCAGTTAATAATTAATAACGAAACACCACTGAAGAAGGAAAGCCGTACCTTTCGAAACAACTGTTTGGAATAAATAAGAATATTCACTTGAAAAGAAATTTTGTTATTTGAATTTAGATCTTTAATGTTCTATTGGCTTATTGCTGAAGAAACTATAAATGAACATAATTTCTTACAGTACTGTTTTACTGCGGCATGAAAATATATTAGGCTACATTGGATCGGATATGACATCGAGAAATTCCTGTACACAGCTGTGGCTACTTACCAACTACTATCCCAATGGATCCTTATACGATCATTTAAATAAAAATCCACTCAGCCACAATGATATGCTTGTGATATGTTTGTCAATTGCAAATGGTCTAGTGCATTTGCACACAGAAATATTTGGATCAGAAGTAAGTTAATTGAATACGACTAAACGAGTCGTAATAGTCTTCAATTAATTCTATATGCTCTTTTCAATTTGTTTAATAGGGCAAGCCTGCAATCGCTCATAGAGACTTAAAATCAAAGAATATTCTTGTTAAAAGCAATGGTTCTTGTGTGATAGCTGATTTCGGATTAGCTGTGCTGCATTCTCAAACGACTGGTGAAATTGATATTGGATCGAATCCTAAAGTGGGGACAAAAAGATATATGCCACCCGAGGTGTTGGATGAAAGGTAATTGAGTTTCAATGTTAAGGCAAAATCTCGTGAACTTGATTTTAATGTTTTGATGTTGATTGAATTTGTTGGGCTATACGAATTTAAATTCAATGCGTATTGTCTTCCATTTTTTTTTGTAATACCATTGAATAGAAGATGTTGGAAGTTAGATAACTTTTATGATTTAATTTATTAACGTTTAGATATACTCTCCTTTTGAAATATTTATTGATTGTTTTTATTAATTCTGAAAATGAAAATTGGGCATTTCTTATTTATTTCCAGTATCGATATGAAAAATTTCGAATCACTTCGACGTGCTGATATCTATTCATTGGGTCTCATATTTTGGGAAGTGTGCAGAAGAACGATATCCTGCGGTATAGCAGAGGAATATAAAGTTCCATATTATGACGTCGTGCCGTCAGATCCCAGTTTTGAAGATATGCGAAAAGTTGTATGTGGTGATGAATATAGGCCTTCAATACCAAATCGGTGGACATCTGATCCGGTAAGTATAGTTTTCAGTAATTGGAATGAAAATAAATTGTATTCTAATTTTTGTGTAATCAAAGTTCGTTCTGGGTGAAACATATGACCATTGAAATTCGTTAGTAATTTCTAGGATAAATATTTATCAATTACCAATTTTCGTTCTGTATTCTAATCAGAGAAAAAATTGTAGTTCATTTTCCAAATGAAACTTCAAACGCTAGCTTTTACCAAAAAATTTCTTCTTGAGCTTTACTTCGTAATTTGGATGATTTTAGCGATTCGCAACTTGCTGATCAATCAAGGGTTAAATTTTTTAAGGAATTTTGTAATATATTTTTTCTGTAGCTGCAAATTGGGTATTTTCATAAACTCAACACTTCTGTTTCTTATTACAAAATTTCTTATAATCAAAGCCTGTTCCTTCTATGCAAATACAAATTAAATTATTTATGCTGCAGATGTATGCTGCATCACAGTTATAGATCTAATTTCATGTATTTAAAAGTAACGGGGCTAGCTCGCAGATTGAAGTAAATTTTTTGAGCAATAATCAATAAGCTAAATTTTAATGACGCCTGGGTTTATTAGAATTCAAGACTGTGAAAGTTGATCAGACAAATATTAGCTCCAAAGTAAGGATTTCAGGGGATGCAAAACATACCGATCCAATCTTGCCACAAAGTATTCAAAGTGTCTTAATTATTTCGATCGTAAAAACTACAACTAAAATCATTACTACCTTGACATATATACTGGCAAGTCTAAAAAGTATTGAGCCTTTTTGTCATTTTTCGATTTATTTAAATGGATTTTATTTAAGTACATATTGTCCATTATTATCTATGACCTTTTGCCATTATTTGGGTAGAGCCATTATTCCACTTGTGTAGAACTTCTGTGGTTTATCGGCGAAAAATTTGGCCAAGTGATTTTCACAGTCCCTTTTTGAAGTGAATTTCTTTTCATTAAGGAAGTTTTGCAGAGACTTAAACAAATGGTAGTCTGATGGTGCAAGGTCTAGACTATACGGTGGATGCATCAAAACTTCCCAGCCAAGCTCTGTCAATTTTTGCTGGGTCATCAAAGATGTGTGTGGTTTGGCATTGTCATGATGGAAGACAACGCCCTTTATATTGTTACATGTACAAATAATTACATGTACAAATAATTCTGCGAGCTACTGTCGCAATTGTTTTCATCATCATTAAGAACGTCAACGAATGAATTTACTCGAACCCACGAGAATCCAACAAGCATGATCAACATCTGCAAGTGACGTCACTCCATTCATGAACTTGCTCGAACCTACCAGGTACCTCTCGGTAGAACATTCGCCAATGTGCGAGAAATGGGTGAATAGGTAGAGACCCTATATAAAGGCGAGCTGAATGAATGGGGAGAATCATTCATTCGACCGCGATAAGAACTGCGATTGTGTGTGGGAAGTGTGTTTCGTAATAGTGAAGCAATTTAGAAGACAATTGCGATAATAAATTTATGGACAAGTGTTAGATTTAAACTTAATAGTGACAATTAAAATTAGTGAAAGTGTTAACTGATTATTGTGCATTTTATTTAATTAAATAAACACTTTTAACTTAAATTAAAAGACATTGCGTTTTCACTTTCCCGGAACATTAAAATTATTGGCCGCGAACCAATAACACGCGACAATGGTGTCAGAAGTGAGAAAGAAAATTTTGGAAGTGAAAACGATTAAACATTTTTGAAGTGCACAATTGTGAAAGTTAACGTGGAAAAATAGCCGAAACAATAAAAATGCCAGGAAATTTAAATCTAAAAATTAATCAATTGAGCATATCGGAGCTCAAAGAGGAGTTGGAACAACGAAATCTGGCTACACAAGGTACAAAGGCCATACTGATTGCACGCTTGCGTGATGCAATCGAGTCGGAAGGTGCGTATCTAGATTCGGGTGAGCCTACAGATGCAGAAAAAGACGCAGAAGGTGGTGAAGCTGAAACAGCAAAGCCAAAGAAACCAGAAAATGCGCTGATGCAAATGTTGACGCTGATGCAGCAAGAGCAGCGACAACAGTCATCCAATTTAACTGCGAAGCTCAATGAACAGTCGTCCAATTTAACGACGAAGCTAGATGAACAATCAGCGAAGTTAAATGAACAATCAGCGAAGTTGAATGAACAATCAGCGAAGTTGAATGAACAATCAGCGAAGTTAAATGAACAATCGGCGAAGATGGACCAACAAGCGATCGTAATCAAGGAAGTGCAAAAACAGTCAACCGAAATAAAAGTGGAGCTCGGTAGCCTGAACAATCAAATTAAATGCGTCGAGGAAAAGGTTTACCAGGTCGAGGAGAAGGTCAGCCAAGTTGAGGAGAAAATCAACTATGAGATCAGCCAGGTTGAAGAGAGAATGAACCATGAGATGGAAAAAGTGAAAAAAGAATTGGAAGCAGCGAAGGCAGTAGTAACCACCTCACCAGCCCCGCTTATAACCGCAGCGCAAAGCACATCCAGAAATGTGCAAGCACCAATATTCGATGGGCAAACGGTCTGGAGTATTTACAAAATCCAGTTTGAAGCCGCCGCTAGGATAAATCACTGGAATGAGCAGGAACGAGCAACTGCGTTAATTCTGGCTCTAAGAGGCCCAGCTGCCGAGCTTTTGCAGACTATCCCCGTTGAGCTGCATTCAAACCCGGCTGCTATAATGAATGCGCTGGACATGCGTTATGGAGACGATCATCTGAAGCAGATTTACCGGGCGCAGCTACGGCATCCAGAAGTCTGGCGAAACCTTGCAGCAGCTAGCACAAGACATTGAGCGATTGGCACTTTTGGCTTACCCAGCGTACGACCCAGAACATCGAGATGACGTAGCAGCAGAAGCATTCATCAGCGCCTAAAAGGACAAGGAATTGCAACAAGCCGTGCGGTTAGCTCAAAAGCAAACAGTCAAGGAAGCATTGGCTTATAGTTTAAATTTTGAGGCAGCCAAAAATGTGACCCGTACCATTGTCCGGGTTCGCGAGGTAGTGACAGATAAATCCAGGTGTGAGCGCGTGGGAATTGAGCGAGAGCTGCAGGTGAATGGTGCGTCTAGATGCTGGAATTGCGGGGAAAAAGGGCACCTGCAAAGAGACTGCAAGAAGGGAAGAAGACCGAGCTATTGTCCAGGGTGGTGGAGATCCAGACCGTGTCAGGAGCCTAGAATGGAGGCCCATCAAACTGCAAGGGCCAACTTCGTGGGGCGAACGTTGGCCACGAGTATCGACATCCCCAGCACCGTGCCAAGGCAACATCGTGGAGAAGCAGACAGATGCCTTCCTGGTCAAGTTGATGAAGAACAATGCACCCTAACAAACGACACTGGTGCAACCCGATCGACGATCCGACCAGACCTAGTGAGGCCCCAACTGCTCCACAAGGGCAGAGTTCATGGAATTGTTGACGCCCTATCTCGTCATCCATGTCCAGCTAACTGCAAACATTGCCAACGGATTGAGGAAAAGGAGCCGCCCGTTGATCTGCGAGTGATAACGGCCGAATTCGATGAAGGTTGGTCATCGGAGGAGATTCGAAATGCCCAGTTAGCCGATGAAGATATCGGACCATTGCTCGTATGGAAGGAGATGACTGGGCGACCGAAGTGGAAGGACGTTTCGATGCATGGCGCAACCCTGAAAAGCTATTGGGCACAATGGAACTCCCTACAGGTGGAGGGTGGCGTACTCAAGCGGAAATGGGAAACGGCGGATGGCAGCTCCTATAGGATGCAAACTATACTACCCAAAAGCCGAATCCACGATGTGGTAAAGGAAATGCATGAAGGATCCTCGGGAGGCCATCTTGGTGTTAACAAAACCTTAGCGAAATTGCGGGAAAGATTCTACTGGCTCCACGCTCGAGAAGACGTAGAGGACTGGTGCCGCAGATGCACAATTTGCGCTTCCGTCAAAGGCCCAAAGCGACGACTGAGAGGACAAATGCAAACCTATAACGTAGGCGTGCCATTCGAAAGGATTGCTGTTGACATCGCTGGACCCTTTCCTGAATCTGAATGGGGAAATCGATACACGCTGGTTGTAGCTGATTATTTCAGCAAGTGGCCCGAGGTCTACCCCATTCCCAACCAGGAAGCAACTACTGTAGCCGAACAGCTAGTGTTAAATTGGGTCAGCAGGTACGGCGTGCCTTGTGAACTACATTCGGATCAAGGCCGAAACTTTGAGTCACTAGTTTTTAGCGAAATGTGCGAGCAGCTGGGAATACGGAAAACGAGGACAACACCGCTGCATCCCCAATCCGATGGAATGGTCGAACGTTTCAACGGCACGCTCAATAAACACTTGGCCAAAATGGTTGACGAGAACCAAAGGGACTGGGACCGACATATCCCACTATTTTTAATGGCGTATAGAGCCGCTGAACATGCATCGACGGGCCAAGCCCCAGCCAAAGTCATTTTTGGAAAGACTATTCGTTTGCCAGCCGATATAAAGTTCGGAACAACCCCTGAGAAACCCCAAACGGTCTCGGAGTACGCAAGTGATCTAAGACAACGGTTGAACCAGATACATCGGACAGTGCGAAAACACCTCGAATCGGCTACTGACCGCATGAAGACCAGGTATGATCTAAAGGCTAATTCTACTGGCTTCCAGCAAGATGACTTGGTGTGGCTTTATAACCCGCAACGGCGAAAGGGTAGGTCTCCAAAGTTGCAACATAATTGGGAGGGACCATACCGAGTTACAAAGCGAATCAACGACGTCGTATACCGAATACAGGAACATCGTAAGCCGAGAGCTAAAATGAAAATCGTGCATCTGGACCGTCTTGCCCCATATTACACCCAGGGAGAATTGACTACAAATAGCGACACATCTTTTCGGGGCGAAAAGAACTGAGGTGGGGGCAGTGTTACATGTACAAATAATTACATGTACAAATAATTCTGCGAGCTACTGTCGCAATTGTTTTCATCATCATTAAGAACGTCAACGAATGAATTTACTCGAACCCACGAGAATCCAACAAGCATGATCAACATCTGCAAGTGACGTCACTCCATTCATGAACTTGCTCGAACCTACCAGGTACCTCTCGGTAGAACATTCGCCAATGTGCGAGAAATGGGTGAATAGGTAGAGACCCTATATAAAGGCGAGCTGAATGAATGGGGAGAATCATTCATTCGACCGCGATAAGAACTGCGATTGTGTGTGGGAAGTGTGTTTCGTAATAGTGAAGTAATTTAGAAGACAATTGCGATAATAAATTTATGGACAAGTGTTAGATTTAAACTTAATAGTGACAATTAAAATTAGTGAAAGTGTTAACTGATTATTGTGCATTTTATTTAATTAAATAAACACTTTTAACTTAAATTAAAAGACATTGCGTTTTCACTTTCCCGGAACATTAAAATTATTGGCCGCGAACCAATAAATAACACGCGACAATATTTATCAATTCTAGCCGGTTTTTTTGAATTGATTGTTAAAATCTGGTTAAGTGCTGAGAGTACAGAGCCGAATTGAGTGTTTGGCCAGGTTGTAGCACCTCATAATAAACAATTCCCTTCCAATCTCACCATACACATAGCATAACCTTATTTGGTGTCACGACATTCTCGTATCTTACCCATTTTTCATCGCCCGTATTGATTTGCTTCAAAAATGGCTCAATTTCGTTTCGTTTTATTAGCATTTCGCAAATGGAAATTCGGTCCATCAAATTTTTTGTGTTGATTCATGCGGCACCCAAACGTCGAGCTTCTTTGTGTATCCAGCCTTACGGAAATGGTTCAAAACTGTTTGGTGATGAATATTCAGTTCCTTAGCAATGTCATGGTTGCTTCTGTGTCGGTCTTCTTCAATGTTTTGTAAGATTTCATCGTCCTTTTCTGTGATTAGTCGACCTGAGCGAGGTGCATTTTTGATATCAAAACTTCCAGAACGAAAGCGGTCGAACCATCGCTTGGCTGTGGCTTTTGATAAAGTATCTTGACCGTAGACATCACAAATTTTTTAACGAGCCTGCGATGCATTCTCACCTTGATCGTAGTGATATTGTAAAATATAACGAATTTCTTCAGAATTTTCACTCATTTCTAAATGAATACAACTTCTGACACGAATGACGAAATACAAAACTGTCCATGTAAAAATTGGAGACTGGAATATCACCTTTCAAACGCATGCCAGTTTGACTCAATCTGATATATGATAACGAACACCATCTAGTGACAAAAAAGGCTCAATACTTATGTGTATATATATATATATATATATATATATATATATATATATATATATATATATGTATATATATATATGTACATATATATATATATATATATATATATATATATATATATATATATATATATATATATATATATATATATATATATATATATATATATATATACTATATATATGTGGGGGTACGTTCCATCCCAGTAGAGCGTAATGTGAAACAGCGCTAAACGAGGCAATCTTAACATGTAAATAGTCGGGTTAGGAGAAGATGGATAGAAAATTTGTTAGGTAGTAAATTTAATAATAATGTTTTTTTATTTAATAAAAATAAAACCGATCATTTATTTCTTACTAAAATAAAAACAATATAAACGAATTTACTTGTAAAAACAAATAAAATCCTAAGTCAGTAAGCTCATTCTCAGTCTATTCTGTCTTTTCAATTTTCTGCTTTTTTTTTCAAGAAGGCATCTAATGTAGTTTGCGTTTTCCTTTTGCATTCTGCTAGAAGTTGTTGATGAGTGGATAAAGCATCTATAACACCCCGTCTTGCTTTTGAACTCCTGTCAAAATTTGGACCATTTTCAACAAATTGGTTCATAATTTCAGTTATAGTGGTCAAACTCCTTTTTACAAACGCCATTGAAAATTCTTTTCGCTCTTCTTCGAAAGCATTATTATCAATATTTTTGTTTTCTTCTTTCTCAGTTAATTCCTTGAGCTCATCATTAAAAAGACTAGCTGCTGTTTCTTGAACTGCTTCTTCGACGTCTTCCCCAGTTGCCTCATCTAGACCGGTTTGTTTCGCTAATTACACTATTTCTTCCCCTATTTCATCCATATCGACAGAGTGTCCAATGTCTTCGCTCTTACTTAAATCTGGCCAAATGTTGTTCCATACACCTTTCAAAGATTCTGTTATCTCATTCCAAGAAAGGTTTATGTTTTCTGCAACATTCAAGATATTGTAGTTTTTCTCTTTCCGTCTGTTTTTTCAAACATCTGCTTAAATGTTCGCCGCAAGTAATAAGTTTTAAAATTGGATATAGCGCTTGTCTCAGTGCAACACTTAAAAATGCTATGACCAAGTCGTAAGCAATTATAGCAGAACCGATTATCCTTCCACACTTTTCACACGACGACAGCTGATGTGATCCCTTGCCGCAAACTTGAAATTTCTTGTTGTTTACATACAAGTTTCTGACAGCTGGCTGTTTCCGCGCTGAATTTTCTGCTAGTGGGGTCATACAGAACTTGAAACCCATAAGCCCTTCAACTCGATTGTTCAGAAATGCAACAAATACTTGGAACGTAGGTTCAGTGTTACTTGCCGACACAATCTCCCATACGAGGTGTGACAATTAACTAATGAGACTGATTCCATGAAAACCGTATATTTAAAAATTATTCTACAATTGTGCCCAACTCTGCCATCCCCTTCAAAGTAGTCCCCTTGGGCAGCTATACAACGATTCCAGCGTGTTTCCATGCTTCGTAACATTTCTGGAATGCTTCGACTGGGATGTTCGCAAGTACCCTCGTCACGGCCGCCTGGACGTTCGTAATCGACTCAAAATGGGTTCCTTTGACCACCGATTTTGTTCTAGGGAGCAAAAAAAGTCACAGGGTGACATCCGATCCCTTACGGGCCAAATACTGGGACACGCTGAGGGCGGTGTGGCACGGTTCTTTGGAACCATCTTCGCGCACAACTTTTTCATCCCAAAATTGTCGGTGAAAATTTGTCTGACTGTTTCACGGCTCATACCCAGTACCGAGGCCAACATTCGAACTGTTAAACGCCTATCTTCACGGATTAGGGTGCGCACACGCTGCGCACTCGCGTCAGTCCGCATCTTGTCTGGTCTCCCGCTCCGCGCCTCGTCTTCCACGCTTTCACGCCCCTCCTAAACTCTTTATGCCATCGAAACACCTGGGCACGACTAAGAGCACTATCACCATCCACTTTTACAATTTTAGCGTTTAGCATTTCGCCCAATCCGGCGCAAAATGTTATTGCGACGCGTTGATCTTGATTTCGTTTCTCCATTTTCGTGACGAGCTCCACCAACACACGTATACTCAACACGACACAGCAGGCGAACTAAACAAGCTAGAGCGATGGTAAATATATCAATGGAGAGGGGGAGGGGAAGGGAATTTCAAGGTTGCAGGTTTACCACAATTGTCACACCTCACACTTGATGTGGGCTGCGAAACAGGAATTTTATTGATGTTTGCTGCCAAAGCAGGCGCGGCTAAAGTAATTGCTGTAGATTATGCACGGCAGGTTGTTATTAATAATAAATTAACAATCGTGATAACTACGAGTATTATCAAAGGAAAATTAGAGAACGTGGGAACGCCAGATGGTATTGAGAAAGTGATAATATAAAATATAAATAGATGGGATACAGTTTATTTTTCGAATAAATGTTGTATACAGTGTTGTTGGCAACATATAAGTGGCTAAAAAGAAATAACGGCGAAAGGTGAGTATGCCACCGAGGGGATAGGGCTTAAATAATCCGCGACTGGTCGGCTCCGCGTTGTGGTTCAGTGCGCGGTGCTTTGCGTTTTTAATGAGAGTGGATTGATTCGGTTTTGGATTCGAGTAGTTTATTTCGGGTACCGCGTCGGTGAATGTTCGGGGACGCGTGATTTTGATTGAGTTTGTCTTATTCGGATTTCTTTCTCTTGGACTGGTCGACGGTTGGAAAGATATGAAATTGAAGTAAAGAAAAGTAAAGTGCATTCGGCTTGAAGGAAAGTTTTGATGCGTTTTAAATGTGGCATTTGAATCGGTGGCTGATAACTTGTATTTTGGAACTTAGTCTGCTCGCGGAAGAGCTGCGACCGAATTTCCTCGCCAAACTGGCTAGTCTGACAGCAGCCAACTCGGAGTAGACTAAGGGTGTCCGGACTTGTTGACATGATGGGTACAGTCCGTTGACACAGGCCAAATCCACGCCAAAACCGAAGAGAGGTCCGTTTGGATTTCTTTCGAGGAATCACGAACGGACGAGAACATCTGTTAAAAATCGTTACACATTTCAGAATAAGTCTGTATTATTAGTATGTTATCCCAACTACTCAAACCCCCTGGTCAACATAGCGTAAACAAAAGTGCATCAAATTTAGATTACTGATTAAATTTGATTTTTAGGTCTTCTTAAAAAAATTTTTTCAAAGAATACTAATTTTGCGATCTGTCTGTCCGTCCGTCTGTCCGTGCGTCACAGCAAGTTTCCTCAGAAACTATATGTGCTAGAAAGCTCAAATTTTGTAAAAAAGTGAGAAGTGGTGCTCTCAAAAGTTTAGGTCTTAGCAAAAATTTTAAAACTTTTTAAGGGGGGTCCCCTCTCATAGTGAAGTAGCCCTTAACAATTTTTTAAAATCAAAGGTAGTTGGGTGGTGTACCAAATGAAAGGTCTTCATTAGAACTTTCAGAATTTGAATTCAAAAAGTTATTTTGTGCCCTAACCCACTCTTCCATACGGACTAGGATCAACTGTATGAGCCAATTTGTTGGCATTGGAAAGACTGTTTGATTTACTAATTTGTTTACAAACACCTTCTGCCAGGACCACACTTCTCTTTGTCGTCTGATAGAAAGCGATATTGTCTGTAGCGTTGGTCGTATTTGTTCATAAACCAGCGGACGGTCTTTTTATGTTTCGATTTTTAGTCTTAAAGAACGATAAAATACTAAAATAATGTACAGGTTTATTATGTGCGTGGTCCATTCAGGATTTTTTTTTGGCAAATACCAGTCCAAAATGCAGGCTGTCATCGATCTGGCAATACTTTTGCCGTCATAAGATAAGAGTTTTTAATGTTTGCCATCTTTTTCTAGTAATGAATATTGTCTTGGTCTTTTAGGCAATTTTTTGAATGTCCAGGGACAATGACTCATGCATGTCTTGATGAATAAAATATACAAATGTCGTCACCATCAGGGCTGGTTTCAGTCAATCGCTAAAATACAAAGGACTAGATGAATTGGTGATCCTTAAGAAACTCGTTTTAACATCGTTTATAGCATAGCTCCAAGTCGGGCTTTCGCTTCCAGGCTTAGTCGCCCCAATCGTCGCAATTCTACGACCTCTTCACCAATTTCAAATTCCAAGGAAAGACATGATGTCTCCACCGTTTTCTCTGTTTTCCTGCTATTCTAACCTTCCTTTGTGTTCTAACCTTTAACGTACGATTACCCAGGCGTACGTCAAGAGAGGGAGAGCGAGAGCGCAAGACGGAAAAAGAGAGAAAGAGAGGGAGAGAGGGAGAGAGAGAGAGAGAGAGAGAGAGAGAGAGAGAGAAAAAGAGAAAAAAAGAGAAAAAGAAAGAGAACAGGCAGGGGAAAATTAAGTTTGAGAAATTATTGTTAAATTCGTCATGAATATTTCTACGAAAATAAAGTAAGAAGTTTTCCTTTTGACCATAGAATTTTTATTTCAGTAAATACGTATTTCGAAACCTATATTGGGTTCTTCCTCAGTGCTTAATGACAGTCAGTAAACAATGAGGAAGAACCCAAAATAGTTTTCCATATACGTATTTGCAAAAAATAAAATTCTATGGTCAAAAGGAAAATGTCTTTTTTTATTTTCGGTGTTAATATCACACACCATATTTAATGCATGAATATTTATGGTAGAATAAGCCAATAATTTGCATGAGTTGTAAGATTAACCCCGAAGACTTTCTGCCATTTAAGCCTGTTTTGGTATGTTACCCCACTCTAGTTAGCTGAGTTCATTAAAATGCATTGGCTTTAAGTCAATTTCTGGCGTAATATATCTATAACTATTAGATTTAGTCGATCTAGCATTCGCTCTGCTATTTAGGTTAGGGATAAATAAAGGGCTGGTTGTCCGCGAGCTTGATCACAACAGGCTATAACCTGATATTACAAGAGCATTAAAAATTACCGATTTTAAGAGGTTAGGGTATTTGCGTTAGTGAACGATCATCTTTATAAGCCCGTCAATGTTTTGAGTAAATTGTCCGGTAGCCAGCACATCATGGGATTTGATTTCCAGTGAAAACTAGTCGTCTCTCTTTCTTCAGTAAAGTTAAGATATCTGACAATTCGTTTGGAATTGGTAAAAGGCTCCGCGCCGCCCGGACTTTAAAGCCCGTATATTGGAGTGCTTGAACCATGTGTTTAAGGCGAAAATGCTTTGCAAAAACCTCTTTTGCTAACGATTTTTGTTCACTTATTAGCACAAGAAGTATAGTAACATATTAAAAATGGAAATATATATTCAATAAATAATTTTCAGCTGTTTGTCGAAACATATTGCTTACTTTTGATTAGTACATCAAAACTGCGAAACGTTGACGAATAAATAAATTCAACGAAAATTTTAATTGCAATTTTTTCCATTAGTGAAAGTTATCAAACAATAACAAAATGTTCTTATTTTTTTCTTTAGCTACTGGCTGGTATGTCAAAATTGATGCGTGAATGTTGGCACAGAAATCCTAATGTGCGGCTGCCTGCGCTACGAATAAAAAAGACATTGCATAAATTGGCAATGTCCAATAATAAATTCAGACTAGCATACGATGAAGTGTGTGTTTGATTGTTGTCGATGTCGCATTTAGTGTTAGATAGGGTAGTGTTTTTTTATTATAACTATTATAAGTATAATATAAATAGTGACATTTTTAAAATATTATTTACTAAGTGATAATCGTACATACTAGACCGAGATTTCGTTAAATGCATTTTTTAGAATGAATTTCGTTTTTACGTTTAAGACAAGAAAATAAAAGAGTAAACAAGAAAGATGAAAATCAAACAAAAAACATGAGAAAATCAAAGAAAATTAATCAAAAAATTGAAATATATTAAACATCACTTCTTAAATAATGAATAATAGAATTTGACTATTGTTTTTGTTGTTGACTTTTAATTAAGGATACAATCTATCCCGAAAAGTGTTAAGAATAAGTGCAAGACTAGCGTATAAATTAATTTGATAAATAACAATAACGTGAATATTACCTTTAGTAACAAACAATAGCATCTTTGTTAAGAATTTAACTTTATAAATTATGCCCTTTGGCATTGATACAATGTATATAAATAGCAAACCGTAGATTTAATTGTTGTAACTCTATCGAAGTAAAAACTGAAACAGATAATTACATTGATAACACAATCAATACTGATTTTGTTTCAGTTTGGAAAGAACTTAAATTCTATGATAAATGATGCAATGATATATTACAGAGAACGAAAAAAAAAAATCATTTGTAATACAAAGTCTAAAATTAAAAACAAACATTACAATTTTAATAATCTGAAATTTAATTTTAACATTTTAATTTGAATCAAAAAGACTAACAATTATATGTTTGGGATTAAGTCTTAAACATATTTGCATCGTTATTCTAATTTTCATACGCAAGTACAATAACTTAACATTCTTCATTAACAAATACAAATAACTTTATTATTGATAAATTTTTAAGTTATTATTTTCGTCAAAGAAAACAGAAGAACAGAAGCTAACTCAGCGGAGATTATGCCAAAAAATATCTTAAAAATAACGAAAACAGTCTAAAATAACATGTTATTATCCTCCATTTAATGTAAAAAAAAACTAATATTCCTTGTTATATGTAGGTCATAAAATATCAGATGAAATTTCAGAATTGGAATATCTGTCACATGTTGACGAAGAAAAAGAGGAAAATAATCATTTGAAATCGAGTAACATATTGTATATGTACCCATATCAAACGATAACTGGAAAACATATTAACAGAAATGGATCATTATCAGAATTTCTAGAGGAATGACTCAAAGAACGTATCTTTCTCTGAGTGTGATTTTCTCTTTATCTCCTTTTTTGTCAATTTTTAATTGGTGGATGGATATTTGCAAATTTCTTAATCATAACTTCTTCGGAGATTTTAACAAGAAATTAAAGTTCATCATTTCTATGTTGAACAGAGTGCAGCATATAGAGTTAATATTAAATCTGAGTGGTCAATATTAAATCTGCATATCAACTGTTCGGCATGTTTATTTGGTTTAAAGAGCTAAGCCAATGTTTATCGAAAAAAAATCGACGTCTTTTTCAACGATTAGATGGGTACAGTTTTTGCTATAATATACAAGAATTTTGGTGGAGCTTAAGCATTTATAACTTATTTGTTTCATATCCGTAAACTTCTGTTATCATTTTCAATGTAGTGATAATAGTCGAAATTTTTCACGTATATTCCAGATTTAAATCCAAAATTTCCCCATGGTTTCATTTTAGCAAAAGAGAACCCAGAAAATTTTTCTAAGTTGCACAAACTTAGACTTGATTATAAACCCATATAATTTACTTAGAAAAACACTTGCAACACACTTCATTGGAAGATGTGAAATTGTCTGTTCGCTGGACTCATTTAACTGTTATGGATATTTTCAGTCTTTCGAGTATGATATCGGGAATTGAACATTATAATTTGACTCTCTTCTTTGGAAGTGGCTGCTTGCATATAGCAAGTTCAATTCTTTCAGTTCCGTAAATCTTGTAATGACGTGGAATCTTTGCTTATGAAAATTGTTTGTGTGTAGCTACTTAATTGAGTTGCATTAATAATTTTTCTGAAAAATTTTTAGAGGAAAAATGTTAGAAGAATGTGTTTCCGAAGTGTGTACTGTCTCAGACCATCACACTTTAGATACCACGGGTGATGTCGACTATCATGCTTAGAGGCGAAAGAATTATTCTAATTATGGTTTTGTAAAATAATTTTACATAACCCTACTAAAATCGCGCCTGTCTGTTCGTCTGTCCGTCCGTACGTGCGTCACAGCAATTTTTCTCGCAAACCGTATGAGCTACAAATATGAAATTTTGTATATTTGTGTAAAGTGGTGCCCTCTTCAAAGTTCCACTACAAAACAAATTTTACAAAGTGCTTAAGGGGTGTCTCCCCTATAGAAGGGAGTGGCCCCTGAAATTTCATCAAAGGTAGCCGATATGGTTACCCAATAAAAGGTATTGATGAGAACTTTCCAAAACAGTTCTTAAACTGACATTTTTTGCTTTGAGGGTCGCACAGGGAGAGGAAATACACGAAAAATTTGTGTCCCACCCCCTGGTGATTGGACACCTGTGGTTTGAAAAATCGGAAAAAATCATGGAGGTAGGTGTTTATGAGTACAACAACAACAAATACGTCAGAAGTCGAAATTCGCTTAGCATTGTGAATAATAGTATGATCTTCGAATTTTATATTTTTCCCAATAAAATCGTATGGAGACCCTTAAGCTCAACGAAATTCGATATATAAGTAGTCTTACAAAAGGACTAATATGTAACTTTGATGAAAAGAATAACATGTAACTTTGTTGAAAATCGAATCATATTCACGGAAGTTATAGTCATTTGAAGTTTCTGTAATTAACACAATTTTGGCACTTTATGGACTCTCCATCGAATCAAACTCAATATGGTTTTGTAACCACGAATTATGTTCAGGTTAATTTTATCCTGTAAGTACTTGTACTAAACTTTTTCATTTACATCAATTTAATGTAAATCTATACGTTAATTCGCTCTACACTGAGCTTTTGCATCGTACGGGTATCGATGTAAAAAGGGTCGAATGATTAATAAAAAAGTTTAGCACAGACAAGTACTTATAGGAGAAAATTAACCTGAACATAATTCATTAATTCATAGTTACAAACACATATTGAGTTCGCATAAGTAGAATAAATTAGAATAATTATCTTACCTCTAAGCATGGTGGTGGTCATCACCCGTGTGTGTCTAAAGTGATGGCCTGATGAGACTTATTGCACACGTCGAAACTACCTTCTTCTAATATTTTTCTTCTGAAAAATTATTAATGCAAATCAATTAAATAGCCACACACAAACAAATTTCTTCGTGAGTAATTTGAGGCTATCGGAGCCATCCGAAAAACGAGATCGATGCCCGCACGACGCAAAATCTCAGTGTAGAGTCAATTAACGTATAAATTTACATTAAATTGATGTAAAAAGGGTCGAATGATCAATAAAAAAGTTTAGCACCGTAGAATCTTTGTTGATCCAGTCTAGCGCAGAACAATTTTTTTATTGACGCTTTGTAGATTTGAATTCTAGCGAATGCTTTTGTCCTTGAGTTAAACAAGCATATTGTGCGAATTCAAAGAAAAAAAATCGTTCTTGACCCCCTAGAGGATAACTCAAATAGAATTCGGCTAATGGCCTTCATAACTTGTCAAATATTTTTTGTATGAGATCTTTCAAACTGTTCATATTCTTATTCAAATCTCTGAGAAGTTTTCCAGCAATTATACACATCATCAAAAATAATGAAGATTCGAAACCCTTCTTATTATTATCATCAGTCAAATCAAGTTTCTATTTTGTCTACTTTATTAACAAGATAAAAAGCAATTGACTTATTAACATATCTAGAAAAGGAAACTACATATTATTTAATTTATTCACAATCTAATCAACATAGTATAACAAGAACTGAGCTTTATAAAACGTACGTTTAGTTACAGTGTATTTTCTTTAAACAAAAAATTTTCCGCAATCAATTGAATATAGAAAATTGTTATGGAGGTCATAATAAATATTGCCTTTTAATTTTCCAGTAACAAATATTGATTTAGTGCCATTTAGTTGTAGATAAAAAGATGCTAAAATGTAAACAAATTATGGCTACAAATAATCTCTCACTGGTCTATAATTTAAAGTGCATCAAATTGAAATAATGTTACGAGTCTATTTGATTTTAATAGTTGTTAAAATCAAATTAGTATTTTATTATTTCAATTTATAATTTTCAGTTAAGGTTAATTTTGTATATAAACAAGTTGTTATTTTAAGCATCACAATTATATCAACAGTATAAAAGTAACAAAATAATTAATAAATATATACAAAAGAAAAAAATTGCTCATAACTACTGGTATTTTCTACCAGAATTGTAATATTTCTCATGATATATGATAATTACATATTTAGAATAAAATTTAGTCGATTGTAATGTGTGCATTGTAAATAGTTCATGTAGTTACTAAAAGGAAATTATTTAATTGTAAGCAATAAAGATAGTTTTTAACAGAAAACGTTGGTTTTATTCGGTAGTTCAAAGTGGCATCTGTTATTTTTGGTAGTTTGCATGGTGCTCTACGATGGCTTAGCACGTTAAACCTATGCAGTCGGTTACTATGGCTGAAATGACTGACTATTCTAATTTGGTACGACCTCTAATACATGAAAGCTATATAGATTCAATCATACCAAACAAAATTATGCATGCTTCTGGTCGGAGCCCACTCACAATTCTTTTGGGTGATCGTTTCTCGATGACCAGCAGGATGATATCCATTGAGCATTTAAGTCAACGAAGTACTCGTATATTCAAAGCAGCTGGGACACTTCGAGCAAGAATTAATGCTTTTCCTGGTCATGCTCATTTCAGTGGATGGTTTTCGCGGCGACTTGAAACTAGGTTTTATAGATACTCCAAACCATTTGTTCGTTGGATATTGGACCTTTTACATTATGAAATACGATATTCGGCAGTTAAAATTGGATTTGATTTGGCTGTCGCGCTTTTGGGTTAAACTTCTAATCTAGCTTCATCTTTATTTCGATAGATTTTGTTTTCATTTCGTTAATTGCTAGCCGCTTGTTACTGGTGGATAGCTACACGTCTCGTATAAACAACAATAAGCCAGATAACACGAAGAAGCAAGCTTCAATTAAATGACTCGCGAGTAAGAAGAAAGCTGCTTGCTTCATTTTAAACGCGTAGAATGTAGCAACCGCTACTTAACTTACTCGCTAGAATGAAGTTTCTGTCTCAGGGTATGTATGTATTGAATTCAAGAATAATATTTAATTTAAGCAATCATTTTAAAAAATAAAGCATTTTTGTAGTGTAGAAAACATTAAAATTTAATTTGTATCATTTTACTTCTAACGCCTATTCAACAATGATAATTAGGGCATCCATAACATAAGAGATGATTCAAACGTAACTTTCCTACGCATCAGACTTAATTAGGGTGTGCGAGGGGTAAGAGGAATTTAACTTCAGCATAGACGTCATTGTTATTTTTTATATAAATCTTTGATTTAAAGCATGCGTCAATTTATCGTCACCCTCCCCATAGCGTAGCTTCAGGTAGCATGAAATACATTTTATAAATGGGAAGTCGAAAATCAGGGATAGGGATGTGAAGTTATCATCTATAGCAAAGTGACGTGGTCTTGATACGTGCCAATGAACTGTACCCTGCAAGTCAACTAATCCGGGCACCCCTAGTCTACTCGAAGGTGCCTGCTTGCAGGCTAGCTAGTTCGGAGAGGAATTTCGGTCGTAGACTAAATCTGCATACAATTTCTCAGCCATCGAGTCCAATGCCCGTTTAAAACGCGTTTCAAAAATTTCCGAGGAAAAAGTTTCGTCACTGTTTTAAATCCGCCTTCGAGAGGCTTTCCATCATTCCACAACAACACAGTCAAATCCGTGCATTTTCGATCTCAATACAAACGCGGTGCCAGACATAAGCTTCTCTAATTCTAATCGAAATATTCTACGCTAATAAAAACATCGTACACGAACTAAGGCATCGCAAAACCGAACCGATCAGCCGCGAATTGCTAAAAACCTACCCACTCGGTGGCATACTTACCTCTCATTTCCATTTCCCGCTGAAAATCAAGACTACTGAAAGGAAAGTGTGTTTGTATTAGCAATTCTTTAATTCGTTTTGCATAGTATCAAAGAATGTATAAATTTTTCGAATAAATCAATCCAAAAAAAAAAATCAACCTCCATTTAGAGTCGAATCTCCTTTGAGAATAAATTTATGCAATTCAATAGATGCATATAATATGTTTTGAATTTAACTTACTTATTATATTTTTTTCTATTTGTTTTTATTGAAACGTTTACTTGTTTGGTTTTTGTTGATTCTTCATATTAATGCAATTTTATGTCGATAAAAATATATCTTCTTTTGCGCTATTATTGCTTCGTTTACTTAAAAATTAAAGAAATAAGAATTTAATAGCAGAATAAAACAAAATATGTGTTAAAAAAAACTGAAAAATACCAAGAATAAATATACAAAATAATTGGGTAGTAACATTGTTCTGTAACTTGACAATGTTGTTATAATAGTAATACTTAGTATCAGTGTTAATATTTTTAGTAGACACACATCTCCAACACTTCGGTTTATAAAGTTGCATAAAAATATTTAAGTCTCTGTTTTGCGTTTTTTTTTCTTGGTATGTCTGAAGAAAATTACGGCGTGACAGTGAGATATTTAACAACTTGAAAATAATGTTACGTAATCACGGATGCACTTTTGAAGGATTTTTCTCTATTTGAATAACAAATTATTATGTACATCTAAATATGAACTATGCAATGTGACGTTTCTATTTTAAGTATGCTGATGTAATAAGTCGATTGGATACGGCAACGTTGTTAAATCAGCGCTAATTCAGACTAACCTCATTCTTTTCAAATGATGAGCTAGAAGTGCTGGTTTAGCTGCTTAGCAAACCAATGATTTGCCCACTCTTCGTTGTAGATGTTCGAGTCTAGGGATTTTGAGGTACTTTCTGATGGGTCTCCATTATGTCACAAGCTATGCATGCTTCACTCATTTAGCGGCAAGTACGTGCCCAACTTAGTTTATCATCGATTAGTCGTTTCTTTCGCTCCAAATATTCTGAAACGTTATTGTACTTCTTCTCGAACCAGCCTGAAATGTCCCCGTGTATTTGATTGATTCTGTTCTTAATCGTTAATGATGAACAAATAATCTTCATAAAAGGCTAAATGTTATCACTGTCAAATGAATGGCTTGAAACAACACTTGATTCCATTTGGAATTCGCGATTTGCATACTAGTATGCTTTCATCGGTGGCAAATATGAGCACATCAAGGGGAGAAATCGAGTCATCGATTTTCCTTATGACCGGTTTGACTCCAGGAGCTGGGATTGTTATTTCATGAATTTTCTCATCTGTTTGGCAATTCCAAATTTGGATCGTTTTGACTCCGGATAACGATACGACCATATTGTTCGGGTCTATTGGCAGCAAATTTATTGAAGGCACATACTCCTGTCTACCATCGCCAAATGTATCTTTCGTTAAAATCAGAAAAGTCACTAGCTCGTTGAGTCCAACGACGTCCTTACGTGTGTCAACTGGGGCGTTTAATCGGATGTAACCAAACTGTAATGTTAACAACTTCCGTTCCCTTTTGGCAAACCTGAATCGCTTAATATCCAAAGCAGTAATCGCAAGGCTTCATACGATCACTTCACAGACTGCAAAAACATATACATCGCACACACTTGCCAGATAACCTTCTAGATCGCCACTCACAGTGACCTTTGAGGATGGGACAAATGGAGAGGCTATGCTTATAGAAATTGTAGATCAAATGATATGAACGCGTTCGCTGGGTTTGATTGTCATTTAATTTTCGATGCTTCTCAATTTGACTACTAAACCTGGGATTGTAATTTTCTTCAAGTCGATAGAAGAAAAAAAATTTATTCCCCTTATTTGCTTTTATTACAAGCACTACTTGTATTTAAGTTTTGGTAGAAAAGCTCGTTCGTATCACTTTTTTGAAATCATTATCATGTTTTTCCATCAGCTCACGCATTACACCAGCAGAAGAACCACTTTCATCTCTTAAAGAAATACACTGTCGAGCCCAACCCTCATTAATTTGTTTGACACATTAAACAAAATTGCAGCACATCCCCGGTAATAATTCCTATTGCATCATCCAATAACGAATCAATGTCCATTATATCAGGCATGACAACAGTAACTTACAGCGAACATACTCCTAGGCCTTGGCCTCCAGGATTAATCTCCTCCAATCATCACGGTTCTGTGACCTCGCCCGCTAGTTGATCACTCTCAGCAACGATCTGCTGTTAGCTTCTATCGTGTCTTCCCATCGTGTCTTCGGTCTTCCCGCTGGACGTCTACTTTGTGCTCTACCATTTAATATTCTTTTGGGTAGCTCTTTAATTCTTTCTAAATGGCCCACTCATTGAAAAATCTCAGAAGAATAGCGAAGAAGATCATTAGAATTAAGAAGAGAAAATACTATGACGACCAATTGAGAAGTATCGATGTAAGTCCAGCGAGCAACGTTACAAGACAAGCATACAAAATAGCGAAAAGCATGAAATATGGCTATCGGCCCAAGACCACGCTCTGCCGTAATGACATTGGCTATATCATCGCTGATAAAAACAAGATTAAGGAAAGATGGGTATCATATTTCAACAACCTCCTTAATCCTCCGTACAGATCCACAACATTGGGGCCTATAGATGTCTGCGGAGAGCTTCCATTGGCCTCATTAACTCTGGATGAAGTTTGTTTTACTATCAAAGTCCAAAAGAATAATAAAGCGCCGGGCATCGATGAGATTCCAGTGGGCCTCATCAAATATGGTGGCAGCGGTGTTAAGAAAGCCATCAATAAAGTCGTTTGGCAACTAGAACATATGCCGAACTAATGGAACCAATTAATTATATTTCCTATGCACAAAAAAGGCGACAAGCTGCAGTGCGAAAATTATAGTGGCAGTTCACTGTTTGTACGGCGTACAAAATAATTTCAAAGATCTTAAAAATAATATCGGATCATACGCCATCAGTACTTTTGGGGAGTATCAAAGTTACTTTAGAGCAGGTAGATCAACAATGATCCAATTGTTCGCTGTCAAGCAGGTACTTGAGAAATGCTAGGAGTTGACTTTAAGCAAGCATACGACAGTATTGATCGTAACGTACTGTACTAAATAATGCTTTGCTTTGGTATCCTAACCAAATTAGTCCGTCTTATCAAAATGACAATGACGTCGACAACCTCCCAAGTCCTCATCAATAACCAACTCACCGACGCCGTTTACACAAATATCGGACTAAAGCAGGGGGATGGGCTGGCCCCATTGCTTTTCAATTTGGCTCTGGAATATGTCATCAGAAAGCTACCTGTCGATACAAGTGGTACGTTATTATATAAGTCGAGCCAAGTCATAGCCTATGCGGATGACATCAATATTTTGTCACGGTCGTTAACAACCACCAAAGAACTCTATCTGAAACCCGACAACGTAGCAAAACTAGTCGGGCAACAAATCAATGAGAATAGGACAAAGCTCATGACACAGTCGAGGAAAAATACCTCAAATACACAAAGTATGCTAGGCAAAGACAGTATCCAAAATATGAGCGAATTTTCGTTTTTAAATTTACTGGCAATTTAGACGCCAAAATACGGAGAACCAGCAATGATAGAGGCGAAATACGGCGAAGAATACAGCTCGCAAGTAAAATATTTTATACAGTTTTGACGATTTGAAAAAGTGACTTCTACAATAGAAGTCTCGTCCAGAACTCCCTTTTGGCAAGGTAATTGGAGATTGAAAAGTGAAGAAAAATAATTACAGAAAAGTTCGCACATTTCCTGAGGAGATGACGCGAGCTGCCCATTTAAGGTTAATGGTGAGAGATTTTTAGTCGACAATTTAAGAGAACGGATGCACTTCCAAAATGGCTTGGATTGGTTAGAGTTAAGCGAAGACTCGATAGTCCTGAAGTAAGAAGCTTTTGCCTAGTTTACTTCCCTTTTTGCAGCAGATCTAAACTGAGTATAGTTTACACGATCCTCAGAAGACCTGGTACGTAGAAACATACGACGAGCCCGATCCTTTTCTTTCAGGGCACAAATCACATTGTGATTCAACCAGGGTGTACCATGGGAGTCACGAGTACAGGTAAAGGGAGTTGCTGCTGATATGACAGAGTTGGGGAAGTCATAAAATTTCTCACAGGCGTCATTTGAAACAAGACCATGAAAGAAGATATTCCAATTAACAGCGGATAAAGAATTAGAAATTAGGGAGTAATTTGCCTTGTAGAAATTAAAGAGCATTTTTTTCGATATACGCTTTGGATTGGTTCGATCAAGTGACACTTCATACCGAAGTGGAGGGTGATGAGGATCGAGGGGGACATACGGAAAAAGAACAGGAGAATGCTTCAGAGAGGGAGAATCTAGGTTGCTAAGGACTGAATCCAGGAAGCGATCATTAATATTGAATAAATTATTAAATTGAGAGAAAGAACATAAAGACATAAAGGAAGAAATTAAGAGCGAGACTTGTGAGGGACCTGAAACATGATTTCCAACCCAGGACAGAGAGGAAAGATTTAAGTCACTACACAGTATAATAGGGTAGCTAGAAAAACGAGTCAAATAATATGAGGAAAATTCAGAAAAGAAAGTGTCGTAGACAGAATATGGAGAACTACAAGGAATATATACACAAGCCAGTAGGAGAGGACGAGCAGGTGAAAAAGATATCTTAGCGACAACGCATTCAACAGGAGGAAAAAAGTGAAGATCTGAGAGAGGAATGCCAGATAGGGAATTATGGTAGGCAATAAAAACACCGCCACCGTCCCTCTTATTTGATAATTGTCGATCTCAATCTTGCCTTATTAAAAAATGGTTGGAAAAAATCACGGCGTCATGAAAACTGTCAGGTAGCCACGTTTCTGTGAAGCAGATTATTTTATCACAGGAGAGAAAGCATGATAAAGAGAGATCCTTCAGCTTAGATCTTAGACCACGTACATTTTGGTAATAAATGAAAAATGAATTCTGCTTAGTGATAAAGTTAGGCTGATTAAAGGAAGAATGACTAGAAGCTAATTTCTTTTGGAGTTCGAAGCAAAAGCCTTAACTAAGACGGCTGGGGGCCAGAAATTGCTGTTTTGTACTGCATCACAGTTTGTTGGCAAAGTTAATTTGAACGATGCAACCACACGATGGGTCAAGTTTGGTTGCGTTAGTTTTTTGCAGGAAAATGTATTTGGTCGGTTATCCAGCCCACTCAAAACGAAGTCCTTTAATTCCTCCTCTGAAGTATCATACGCCAGTCGCGACACAAGTTTTTGGGGTGGTGGAGAAACAACGCGAGTAGGCTTGCGAGTTGGCAGAAGCGTAGGACGACACACAGGCTCTTGTGTACGGTAAGAATGCTCCGTGCTAGAAGGGAAAGCAGAGAGATGCGAACCTTGAGTCTGTTGTTCATGATCCAGTTCCAGTTGCAGTTGCTGGTCCGGTTCCAGTTGACCATCAACAGATCGAAGAGTTGATATTGCTGCTTCACTTGATGTAGCAGCCAAAAATGGCAAGGAGGTCGGTCTAGGTGGTAAATTTTTAGGAATAGCCCCCTTGCTGGGGTCAACATTTTCCTTGTTATTTGCTGGCATCGAATCAGTCAATAAGAGAGGTGAAGATGCTTGGCAAGAAGCGTGAGGTGATTCTGTTGGTTTCATAGCAATTGGATCCGTAATAAGGCGCGCATTGATTTCATGAAGTAGTTTGGTGTTATCATTTAACAGTCGAATAGTATCTGTAAGTGACACCCCACTACATTCATCGCATCTGAATGTGATATTACGCGAGAACTTAGCACGTATATCAGCAAATACCGCAGGTATCGACAGGCATTTTGGATGAAATGATCTACGGCAAAAACCATCACACTCCATGAGCTTGTTACGCGATGACTCAGGCTCTTTACAAATATTACAATTAATGGCACAAAGGGGTGAATCACCTGACATACTTGAATGATAAGCTGATCAGTTCAGTAACTTTAATCACTAGACAAATTATGTTTAAGATTAGGTGTCAAAAGTAAATAGTAAATTTGCACTATTTTGATACACTAAATATTTTAGTTCAGGGACCAAAACAAGTTTTATTACGCGAACCGTCAGTACGGCTATTGACCAAGCGATGGTGCAAATCAAATGTCACAGAACAATGTAGATTAAACACTTTGAAAGGTGACCGCTAATTAAATAAATTAAGAAAGAAAGAAAGACTTTCTCGAATTAATTAAAAAACGCACTAGCGGAGTTAAAGATCAATAATTAACACCGTCAATAAAGCCGAATAACAATCGCGAATAAGTATGAGAAAAGATAGTTACGCAGCGAATACACAACACGTCCGAATCGCGCGAGGATCATCAACGAAGAGACATCAAATAACCATGACCATGACCGCCTTGATACTTAAAAGGCCAGATTATCAGCTGTTTATAAATGTAAAAAATGACAGCCTGCTGTAATGTTACAAGTAATCACGGCCGAGAAAACATATATTTTAACGTGGAAGAAAGTTGTTTTAAAGCGTGAACATACGCTGAACATGGAACGAGATATTGTGTTAGTAATTGCAATTCGCCCAGCGGGAAGCTAGTGTTATGCTTGCAAAAGTTACAAACATACTTCCAATGCCTCACGCCAGTGTTAGAAAATCAAAACACTCACATCCCGTTGTACGAAATTGCACTAGCAGCTATTAAACTCCTAGAATCAGCAGCCATTACACCGAAGATAGTTCAATAATTTTGTATAAAACTCAATCTATTGGATGAGAACAACAAGCTTGCTTTGTACTGGGTGCGGCACTCATCGGTATTGAACCCATCAGTGCGGTTGAGAAGAACCTTATTTGAAGACACCTGAAGGAAATCGAAACTAGAGAATGCAACATTCACTGAAGAAGATATCCAGGGCTTAAAACATTGGAAGCGTTCCGTAATACCTATGACGAGAAACAGATTATAGCATAAAACCAGGCAAGGGGGATGAGAGGGTACTATAAACTTGGAAATCTTAAGAAAATGGGTCTCAACGATAATGGAGTGCACGTTCTTCAGGCTACCAAACAAGACGAGCTCTAGGTAACTCAATGAGAATGCGGCCACAATATATTTTTAAAGGTTGAATTGCAAGACATAGAATTCATATAATCACCAAAGTTAACTTATGTTCTCTGTAAAAAAGTTGACTTCAAATCCAAATAACTTAAATACCCGAATAATTTTTTTTCGTTCATTTTAACGAAATAGCTCGAACATAATTGCCGGATACGATGTGACCGCTTCTCTTTCCACTGTTGCAGCCTTTTTTTCATCCATGAATATTAACAGATATGGATTTGAAGCAGTTGGAGCTAATCTTGATTCCACTCTCTATAATATTGAAAGTCTATAACTGAAGGTTGCTGTGATATATGTTAAGCAGCCGTAGTATTAATACAAACTTAGTGCTATACGAGGTGTGTTCAAAAAGTATCGCGAATTTTGAATTTTCGCGGATTACGCATATTCGAGTTTCGATTTTTTTGTGGCGTTATGTTGGTACTCATGTCTGTCACTTATGCCGACAAGGTCGGCCATTTTGAATGTTCACTTAATTGGTGATAGCTGCTTGACTTGCACGTGTTTTCAATCGTCTTCGATTTTTACTTATTCAAAAAAATGGATCAAAGAACGTGTATCAAATTTTGTGTGAAAAACGAAATTAAGTGCGCGGATGCATTCCGAATGTTGACTGTGGCATACGGAGAAGCTACCTTGGACCGAAGCAACGTTTATCGGTGGTACAAAATGTTTTTAGAAGGCCGAGAAGATGTGAACGACGAAGAGCGTGCCGGACGCCCGAGCACCAACAACAGACGAAAAAATTTATGAAGTGGAGAAAATGGTATTGGCCAATCGTCGAATCACCGTAAGAGAAGTTGCTGAGGACCTAAACATATCGATTGGCTCGTGCCATTCGATTTTTATCAACGATTTGGGCATGAGATGGGTCACCGCGAAATTCGTACCAAAATTGCTCAATTGCGACCAAAAACAGCAACGCATGAACATTGCTAATGAGATGTTAAACTCTGTCCGCGACGAACCAAATTTGCTCCAGAGGGTCATTACTGGTGACGAATCGTGGGTTTATGGTTATGACGTGGAAACCAAAGCTCAATCATCTCAATGGATGCTGCCGCATGAACCAAGACCGAAAAAAGCGCGCCAAGTTCGGTCGAATGTGAAAGTTTTGCTGACAGTTTTCTTCGATTGCAGGGGCGTGGTGCATCATGAGTTCTTGCCACAGGGAAGAACGGTCAATAAGGAATATTACCTGCAAGTTATGCGCAATTTGCGCGAAGCAATCCGCCAGAAACACCCGGATTTGTGGGAGAACAAAAATTGGCTTTTGCACCACGATAACGCCCCTGCTCACACATCGTTGCTTGTGCGCGACTTTTTGGCCAAAAACAACACACTAATGATGCCGCAGCCACCGTATTCCCCAGATCTGGCCCCTGTGACTTTTTCTTGTTTCCTAAACTGAAGAGGCCCATGAAAGGACGACGTTACGCTACGCTTGACGAGATAAAGACGGCATCGAAGGAGGAGCTGAACAAGATTTAAAAAAAATGATTTTTTGAAGTGCTTCGAAGATTGGAAAAACCGTTGGCACAAGTGTATAATATCTCATGGGGATTACTTTGAAGGGGACAAAATAGATATTCATGAATAAATAATTTTTGAAAAAAAACAAAATTCGCAATATTTTTTGAACACACCTCGTACGTCGACCTCTCTTAATGCTCTTAACTCTGGGTACAAAGGTGACCCCTTGTTAGTGATTTTTCGAAAACATTTGACAAGATTACTCATGTTATTCTTATCAAAAAACTGTCGAAAATTGGTACAAATAGTAATCCGTTAAGATTGATCTCTTTCTACATAAGTAACCGTAGCCAAGCAGCTGTGCTGACAGGTTATAGCTTAAATTTTGTGGAGATACCCTGAAAGAGATATTCAAGGTTCTCATCTGGGTTTGTTCTTATTTAACTTAAATATCAATGGTATTGACACTTGTTTCTTAAACTCTCAAATTCAAATTCATTTTATTTCATCGATCATCGGCTGGCTAACGATAGAATAAACTTAGGGTTCGGCCACATTGCGATTTTTCTGCCGTAACCAGCGATTTTCAGACGCAAACACCAACACACTGCGACAAGATCTCCGAAGGAACTGCAGGCATGCGCAGAACTAAAATGCTCATTTGAAGGTATGTCTTTGCCAGGAACACATGCGCTAACTCATTTGCACGCTATGCAAGAAACTTCCGTGCACGTCAGCGTCAAATGTCCAAATGATGTGCGCCTGCGCGAGTATCACAAAAACTACCTGCTAAACTGGTTTTAGGAAAAATCGCGAATTCCTGCGACTGCCGACCTGGACAAAATTGTCGAAAATCGCAGTGTGCGGGCTTCCATTTAACCATGTGTAACTTGCGACAGAAGTGCGGCTAAATAGTCGTAGTCTGATGCATCCCTTAGACGTTGTCTCCTCGGCTTTTGAAATGAATCTGGTTTTGTTGCGGAAAAATACTTTCGGTCTATCATACGATATGATCTGCTCTTGTCAAAACTGACGATAGATACAAGCCATATGGTAGCAATTTGCATATGTATTAGTCGGCCTACTATGGACAAGCTTCCGGTAGCTGTCACCCAACTGCGGCATTAGCAAATGCTTATATTTCGTCATATATACTATTTTCCGAATAAAAAACGTGCCGAACGCATTCCGTGCATGCTATAAATTCACCTTGTATAGCCCATTGTGCTCCTAAACTTTCCAAGACGAGCAAATGAAGTACACGTTTTGCACCTTCGTCTGATAGCTCAGCGTTGAGATGTAAACAAACTCCTATAAATTCACTTTGGAAGGCGATAAAAACTAAACGGGTATAAGAACTGAAATAATTTTCACTTCACTAGGAGCGCTATTGTGTTCTCCGCGGATCATCTGGATTTCACTGTAGAAATCCGTGTCTAAACCGTACAAAACCTCGAATTTTTGTCGGCACCTCCACAATTCTTCATATAACGCCATGTAAGTTAGCCAGCAAAGTCGGCCTACTAATGGTCATGTGTGTGGTAGTAAGCGCTGCTGCCATATGGCTTGTATCTATCGTCAGTTTTGGCTCTTGTACAATATAATATATGTATTGTACATATATCGTATCGGATGACTAATGCACCAAACCTTACAGTTGTACAAAACGTTCCGGCCACCCTGACAATTAGGTCATCTCGACCTTACTATGAATACCATGTAAATTAACAGTAAATTCAAACATTCAGTTATTTGCATAATAAACCTTGAATAACAACAGGGAAATCAATTGGATTAAATATGTTAGATGTCAAGTTAATTAGTGCTACTGATAAATCTGAAGTTAATTTTAAGTACTATTACATTTATACGGTAGAAGGATTAGTGTATACTACGATTTATCAATTGAAACTAATTTCTTTACTTATAGCGGATTATTTAATATAGTTTTCTGCACTTGAAACAAATCTGCATGGAGCTGCAACTTTACTAGCTGTATTCTAAGAAAAAATGCTTACATTTTTTTCATGTTGACGTACGCCTAGAATTATACTAGTTTGTATAAAGCGATGTCGAAATCAAAGCCGTTCGATAAGGCACAATTAAATATTGAGAAAAGCTGAGGTGCAGTAACTGTTCATTGCATTGTCAGCAGATTTGCATCAGTTACAAGAAACGATTTGCCATACAACATATTGCGCATCATGGCGTACATGTCCTGAAGGAGTTTAAGAAGCTAGCCCATCTTACCATACCGAGTCAGAGGCTTTGAGATACGCTGCAAAAAATTTTCTATTGTATAATTTCCAACAAAAGTGTGAAAAGTGAAATGCAGAATGGGTTCTTCCTTCAGACTTAATTTGAAATCGGAACCTTTTGCTCCAACCACTCCCGACAGTATTTGTTACCTCTCTCAGGGTTTGGTAGGTGGACCAATTCTAAATGAGCTTCGATCAGGGCAAGCTTTTGTTATCCATAATTAATAATCCTGTACCCATCTGCAGTCCTATCTAGAAGAATTACCTCATTACTAGCGACTTCAAGGTTCGATTCCTTTACTCGAGACTTCTTAGGAAATATGCTATTCACTTCTTAGGAAATATGCTATTCGATCAGTTTCACCGCCCATTGGTTGCTGACTTCACTCCTGTGATGTGAATGGATAAAGTTTCAGGCATTTTTAAGGTATGATTTCAACAAGGCCAATGAGGGATTGTTGCAGTCCAAAAGTCGAATGGTTGACAAGTGTGAGAAAAAGCCTTTTGAAGCTTTTTAGCCTTGGGATGGTTGGTGTTTCGTATCCTTCCATACTGTTTGGATGTTTAATCTTGGGAACTACTTTCTCAATCGGTTCCAATGTCAGCTTCTTAGCGATGTCATCTTATCAGCACTTTAAACTTTTAAATTTTATACAAGCAAGAATGGTTTGTAATGTCTTTGGATTCTTAATTAAGAAGTGTACATATTTTTAAATTTTGTTTTAGTTCAAATAATAATTAGCGTTTGTTAAAATAATGGGATATTCTTAATCAAGGCAGTTTCTCAGTTTTCTTTCTTGATGTCATTATTTGACTTTTAAGGACTATATATTTTAAAAATTGGCTTCAAACATTTCAATTTATAATTCAATTTATAATTTTAAATTATTTAAGTTTCATGTTCAAAATTTTATAAATGTATGCATTGTTGTGAAATAACTCTTTGCCAGTCTTACTAGTTTTATGAAGTTTTAGCAGTCTTTTAATAAAAATTTCGAAGCAAAACCAGAGTTACTGTCAATAATGGATAGATTCTTCCTAACAGGTGGAATATTAAATGCAATAATACTTTGAAATCGGTTTTAACTTTTTTTTATATTTTATTAGTTATAATATGTAGCTTGGGTCACTCCAAAACTACTGGTAGGTAATGTGTATTTTTATTCTTTCATTAAAGTTTAACCTGTCGTTATTTTAGGTGGTGAAAGGGTTTGCGAAATAAGGACGAGTGGTGAGTAAATTTATTGAAATTACGGGGCTATGAGTTGGAAAAATAATTGAAAATATTTACTTTTAAATTCAGCCTTATCAGCGTTAAATATAGATTTCAATTCTCGGAGGACTGATCATAACGAACAATATAAGGTGAACTGGATCAATTAAATCTGTGCTTGCTTCATACTAATATTTTGAGAGTCGATTTCTCTAGTGTGTGATTGAGACAGTTAGCGTTCAATGGCTTTAGCATTCACGTCTCGTCCCGATGAAAATATAACTGTTTGTTTTCAAAACAGCATCAAGCATGGCTTGGAAATATGGCAATGGTTTTTTTTAAATACCTCGCTAGTGCGATCTGCATTTCACACGTCGTCAATTACTACGTGTGCCTATCAGCGTTGCCATCTTACTCAGGCCCGAAAACGGAAACACTACGTTGCACTGCGAACTAGATTCTTTGAGTAGCCTCATCAGCGCCATCTAGTCCTGTTCAAATCAAACAAATTTTCTCAAGTATTTTGACAGTACATATGATAGTACATTTAAAATTTTATCGATACTATGTCAACGATTTATTTTAGATTTGAGGCGTCGAAGACATTGGCGCAAATATAGGTATTTCCTTCGCGTTTGCATCATTCCGGCTAAATGTCATGTGAGAAATGTCATACTTGAGAATCCCAAAAGCCTACTTTCGGCCAACTTCTGAACAGCTGTTTTCGGAAATTTAGGGCTACTGAGCAGCTCAAAACTGACGATAGATACAAGCCATATGGCAGCAGCGCTTACTACCACACACATGACCATTAGTAGGCCGACTTTGCTGGCTAACTTACATGGCGTTATATGAAGAATTGTGGAGGTGCCAACGAAAATTCGAGGTTTTGTACGGTTTAGAGACGGATTTCTACAGTGAAATCCAGATGATCCGCGGAGAACACAATAGCGCTCCTAGTGAAGTGAAAATTATTTCAGTTCTTATACCCGTTTAGTTTTTATCGCCTTCCAAAGTGAATTTATAGGAGTTTGTTTACATCTCAACGCTGAGCTATCAGTCGAAGGTGCAAAACGTGTGCTTCATTTGCTCGTCTTGGAAAGTTTAGGAGCACAATGGGCTATACAAGGTGAATTTATAGCATGCACGGAATGCGTTCGGCACGTTTTTTATTCGGAAAATAGTATATATGACGAAATATAAGGATTTGCTAATGCCGCAGTTGGGTGACAGCTACCGGAAGCTTGTCCATAGTAGGCCGACTAATACATATGCAAATTGCTAACATATGGCTTGTATCTATCGTAAGTTTTGGAGCAGCTGTTTCCAGTATGCTAGGTGACGTCAGGTACGTTAATTGATTTCCTCATGGGCCTGAGTAAGAATGCAATGCTACCAGGTAATATTAAAACATCGGTATAAAGGGGCACATCAAATGCTGTGAAGTACAACTTTCTTGCTAGTCTAGTTCACTTCGTTAAGTTCTCAGAGAAGAAAAAAAAATTATCATAAGACGCAGTAAAAAAAACTCTTAGTTTTTAAAAACAAGCTGTCTTTAAGTATTTCGACGCTAGGGTCTAAAATGCCCTAAGATAATGCATTTTCAATCCTTTGGACTTATCGTTAATTTGAATTTCTTAGATGTTCCTTTAGTCTTTTCTTGAAAACCAATAATGAGTTTGCGTTTTTCACTGTTTCTGAAAGATTATTGTATATACGCAGAGCATCATTCGTAGCATCGTTCTTTAGTTGATCAGTTCTAGCGTAAGGTATTACAAAATTGTTCGCATTTCTTGAATTATACGGATTTATTTGTGATACTTTTATCAAGGGACTTCGTTTCGATTTACTGAAAATTAGACATTTGAAGATAAACTTAGCTTTCTCCATAGTAATGACCTCACTGAAGATAAATGCATTGTTCCATTGATACACAAGTTTTGTTGGAGTGAGAATTGGAAGATTTAGGGTATTTTTATAGGCTTTAGTTAGCATCCTGGATATAATATTAAGCTTTTGCTTTGACCATTTACTCCAAATGGCTACCGCATAATGTGGTCAGTACAAATGCATTTTGTACAAGTTTCTTTATATGCATTGGAATCTATATATTCCCAACATTCCTATCATTGGTGCTAGTTTTCTCCTCAAATTATTTTCATGTCAAACGATGATCTATGGTAAGACCGAGATATTTACTTTCTAGCACTCTGCAATTGTTCGACGCTAGTTTTTAGGTCAACTTCTATGTCTTCCTTATTCTTCTGTTTTAAAATAATGTATTTTGCCTTTGTCGTATTCAATGCTAGCTTGTTTTGGATAAGCCATGAACGATATTTTTCTAGATCCTCGTTGACGATATTCTCCATGGTAACTTTATCATATCCCGAATAAAGAAGTACAGTATCATCAGCATATACTGTGTGGTGACCTTTCAGTCTACATATATTCAAATTAAAATAGCATCAAGCTTGGCTTGGAAATGTCGCAATGGTTTATTTGCCCTTTGGGATAAATAAAATATATTGTTCCTAAACACTGTCTATGCAAAACCAGCCTCTTGCCCAGGGTGATACCATCAAAAATAGACTGTTCCAAATCTAGACGGTGGAAGTGACAGCTTAATCAAAGTTCTATACAGGCAATTACTTGCATTGATGAAGTTCCTTGAGCAGCAGCAGCCGTTTAGCTTGACATTCCTCGCAAACTTTTTAAGGAGGTCTTAGGCATTTATGTTTAAGCTTAGCCGCAGTAAATGTATTATTGAAGTACCACTTCATACTTTGTTTAAGTTGTCCTGAAACTCCCTACATTGATCTGTCGCTGAGACAAGCTAGATCCATTAGATCCTAGTTTATTTCCTTGTAAGAGACGCGTTGACTTACGGGACCCGCCACGTTGGAGGCTCCACTCCTAGTGTAGTTTGTAAATATTGAATAGTAATGATGTGATCCTCTCGAGCTCCATGCGTGTTAATCAGGCTCGGTCTTTTATATTTTAGCATTACATCCCTTTGGTAGGTGGGTTAAATAGTGAGCTTTATCTTGTAATTCGTGAATGTAAAATGTTTTTGCTGTGGGCCCTTGTGCTGGGGAGAAGAACCTGCCCACGACACCGCAATGCCAGCCTGCAAGTGCATTCACGCGTCCTCACACAAGACCGGACCATCGCTGCAGTCCTGAACGAACAATGAACACCCCTCAATCACTACATAGTTTTAGTTCTCAGAACCCAAAGGCTTTGGTAATAGCAAGTTAGATTTGATAATTTAAGTGATTTATGTTGAAATGGATTACAAACACCAAGAGTTATTTCTTCTGGTGCGAAACTTAGTTCCACGTACGATTTGGAGATAACTTGTTGACGAATACACTAGGAAGCCAAAACTATTTATCTAGCAAGATACTCAGAATGACTGAAACTTTTGAAGAATGTAATCGATCTGCTCGCAATCCCATTAGGCGTCAGGAATAAAGATCAGCTTATACCTTATATGGTTGATTATGTTTTCAACCGGTGTGTTGTATTCTTATCTCGAAAGAAATATTTGTAATGGGAGGGATATAGCACGCAGTGGAGCGCCTGTTTTGATCGCAGTAATGTGCGTCGTTATGTAGACCGCAGGTGAAGGCCTCCGGCTGGTAAATGAAAGTTCTGGTGAGTTTACGTTTTTTTACCATCAATTCGGTATCAGCATTACTTTGTGTTGCACATCTTGTAACAGAGGCCTCAGGCGGGCAAGAACACTTTGGGCTAGTCCCGATTCCAACTGAACATTGCGGTGTTATGGAAGCAGGTTGCAGAAGTTAAGGTTACAGCGAATTAGAATTCGATTTGAGATGCTTCGATTGAGCTTGTTGCTGTAGTTTTACATGGCGAGGCTGCTCCTGGGAACAAAACGAAAGCTGCTGTTGAGGCTTCTTTGGAATGGCTCCCATACTGGCATCAACCGCAACACATACCTCAGAGCTCTTTGTAGCTGAAGTAGAGCATAAAGCTGGCAGTAGTGCAGGAGAATAGTTCGCTGGGTCTTCCTTATCATTGGGGAAGGAGTATATAGTTTGCGGTGAATTTCCCGTCAAATTTTCAATTGCTCTTTGAAAACTCTGAGCGTATCCGAGATTGTCACTCTACAACAGTCATTCTTTGTTGTAGGGACTCTCGACGGGACGAAGAGTCCATACATGCGGACTCGGAACCTACATCTGGTTGGGAGGGGTGCGAGGGACTATCAACTCCACCAGGACGCCCCACCTCTTGGGATAAGTCGCAATTTTCCTTGCCCAAAATGAGGCCGCCCGCCTGCTTACATACGGGAAAATATGCACATTACGTAGAAAGATAATAATAACCTTAGTTCTTGCCTAAGCCATTCTTTTGCTTTTACAAACCGCTTTAATTTGTGTACGCGAAATAATTTGTAGTGTGCACTGACGCTACGGGAAAGAACCCGCCCCATGACACCGCAGACGCCAGCCTGCCAGCGCATAAACGCGTCCCTAGGCCAAGTCGTTTCCAGTGAGTACCAATGCTTGGCTCGCTGAGGCGGAACGACACCGCTGCAGTCAACAGATTTTACCACACAAATTTCTACTACAGATTATGTGCACAAACAATGTTTTAAGAGACTGTAATTTTCCAATTTGAATTTTTACAGATTGCGAATGGGTTTATCCGTTACCGGGAATGGGTAAGTCAAAATATGATTTTATGCTCACAACTTGATAATGATAACATTTCAGAATTTCCGGAATGGCCAGAACAATGTCTTCAAAAAAGAGAGCAAAGTCCTGTTGCGCTGGATGTTCACCAGACGTTAGAAACAAATAGAATGGCTCTTTATAACTTTCACACCGACTTGCCACAACAATGGGGCCGTTTAGTCAACAATGGCAAAACAAGTTAATCACTTTCCTTCCTTTTCTGCATACAATAACTTTAAATACATATTCTTTTGCAGTTGTGATTGATAGGATAACAAAAGGTATTTTCATTGAATATGGTGCCTTACCGGCGGATTCTTCATTTTATCTGCACGAAATTGAATTTCATTGGCCAGCTGAACATACAATTCGAGGCAAAATGTATGAATCAATTGTTTTTCAGAAATTTGAATTATTTCTGCCTATTTGAATATTTACTGCATTTATTGATTTCAGATACCTTTTGGAAATGCAGTTAACATTTATAAACAGCATCTACACTCCAAGTAACGCCTATGGTAAGAAACATGGAGTGGTGAAAATGGCTGTTTTGTATCGCGAAGGAAGATTTAATCCGACTTTATCAAAAGTATTAACACGAAAAACGCTAGATTTGAAGTGTCCAGACGATGAAAGATCAGAATCAGGTCTGCTGAATTTATTAGAGTTATTTCCGAAACCGATAGGAAAGTATTATACATATAAAGGATCAGAAACAACTCCATACTGTCATGAAGGAATTCAGTGGATAATATGGGCTACTATAGGTCGCATTCATATCGACCAGGTAGGAACGATCTGAATCTTGTGTATATACATAGTAAGATGCTCATTTTCATTTTAGATAGCAACTCTGCAAAATTACTGCTTAAACCAGACAAATCATCATATGTATGTTACAAATAGGCACGTACAACCGCTAAATAATAGGCAAATCTATTTAACTGAAAGATCGGATGCATTCGTTTTGCTGTCGGGAGCAACAATATTTATAGAAAAAACTATTTATTGGCCGTTTTTATATCATGGTATTTATTTTATATTGCCATTGAACTAAATATAGTTTTATTTATTTTGGTGTAAATAATTTATTGCTCTGTTTTATTCGGTTAATGGTATGCGCCATTCCAGAATTGGTAGTTTCATCGTTGTGATTTGTTGTTTATGGTTTTAGGTGTAAAAAAGAAGTCAAAATTGTAATCTTAATAAGAAATACCGAAGGCGAACGTAGCTGAGAGTATACTTTTTAATCAATTTACAAGTGAAAGTAGTTTTAGAAAATTAAGTAGTTTTTTCGAAACGTCCATTGGAAATTAAGTTTTTATTCGATCACAACATCAATTGAAATTGATTTTGAAAAACTTCAAATTGTTGTAAATGATCAATTTTGAAGAAGGTTCGAGAAGAAAAACTTCAAATTGTTGTAAATGATCAATTTTGAAGAAGGTTCGAGAAGCCAGAAACTCTCAAGGCAAAAAGAATCTTGGCAGTACCTTCTCCACTAAAAAGTGGGGTTGATGATTTTAACGTAACTGATCGAGTTGAGACGGGGCAATCTAGGTATTGGTGGCTGAATGACAATGTCTAAATTATTCGTGTTTATTTTCAGTTTTGGTGTTTTTCGTTATTTAGTTTTTGAGTTTCAGCTCATTATTGCTACATTTAGTGTTATTGTTTATTTTTGTTAAAAATTAGGTATAGGTTAGGTTTATATTATGTTTATTATATTAGGTTAGAGATAAGGTAAAACGCTTAGGTTAGGAACATAGTTATAAGTTTTTTTTAATTTAAGATAATGTTTTTGATTGCATTTATTAGAATTAAGTTAAAACATATAAGGTGTAGGATCAAAGTTCACTGTAGTGTTAAGACGATAGATAATTTTAGAATAGTGTTGGTTGGTTTTTTCTCCTTTTTCCAATTGAATTTTAAAAATATGTAACAATCTTCATTGATTTGAATTTGCTATAGTTTTTTTTTTTTAAATGTGTTTAATGATAACGTATAAATTTAGAGAGCCATTTGGGCCATTAAGTTTTTTGATTGATATTGTTTGGAATTTGCTTTATATTCTTTTAAAATTTATATCGATTAGTATGAAATAAAGCGCTTTTGACTTTGACTTTAAAAGAAGTGAACCTCCAGACACCTTGTCGCCATGATGTGTAATATGTTATACGGGAAATCATTTGTTGTAACCGATGGAAATCTGACAACAATGCGCGAGTTCAAGGTCTTAATTGGTCTACAGTAGGGAACAGTTACTGCGCCTCTGCTCTTCTCAATCTTCATTCGCAAGCTATTGAACGGCTTTAATTTTAACGTCTCGCCAACGCGATCATTGGTAGCGTTTGCTGATGATCTGATCATCTATACGGCAGACCGAAAAGCTACAATAGTTCAGAGCAATCTCCAAAAAATGTTCAATGATGTGCAGCTGTACACTGACAATTGGCGAATGAAAATCAATACGTAGAAGTGTGAAACAATCTTGTTTCGGACAACGCTGCAGTGGGTCAGTCAAGACCTGAAACGTAATTGGAAAGATTTCCACATCATGGCTGGTGAGGGTAGTCTTGAACGGGTTCCACATAAATCCTGTGTTCGATACCTCGGTGTTTATCTCGATCAGTATCTGTACTATACTGAGCATGTGAAAATCATGCTCAGTAAGGCACTTAAAGTAGTCATGGCCCTTCGAAAACTCTTTCTTTCCAGATACATTGATCAAAAGGTCAAAATTATCTGTTACAAGACCCTGGTTAGACCAGTTTTGACATATGGATGTCAGGTCTGGTACAACCAGAGTGCTAGTACTATGGAAAAACTAAGAGTTTTCGAAAGGAAATGTCTTCGTGCATGTACTGGTTTGTACAGAAAGCCTGAGACTGATTGGAAACATTATATATCTAATAGAAAAATTTATCAAACTGCGGATGTGACAAGAGTCGCTGTCTTTATATTGTAACTTCTTCGGAATCATATCGCAAGATTTGTAACTGTGAGCAAAAACCGTTGGATTTCACAGCCGTTCCACCCTACAGACGAGTATATTGCGACTTGCCTCGCTACTGGCTTCATTCCTCCAGAAGCATTCGTGTATTTGGACATGAATCGATATGTTTTTGATTCTGACGGCATCCCAGTCATATATCACATATATCGACGGGCCACCGATAAGAAGATAAAATATCCTCCTAATTTGAGTTCACGAGACCAACGATTTCAATGGAGATACTCATTTGCTAGATTCGTTGAAGCTGATCGAGTTGAGACGGAGCAATCCAGGTATTGGTGGCTGAATGACAATGTCTAAATTATTCGTGTTTAGTTTCAGTTTTTGTGGTTTTTTTGTTATTTAGTTTTTTGAGTTTCAGCTCATTATTGCTACATTTAGTATTGTTGTTTATTTGTGTTATAAAAAAGCTATAGGTTAGGTATATTTTATGTTTATTATAGTAGGTTAGAGATAAGATTAAACGCGTAGGTTAGGAATATTGTGATAGATTTGTTTAGTATAAGATAAAGTTTTTGATTGAATTTTATTAGAATTAATCAAAGTTCACTATAGTGTTTAAATTATAAATAATTTCAAGATTGTGTTGGTTGGTTTTTTCTCCTTTTTCCAATTGAATTTCAAAATATAATCTTCATGAATTGAATTTGCTATAATTTTTATTGGATGAAATGTGTTTAATGATTAGTATAAATTTAGAGAGCCATTTGGGCCATTAAGTTTTTGTATTGTTATTGTTTGGAATTTGCTTTATATTCTTTGAAAATTTATAACGGTTAGTATTAAATAAAGCGCTTTTGATTTTGACTTTGAGAAGCCAGAAACTCTCAAGGTAAAAAAATCTAGGCAGTACCTTCCCCACTAAAAAAGGGAGATGGAGGAACCTGATGAAGATTTTAACGTAAGGAGAAGTGAACCTCCAAATTCCATTTGGAAATCGGTATCTACGGTTTGCAACTATTGGAACAATCAAAGAGAAGTTATCTTCAGGTGCTTAAGGAAGCTGCACCTGAAATTGAATTTATTTCCGTTAAAAACTTCGCGACTAGACGATTTATGGTAGAGAAGAAGAATTTACCACTTTATTTAGTGAAGATTTCAAAGAGCTGTCCAAGTGCTCTTCAACAAATTAGGTACTTGAACTTCCGAGTGGTGAGGTGGGAACGTCTCAATAAAAGTGAAGTAAGCCAGTGTTAAAAATGTCAACGATTTGGACGTTCGGCCACCAATTGCACCATGCACTATCGGTGCGTCAAATACAAAGAGCTTCATGCTCCCGGTGAGTGCAAATTGGCTCAGACGGAGCCAAAAGAGAAATAATACTGTGTTAACTGCGGTGTTTTTGGTCACCCGGCATCATATGGAGGATACTCCCGATATCAAGATGTGCAAATAAAATTTGTTCCCAAGCAAACTCAACTACACCGCAGTGTCTTAGCGCCGAACTTCGTCAAACCCGGAGTATCATTTGCACTCACCGCTAGAGGACCAGCAGAAAACGCTGTAAACAATGTAAGTAATGTAAATGGCAATAATGAGCTGCTTTTCATAATTTACCAGCAACTTAATTCTTATTCGGAGAGAATCAATAAACAGCATTCTAAAATTAACTTCGTTTTTCATCGTTTAGGGCTTTCAAATGCCTCAAAATAACTTCTCATCCAATCACATTCCCATGGATAGGACTCGTTCCATCTCGATCAACGTCAACTCCATTGTGAGTCTACATCGAGATGACTGTCTCCTGGAGTTCCTTGTCAGGCAAAAGCCTGACATCATGCTTCTCACTGAACCCACCTCAGTTCACGGCACTCCATGATATTCAAGGATTTTGAATTCGTAAGAAACGATAGGGTGATGGTGATAGGTGATGGGGGAGATGGCACCGGGATATTGGTTAAAGACCCTATTGTTTCCAAAATATTGATAAAGTCGACTTCAAAAGCTTTGAATCTCTTGAAGTGTCCGTTATCAAGATTTCACTGCCAGGTGGGGATAACCTCTTTGTTATCTCTGCCTATTCAACTGGTGGAACTATTCTCAAGCTCAAGGAGGAGCTCAATTCCTTATTTGAAATACTCGTATTGAATAGGCTGCATAGTTATTATATTCTTGCTGGTGACATGAACCCCAGGCATGTATCATAGCCAAACGCCAAAAATAATCCCAGAGTTGTATTTCTGAAATCGTGGATAACATAGAACTGGATTGAATACAGGTGCAATCTATATGGGTCGGAGTTCCCAATATACCCTAGGAGTACCAGAAGCAATGTCCTCCCTCTGATGATGGCAGCATTTCTTCAATAGTTATTAATGACTGGAATCTAACTAACGATGAAATAGATCTCTATTTGTCGAAGTTAGAGAAGCTGACGTTGGAAACGACTGAAAAAGTAGTTCCAAAGATTAAACAACGAAACAATATGGAAGGATATGAAACACCAACCATTGCAAGGTTGAAAAGATTGAAAAGCCTTCTTCTCACATGCGTCAACAATATTTATCGGCAATTTTCGGACTACAACTGTAATAATCGAGCAGTTGCCTAAGTAAATTGCTCGAAAACCAACATATTGCTGTTCCAAATTTCAATCGTTAAATTAAAATAATCTTCATCATTTTAATTTGCAATTGAAATCCGGATACGGCAACCCCCTTTCTAATGGAGCCCTTCCACGATTGCACTTTGACAATACCATGGAAAGTGGATGGAAGGTTCGTCGACTGGTTTCAAAAATTCAAAAATTTTGAGCGGCATCGTAAGGTGACGACAAGCAACAAACGGGGAGTCTGCTTTTGAACGGCACGATGAGCTCGTCGGGAAAACACGATCCGGAAAAAGAAAATTTGGAGAGCCTTGAATTGAAATTGGTCGAGACGAATCGCCAGCCGCGGGCGATTCTAAAAAGCGGGATGATGATTGAGCTGACTGAGAATGCGGGAGTCCACAACGATCTACTGACTGTAGTGGGAAAGTGCGCGTGAACGGTTCCTTCGCGAATTTCATCAATTTTAGCCACCAATTATTTCTGCAGTGGAAATAATGACATAAATCGATCGAGTAGTTGATATTTATGTTTGTAGTCAACTACAGTAACTGGCGTGTGATGGATCATTTGGTGTGTCTCAGCGTCCGTTTGAATGATTTTTGACCGCAATCGAAAATTAAAGGAAGGAATTTTAAAGAGAAAATGTGGGAATAGTGCGAGCAGTGCATTGTATGTAAACAAATGTTATCGAAAATTTATCACACCTGTTTTTTGTCATCCACACATCTCGTCCGTTTGCCCTCACGTATCATTGCATCTCACATTCGCGTGGTCATAAATTACTCGTGCTGAAAATCAGTTAATTAAATTGAATGTGTGCAAGTTTGATTGTTTCATCGAATCAAGTGCACACAAGAAGAAGAATCAAAAGTCCCGATGTGCGTGTTAATGGCACTAAAATTAAAACTCGCTTTTTCTATTCACATTTAATGGTTCAAGCGACTTGAAGAGATTTTTCTTGTAAATTTATATCGTTGCGTTTGAGTGTGAGCATTTTTCAGTGAAAACGTTAGAATTCCTGTGGCTGCTAGATAATATAATCATTAAAAGCATTAAAACTAGCAAGCGAGTGCAAGTTTCAACCTTCGCACGCATATTTTTTTGATGGGGCTGTAAAGACTAGTCTTTAAAATTTTTACGTCTAATAAAAGTGCACATCAACAACGGAGATTTAATCATTCATTATTGACAATACAGTTACATTGATGATGCAAATGATCAGCTTCAATTGATAACTTCATCATCCTGCAGCAACCCACTTCACAACAATATCGATTAGTCAGCTTGTCATCATTCGCGACATTAAATAGGTCGAACGTGTCTCATGAAGAGTGCAACATTAGTGTCGATTTGTCGATAACAATCCTGCATTAAATTCCACCGCTTATGGTGTTGACTTTTTAACAAATTTTTGTAAAGTGTCGCATCTTGAATGGCAACAAAGTTAAAAGTGGTTGATTCGTACTATTTGCGGAAAATTTTTGAAAGTGACGACGATACGTGAGACAACGAACTACGTGTGTTGGAAGCAATTCAAGTGGGATGTGCTCTGTATAAGATGACAGCATGGCTCAAATTTAGGTTATCACTAGTCTTCTTCTTTGATCGTTCGTAGATTGGCTGAGTTTTGAATCAGTTTTCAAAGTTAAATTTTTCCTGACGAGTCCAAGCATCGTAGGAATAATAAAAATATATTATAAAAAGTTGAAATATGAAGATTATTGACTGGCTTGATTTCAATAATAATGATGCAATGTACGCGAGGGTCAATTTCCCAAAAAAACATTTACAGTTTTCATCACAGAAAGTTGCATTGCCTCCTTTTCGTTTATCTCATTAATGAATTTAAGACAACCAAATATCAAAAAAGGTTAGAATTAAATTTCAAGGCTATACCCACATCATCAGCGGGTGCCTGGCGAGGGTGAGGGCTAGTACCCATTTATTTTCTTTTTAATTCATAAATATTTATATTTTTTTTCAACCAACCTTTGTAATGGCATACTATTTTTAGCCATTGTAATCGGGAAAAAAGAGTAGATTTTTTTTGTATCGTTGATTATGTTTATATTCTATTTCCCATCTGTTTTATAGCAATATAATTTTCAACTTTTCTACGCTAAGTTAATGAATATTGTGGTTAGATTAATTCCAAGACACAATAGGTGTTTTATAACTAAAATTGAAAGCTTCGATCTTTCCTTTTCTTTCGACCTGACCGGATATAGAACCCGCAACGATGGCAGGCTCCTCCGCTACCATGAGCTAGCCATCGGGTGTGCTCTTCCTTTTTTTTTGCTTAACAGGGGCTCTTGCCGGGTAGAATGGCCTTCCGCTCACGTTCCTTTTTATGATATAGAACAGGGGTCGCCAATTAGTTTCGCTCCGGGTCCGTTTTAAGAAATGAAATGACCATCGCGGTCCGCACAACCGATAATTTTATAGAAAAAAATCTTTATTGTACAAATGTTATTACGGAAATTACAAACGTATTTTTTACATCAATGAGAAAAATGACATTTTTTGCTGCGGACTATCTGTCTGAAGTTTGGTGTATAATTGGTGCAAGATATTGACATAAAATCCTGGAGATGTTCATCAGTAAGTCGAGATCGAAATTTATTCTTAACGAAGTTCATCTTTGAAAATGCTGCTTCACAAACATATGTTGACCCAAACAAAGTAAGAAGTTTTAAAGCTAATTTTTGTAGTTCTGGGTATTTATTACCACACACAAATTTAATCCAGAACTCTTCACTGGAAACTTCCGCATGTTTGTGCTTTAACACTGTGTTTTCTTGGAAATCTATCATTTCCATCTGCAGAGTAGCTTTATCACTCCCAAAAACTATTTCAGCTTCGTTGCTCCATTCACCATCAGGACGCAGAGAGTAAATGCTGCTGAGGAGTTATACAACATTCTCAATTTTCTTAAAATCTGCGAACCTGTTTTTAAATCCCGATTTAAGATCCGTAATGAACGTCTTGTATTGGCCGCCATCAATCTCGTTGTCACTGGTGATTATTTTATTTAAATTCGGGAAGCGTAAGCATTCATTACCAAGATCATTAATAAAGAGATCGAGTTTTCACGAAAAACTTTTTACTCCCATACAAGCTTTCCCTTGCCTTGAAGTTTAAGGTTCAGGTCATTGATATGTTTAAAAATATCCGTCAAGAAAGCAATGGTAGCTACATTTTATTTCGTTTAAAAAACTTAAGTAGGCGTTTGCTGAAGTCCGATCACTGTTGAAAATATATGTCTTCAAGTGTTCTAAAAAGCTGAAGAATCTTTCTAAAACGCAGCCTTTGCTTAACCATCTCACATTATTATGCAACAGTAGATCATAATATTGTGCGTCAACTTCTTCAAGAAATGATTTCAATTCACGATGTTGCAATGATGATTTCGCACGAAGAAAATTGATTATTTTCATCACTTCTTGCATAATACGTTCAAAATCATGATTGAGTTTGCAGCAAAGCACAGTTTGGTGAATGATACAGTGGTAGGAAATCAAATTTTCATTACATCTTGCATTACTACTCAACAGGTGCACTAGTCCATTTTTCCTCCCAACCATTGCTGGCGCACCATCAGTAGTTACCGATAAAAGCTTTTTTAAGTCTAACTCATCTTTATCAAAATGATTAATCACTACTTTGATCATGTCTTCTCCTCGGATTCTTCCAAATAGTGGCAAAATAGCCAATATCTCCTCAACAAAAGTTTGTCTCGCTTGGTCCAGGTAGCGTATAAAAATAATTAATTGTGCCGTATCAGTGACATCACATGATTCATCCAAAGCCAAGGCGTAAAAGTTCGCATTATTTAACTGCCGCTTGACATCACAATGATTTTCTTCTGCCAAAATGTGTGTATTTCTGGTGCTAGTAGAAGCAGATAACGGAATCCGTCGTATCGTCTCAACAACATCCTTTTTGTTCTCAAACAAGGCATTGCCTGCCTCTAGAAAGCATTCTTTAACTATGTCAGCATCAGTAAATGGTTTCATATGTTTAGCAAGAGTCCAAGAAATACGTAAAGAAGCCTCACCACATTTTTCCTGCTCAGTCATCGAGCGACTTATGATCCGGATCGAAGACGAGTAACTTGATAGTAAACTTGCAATTTTAGACTTACGAAGATCACTACCAAGTGGAAAGTTTTCGGCAAATGATTTGTGGTTGGTATCATAATGTCGTTTTATATTTGAGCTTTTAATTAACGCCACTGTTTGGTTACAAATCAAGCACATTGGTACCGCTCCAGCACGATTTGGCAGCGTGAAACAATATAAATCGGTCCAATCTGGCAAAAACTGTATATTTTCATCTTCAACTTTTCTTTTTTTCGGTTCCATAGTAATAAAACTTGCTAATGTAAACAGGTAGGTACTTAAACTCGTAAAGTAAACAAGCAAACGTAATATTTCAATCACTTGTGTCAACGCGGCGCTCGTCACTCAAAATTAAAACAAAACACTGGCGGCCGGCGGCAGCGCGATCGCATGATTACCCCCGCCCCGCGACGCCCCGCGCGCTTCACCGCCGTGCTTTTCGAATTGACGTCGACAAAGATAATGCGGATTACGTACTCTGTAGTGCAAGTTGCTGTGTTCTCGCGGTCCGCAGAAAATGGGTCGGCGGTCCGAATGCGGACCGCGGTCCGTCATTTGGTGACCCCTGATATAGAGCTATGTGCTTCTATTGCATAACGCTACAACATAAATTGGTTACGTTTGTACTCGTACTCCTCATTTGAGGGAAAGAGTCATACAAAGTACTTTTGTATGAGTTTTTCACTCAAATGGGAAATAAATGGCCACGTCTACGTTAGGATCTTGATCCAGTTGGGAGGGTGCGAGGCGGCACCGCTTCCATCTTGATGCCCCACTCTTATTTGGGGGCCATAAGTATCGCCGGTAACGACGAAGTCTCTGTAAGTCCGTCCGTTTCCTCCGGGCCTGATTTGTTCTCCGAACTAGCAATTTCCTAGCTCTTAGTAGGTTACCTTGGCCTCGACACCAGTCGATCGGCATGTTAACATGTTTAATTCGTGAATGCGAATTTTTTTTGTAGTAGGTCCTTGTGCTAGGGGGGGGGGAGAATCGCCCCACGACACCACAATGCTAGCCTGCCAGCGCATTCACGTGTCCCCAGACAAAGCCAATCTCGGCGGATCTCAACATCCTCTTTCGCCGAGGCAGTAGACCATCGCTGCAGTCCTTTACTGACATTTTATCTAACCAATTCACTACAACTTCAGAAGTCAGGTCAGCAACCAATGGGCGGAGAAATTGAAGGGTATTAGCCCACAGGACCCAGATGGCGTTTTCATGAAAGTGAATAGTTTATTTCGCAAGAAGTCTCGAGTGAAGGCATCCAATCTTGGGTCGCTAGTGATGAGATAAATCTTCTCGATAGGGCTGGTATCGAAATTGATAGTACGACTCCGGATAGAAATAGAAACAGGATTACATGTGATGGATTGCGAAAACTTGCCCTGATTGGAACTCATTTTGAATTGGCTCATCTATTAAACTTGGAGAGAGGCAATCAAATACTTTCAGAGATCGTTGAAGCAGATGTTTCCGACTTCAAATCAAGCCTGAACGCCCAATCAATTTTTCAATTCAATGAAACATTAACATCTGACCTCATACCGAGCTTGAATCTTATTGATTATTTTGTCAGCTACGAAGACTTGTGTTTCATATGAATAAATAAAAACCCTAATTTTTTCCTTAAAACGCCAATATTTATTAAAACCCGGGCAGACACGTGTTTCGGAAACAAGTTATGTCCTTCTTCAGTGCCGTGTTACTGAAACATATTACAAAAAATCTTTTATTTATACATCGTTTCTTAATTACAAACTAATTTACAAAAGGTGTTTTAATGAACTAATAATAAAACCATCAAAATTACTACTTGGAAAGGTAATTAAAACATTATCCCACTCTAATTATCCATCACGGTGTCATAAACTAGATGAGTCATTCAAGCCTTTAACATATTGACCCGATCAAACTACTGTATGCGTTCCCTAGATCCGTATTAAGCCTTAAATCTTCCGGTATCCTTGAAATCCACAAACTTTCCGCTGCATCCAGCCTTCTCCAATCGTTGATTTCTTCGAGGATCTCCACGTTGTCCCATTCTATTTGATGCGTGCTCTCCATAATGTGTCTTGCAACCGTTGATCTTGCCTCATTCCGTCCTTTTTTCGCTGCTACTTCCGCTTCCCTTATATGCTCGTGGAATCGAATTTTCACCAGTCGTTTTGTTTGGCCCACGTACATTTTTCCACACTCTGGGCATGTTATCCTGTATATGCCGCTACGTTCATCCTTTTTACTGTCCTAACAAAAGGATGAACGTAGCGGCATATACAGGATAACATGCCCAGAGTGTGGAAAAATGTACGTGGGCCAAACAAAACGACTGGTGAAAATTCGATTCCACGAGCATATAAGGGAAGCGGAAGTAGCAGCGAAAAAAGGACGGAATGAGGCAAGATCAACGGTTGCAAGACACATTATGGAGAGCACGCATCAAATAGAATGGGACAACGTGGAGATCCTCGAAGAAATCAACGATTGGAGAAGGCTGGATGCAGCGGAAAGTTTGTGGATTTCAAGGATACCGGAAGATTTAAGGCTTAATACGGATCTAGGGAACGCATACAGTAGTTTGATCGGGTCAATATGTTAAAGGCTTGAATGACTCATCTAGTTTATGACACCGTGATGGATAATTAGAGTGGGATAATGTTTTAATTACCTTTCCAAGTAGTAATTTTGATGGTTTTATTATTAGTTCATTAAAACACCTTTTGTAAATTAGTTTGTAATTAAGAAACGATGTATAAATAAAAGATTTTTTGGAATATGTTTCAGTAACACGGCACTGAAGAAGGAAATAACTTGTTTCCGAAACACGTGTCTGCCCGGGTTTTAATAAATATTGGCGTTTTAAGGAAAAAATTAGGGTTTTTATTTATTCATTTGAATTTAACGCCAAAAAAGGAGCAACGGAAAAATTCAATTGTGTTTCATATTTCGCAGGATAAACAGCAAGAAATCATGTTGTTCTGGTGGTATTCCAAATGTGTTTCTTCGACATTTGCCTGAGGTTGCTATTAGGAATTATTGCATATTGTTCAACAACATGTTGAGCAATTCATATTTCCCAAATGAGTGGAAAAAAGCTAAGATATTTCCGGCCTTGAAGAAAGGAAAAGAATCTTCATGCCCCAAAAGCTATCGCCCAATCAGCTTGCTGCCTAACATCAGCAAGGTGTTTGAAGTGATACTCAACAAAGCATTAAACGCCTACAGTGAGAAATATGAGTTGATGCCGAATTGCCAATTTGGTTTTCGTGCCAGGCATTCGACCATACATGCAATAACGAAAGTAACCTCAGACATCTGTTGGAAACTAAATGATAGACAATGTGTTGGAGCGTGTCTCATTGATATGGAGAAAGCCTTCGATACGGTGTGGTTAGATGGGCTAGTTTTTAAACTCCTTCAGGACAGGTTCCCCAGACACCTTGTCGCCATGATGTGCAATATGTTATACGCGAAATTATTTGTTATATCTGACAGAAATCTGACAACAATGCGCAAATTCAAGGTCTTGAATGAACTACAGCAGGGAACAATTACTGCGCTGCGCTGATCATTTCGGCTGACCGAAAAGCTACAATAGCTCAGAGTAATCTTCGAAAAATGTTCAATGATGTGCAGCTGTACACTGACAGTTTTCGAATAAAAATCAATGCGCAGAAGTGCGAAACAATTTTGTTTCGGACAACGCTGCAGGGGGCCCTTTAAGACATAAAACGTAAATGGAAGAATTTCCACATTATGGCTGGTGAGAGTAGTTCAGAACGAGTTCCACATAAATCCTGTGTTCGATACCTCGGTGTTCACCTCGATCAGTATCTGTACTATACTGAACATGTCAAAATCATGCTCAGTAAGGCACAAAAAGTAGTCATGGCCCTTCGACGATGCTTTTATTCCAAAAACATTGATCAAAAGTTAAGGTTACACCAGTTTTGACATATGATGTCAGATCTGATACAACCAAAGTGCTATTACTATGGAAAGATTGGGAGTTTTCGAAAAAAATTGAATTTTGAAATATTTAGCTCGACTTAAATGTTTGAATAAAATCAACAAAATAGTCGAGTCAAAGTGTTTTGAGTCAATTTGTGCTACTTGTGAAACAGGTACCGAAAATCGGTACATTCATATTGAAACTTATTCGAACCACATTGTGTGCGTAGATCCCTGGATTTTTAAGCTATTCCATTCTACTGACGGGTACACTGAGACATGTCTCACAATCTGCTTCATTCCTCGTGAAGGTTTTTGTATTTGGATATGCGTCATTATGTTTTTGATTTGGACAGTGTTCCGATTAGATATCATGTATATAATTGGGGCACCGACAAGAAGGTAGAATAATCTTGCGAATTCAAGTGCGAAGGTTTAAGATTCGAGGTGGAGATATTTGGTTGCAAGGTTGTTGTTGTATTTAAGTAGATATTTGCCAGTAGTTAAGAAAATAGGTAGCATAAGCATATACTTTGTAAGATTAAAATAAAACTGTAAAAATATTTGAGATTTAATTTAAGAAACATGAGACTCTAGTAAAAAGTTAACTTTATATGTTCTTTTTTATTACGAGTAGATGGTCTTAAATAGTGTCTGTTAGTTTTCTCCTTAATTTTTGGTACTGGTTTATCATAGGCAGTATTTTTTTCAAGCCAGGCATTTGCTATGTTTATGATTTTAACTATAAGTATAAATTTAGAATGTCTAGATGGTCATTAAGTTTGTTTTTGGTTTATGCTTAAAACTACAATTGATGGAATTAATAAACTGCTGAATTTAATTTAATTGATTTATTTTTATGTCACCTTTGAATGAGAATAAACATTTAAACTTGGTAACACGCAAAGTTATATTGTCAAATTGTAACTGTTATTTATTGTCATATTCTCTTATGTTATTACTTAAGAACTTTTTTTTCCTATGGGATCAAAATACTATTTAATTATCTTCCTTGGTATTAAACTTCATTTAAAATATATTAATGGAGTTACTAATTAAAAAATTTTCCAGGAGTTATTTATTTCTTTACTAGACGATGTACAAGTGCACACCAGAAAAAGTGCTCGGAACGTAAGATACAAATTATCAGCAAGTAGGAAAGTTTTTTAAAGTTATTTCTTTCCAGATGTCAAAAAGTGGTCTTATCCGAAGGACTCTATACGTAAGTTGGAGAGTTCATTATGTGCCAGTGACTTCCTAGTTTATAACCATCAAAAGTTTTGGCAAGTCAAAATTATTCTGACTTTATTTTCAGTTGAGCCACCCGAGACATGGGGTGGAATATGTGAAACTGGAAGAAGACAGAGCCCAATAAGGTTAACATTTTGCCAGTCGAAGGAATTTCCATTTCGACGGCTTATACTTAAGAATTATAATGTTCCCTATTCATTTTTCTCTATACATAATAATGGACGTGGGGGTGAGTTTGTATCTGTTTTATTGTTCATGGTGCATCTTAATTTATTTTGAATATTTCTAGTGGCGATGGCTGTCCCTAAACCTTTAAATATCACAGTAAGTGGTGGCCCCTTAGATGATGAATATATTTTAGACAATATCCATTGGCATTGGAATCAAACTGAACATGCTATGAGTGATCCTGGGTAATCATGGTTTATAAAATAGTAAAAAAGTATTGCATGAGCTCCTCTTCTTTACATAGTTTAATCCTTGAAATGCATTTAGTGCACAGAAAAAGACAATATCGCGACATGAGAGAAGCGATGGAACACAAAAATGGTTTGGTAGTTTTAGGAGTTCTTCACAAACTAGCAACAAGACCGAGTAAATATTTAAGGAAAGTTTTGAAAAATGTTGAAAATATTGAGTATCCCGGAGATTATTCTGAAGTAACTCGTCGGCTTGCGATGGGCGAATTGCTTCCTAGTGATACGGAAGCATATTTCACATATTTTGGATCATTGACAACACCACCCTGTTCGGAGTCAGTTACATGGATTGTATTTGTGAATTATCTAAATGCAACTTTGAACGACGTATGGAAAAAATATCAGTTGAACATAACAGATTTATATTGTAAACTTTTATAGATCGAAAGATTTCGGCAAGCTAAACTGTCGGATGGATCCGTGCTGTTGCAAAATTTCCGCCAGGTGCAGCATTCAAACGAAAGAACGGTTTGGATCAATAAACGCAGACGGGTCTTCTAATTTTATTTCAGCAAGATAATAAATGCACAACTATATTGTAATTTTGATGAAATGTATTAATTTGACTGTGGTTATATTTATTAATTTTATCCAATTAGTGGTCTTTGTGACGATTCGCCTCTTTGTTAAGGCAGGATTTTATTTAAAAAAATAAAATTTTAATAGCGTAAAGATCTGTCAATTCAATCGATTTTTTTAAGTTGGTGATAGAAGGCTCAAAAGATTACGTATTGTTTGCAGAAGAGATGTGAGAAAAAATGTGTCTAGTTCTGCTACAAAGGTTTCACACAACGAATGAGCGAAGTAGATACAGCGGTTCAGAACATGACCAGGGTGACGAATATGGCGAATCAAATCAAATCAGACGTCGGCGAGGACGTATCGGATGCTGCGGTAATGGCAAAAATACTCATTAACCTCACCACAAGATTTAGCTGCAGATAGTGAGGGATAGCGTAGATCTTGCACGATAAACTCTCTGCAGACTCCAAAAACGTCTGATAAGAGAGGATACGAGGCTAAATGGAGAAGAAGAAGCGCTAGCTGCAACAGCTGTTTATCGTCGTGGGGGAGGAGCGAAAAATCCTGAAATTTAAAAGACACGAAATAAAATATCCCCGTTGGCAGCACCAGCCGGAAAGGTAAATTTCTCGTATGTAGCGTAAGGTTTCGGAAAAAAAATTTGGCTTGCCTACTACTTAACTTCTTCCTGCAAATTCGGTAGCTTTACATGGGTTTTTATTAATAAAAAGGAACTGCCGCCGTTTGTATTTGGAGACACTTCATAGAGGCGCAAATATTTTGCTAATTAAATTGAGTTACACACGTATGGATCACATGTTGAAAATCGGCGGGGAATAAATTGTTATAAACATATTTATACTGGTTTCGCCCTTCTCACATTTGCTGTTTATACATTTCACAGTGGCCACCACACAAAGGTGATAACTTGTCGGCTTAAATAGCTCAAATAGTTAATTTCAAAAGATTTCCATGAAAGTTTAATCGGCACTTGCATTGCCATTAATATATACATTTTCGATTCTATTCTGAACTACCAGGGGCCATCATTTTGAATTTTTATTGAAAACGGCTGCTAAAAATATTAAGCTGTAAATTTACGAATTTTTTATTTGTCATCCAATTTGCATAGTTAAATTAAATTAGCTTGCCTTGATAACTTATAATTTCAGGTTTTGTCGGAATCTGTTGAGAAACTTGGCTGCTAGAGGGCTACAGAAATAAAAAAAAAATTAAGTCGCCCCCTGTACGGGGAGGCCCCCCTTAAACACTTTAAAATATTTTCTTACGCTGCAAATATCAAGAGGCACCACTTTTGACCTACGTAGAAAATTTCCTCATTCTAGCTTATGTGGTTTGCTAGAAAACTTGTTGTGACGCACGAACAAACGGACGGACAGACAGACAAGTTACGATTTTATAGTTTTTAAGGGGATTGTTGAAAATATTTTACAATATTTCAAAAATAGTCTGATTTATAAATACGTTCAAGATAAGTCATTTAAAACGTTTCCATGAAAAAAAAAATCATTATTTCAGTTGCTACTAAAATAACAAATTGCGCTTGCCATCTGACCTTTGGCGGCCGCCATTTTGAATGCATGCATTTGAGTTTGGACTATTTTAAATTGTTGTGGGCTAGGACCTCACCAATGAATGTGCCAAATCTCGTTCAAATCGGAGTTTTACGCTAGACAGGGCAAAATAATTCAATTTTTAGTGAAAATGAAACCCAATATTTTTAATATTGGGTTTTAAATTTTCGACTTTTTTATTTTTCATTCAATTTTAATAATTTTCTGCATACTACAAGAACATAGTACAGAGATCCATAATCTCAAGTTTCACCAAAATCCGCTGGAAAATGTGACCGCTAGAGCGCCACAAAAACCTGAAAAAAACACATATTTAAACCGCCGCCATTTTGAAATTTGCACATGCATGATCACCAAAATATCTAAGTCTGTAGATCTAAAAAATTGCGACTTTTAGAAGCCTTTGAAGTTTTGAGCTTTAACTGGCCGCCATTTTGTTTTTTGTGACCTGACCTCCAGTTTTTTCACGTAATTCTTTAGATACTTATAATTTCTATCTAACTTCTGATTTTCTTGAAAATCTGTTGAAAGCTTTGACCACTATTACAACAACAAAATTTTTCACGTTTTTCGACCTTTGAGCGGCCGCCATTTTGTTTCTGCCGTACCGACTTTGGATTTTTTATTGTGAGGTTCATCACATACATCAGTGAATCCTTGTACCAAATTTTAGCCAAATCGGAGCTATACTTTGGTCAGAACAGAAATCACGATTTTTCGTCTAAACTGGCCGCCATTTTGTTTTTGCCCGGCCGATATAGCTGGTTCACGAACTTAACCGAGATATTTACCCAATACACCTTTCCTGAAAATCACAGCAAAATTGCAACCTCAAGCGTGGTCACAAATTTCGTTATATCCCATATATATATATATATATATATATATATATATATATATATATATATATATATATATATATATATATATATATATATATATATAATGCTCTCCGCAATAGGTAAATTTCCCTCGAGAAATTTACCTAAAAGAGATGAAGGAAGTGCGGTTTTATAACTAGAGATGTGCCGGATCGCAAAAAATAAACATACGCGGATACGGATTTCATTGTTTTTCGGTTGTTTGCAGTTTTTGTCTTTTCACGTGCTTTTCCATCGAAGATTCTCCGAAATAAATATGAAAAAGAATCATAAAGGTATATCGAGTTGCATTGTGTTTAGTTTTGTTGACACTATAGTGTTGCATAGGAGAGTGCAGAGTTAGTGTCGGAAAGATTCAGTCAGTATTTTTCTTTTCTAGTTTTGTGTAGCGCGAGGTGGTTATATTTTGTTTCTTATCATTGAAAAACATTGCGTGTGTCCTTTAACAACAATGTCAACAAAGTCACAAGTCAAAAGCGCTCAAAGACATATAAAGTAATGGACGCGAAATGGGCTTATTTTCATCCATACGTGAGTGAAGTACTTTTACTACATACATGCCTTCTTCTCGCATGCGAATTGAAATTCCCCTGCCTTTCACGCCGCTAGAGAATCCACACATTCAAATGGCTCGCTAATTGCGCTCACGAAAATGCCACTCCTCTTATACCATAACCCCCGAATTGTCAACAAAACATCAACCATATGATTGAAAACATATGATTTGTGAAAATTCAACATTGATGGGAAACGTCTAATCAAGTTGAATTTGAAATTGTACACAAAACAATTTTTTTAAGATAAACCGTGTTGAATCTAGTGCAAAAGCGTTGCAAATGTGATTATTAACCAAACTGAAAAGTTTGTTACGGGTTGCGAGTGTTTTTGTGTCGAAAAATGAAAAATGTAGTGACGCGTGTGGGATTGTAAAAACAGCTCTAGGAAGCATGTCAGGGACGTATCCTTCGTAGGGTAAGTCATGTTCAATCTTTTATATCGTTCAAGTTAGAATACTTGTACGGAAAATTGATTAAGTTCAAGATGCGAATATTAGTGGGAGATGTCACGTCAAATTTATTTGAAATTCAAATCAACAGCTAATTACGCGCCAACTTCACGCTACATGATAAAGTGCTTCAATTCTCTCGATGCATTTCGTATCCATTCTCTCTAAGAACTATGAAAGCGCTTTATTAATCGTTATAAATTTTAAAAGAATATCAAGCAAACTCCAAAAAATAAACATACAAAAACTTAATGGCCCAAATGGCTCTCTAAATTTATACGTTATCAGTTAAACACATTTTATCACAAAAACTATAGCAAATTCAAATTAATTAAAATTATTACATATTTTATAATTTGATTGGAAAAAGGAGAAAACCCTAACCAACATTATTCCAAAACTATTTATAATTTTAACACAATAGTGAACTTTTATCGTACACCTAATATGTTATAACCTAGTTCTAATAAAATTCAATCAAGGGCTTTATCTTATACTAAAAAATGCTATCACAATATTCCTAACCTACGCGTTTAACCTTATCTCTAACCTAATAAAATAAGCATAACATATACCTAACCTATACCTAATTTTTAACACAAATAAACAATAACACGAAATGTAGCAATAATGAGCTGAAACTCAAAAACCAAATAACGAAAAACACAAAAACTGAACATACACACGAATAATTTAGACATTGTCATTCAGCCACCAATACCTACTCGTACATTGCTCCATTTCAGCTCGACCAGCTTCAAAGAATCTAGCAGATGAGTAACTCCATTGGAATTGTCGGTCTCGTGAACTCAAATTCGGAGGATATTTTATTTTCTTATCGATGTGATCTATGTTATGATTGGGACGCCGTCAGAATCAAAAACAAATCGATTCATGTGCAAATACACGAATGCTTCTGAAGTAACGAAGCCAGTAGCGAGACAAGTCGCAATAAACCCGTCTGTAGGGTAGAAGGGCTGTGGAATCCAAGGATTTTCACTCACAGTTTCAGATCTTGCGATAGGATTCCGACGAAGTTTCAATATGAAGATATTGACTCTTGTCATTTTAGCAGTTTGATAAATTCTTCTATTTGATATAAAATGCTTCCAATCCATAGTAGGCTGTACAAAACAATACATGCACGAAGACATTTCTATTCATAAACTCTTAATTTTTCCATAGTACTAGCACTCTGATTGTACCAGATCTGACATCCATATGTCAAAAGTGGTCTAACGAGGGTCTTGTAACAGATAATTTTGACCTTCTGATCAATGTTTTTGGAATGAAAGAGTCTTCGAAGGGCCATGACTCCTTTTTGTGCCTTACTGAGCATGATCGAGACAAACACCGAAGTATCAAGCACAAGATTTATGTTGAACCCGTTCTGAACTACCCTCGTCAGCCATGATGTGGAAATACTTCCGATTACGTTTCAGGTCTTGACTGACCTCCTGCAGATTGTGTAAGATTGTTTCGCACTTCTGCGCATTGATTTTCATTCGCCAATTGTCAGTGTATAGCGGCACATCATTGAACATTTTTTGGAGATTGCTCTGAACTATTGTAGCTTTTCGGTCTGCTGTATAGATGATCACATCATCAGCAAACGCTCCCAACGATCGCGTTGGCGAGACGTTGCAATCAAATCCGTTCAATAGCTTGCGAATGAAGATTGAGAAAAGCAGAGGCGCAGTAACTGTTCCCTGCTGTAGACCATTCAAGACTTTGAACTCGCGCATTGTTGTCAGATTTCCATCGGTTACAACAAAAGATTTCCCGTATAACATATTACACATCATGGCGACAAGGTGTGTGGGGAACCTGCCCTGAAGGAGTTTAAAAACTAATCCATCTAACCACACCGTATCGAAAGCTTCCTCCATATGAATGAGACACGCTCCAACACATTCTCTGTTATTTAGTTTCCAACTGATGTCTGAAGTTACTTTCGTTATTGCATGTGTGGTCGAATGCCTGGCACGAAAACCAAATTGGCAATTCGGCATCAACTCATATTTCTCAATGTGGGCGTTTAATACTTTGTTGAGTATCACTTCAAACCCCTTGCTGATGTTAGACAGCAAGCTGATTGGGCGATAGCTTTTAGGGTATGAAGATTCTTTTCCTTTCTTCAAGATTGAAAATACCTTAGCCTTTTTCCACTCATTTGGGAAATATGAATTGCTTAACATGTTGTTGAACAATATGCAATAATTCCTAATAGCAACCTCCGCCAAATGTCGGACAACTACATTTAGAATACCATCAGTACCACATGATTTCTTGTTGTTTGTAATGATTTTCCTCTTTTCAGATCGAACGCGGAACCGACCTCTCATCGGTTCTAGACGTTAAGTCTGAGTAGTGCCAACGGATGGTACCAACAGGTCAACCAATCCGTGCACCGTAACCCATTCACGCGGTGACTGCTTGTCGGCCAGCTAGTTCGGAGAGGATTTCGGTCGCGGGTCTCCGAATGGGTTACGCTCAATTACAATATTTCAGTCACCTGAACATGACCGTTTTCCAAACGCGTCAACAATTACTCATCCAGAACGGGAAACCTACGTTACGTTAATTCTGGATGTGATCTCTCCACAGATCTCAAATCACAAACGCTACAAAATCCCATAGGCGCGTTACCGAATCACCGACGCGGTACCGAAAAATATTCTACGCGAAATTAAACCGACGAAAACTACTCTAATGAAATGACGAAACAATCAAAGGTACCGCGTACCGCGCGCGACGCGAAACTGACCTCAGCGGATTTGTCGAAACCCTACCCTCGCGACGGCATACCTACCCTACACTCTCTGTTCCCACTGGAAAAGAACGAGCCACTGAAAAGGAAAGTCGTGGTTACAGTTTTAGCAATTCATTTTTAATTATTTCTAATTTCGATACAATCTGATCATATAGATATTCAAGATAATTTTAAATAATATTAGAGTACATTACAGAAATCATACTTGAGAATATTTAATGTTTAAATTTTGTTTGTGTATGACATAGTTTCCTTTTGTTTTATAATAGCGTAATAGCAATATATAGTTTTGGCTTAGTAATTTTTCTGGTTTATTTTACTTTATTTTATTAAAAAATGTTGTACTAAAAATAACGGAACAACTAATGATCGAATAATTAACAGGATTTTTGTTTTTTCCTTCCCCAGATAGTTATTTTTCAATGCCTTAGATTCTTTCATTTCTTGGAATTTTTCTTATATTTTATTCTTTGAATTCAAGGATATATGTTGAAAACCTAAATTTTCATTTACCAAACCGATAAGAAATTCATGCTTCGAACAATACTAAAAAGAAGCATATGAGCATTTAAACTAAATCGTTTTCTTAAAAACTAAATGATTATTTGCAATATTAGAATATGTATCGAAAACAGAAGACAAAAGGAACCTTCTAGTAGAAAATTTTGTTTGAAAAATTAAATACATTGTATATGCATGTATGTGTGTAAAGGTTATGTGTGTATTAAAAATTAAACAAAAACGCTTTAATAAAAAAAACTATTATCCCTAAAAATGTGTTCACATTTCTTTATTACTTTTATACCCATCTTATTTTATTATTATTAGGGTCATCCGAATTAAACGCGAAAAACGTGACGCGACCAAATTCCCGTGAATTTGGTTTAGGTACATACGAAATCACGATTGACCTTTTGTTTGTTTCAATTAATTTTAAGCAAACTTATGTTTTCATTTTAAAGGACTATTGTTCTTAACCTACTAACATAAAATGGGAACTTTCGTCAAAATACAAATCCATCATTCACTACTATTTGTTACCCTCATCATAATCACATGTACATAAATCATTCCAGAATATCACGAATCTTGGCTTATATATGAAAAAAAATTACAATTATAAGAATTGTGCCGTTTTGACTAGATTCCCATAGTATGATTTATGGTCGGTAGGCCGAAAGCGAACGAACGACGAGATTACCCGAGCGGATCTTAGTGCGGAGATCCAAATGCACGCGACGAAAAAAAAACCGACGATCACAACGAGTTTTTATTTCCCCGAAAATTTTATTTATTAACGCATCAGTTATTTGTTCTACTTGCTATCGAGTTCTTTTATTTTTACCACTTCCATTACATGCTGCTCTAATTTAAAGATTTTTCCCAAGAAATAATCAAATGTAGATCTTCTGTCAATGGACTCCATACAATTGTAAGTACAAGTCAACTGGATTAGAAAAAAAAATAATTTTTAAGAACTTCTTCAGTTTTATCGGCAAGACTGAACGATAGGCTGCATTAGTTTCTATTGGCTCTTTAAGTTTTTAATTTCCACTGGATAAGATCAACTCAACGCTTGTTTCTTGCATTGTATTGAGCATTTGACAATCTCCTACTAGATCGCAACAAAGAATAAATAATATCATGACCATTACTTTGTTCTATACAAGCCTATGGTTTCAAGTTAATGAAAGGTAACATTTTTAGAATTTATCTATTAGATATAATACAAGGACTGTTTACATTATTATAAAACAATAGTTTTAAAACAATACCGTATGCGTGTCAAGCGCTATCAATAGGCACATAAAGGTGTTGGTAATTTTACATACAAAAGTCCAATAGTCTAAGATGTCGACTTAGATTTATACATTTCTATTTAACTCATCACGAAAAATTTATTCTTTATGGCGCTCACATGTTTCAGTTCTTTTGATTCTTTGATCGCCTCGAATTATAGCACCGCTTTGAACTATAACTTTCCCACTCAAGACAATGTTCTGAGACCCACAGAGGACAGTTTGCCGACTTAATTTATTACCCGAAGCCGTTTCAACATATTCATCGCGACTGTAATACAAATCAGGCACTTCCTCTGGCGATAATTTCTCCTTTATAAACAAAAACACATCCTACCGGTACTTCGCCCGTCGATTGTGCAATTCGAGCTTCAACAAAAGCTTCATTCATAAACGAATCCATGGTAGTCTAGTTATAGCAACAAAATTTTACAAACGTATTGTATAAAGTATGTAGTTTTTTTTTCCGTCCACTGCGCTGTTCACACTTGTCGGGATTCCAATCACCTTCACGTATTAGCGAATTACGCGTAATTTATTACCCTTTGCCAAATATACGTGATAGTTTTAAATTTGACGACACAACTCACTATTCATGCGTACATACATACGTAAGTATATTCCCTCGTAGGTGTCATTGGCCTTACTCCTTACTTGCTCTAATCACGCCCAATTGCTCTAATTGATGAGTAATAAAAGGAAGTAACTGAAAGTCAGTTGTATAGATTCCACTTTGTTTTGCATTCTTTACGTAATTTCGCTTCCAATGTTGTCGTCTAAATTGAAACCCTTGCTTAAACTTTGAAAATCTGTAAGCAACAATACATTTAATTGCATAAAAAAATTGAAAATCTGTAAAACCTCTTACTAGTTTTTCATCACATCTAGGACTGCGCCAAGTCGCTACCGACACCACACCATGACACCATTTACCTTTTTCGCCATGTGGCTGTCAAGCTCAACCGGTTGTCACCTCGGACAAAACAGAGGTGTGTGGAATGGCACGCCACATGGCGGCAATGTGCCTCTCCATCTGTCGCCAGTGGCATAGTTTTTTTTTTTGTTTGATGACCACGGTGGAGGGGCATTTCCAGATGGCTATGTCTCGAAATGTGCCGGGGCTTGGGTTAATTTTATATTTCGAATATTTATATCCACAGATCTAAATATTTGGACAGAAAAAAAAAATATTTTCTGCGCAACGATATCCGCACGACAGATGAAGTCCGCTGGCACTTCGAGGACATATCCATCTGGCCGGTTGCAAGGGTTCGGGATCGGAATCACTTCGATTCCCGGGCGTTGGCGTCACATTACATGTTTATCCTGCGAAATATGAAACACGAGACTTCATAGCTGGCAAAATAATCAATGACTCAAGCTCGGTATGAGGTCAGATGTTAATGTTTCATTGAAATGAAGAATTGATTGGCCGTTCAGGTTTGATTTGAAGTCGGAAACTTTTGCTTCAACGACCTCTGAAAATATTTCATACCCTCTCCCAGCGTTTGGTAGATGGACCAGTTCAAAATGTGTTCCAATCAGGGCAAGTTTATGCAATCCATCACAAATAATCCTGTTTCCATTTCTATCCGGAGTCGTACTATCAACTTCAATACCAGCCCTTTCGAGAAGATTTATCTCATCACTAGTGACTTCAAGATTCGATACGTTCACTCGAGACTTCTAACGGAATATTCTATTCACTTTCACGAAAACGCCATCTGGGTCCTGTGGGCTAAGACCCCTCATTTAGTTCCGAACATTCTTTAGGTGTGATTTCAACAAAGCCCACGAAGGGTGGTTGTAGTCCAAAAACCGCCGATAAACATTGTTGACGCGTGTGAGAAGAACACATCAGCTTCTCTGACTGCGACAAATAGAGATCTATTTCATCGTTAGTTACTTTCCTGTCATTAGGAACCATTGAGCAAGAGTTGCCATCATCAGAAGGAGGACATTGCACCTGGTACTCTCGATTAAACTTCTTTTGAGACTTTCCCCGGTCTGTTTTTTGGAAATTCAACCAATCATTTTCTTGTTGAACTGAAATGAGGAAGATTATGGTTGCTATCATAAGGAAGCACCTGCAGTTTCCGTTGAGGACTATTATCAGCAATGCAGAGGTCCAAATATGAATTTTTCCTAGGGTATGTTGGGAACTCCGACCCATATAGATTGCACCTGTATTCAGTTTGGTTCTCTGTTATCCACGATTTCAGGAATACACCTCTTAGATTATTGGTGGCGTTCAGCCATGATGCATGCTTGTCCTTCAGATCACCAGCAAGAATATAATAAAATGCAGCCAGTTCAATTCGAGTATTTCAAACAAGGAATCGAGCTCCTCCTTGAACTTGAGAACATTTCGACCAGTTGCATAGGCAGAGATAAAGAAGAGGTGATCTCAACCTGGCAGTGAGATTTTGATAACGGACACTTCAAGAGATTCAAAGCTTTTGAATTCGACTTTATCAATATTTTGGAAACAATAGGGTCTTCGAACCAATATCCCGGTGCCACCTCTCCCATGACATATTAGCCTATCGTTTCTTACGAATTCAAAATCCTTGAATGTCATGGAGTGCCATAAATTCAAGTGGGTTTCAATGAGAAGCATGACGTAACAATGAATTCAAGGAGATAATCACGCCGATGTATAGTAACAATGGAGTTGACGTTGATCGAGATGAGACGAACCCTATCCATGGGAATGTGACTGGATGACAAATTATTTTGAGGCATTTGAAACCCCTAAACGACGAAAAACAAAATTAATTTTGGTATCTTGTTTATCGATTCTCTCCGATAAAGAATTTAGTTGCTGGTTAGTTTTGAGAAGCAGCTCATTATCGCCACTTACACTATTGATATTATTTACCGCATTTTCTGCTGGTCCTCTAGCGGCTTGTGCAAATGATACTCCGGGCTTGACGAAGTTGGGAACTAAGACAGTGCGGTGTAGTTGTGTTTGCTTTGGGACAAATTTTACTCTCGCATCTTGATATCGGGAGCATCCTCGATATGATGCCGGGTAACCAAAAACACCGCGGTTAACACAGTATAATTTCTGTTTTGGCTCCGTCTGAGCCAATTTGCACTCACCGGGAGCACACACGTTCTTGCATTTGACGCATCGGTAATGCATGGCGTAGTTGACAGCCGAATGTCCAAATCGTTGACACCGATAACACTGTTAACTTCTCATTTCTGGAGGCACTCCCATCTCACCACTCGGAAGTTCAAGTATCTTATTTGTTTAAGAGCACTTGGACTGCTCTTATTTGAAATCTGCACTAAATAAAGTGGTTAAATTTTTTTTTCTACCATTGATCTTCTTGGTGAGATAAATTCGATTTCTGGTGCAGCTTCCTTGAGCCCCTGAATGAGATCGACGGTACTTCTCCGCAGTCCAAGCCCTTCAACAAAAAGGTCTGGTTCTTCTCACTTTTCTGGGTATATGTGAAATGTGGAACCTTCCCAGAATTTAGAGCATGTTTTGCTGATTTGAAATTAACCAGTGATTTCGTTCTGATTGTTAACTTTTCGGCATTGATTCTTTTTAGATTGAAATTTGTTAATAGCTAAACCATGTCCTATCCGCTTTGACCAAACACATTAATTGGCGGAACTTTCTCTGTATTCTTGGAAACTTTTTGAGGAAGACCAGCAGAACTGCGAGCTGGTTTCTTCTCCTTGGTTTTATTTTTTAAATAAAGAATAAAATTATCATTGTTATTTTGACTCACATTATCTTCAATACTTTCGTCAACGTCCATTTCTTGTTGGAGTTCCTCCAGCGCTGCACAGTAGTTCTGGCTGTCGTTAGCGCCTCCAGCCTTTAGTATATCTTCAGGGATGACTTGTTTGACAGCTTGCTTTGCCTTAATTTCTGTATTTATTGATCTTACCGGCTCTGCATCTTGAGTTTTCTTCGCTCTCTTGTATATATCTTCGAACGTTTTCAGTCGTAGTTTCAATTCCTGTATTTCAGCTTGAAGTCGACTCACTTCTTGTTTGTCTTTTACTACTTGGGTCTTACGTCCACGACCTGCGGAGTCCGGGTTACTCATATGTCTTCGTTTATTGACGCTTGCCGTGAATTTCGCATTGCTACTCTCTCCGGGGCCCCCAACGGAGGGAAGCCGTCGGGCATCTCCATACAGCAGTCCCGAGCTAGTCTTCGGCTTATCTGCTTTTGTCGATTTATCGAAGTCAGATAATATTCGATGAATCTGTGGGTCGATTCCTTGGACGATATATGCTTTTTCCAATGAAAATCAAAATTTGCTTTTGACTGATTTGTAAAAAATTAATTTAATTTTTTGAAGCAGACTTGTGAAAAATTAATAAATTTTTAAAAATAATGACAGGAGCGATTAGAAACACGTCTACACACAACAAATGCTAGACGTATAATTGTATATAGACGTATAATTGTATGGTCAAGCAAAAAAAAAGAAATAAAACTTAAGTCATTAAATGAACGAACACCTTTTCACTGAGCTAATTGACAAGTATGGAGCAGGTAAGTATTATACAGGGATAGCCCTCTGTAGTGAATATTGAGTTCCATAAATGTCCGTGAAGGACTGCAGCGATGTTCTGCTGCCTCGGCAGAGGAAGGTGTTGATTCCTGCCGAGAATGCCCTCGTCCGGAGACGCATGAATGCGCTGGCAGGCTAGCATTGCGGTGTCGTGGGGCGGGTTCGTTTCCCCGGCACGAGGACTCACTACAAAACATTTCGCATTCACGAATTGCTTGCAGAGTTCGAGAGGACGACCGAAGTCGCAAATCTGTAGATAACCTCCACGAAGGAATTACGACTTGTTGCGAGAACAAGAGAAACCTGAGAAGAAAGGCGAACTTGGGGTAACCTCGTCTTTACCCAAGTAAATTCAGGGCCCACAAATGAAAGAGGGGCAACCGGGTGGTGGTGGAGCCCCTTCATGCCCACCCAACCGGAATAAATCCAATGTTAAACTGTTGAAGTGGCCAGGTATTCCTCTTCTGAGTGGAAAACTCATATAACTTGAATTATATGAACTTTCCCATCAGAAGGGGAGTACCCCGGTGACCAATTTATGTCATAGAATTATACAATTGAATTGCATAACTTTATGCCATAAAAGGGCACTTGGCTTGGGCCACTCAACCCATAAAGTCTCCTGAAACAAAAAAAATTTTTAAGTACCCGGTGGCTGGCTCATATTTTGGGGTGGAAGCCTGCCACCGTACCGGGTCCTATACCCGATTGGAAAAGACCGGAAGGAAAAGACCGATTTTCCATTTAATCCATCATTTTTTTTGTTTTTATTCGAACAACGTTAAAGCAATGGAACAGTATGATTTTTCTATGGCAATCAGCACAGCAATTTACAACACCATATTGAAAAGCATTTAATCGTTGAAAGAGGGAAATTGATATTAAAAGAAGATTAACATTATACGAAAATTCATTTTTTTCTCTGATTTCCTGTAGTATTATAATTATTGTGGTTAGCTCTTGTAGATGCCACACTTTCACCCTACATACATTATGAAAAAAAAAAATTCTTACATAGATTTTTTTCGACGATTCTTCTTCTCTTTTTTACAAATTCAATAAATATTTTTCAAAAAAAATATTTCAATAAATATTCAATAAATATATTTTTTTTTTTTCTTTAAACTCAATAAATATTTAATTAAAATTCAATAAATATTTTTTTTTTTAAAAATTCGATAAATATTTTTTTTTTGTTTAAAAAAATTTCAATAAGTATTTAATTAAAAAATGTTAAGAGGTTACTTACAGTACCTTTCCCTCGACGACGAGCGCTCGCTGACGATGTGGAGGTAAGCAAGTCCTGAAATTTTTGGTAGTGAAGAATCGCGTCCATACATCAAATTTTTAACACACGAGTATTAAGACATAGAATAACTCTTAAGGGTGTATAAAATCATCTAAAAAATTCAGCTATCAAAGTGTAAATACATATAGACTTCCTTGAATATCAGAACCGTATGGTCTTCGAACGTGGTAATGCTCGCTGCTACTTCTTCTACGGCTTTTAATGTTTAATATTGCGTTTATATGCAATCCGTTGGTCAATATATGGATTGAGTGATTTGACTAATTCTTCTGGATCTAACTTTCCAGTTGATTTATCACTCCTTGTTGAACTATGTTTGAATACACAATGCGCCTTTTTGCATACAAACGGTGTGGTTTCCCAGAAACAGGGAGTACGGTCCCGCCGTTTCCCAATCAACATGTGCCGCTCCGTAATATGCAGATCTTCACCTCGGCCTTCCAACCACCTGTTGCACCCCACTTCGGGACCTAATGCTGATGGCTCATGGCGATATTGGTAGTTGCTATCATTTTTTTACAGGCACGGTCGTAGAAAAAGTAGCAATATCTGAAGTTCCTTTTTTTTTTTTTTTTTTTTTTTCTTCTTCTTTTTCCGCTGTGCATCCACAGGATGGTAGAAGATGTCTCTGCCACAAACGTTTTCTTAGCACGTCACCCTCGTCAACCATCCAACCATATTCCTCCAAGGACCACCACGAGCACACAAATCACTTGTTGGCACTGTATCGAATCCGTCTTATCTACGGAGCGGTTTATGGGAAACTGTTCCCTGAAAACATCTTCGAGGCAAACGCAATAACCTCGCTCGTACCATATGGAAATAAAAGTGCCATCTATGTGTGAACATGCGGTGGTGATAATGCACACTCATTTCGGTTATTTTTAAAATTCGAAATTGTTTATTTTTTGTAGATTCGATTAAGTTTTCAATTGAAAGCAATTTATGTTTATAATTATTAGGCGTAATTAAGGCGGAAATAAATCGAAAGAATAGGACAGGCACGCGTTAATTACCCACAAACAAAACAATTTTTAATTAATATTATGGTTGGAAAGGGTAAAATTTGACAAATTTTGAGGGGTTTAAATGATACAATGATTTTATCGTTCCTATAATTTAAGGGGTTAACCGTTTCGTTCTAAGCATTTGCATACCGCATTACACCCAATTAGTTAAATTATGTTCAAAAGATATTGTAATAAAATCACTACACATTAAAACAGTTTTAGAATTTTGTTTTCCGGGTGTTAAGTACAAAAGAAATTTTTCCCTTTAATTATTTTTCATGCGAGAGAAAAAAAAAAAACGAGTGTCGCGATGAGGAAGGTGACTGAAGGGTTACTCCTTGTTGAATTGAGTTGGTGCGGTGTGCCTGTGTCAGCGCTGCTTTTAGAGCCATAGCTCCTAGATTACTACACCTCCCTCCCCGGGAGCCTTGATGTGTAAATAGGATACATATCATATGAAGCTCCCAGTTCATGCCAGTTTACAGAGGTTATGCTGATATGCAACAGATTCAGCACTAATCGAAAGCATTGGTATTCTAATTCAATACATAAATGTAAAAATTTATTCTGTCTATTTTTCAGGTACTAAGATGATCAATGAAAAACTAGAACAATTCAAAAGGGATCTTAAAATGTTTATTATTAACAACGATAGATATCTCCTTTGTGGTGACTTGAATGCTTTGCATCAGCAATGGAACTGTGTGCATTCGAACAAGACAAGCCGAGCTCTTTGTAGTCTAATGACTAAATATAACATTGTTGTACATTCACCAAAGGAGCCAACATATTACTATCATCGAGGAGTTGGTTCAACTTTGGACGTTGTACTGAGCGATGGAAGCTCTAATATATCCGAGCTTTGTACCTTGCAGGCTCTTTTCTCTCCACATTTACCTGTAGTCTTTTCAATAAAAAGTGGCGAATGTGTTGAATGAACATATCAAATGGCTCTTCAATATAAGAAAACGAATTGGCTTAGGTTCAAGAGGTTCATAAACGATAGCATTTTTTTGACTCCAAGCAGTGCAACTTTCATGAAAACTGTGGCCGAAATAGGTACACAAATATCTAAGCTTAACAAAATAAAATAAGATAATTCGCTACAAATCCATAGAATTGGATGCAGAAACATATGGGCTGATAAGACAAACAAATTCTCTCGGACGACTGTGGCAACGAACAAGACATCCATACATTAGGCAACGTCCAAACTGTTTATCGGTAGCCATAAGACTAAAAATATGGAACTTACGCAACGAAAGCTGGAATTCAATGCTTGGCAAGCTTCAATATATTGCTCAAAATATTTGGAGGCTAAGCCAAACACTTAAGGGGCGCCGAAATCTACTTCCACATCAACTTGAAATAAGTAATGGTATTTGTGAATACTCAAACGTAGGAAAAGCTGAGCTCCTTGCTGATACATTCCATTCAAACCACAACATCATCAAGGATACGCATAGCAGTGTCACAGGGATTTCGGTCGCTAGTAGTCTGAAAGCTTTACTTCTATTAATATGAATAAAATTCTAAAGAAGCTAATAAAAATTCTAAACAAGCTGAAGAACAACAAGGCACCTGGCATTGACAATATACGAAACGTTACCCTGAAAAACTTACCTTAAAAAGCTATTGTGTTAATATGCCACATTTTTAATGCCTGTCTCAATACTAGCTACTTTCCTTCGCCATGGAAACAGGCGGTGGTAGTCCCCATTCACACACTAGGGAAGAATCAACTACTCCCTATAAGTTGTAGACCAATTAGCTTACTACCATTCATTGGTGAACCGTTCGAAAAAATAATACTGAAGCGGATTAAAAATTTGTTGAAATGAACAACATAATACCAAACTTTTGGCTTCAGCCATAAGCATTCGATCGAACTACAGCTCTGTCGTGTCACACAAGATGTACATCGGGCACTTACGCAAAAACTCTCTGTAGGGGTTGTTCCCTTTGAAATTGAAAAAGCATTTGACACTGTTTGGCATGATGGTCTTCTATTCAAATAAATTGACCTAAAATTCTCACCATACCTAATTATCACCCAGTCTTTCTTAAAGGATAGGCAGTTTTCAGTTAAAATGAGAGAGGCCCATTCCAAAAAGCGACCACATTGGACACACTTGTTTTAAGGTTTCAAAGGTAATATTAACCCTGTATCCTCTACTAATTCGCATATCACTCCTGAATACTAAAAACAAAATTCTTTTGAACAAAATGGTAGTTCCAACCATTATGCTATATGGAGCTCCTGCATGGAACTCATATGGAAACTACCTAAAAACCAAGCTTCAAGTCATGCAAAATATGTAAATGTTTAAAACTTGCTATTTTATTTCTCGACTGGCAAATAACATCGGAAAAATAGATGGCCCGATCAGCTGTTTCATCCAACCCCCTAATTTTATCACTCTTGGGTGGAAATATTGCTTAGCTGTCATGTGTATTTAGGCTATTTAGCACATTTAAGCTAGGGTAGCTTAAGTTAGTTTTCAAAGATAGGATAAGTTAGTTATAGGCTCAAGTAAGGTTTTTTTTATTAAAAATTTCTTCTTCAGATAAACAAACTATTTTTTAACGAAATACTAATAGCTAGGCTTAAATTTGACTTAAGGATGTAATGAATTGTATTCAAGAACCCTAACATAAGATCTCAAATTGTATAAAATGAAAGTATTAATCAATATATTACTTACCTACTTACTTAAATACATGTGGACTGACGGGATATCCACATTATACTTGTATGCTGACGACACAGGTCTACTTTATTCAAGACGAGACAAAACTGCTATTGAGAGCACTATCAACGAGGATCTAGGAAAATTCCATTAGTGGTTAATCGAAAGCAAACTAGTATTGAACACGGCAAAGACCAAATATTGGGTATTCTAAAAAGTACTGAGTCTTTTTTGTCACTAGATGGTGTTTGCTGTCATATATCGGGCAACACTAATGAGATTGAGTCAAACTGACATGCGTTTGAACGGTGACATTCCAGTCTACAATTTTCATATGGACAGTTTTGTATTTCGTCATTCTTGTCAAAAATTGTATTCAATTAAAAATGAGTGAAATTTCTGAAAAAAATTCGTTATATTTTACAATATAGCTACGATCAAAGTGAGAATGCATCCCAGGCTCATGGAAAAATTTGTGGTGTCTACGGTCAAGATACTTCATTAAAAGCCACAGCCAAGAGATGGTTCACTCGCTTTCGTTCTGGAAATTTTGATGTCAAAGATGCACCTCGCTCAGGTCAACCAATCACTGAAAAAGTCGATGAAATCTTACAAAAAATTGAAGTAGACCGACACATAAGCAGCCATGACATGGCTAAGGAACTGAATATTCATCACCAAACAGTTTTGAATCATTTGCGTAAGGCTGGATACACAAAGAAGCTCGACGTTTGGGTGCCGCATGAATTAACACAAAAAAATTTGATTGACCGAATTCCCATTTGTGAAATGCTAATAAAACGAAACGAAATCGAGCCATTTTTGAAGTAAATTATTATGGGCGATGAAAAATGGGTAAGATTCGAGAATGTTATCATGTTATCATGTTATATCATGGTCAAAAAAAGGTGAATCATCACAAACGACTTCAAAGTCAGGATTGAAATAAAATAAGGTTATGGTGTGTGTATGGGGGGATTGGAAGGGAATTGTTTATCATGAGGTGCTAGAACCTGGCCAAATACTCAATTTGGCTCTGTTATATCACCAATTAACCACATTGCAACAAGCAATTCAAAAAAACCGGTCAGAATTGATCAATAGAAAGGGCGTTGTCTAACATCATGACAATGCCAGACCACACATATCTTTGTTGACCCAGCAATAATTGACAGAGCTCGACTGGGAAGTTTTGATGCATCCACCGTATAGTCCCCCATCGGATTATAACGGAAATGCTCGAAAATGGAATTACGCTCGGATTACCATTTGTTTCGGTCTCTACAAACTTTCTTAATGAAAAGAAATTCACTTCAAAAAGGGACTGTGAAAATCATTTGGCCAAGTTTCCGCCGATAAACCATAGAAGTTCTACCCAGATGGAATAATGGCTCTACTCAAAAAATGGCAAAAGGTCATAGATAATAATGGACAATATGTACTTAAATAAAATCCATTTTAAATAAAAGAAATATTCAATCAAAAACACAAAAAAGGCTCAACACTTTTTAGAATATCTAATATACGGTTTTTAAGCAAAAGAACAAAAGAGACTTATGTGTCGACTTAAATATTAACGGCGAAAAATTCCAAAGATCCAGGCTACTGAGCAAAGGATATTAAAACATTCTGAATCTGCCAATGCTTACTCAAATTAGTTCGGCTTACCAATTAGCAAAATCACAAACCTTTAGTTAAATCATTATTATGGAGAAAGCTAAGTTTATCTACAAAGCTTTAAAGACTAATGGATCAGACTGAAGACCATTAATTAAGGTATCACATGTCAGGAATAAAAGGACTGTGGATATTAGGGAATTGCCTTAATTAAAAAATAGCAACACTTTGTTTCAGTAATGAATATTAACTATCCTTCACAAATTCACGTTAAAATACCTTTGACAATCATATCATAGGATACATTGTTCCTACGAACCGCTTGGTTGGTTCGACTCTACTTCACTAACGGAGTACCTCGCTACGGTGTTGCCAAGTTGGCGTTGGCAGCTCGGCCCTCCTGACCAGAAATCGGCCCAATTTCTTCGTAGTATTTGTCATCGTCATTAAAGTTGTAGGTATCTAAATCTGCGCTGAGTCGGCACCATGGTTTCATTTTATCACTCGTGAATATGGAACTGAATTTTCGTTTCTGATCATCCTCGAGGCTTTTGACAACATAGCGATAGTTTTTTTAAAACTTTGGCCACTTCATATGGCCCTCAATACTTTGGCTGCAATTTATGGGACTCCTCAGTTGCTATTGGTATGTTCTGTATAACCACTAAATTGCCTTCTTCGTATAAAACAGGAGTCTTATGTTTCTCGTCGAATCTTATTTGCCATCGTTCCTTTTCGGTCATAATACACTGTGTAGCCTCCTGCCGAATTTCGCTTATCGACAGTTGATTATTGTCACCCGTATCATCCTGTAATGCTTGGATAAAACGGCTCGTTGTTACATCCCTCAAACCCTCACGTGGTCGTTGTTGGGGCAAAGAACAGTTCACGGAAATGTGCCCCGGTTTATAACAATTATAACACGCTATGACACGTCGTTTGTATTGGCAACGGTCGACACAGATTTATTAAATATTTTCTTTGATACAGAGCTTAACTTTTTATTTCTCTATGTGATTTTCGCGAGACCGGTATGTTTATCTTACTTTGGTTTGTTAAATAAGTTTTAAGGCAACACAAAAACTCAGTTGGTTTGAATGTAAAGCACGCGATAGTGGTTTGCATTTGAACGTCGTTTAAACCTTCATGCATATATCTTACAATGGCTGCATCACTAATCCCTGCACGTCTACCTTCCGCACACATTCGATAATAATAAACCGTATATGGCTCATTTGAACGTCTAACGTTTGCCATCATACGAAGACTTACCTCGGCTTCATTTTGGGTAGACTCGAATTTCACTTCTAAAGAGCTTGCAAATTCATCGGTGCTTTTGAAAATACCGCTTCTTGTATCCAACCACAATTTTGCTGGCCCTCGAACTTTCGTTTGCACTGCAAACAGAACAATGTTTTCTTTCCATGAATATATGGATGCTAGTGATTTCACACGATGAACGAATTGTTGCGCTGTCAGTGATGTGCTTAACGTTGGATCGGATTCTGGCATTATTTCAATGACGTCGCGCAAATTGTGGCTCGGCAGCTGGGCCTCTTAGAGCAAGAATCAATGCAGTTGCTCGTTCCTGTTCATTCCAGTGATTTATGCGAGCGGCTGCTTCGAACTGGGTTTTGTAAATAGTCCAGACCGTTTGCCCATCGAATATTGGTGCTTGCACATTTCTAGATGAGCTTTGCGCTGCTGTTATAATTGGGGCTGGTGAGGCGGTTACTATTGCCTTCGCTGCTTCCAAATCCCCAAGATGAATGTAGTGGTATGTACTGACACTGATGTACCGAATTCTTCCGAAAGCATTGTATGGGCCAAGCTTGATGGTGATTCTGGAGACCACCGATCTTATCTGATAGAGCCAACGAAGACATCCGCATTGCGCAGTTTGATTGTAGGACGAAGCCTTGTAAAATCTTTAAGGAACGGATATGTGCCGGTTAGAGTCCTTAACACCGCAGACTCAACCACGAGCATCAAAGCGGGAGAAGTCATCGGCAGCTACCAGCCTGTTTCCACCATCACCTCTTTGGAAGCTACTCACAACCATCATTGGAAAAGGAGGCAAGACATAGACAAAGCCCGGGAATCCACGTCTGCAATATTGAAGCAAGTCAAATTGCCGGTGCAGCTATTCAAACGAGCCTCTGATCTGGTCACCAAGTACAGTGACATCTTCTCAACAAGCCCGGATGACCAAGGCCGAACGAGTTTGGTAACTCACGTCATAGACACACAGGGAGCCAAGCCGATTCGACAAGCACCAAGACGTCTCCCTATAGCCAAACAAGGAGAAGTGAGCGCGCTGATCTCGGACATGGAAAAGCAAGGCATTATCGAACCTTCTGTAAGTCCATGGGCCGCGCCTGTAGTTCTAGTAAAGAAAAAGGATGGTAGCACTCGCTTTTGTGTCGACTATAGGCAGCTTAACGACGTCACTAAGAAAGATAGTTACCCGCTCCCACGCATCGATGACATCATGGACACTTTAGCCGATGCAAAATGGTTTTCTACACTCGATCTCAAGAGTGGCTACTGGCAGGTAGAAATTGACAAGAAGGACCGAGAGAAGACCGCATTTTCAGTTGGGACCGGATTGTGGCAATTTGTGGTGATGCCATTTGGGCTTTGCAATGCTCCAGCCACTTTCGAACGCTTGATGGAATACGTGCTACGTGGTCTAACCTGGAAAACCTGCTTGGTGTACCTAGATGACATCATCGTCATCGGGAGAACGTTCGAAGAGCATGTGCGGAACTTAGAAGAGGTCTTCTCCCGACTGCGACTGGCAAATTTGAAACTTAGTCCCGACAAGTGTACCCTTTTCGCAGCTGAAGTAAAATACCTGGGACATGTCGTATCAGCTGAAGGGGTCAAAACAGACCCTGAAAAAATTGAAGCCGTGAAAAGCTGGCCAACACCAAACAACAAGCGCCAACTACGAAGTTTCCTGGGCCTGGCAACCTACTATCGAAGATTCGTCAAAGACTTTGCCAAAATAGCTAAGTGTCTTCATCAGCTAACCGAGAAAAATCGTCCGTATGTCTGGAATGAACAATGCCAGACAGCCTTTGAGACCCTGAAGGAAAAGCTATGTGAATCACCCGTACTGGCGTATCCGAAACCCGGAAAAATGTTTGTGGTTGACACCGATGCAAGCAACGGCGGTATTGGAGCTGTACTCTCCCAGCAGATCAATGGCGAAGAAAGAGTCCTCTCGTATTACAGTCGAGTTCTTTCAAAAAGTGAGAAGAACTACTGTGTGACCAGGAAGGAGCTATTGGCTATAATAGAGGCCACCAAGCAGTTCCACAAGTACCTATATGGCCAGAAATTTGTTCTTCGAACGGACCATGCATCATTGAGATGGCTACTTAACTTCAAAAACCCCGAGGGACAAGTTGCGAGATGGATCGAAAGATTGCAGTCATACGACTACGAAATTGTTCATCGAAAGGGCGGAGTTCATGGAAATGCTGACGCCCTATCTCGTCGCCCATGTCCAGCTAACTGCAAGCATTGCCGACGGATTGAGGAAAAGGAACCGCCCGTTGATCTGCGACTGATAACGGCCAAATTCGATGAAGGTTGGTCATCGGAGGAGATTCGAAATGCCCAGCTAGCCGATGAAGACATCGGACCATTGCTCGTATGGAAGGAGACGACTGGGCGACCTGAGTGGAAGGACGTTTCAACGCATGGCGCAACCCTGAAAAGCTATTGGGCACAATGGAACTCCCTTCAGGTGGAGGGTGGTGTACTCAAGCGGAAATGGGAAACGGCAGATGGCAGCTCCTATAGGATGCGAACTATACTACCCAAAAGCCGAATCCACGATGTGGTAAAGGAAATGCATGAAGGATCCTCGGGAGGCCATCTTGGTGTTAACAAAACCTTAGCGAAATTGCGGGAAAGGTTCTACTGGGTCCACGCTCGAGAAGACGTAGAGGACTGGTGTCGCAGATGCACCATTTGCGCTTCCGTCAAAGGCCCAAAACGACGACTGAGAGGACAAATGCAAACCTATAACGTAGGCGTGCCATTCGAAAGGATTGCTGTTGACATCGCTGGACCTTTTCCTGAATCTGAATGGGGAAATCGATACACGCTGGTTCTAGCTGATTATTTCAGCAAGTGGCCCGAGGTCTACCCCATTCCCAACCAGGAAGCAACTACTGTAGCCGAACAGCTAGTGTTAAATTGGGTCAGCAGGTACGGCGTGCCTTGTGAACTACATTCGGATCAAGGCCGAAACTTTGAGTCACTAGTTTTTAGCGAAATGTGCGAGCAGCTGGGAATACGGAAAACGAGGACAACACCGCTGCATCCCCAATCTGATGGAATGGTCGAACGTTTCAACGGCACGCTCAATAAACACCTTGCCAAGATGGTTGACGAGAACCAAAGGGACTGGGACCGACATATCCCACTTCTGACACCACTGTCGCGTGTTATTGGTTCGCGGCCTATAATTTTAACGTTCCGGGAAAGTGAAAACGCAATGTCTTTTAATTTAAGTTAAGAGTTTATTTAATTCAAGAAAGTGCACAATAATCAGTTTAACACTTTCACTAATTTTAATTTTCACTATTAAAATAAAATCTAACACTTGTCCATAAATTTCTTATCGCAATTGTCTTCTAAATCACTTCACTATTACGAAACACACTTCCTACACACTTTCGCAGTTCTTATCGCGGTCGAATGAATGATTCTCCCATTCATTCAGCTCGCCTTTATATAGGGTCTCTAAGTATTCACCCATTTCTCGCATATTGGCGAACGTTCTACCGAGAGGTACCTGGTAGGTTCGAGCAAATTCATGAATGGAGTGACGTCGCTTGCAGATGTTGATTATGCTTGTTGAATTTACTCGCGGGTTCGAGTAAATTCATTTGTTGACGTTCTTAATGATGACGAAAATAATTGCGACAGTAGCTCGCAGAATTATTTGTACATGTAATTATTTGTACATGTAACAATACTTTGGCATACTGGGACTGCTTGTCGTGTCGGATACGGCGACTGAGCTTCATCTGTCCGCGGTAGATGTAGATTCGATGTTGATTCCATCACAACAGCCTCATTCATCACGTTTTGCCTATTGTCCTACGGAAAACTAAGACTAGAGGTTGATGCCATACTCAAGTTTTTCGACGCGCCATAGTTGTGAGTTTTTGCACGCTTTCTTGCAACTTTATCGATACGTTGGAGGCACGAGAGTTCTCGGCTAAAATTTCAACGTCGTCTCCATTGACGGCTTCCGTCAGACGTAAAATTAATTCGGATTTATTTGCCTCTTGTCGGCAAATTTCGCGAACGTAGCTCATGTTTGAGTTCGTTGATTGTGAGCGAACCAAAACGAACCATGGTGTCCTGCATTTTTAACTAAGAAATATGGCGGCCGCACACGAATAAAAACTTGCCACGGTTATTGCGTTAATATTCACGATTCAAAATGTCGGCTAATCAATCGAAAATACGCAGCGAGCAGTTACGGGACGGCTAACTGTTATTAAAAGCACACAATATCTCACAAAGCGAAAATTCCATAGCATTCCACTTCTGAAAACTCTCAGGAATAAATGAACTGTGGATGTTAGGGAATTGCTTTAATTAAAAGATAGCACCGCTTTGTTTCAGTAATGAATATTAACTATCCTTCACAAATTCACGTTAAAATATCTTTGACAATCATATCATAGGATGCGTTGTTCTTGTTTCGACTCGACTCCACTAACTGAGTATCTCGCTACGGTGTTGCCAAGTTGGAGTTGACACACAGAACAACCCATATAATAGGAGGGATGCAGATCAATTCGTAATACCTTTTGCCAGAACGGATCGTCTAAAGAACAATGCCACGAATAATGCTCTGCGAATGCATAACAATCTACCAGAAATGGTTAAGGAAGAAAATTCACTTTTAGTAGTAAAGAAAAGACTTAGGGATCATTTAATGAAAATCCGTTTTGAAAGTTCAGTATCTTAGGGTATTTTTGACCCTATCGGCAAGATACTTGAAGAGACAATTATTCTGAGTTTTTTTTTAATGCGTTGTATTATATTGAATTTTTTTTATCTCTGAGAGCTTATCATGAATTTGGACTAGATATTCATGAAAGGATTAATTCACATTATTTTGGGTGCCTCCTTACAAATATGTTATTGCACATTATCTGGGTGGCACTCTTGACGAAGTGATGAGATGTGAATGTAGATCGCACGAGCGTTGTGCAAAGACGAAAGAGTGATAGAGAGAGAGAGAAAGACAGAGAGTGGTAGGGAATGGAGATGTATTTAAAAAAAAAAACAACTTTGTTTGGATATTTATAAAGTCATCAAGTCTTCATTTGAAAACCAATGAAATAAATATTTAAATTAACGTTGACATTATATCTTTTACTCGCGTTTTATATTCTTATAGAGATGGTTTTAAAAATATTTTATTGGATTTTCTTGGGTAAAAATAACTATACAAAAATCATCTGCTATTTAGATTTACTAATGTTATATTATTTCAGTCCAAATTCTGCTGGTCAAGACAGTGCTGCTCATGAAGGCAGTTCCCCAACCAGCAGGTGGTACCTGTGACTCTGGAACATTTCAGAGCCCTATTCACTTAAACCGCAAAGCAGCATCTGCTCAACAATATACAGATATTCAGTGGGAGAACGTCAATAAACCCGTGGGACATATGAAACTGATCAACACTGGAGAAGGAGGTAATGTTCATAAATATTTGATAGGAAACAAATTTAGCCTTTGGTTGCAGTTGAAATGCATCTTCCTAATAAGGAGGATGTGACAATAAAGGGAGGTCCTGTGAGCGAAGTGCACAGCTTGGATCATGTCGAATGGCGCTGGGATGAAAGTGAACATCGAATCGGCAATGATCGGTGAACATTATTTTAAATGCTTGCTTGAAATTTCCAGAAATAATTGTTGATTTTAGCGCTGCCCTTGAAACACAGCTAGTATTCCGGAATAAAAGATACGCTTCGATGGATGAGGCGATGGGCAAACGAGATGGATTAGTTATAGTGGCCGTTTTGCATACTCTTCAAGGTGCATCAAGCCACTACCTGATGAATCTTCTTCAAAATTTCCGTCAAGTGGTAACTAACGGAGCAGAGTCAAGTCTAGATCATCCGATCACCATACGGTCCATTCTCCCTAGAGATGATCAAAAATATTTCACCTACAGAGGCTCGATAACTAAAAGACCATGTTATGAAACAGTTCAGTGGATCGTATTTACTGATTACATGGCAATTTCGACACAGGATGTATGTTTCAATAACAAATTTATATCTTTGGACAAGGAGTTAAATTCATCTAATTATTTATAGATAAGAACGCTCCAGACTATCCGAGCAGCTGATGGTGACGAGATTAAGCAAAATTTTCGGAAAACACAATCAATAAATTCCCGTACGGTGTTTTATAGAGAATTCAGTTACGCTCGTACAGCTAGTGAAGCAATGATGCCGACTCCAAAGGCTTTTTGGCTTTATATAGCCGTCTCTTCATGCCAGCTTGTCGTTGTATTTGAACGAGCGATATAACTTTTTACGTTGTTTGGAAATAAACTGTCTGGAATTATATATTTATTTGAAATGAACCACCAAAATATTGCATTTCACTTCGTATTAACAAAGTCAGTCAAAGTCAAAAGCACTTTATTCAATACTAATCGGTATAAATTTTCATTCTACGTCTAGCACTCGTTGCGTATAGACGTGTTTTTAATCGATCCTGTCATTAATTTTAAAAATTAATTAATTTGTCGCGTCAGTTTCAAACAATTGCAATATTTTTTTACGAGCCAGTCAAAAGCAAATTTTGATTTTATTAGGAAAACCATCACTTAAAGTAGTCATGGCCCTTCGAAAACTCTTTCATTCCAGATACATTGATCAAAAGGTCAAAATTATCTGTTACAAGACACTGGTTAGACTCATTTTCCTCAATGTGGGCGTTTAATGCTCTGTTGAGTATCACTTCAAACACCTTGCTGATGTTAGGCAGCAAGCTGATTGGGCGATAGCTTTTCGGGCATGAAGATTCTTTTCCTTTCTTCAAAATCGGAAATACCTTAGCCTTTTTCCACTCATTTGGGAAATATGAATTGCTCAACATGTTGTTGAACAATATGCAATAGTTCCTAATAGCAACCTCAGGCAAATGTCGGAGAACTACATTTGGAATACCATCATTACCACATGATTTCTTGTTGTTTATCTTGCGAAATATGAAACACAAGTCTTCATAGCTGACAAAATAATCAATTAGATTCAAGCTCGGTATGAGGTCAGATGTTAATGTTTCATTGAAATGAAGAATTGATTGGCCGTTCAGGCTTGATTTGAAGTCGGAAACTTTTGCTTCAACGACCTCTGAAAAAATTTCGTTCCCTCTCTCAGGGTTTGGTAGATGAACCAATTCAAAATGTGTTCTACTCAGGGCAAGTTTATCCAATCCTTCACAAATAATCCTGTTTCCATTTCTATCCGGAGTCGTACTATCAATTTCGATACCAGCCCTATCGAGAAGATTTATCTCATCACTAGTGACTTCAAGATTCGATACCTTCACTCGAGACTACTTGCGGAATATGCTATTCACTTTCGCGAACACGCCGTCAGGGTCCTGTGGGCTAATACCCCTCAATTTTTCCGCCCATTGATTGCTGACCTCACTCCTGAAGTATGACCGGATTAAGTTCCGGACATTCTTCAGATGTAATTTCAACAAAGACAACGAGGGATGGTTGTAGTCCAAAAATCGTCGATAAATATTGTTGACGCGTGTGAGAAGGAGGCTTTTCAATCTTTTCAACCTTGCGATGGTTGGTGTTTCATATCCTTCCATATTGTTTCGATGTTTAATCTTGGGAACTACTTTCTCAATCGTTTCCAACGTCAGCTTCTCTAGCTTCGACAAATAGACATCTATTTCATCGTTAGTTAGATTCCTGTCATTAGGAACCATTGAGCAAGAGTTGCCACCATCAGAAGGGGGACATTGCTTCTGGTACTCTCGATTAAACTTCTTTTGAAACTTTCCCCAGTCTGTTTTTTTGAAGTTCAACCGATGATTTTCGTGTTGAACTGGAATGAGGAAGAAATCATCCCTGTGATGATTGATTTCCATTACGATTGCGTTATGGTCGCTATCATAAGGAAGTACCTGCAGTTTCCGTTGAGGACTATTAAAGCTGAATTCAAGTCTTGCGTCAGCAATGCAGAGGTCCAAATATGAATTTGTCCTAGGGTATGTTGGGAACTCCGACCCATATAGATTGCACCTGTATTCAATTTGGTTCTCTGTTATCCACGATTTCAGGAATACACCTCTTGGATTATTGGTGGCGTTCAGCCATGATGTATGCTTGGCGTTCAGGTCACCAGCAAGAATATAATAGTTATGCAGCCTGTTCAATTCGAGTATTTCGAACAAGGAATTGAGTTCCTCCTTGAGCTTGAGAACAGTTCCACCAGTTGCATAGGCAGAGATAACGAAGAGGTTATCCCCACCTGGCAGTGAGATTTTGATAACGGACACTTCAAGAGATTCAAAGCTTTTGAATTCGACTTTTTCAATATTTTGGAAGCGATAGGGTCTTCGAACCAATATCCCGGTGCCACCTCCCCCATCACCTGTTACCCTATCGTTTCTTACGAACTCAAAATCCTTGAATCCCATGGAGTGCCATGAACTGAGGTGGGTTTCGGTGAGAAGCAGGATGTCAGGCTTTTGTCTGGCAATGAATTCAAGTAGATAATCACGCCGATGTAAAGTAACAATGGAGTTGACGTTGATCGAGATGAGACGAATCCTATCCATGGTAATGTGGCTGGATGCCAACTTATTTGGAGGCATTTGAAAGCCCTAAACGCTGAAAAACAATGTTAATTTTCGAATCTTGTTTATCGATTCGCTCCGATAAGGAATTTAGTTGCTGATAAATTTTAAGGAGCAGCTCATTATTGCTACTTACATTATTTATTTTATTTACATTGTCTGCTGGTCCTCTCGCAGCAAGTGCAAATGACACCCCGGGCTTGACGAAGTTGGTAGGTATCGAACTGCGGTGTGCTTGAATTTGTTTTGATGTGACTTTAACCTTTGCATCTTGATACCGGGGGCATCCTCGATATGATGCTGGATGACCAAAGGCACCGCAGCTCACACAATATAGTTTTTCTTTTGGCTCCGCCTGAGCCAAATTGCACTCGCCGGGAGCATGGATGTCTTTGCATTTCACACACCTATATTTCATGGCGCAATTGGCAGCCGAATGCCCGAATCTTTGACACCTGTAGCACTGGTTGACCTCACTTTTCTGGAGGCGTTCCCACCTCACCACGCGGAAGTTCAAGTACCGTATTTTCTGCAGCGCACTCGAACTACTTTTGCTGGAAATTTGGACTAAGTAGTGAGGCAAGTTTTTGCGCTCCACAATCGATCTTCTCGTTGCAAAATTTTTAACTGAAATAAACTGTATTTCTGGTGCAGCTTCTTGCAGCACCTGAAGGAGATCGATTGTGTCCTCACCACAGTCCAGACCCTTCAATAAAAAGGTTTGGTTCTTCTCGCTTTTCGGGGTGTACGTGAAATGTGGAACATCTCCAGAATTTAAGGCACTTTTTGTTGCCTCGAAATCAACCAGCGACTTTGTCCTTATTGTCAACTTATCGGCATTGACTCTTTTTATCTGAAAATCTTTTAGTTTATTTTCGGCTGCCAGAAGCCGAACCATATCTTTTCCCGTTTGCCCAAACACATTGATTGGTGGGACTTTCTCTTTTTTTTCATTAATGTTAACGGACGGACCAGCAGACGGACCAGCAGACAAACCTTTTGGTTTTTTCTCCCGGTTTTTGACTCTAAGATATTCAATGAAATCACTTTCTAATTTTGACGTTTTACCTGTATCCTCTTCAACGTCCATTGTTTCTTCCAGACCAGCTAGCGCTGCATAATAATTCTTGCTTTCGTTTGCGCCTCCTGCGCTGAGGACATCCTCTTGATGAGCTTCTTCCTGTGGCTTCTTAATTTTCTTTTCTTCGGTTTTTGGGTTTGTTTGTCGGCCTTTCTTGCTTTCGTTATCCTTGTTGAACGTTAACGTTCCAACAAGTGCTTCCAAAGATTTAACTCGCAGCTTGAGTTCTTCATTTTCTTTTTCGATTTTTTCAGCTCTATCTTTTTCGTGGATAAGCTGTTCGATTTCCGTAACCGATAGGATTGTCGGTTTTTCTGCTTTATTCTCGTGACTTCTTTTTAGTTTTTTTTCGCCCATCATCATTGGCAGTGGGCATGATCCTGATTGATGGCTGAAGCCATCGGGCTCCTCCATCTCGTCGCTTTCGCAGCGAGACTGGAGGGAATGTTCTCAGACCGGGACTTCCCTTGAACGTATTTCCACTTTTGATATTTCTTCAGGAAATGAATTTCAGGTATTCGATAAATGCTCGAATAATATCGACGGTGATAGTTTTCCCAATAAAATCAAAATTTGCTTTTGACTGGCATTCGGCTGCCAATTGCGCCATGAAATATAGGTGTGTCAAATGCAAAGACATTCATGCTCCCGGCGAGTGCAAATTGGCTCAGGTGGAGCCAAAAGAAAAACTATATTGTGTGAACTGCGGTGCCTTTGGTCATCCAGCATCATATCGAGGATGCCCCCGGTATCAAAATGCAAAGATTAAAGTCACTCCGAAACAAAGTCAAGCACACCGCAGTGTGATACCTACCAACTTCGTCAAGCCCGGGGTGTCATTTGCACTTGCTGCGAGAGGACCAGCAGACAATGTAAATAAAATGAATAATGTAAGTGGCAATAATGAGCTGCTCCTTAAAATTTATCAGCAACTAAATTCCTTATCGGAGCGAATCGATAAACAAGATTCGAAAATTAACATTGTTTTTCAGCGTTTAGGGCTTTCAAATGCCTCAAAATAATTTGTCATCCAGCCACATTCCCACGGATAGGATTCGTCTCATCTCGATCAACGTCAACTCCATTGTTACTTTACATCGGCGTGATTATCTCCTTGAATTCATTGCCAGACAAAAGCCTGACATCGTGCTTCTCACCGAAACCCACCTCAGTTCATGGCACTCCATGAGATTCAAGGATTTTGAGTTCGTAAGAAACGATAGGGTGACAGGTGATGGGGGAGGTGGCACCGGGAAATTGGTTCAAAGACCCTATCGTTTCCAAAATATTGAAAAAGTCGACTTCAAAAGCTTTGAATCTCTTGAAGTGTCCGTTATCAAAATCTCACTGCCAGGTGGGGATAACCTCTTCGTTATCTCTGCCTATGCAACTGGTGGAACTGTTCTCAAGCTCGAGGAGGAGCTCAATTCCTTGTTCGAAATACTCGAATTGAAAAGGCTGCATAACTATTATATTCTTGCTGGTGACCTGAACGCCAAGCATACATCATGGCTGAACGCCACCAATAATCCAAGAGGTGTATTCCTGAAATCGTGGATAACAGAGAACCAAATTGAATACAGGTGCAATCTATATGGGTCGGAGTTCCCAACATACCCTAGGACAAATTCATATTTGGACCTTTGCATTGCTGACGCAAGACTTGAATTCAGCTTTAATAGTCCTCAACGGAAACTGCAGGTGCTCCCTTATGATAGCGACCATAACGCAATCGTAATGGAAATCAATCATCACAGGGATGATTTCTTCCTCATTCCAGTTCAACATGAAAATCATCCGTTGAATTTCAAAAAAACAGACTGGGGAAAGTTTCAAAAGAAGTTTAATCGCGAGTACCAGAAGCAATGTCCCCCTTCTGATGGTGGCAACTCTTGCTCAATGGTTCCTTATGACAGGAATCTAACTAACGATGAAATAGATGTCTAATTGTCGAAGTTAGAGAAGCTGACGTTAGAAACGATGGAGAAAGTAGTTCCTAAGATTAAACATCGAAACAATATGGAAGGATATGAAACACCAACCATCGCAAGGTTGAAAAGATTGAAAAGCCTTCTTCTCACACGCGTCAACAATATTTATCGACGATTTATGGACTACAACCATCCCTTGTTGGCTTTGTTGAAATTACATCTGAAGAATGTCCGGAACTTAATCCGGTCATACTTTAGGAGTGAGGTCAGCAATCATGGGCGGAAAAATTGAGGGGTATTAGCCCACAGGACCCAGGCGGCGTGTTTGCGAAAGTGAATAGCATATTCCGCAAGAAGTCTCGAGTGAAGATATCGAATCTTCAAGTCACTAGTGATGAGATAAATCTTCTCGATAGGGCTGGTATTGAAATTGATAGTACGACTCCGGATAGAAATGGAAACTGGATCATTTGTGAAGGATTGGATAAACTTGCCCTGATTGGAACACATTTTGAATTGGTTCATCTACCAAACCCTGAGAGAGGGAACGAAATTTTTTCAGAGGTCGTTGAAGCAAAAGTTTCCGACTTCAAATCAAGCCTGAACGGCCAATCAATTCTTCATTTCAATGAAACATTAACATCTGACCTCATACCGAGCTTGAATCTTATTGATTATTTTGTCAGCTATGAAGACTTGTGTTTCATATTTCGCAAGATAAACAACAAGAAATCATGTGGTAATGATGGTATTCCAAATGTAGTTCTCCGACATTTGCCGGAGGTTGCTATTAGGAATTATTACATATTGTTCAATAACATGTTGTGCAATTCATATTTCCCAAATGAGTGGAAAAGGCTAAGGTATTTCCGATCTTGAAGAAAGGAAAAGAATCTTCATGCCCGAAACGCTATCGCCCAATCAGCTTGCTGCCTAACATCAGCAAGGTGTTTGAAGTGATACTCAACAGAGCATTAAACACCCACATTGAGGAAAATGGGTTGATGCCGAATTGCCAATTTGGTTTTCGTGCCAGGCATTTGACCACACATGCAATAACGAAAGTAACTTCAGATATCTGTTGGAAACTAAATGATAGACAATGTGTTGGAGCATGTCTCATTGATATGGAGAAAGCCTTTGATACGATGTGGTTAGATAGACTAATTTTTAAACTCCTTCAGGACAAGTTCCCCAGACACCTTATCGCCATGATGTGTAATATGTTATACGGGAAATCGTTTGTTGTAACTGATGGAAATCTGACATCTGAGTTCAAGGTCTTGAATGGTCTACAGCAGGGAACAGTTACTGCGCCTCTGCTCTTCTCAATCTTCATTCGCAAGCTATTGAACGGCTTTGATTTTAACGTCTCGCCAACGCGATCATTGGTAGCGTTTGCTGATGATCTGATCATCTATACGGCAGACCGAAAAGCTACAATAGTTCAGAGCAATCTCCAAAAAATGTGCAATGATGTACAGCTGTATACTGACAATTGGCGAATGAAAATCAATGTGCAGAACTGCGAAACAATCTTGTTTCGGACAACGCTGCAGGGGGTCAGTCAAGACCTGAAACGTAATTGGAAATATTTCCACATCTTGGCTGGTAAGGGTAGTCTTGATCGGGTTCCACATAAATCTCGATCAGTATCTGTATTATACTGAACATGTGAAAATCATGCTCAGTAAGGCACTCAAAGTAGTCATGGCCCTTTGAAAGCTCTTTCATTCCAGATACATTGACCAAAAGGTCAAAATTATCTGTTACAAGACACTGGTTGGACCAGTTTTGACATATGGATGTCAGATCTGGTACAACCAGAGCGCTAGTACTATGGAAAAATTAAGAGTTTTCGAAAGGAAATGTGTTCGTGCATGTACTGGTTCGTACAGAAAGCCTGAGACGGATTGGAAGCATTATATATTGAATAGAAGAATTTATAAAACTGCTGAAGTGTATACGTTATCAATTAATTACATTCCAAAAAACTATAGCAAATTCAAATTAATTAAGATTAATACATATTTTATGATTCGATTGGAAAAAGGAGAATAAACCAACCTACACTATTCAAAATTATTTATAATTTTAACACAACAGTAAACTGTGATATGTTATAACCTGAGTTAAGACCTGAAACGTAATTCGAAGGATTTCCTCTTCATGGCTGGGGATGGTAGTTCAAAAAGGGTCCCACATAAATCCTGTCTTTGATACCGCGGTGTTCATCTCGATCAATATCTGTGCTATAATGCACAGGTCAAAATCATGCTCAGTAAAGCGCGTAGAATGACGGCTCTTTCATTCCAGATACGTTGATCAACAGGTCAAAGTTATCTGTTAAAAGGCTCTGGTTACTGGTACTCGTATGGAAGTCCAATTTGGTATGCTCAGACGGCTAGTGCAATGGAAATGTTGCTAGTTTTCAAAGAGAAGTGTCTTCGCCTAAGAACTGGTCTGTACAGAAAGCCTGAAATGAATAGAATGCTCTTTATATCAAATAGAGGAATTTATAAAACTGCTAAAATGACGAGGGTCGATAACTAGAAATTGAAACTACTTCGAAATCATATCGCAAGACTTGTAACTGTGAGCAAAAGCCTCTGGATTTTGCCACCATTTCACCGTACTATCGGGTATATTGAGACTTGTCTTACTTTTGGCTTCGTTTCTCCAGAAGCATTTGTGTATTTGAATATGAATTGGTACGTTTTTTTATTCTAACGGTGTTCCGGCTATATATAATATAGAGAATCACCACCGATAAGAGGCTGAAATATCCTCCGAGTTTGAGTTCACGAGACCAACAATTCCAATGGAGATACTCATTTGCTATGTTCGTTGTCACTGATAAGTTTGGAGCCGGCTGAATGAAAATGGCTAAATTTTTCAGGGTTTGTGTTTTTCGTTAGATAGTTTTGATGTTCAGCTCATTATCGCTAGATTTAATATTATTGTTGTCTGTTTTTGTGTTAACAAAATGAGGCAGAACTTTCAATATTAGAGTTGGGTATAAATTGATAGGATTATATTAGGATAAGAGATATGAAAGTTTTAACGTTTAGTTTAGGTATATTGTGATAGCATTTTATTAGGAAACGATAAAGTTTTACCATTGAATTCTACTAGATTTAGCTTAGAATATGTTTAGATATAAGCTGAATATTCACTTATTTGTAGTTTGTTTTTTGATATGTGTTAATTTTGAAAAAAGTTCGTTGGTTTTTTCTCCTTTTTCCAATTAATCGATAATATTTAGGGATTTTGATTCGATAACATGCTCTTGTTTTTCTTTGACTATTGTTTGAACTTAGAGTACCATATGATCGATTAAGTTTTTAAGTATTATAATGTTTGAAAAATTGCTTAATGTTTTTATAAAATTTATAACGATTGAATCAATAAGCGCTTTTGTTTTTGAATTTCTGAGGACCAGCAAAACGTATTCTAAATAAGCTGTATAATTTAGGTAATGTAAATGAAAATAATAAGCTGCTTCTAAAGAAATTTCAATCAAGATCCTTAGCGGTATGAATGTTTTAAGTTTTTCTTGCACTCGATTCATTATCTCCTAGCTGTTAATTTTGCACCGAGAGGAGGAGTACACTTATTACTCATGCAAGCTGTGCGGGGACTTTTTCAGCAAAATAGGAGATCTCTCTCCTAATATTTCGGTCAGAGAGGCCCATAAATTGGTTCACGTTCAGTCTGTGCTGATCATCAAAATAGCTTAAGTGAGCATTTGAAGGCGTTGAGAATGCAGAGGTATCTTTTCAAGCAATCCCTCTTTCCCTCACCGGTTTCGCTAGAGAGGAAATTTCTTTAGCTGGATGGTGCCTTCAGACATAGGAAAATGAGGTTATGTATAGAAAAGCCTTAGACTTGGCTCTCACGTTGGCAAGGAAGGTTTTAAGTGGATAGTTCAAAAGCTTTGTGTTTCTGGGAGGGTGCAAACAGCCTCCACACCTCAACGATTAGAATGATTGCAAAACTTTTATGCATTCCGACCGTATCATGCAGAAAACTAGTAAAGAGGTACATTTAGGAAAAATCCTGCAACTCCTTGAAAAGCAAAGCCGTTGGCCACACACTACAGGATGAAGCCAACGTCAACATCGAGTATTATTCAAAACGATATTTGTACCTTGTTGCAACCACGGAAGTCACTGCAGTTGCCGACTTTAATATTTGGCAGAGTATTTTACAGCTCGGGGTGGAATTCTAGGGCTGCTAGTGCTCAGTCGTATCGTGGAATTTTCCGGGAAATCTTCTGCCCATGCTGGGCCAACTTATTGAGCATAAAAGTCTAGTGAAGACCCGGAAGATTTTGCTTCCAAGTTGAATGCGCAGATCTAAACAGCACTTACATAACACTGATCTAGTTTGAGCTTCACATAATGATAAATTGCACTATCAATCATCTCAAAGGTGCCACAATGACGGAGAGTTCAGATTATGTTGCGATTGTAATGAAAATAAATTTTGAATTTAAAAAAATAACCCTCCACCGTCCAAGGAATGAGTAACAACACTTGGCACCTGATTCGATCCATCGTTACATTTTATTAAACAGTAAAAATATATTCAATCGTGATCCCCAGTTCTACGCAATGCTCAAATTTGTTTTTTATTTCACCGTCGCTATAAGTGTTTCTTGTTATTATAACAAGTCACCCATAAATCATTTTTCGCGTGCAATTTATGCGATGTTTTATTACTTGGTTTGTCAATTGTTAACGTTTTTAAAACAATTGCTATACACTTATTTTGAGCCTAATAGCCAAATTTTTCAAAAATTTCTTATCACGAAACTCAGTCTCACTTGAATTAAATCGTCCGTTTTTGGTTACTCCATTATTCAACAGCTTCAGTAAAAGCGTGTTTAAATGACTAATGAATAATTAAACTTTCTGAAGCGCTAATACCCAGTTTCCCGACAAAAACATTATATTTTCTCACTGTCCCGCCTAAACTCTAAGAAATTCACAGCAGGCTAATGTCCCGACCAGACATTTTCGAACATCCCCAATGCGAGCTACTACCTAACTCTCAATCCCGCAACCTTTTTTCCCAATCATCCGCTGCCCTATCGAAATAACGTGATTGAAGTTCAATCCTGTTCCAATTCCAATTGCTTATACGACAATTTGCATATGAGCATGATAACGCTTAGCTATATGCTAATCGTTATATATAAAAAGACAATTACGTTTGATGAAACTAAAAAGAATTCCTTGCACCTGGAGGAACTCGAACCCACGGTCCCAGTAGACCCCCCTAGATTCGAAGTCTGACATGCGAACATCTATACTAGCTTCCGATATTCTCCCACTCAACAAACAGCAGATCAATTTCACATGCCTTCGTGAATGTTGTCGCGTCGTAGAGGGATTAAATCATATAATGGAATAAAATTTTGCTAGTAGGGAGGAAGGAACGAACGAACGAGACTTTGTTAGTAAAAGGCAAAGAATGAAATTTTGTTAGTTAGAATGAAAGTTTTTTCGATAGGAAATGTAATATCAATGATGATGGTGTATAAAAGAATACCTAAATGATTAACTTGTAGTGTAATAAGGATGATTAAATGCCCGCAGCGATGGTCTGCTGCCTCAGCGGAAGGGGATGTTAAGATCCGCTGAGATCGCCCTTGCCTGGCGAATGCGCTGGCAGGCTAGCGTTGCGGTGTCGTGGGACGGGTTCTTTTCCCAAGCACAAGGACCAACTACACAAGAATTTCGCATCGAGGAATTCCTTGGGTCAAATAAAGGTCGACCGAAGTCAAAAAGGAGGACAAACTGGACCTGGGGAAGACAAATGGACTTGGGAGGACTTCATCGTTACCGGCGATTCTTATGGCCCACAAATAAGAGTGGGGCATCCATATGGAGGTGGTGCCCCCTTGCAACCTCCCAACCAGATTAAGATCCAAATGCAGACGTGGCCATATATTTCCCATTTGAGTGAAAAACTCATACAAATATAATTTGCATGAATTTGCCCATCAAATGAGAAATATAGACGTGGCCAATTTATGTTATAGAATTATGTGATGGAATCACATAACCCTATCCCATAAAAGGGTACGTGAGCGGAAGGCTGCTCTAACCGGCAAGAGCCCCTGTTAAACAAAGAAATGGAGGAGCACGCCCGATGGCTAGCCCATGTTAGTGGAGGAGCCTGCCATCGATGTGGGTCCTATACCCAGTCAGGTAAATCAAAATGGAAAGACCGAAAGGTGTAGGGTTTAACAATTCATTGTATTCATTTGAATTCAATGGCAACTAATATTAATAAAAGAGGACTGACAAGTTTTTCGATATTCGATCTGGCATTAAATTATGTTAAAGTGAAATATAATCGCTATTATGGACAATATATACATTACTTTGCTTGTTTCAAAAGATTTGATTGAAGTTGTTCTTAAATTCGCTGTAGTGTTGAGAAATGTAAATTTTGTAATTTAGAAAATGCTACGTATGTTTTTTGGCGAAAAAGAAAAACGTTCATAAATTTATTCTCGTTAAATTCAAGGAATGAATTTCATAAATCAAACACTTCAGCCGAATGAAAATTTTAACCGGGGCCCAAGCTAGACCCGAATTTATGTTTGAGATATCGCTTTAGGAGTGCAAGGCAACAAAAATATTGGTACAACTTGAAGATTTCTAGGGACAAAAATATTAGCTATCTTCTAGGTAATTTTAACAAAAGAAGTTAAGACAATTAATTTGACAATAACGCCTTTTGCAGTGGACAAACTTTTGAAAAACCTTTCACTATGCTTCTATTTCTGCCAAGTGAAATATCGTGGTCAAGAAGTGATTGTAGCGCAGGTTCGAGCAATGATGATGTTCATAGGAAGAGTAGGAACTAAAGTCCCTATGGAAGCTTGAGCAAGAATTTCCACACGGCACAGGATGATTTTTAGTAATACCTTCGCGAGTTTCGTTTTGATTCCTTAATAATTGAGCATTTATCTCCTTCGATCCTCTCATGCCGTGATAGACAAAAGAAAACACAAATACGATTCGAATGTATAATCACTGCCTGAGAGTTAACTCTTATCAATTTGAAATATAAATGGTTGCAATCCGTGGTCTTAACGCCACTACAGTTCATTTAAAAATAAGTCTATTCGGGCATTTTCACATATACGTAGATACACGCTTCTGGCGTTTGACGACTGAGCAACCACGCATTAACAAAATCACAATGGTTTTATAATAAAATTGAAAGCCAGTTATAATGATGAACTCCGGCAAATGTTTCGCTCTAATACATGTACTTGGCAAGGTTATACAATTATGGTTGACTACTCCCTTCTCACTAATTGCGTTGCTGTGCCATGCTTGATCTTGAAAAGTCCCTATCCTCAGCCAAAGCTATAATACGATCCATTCATTGTAATGCAAGAAACTGAAGCGAGTTTGGGATACGGACGCAAAAAATCCACGGGACGTTGATACTGATTTATTTCCTTAGTCAAGCGCGCCAATCCAATCACGTTGATATTAATAAAATGCAGTTCGCTTCCGGATTGACGATTTCGAATATGCACGCCTTCGGCGAAGGACTTTTTCCAATGATATTCTACAGCAAAATCGAATTAAAAGCGATCACTCACCAATTCTCGTTGATGAATTACCTAGTGTCTTCAGTTACGTCAAGACTCACCGGATTCGAAGAGCTATTTGCAAAGAAATTTAATATGGTTCCGTCCAAAATTTCCAATGAATTTGCCCTGCCATGGTGCCTAGTCGGACACTTGTTTACGTTCAATTTAAATGCTCAGTGGCCAACTGAAATTCCTTGGAACTGATAAATAGTTCTTCCGTATATTAAACAACGCCGAGCCCTCCCGCATATTCCACTCGACATTCGTCACACCCAGTTCACGGTTGGCTACCAGCAATCATGATCATTCCAAACGAAAGTAATTTCCAACCTTGCTTAATCCCACTCGCAACTGTCAGAGTACTGGCCCGAACACACGATATTTCGATCTTAGACTATTGAACACTTTCGATTGCAAATAAATCCGCTAGCAAGAGCGACAGTCGGTCAGGGGAGAAGTGCGTAAGAATTGGTGCGGAGGTTTGCAAGTGTGCGTTTTTGTTGAATGCTTACACACGGTGACTGGGTGGATGAGTATCCGTAGGATGACGCTCACTGATTTCTTGCGCTATTTTTAATTGTACGTCACTTTTCCGTCCGTTCGGATAATATCACGCACGATATGAGCAAAGATTGTGAAGTGTGAAAAGCAAGACGCTCCGCTCATTCAAGAAAGGCGTCTTTCAGCTTCTGGAGTGGATACAGCTGATGCCTGTGTTAAATATCCTTGCACCGTTGTTCGGTGCGGGATCTCGCAATATCGGGCAACTCTTGCTATGGATACCGCAACTTTTGTTTCAAAGTCAAAGACGCTTTATTTAATACTAATCGTTATAAATTTAAAAGAATATAAAGCAAATTCCAAACAATAACAATCAAAAACTTAATGGCCCAAATGGCTCTCTAAATTTATACGTTATCATTATCTCTTTTAATCAAAAAAAAACTATAGCAAATTCAATTAATTACGATTATTACATATTTTTAAAATTTAATTGGAAAAAGGAGAAAAAACCAACCAACACTATCCTCAAATTATTTATAATTAAGACACAACAGTGAAACTTTGATCCTACACCTAATATGTTGTAACTTATTTCTAATAAAATACAATCAAAAACTTTATCTTATACTAAAAAAATTCTGTAACAATGTTCCTAATCTAAGTGTTAAATCTTATCTCTAACGGAATATAGTAAACATTACATATACCTAACCTATACTTAATTTTTAACAAAAATAAACAACAACACTAAATGTAGCAATAATAAGCTGAAACTCAAAAAAACGAAATACCGAAAAACACCAAAACTGAAAAATAAACACGAATAATTTAGACATTGTCATTCAGCCACCAATACCTAGATTGCGCCGTTTCAACTCGATCAGCTTCAACGAACCTAGCAAATGAGTATCTCCATTCAAATCGTTGGTCTCGTGAACTCAAATTAGGAGGATATTATATCTTCTTATCGGTGGCCCGTCGATATATGTGATATATGACTGGGACGCCGTCAGAATCAAAAACATATCGATTCATGTCCAAATACAAGAATGCTTCTGGAGGAATGAAGCCAGTAGCGAGGCAAGTCGCTATATACCCGTCTGTAGGGTGGAACGGCTGTGAAATCCAAGGGTTTTCACTCACAGTCACAGATCTTGCGATATGATTCCGAAGAAGTTTCAATATGAAGATATCGACCCTTGTCACTTCAGCAGTTTGATAAATTCTTCTATTCGATATATAATGTTTCCAATCCGTCTCAGGCTTTTTGTACAAACCAGGACATGCACGAAGACATTTCCTTTCGAAAACTCTTAATTTTTCCATAGTACTAGCGCTCTGGTTGTACCAGATCTGACATCCATATGTCAAAACTGGTCTAACCAGTGTCTTGTAACAGATAATTTTGACCTTTTGATCAATGTATCTGGAAAGAAAGAGCTTTCGAAGGGCCATGACTACTTTAAGTGCCTTACTGAGCATGATTTTCACATGTTCAGTATAGTACAGATACTGATCGAGATAAACACCGAGGTATCGAACACAAGATTTATGTGGAACCCGTTCTGGACTACTCTCACCAGCCATGATGTGGAAATCTTTCCAATTACGTTTCAGGTCTTGACTGACCCCCTGCAGCGTTGTCCGAAACAAGATTGTTTCACACTTTTGCGCATTGATTTTCATTCGCCAATTGTCAGTGTACAGCTGTACATCATTGATTATTTTTTGGAGATTGCTCTGAACTATTGTAGCTTTTTGGTCTGCCGTATAGATGATCAGATCATCAGCAAACGCTACCAATGATCGCGTTGGCGAGACGTTAAAATCAAAGCCGTTCAATAGCTTGCGAATGAAGATTGAGAAGAGCAGAGGCGCAGTAACTGTTCCCTGCTGTAGACCATTCAAGACCTTGAACTCGCGCATTGTTGTCAGATTTCCATCGGTTACAACAAACGATTTCCCGTATAACATATTACACATCATGGCGACAAGGTGTCTGGGGAACTTGTCCTGAAGGAGTTTAAAAAAAAGTCCATGTAACCATACCGTATCAAAGGCTTTCTCCATATCAATGAGACATGCTCCAACACATTGTCTATCATTTAGTTTCCAACAGATGTCTGAGGTTACTTTCGTTATTGCATGTGTGGTCGAATGCCTGGCACGAAAACCAAATTGGCAATTCGGCATCAACTCATTTTCCTCAATGTGGGCGTTTAATGCTCTGTTGAATATCACTTCAAACACCTTGCTGATGTTAGGCAGCAAGCTGATTGGGCGATAGCTTTTCGGGCATGAAGATTCTTTTCCTTTCTTCAAGATCGGAAATACCTTGGCTTTTTTCCACTCATTTGGGAAATATGAATTGCTCAACATGTTGTTGAACAATATGCAATAATTCCTAATAGCAACCTCAGGCAAATGTCGGAGAACTACATTTGGAATACCATCAGTACCACATGATTTCTTGTTGTTTATCTTGCGAAATATGAAACACAAGTCTTCATAGCTGACAAAATAATCAATAAGATTCAAGCTCGGTATGAGGTCAGATGTTAATGTTTCATTGAAATGAAGAATTGATTGGCCGTTCAGGCTTGATTTGAAGTCGGAAACTTTTGCTTCAACGACCTCTGAAAAAATTTCGTTCCCTCTCTCAGGGTTTGGTAGATGAACCAATTCAAAATGTGTTCCAATCAGGGCAAGTTTATCCAATCCTTCACAAATAATCCTGTTTCCATTTCTATCCGGAGAAGATTTATCTCATCACTAGTGACTTCAAGATTCGATACCTTCACTCGAGACTTCTTGCGGAATATGCTATTCACTTTCATGAACACGCCGTCTGGGTCCTGTGGGCTAATACCCCTCAATTTTTCGGCCCATTGATTGCTGACCTCACTCCTGAAGTATGACCGGATTAAGTTCCGGATATTCTTCAGATGTAATTTCAACAAAGACAATGAGGGATGGTTGTAGTCCAAAAATCGTCGATAAATATTGTTGACGCGTGTGAGAAGGAGGCTTTTCAATCTTTTCAACCTTGCGATGGTTGGTGTTTCATATCCTTCCATATTGTTTCGAAGTTTAATCTTGGGAACTACTTTCTCACCTATTACCCTATCGTTTCGTACGAATTCAAAATCCTTGAATGTCATGGAGTGCCATGAATTAAGGTGGGTTTCGGTTAGAAGCAGGATGTCAGGCTTTTGTCTGGCAATGAATTCAAGGAGATAATCACCCCGATGTATAGTAACAATGGAGTTGACGTTGATCGAGATGAGACGAATCCTATCCGTGGAAATGTGGCTGGATGACAACTTATTTTGAGGCATTTGAAACCCCTAGACGATGAAAAACAAGATTAATTTTTGTATCTTGCTTATCGATTCTTTCTGATAGAGAATTTAATTGCTGTAAAATTTTGAGAAGCAGCTCATTATTGCCACTTACATTATTTACACTATTTTCCGCATTTTCTGCTGGTCCTCTAGCGGCTTGTGCAAATGATACTCCGGGCTTGACGAAGTTCGGAGCTAAGACACTGCGGTGTATTTGTGTTTGCTTTGGGGCAGATTCCAATCTTGCATCCTAATATCGGGAGCATCCTCGATATGATGCCGGGTGATCAAAAACACCGCAGTTCACACAATATAATTTCTCTTTTGGCTCCGTCTGAGCCAATTTGCACTCACCGGGAGCATGCACGTCTTTGCATTTAACGCATCGGTAATGCATGGCGCAGTTGGCAGCCGAATGCCCAAATCGTTGGCAGCGATAGCACTGGTTGATTTCTCGTTTCTGGAGGCGTTCCCGCCTCACCACTCGAAAATTTAAATATCTGATTTGTTGAAGAGCGCTTGGACTGCTCTTATTTGTTATTTGTACCAAATAAAGTGGTAAGTTTTTTTTTTCTAGCGTCGACCTTCTTGTCGCGAATGTTTTAACTGAGATGAACTCGATTTGTGGTGCCGTTTCCTTGAGAACCTGAAGAAAATCGACGGTATCTTCTCCGCAGTTCAAGCCCTTCAACAAGAACGTCTGGTTCTTCTCGCTTTTGGGGGTATAGGTGAAGTGCGGAACCTCCCCAGAATTCGAAGCATCTTTCGCTGATTTGAAATCAACCAGTGATTTTGTTCTAATTGATAGCTTCTCGGAATTTATTCGTTTGATTTCGAAATTTGTCAATTTGTTTTCGACTGCCAACAGCCGAACCATGTCTTTTCCGCTTTGACCGAAGACATTAATTGATGGAACTTTCTCGGTATTCTTGGCTACTTTTTGGGGAGGACCAGCAGAACTACGGGCTGGTTTCTTCTCCTTATTTCTATTTTCATTATTTTTATATTTTTTAAATATAAGATAAAATGATCATCTTTATTACCTTCGTCTACCTCCATATCCTGTTGGAGTCCATCCAGCGCTGCAAAGTAGTTCTGGCTTTCGTTGGTGCCACCAGCACTTAATACCTCTTCAGTGATTATTGGAGTTGCAGCTTTCTTCTGTTTTTCGATTTTTCGTATCGGATCACTCTCTTGAACTTTTTTTGCCGTCTTGAACATTTGTTCGTACGTTTGAATTCTTGCCTTTAACTCTTCGATTTCACTTCGAAGGCGACACACCTCCTGTCTATCCTCGAGCACTTGTGTTTTACGACCAGCATCTGCGGTATCCTGGGTGCTCGTGTGTCTCCGCGTGTTGACACTTGCCAATTTCACACCGTCACTCTCCCCGGGGCCCCCCAACGGAGGGAAGCCGTCGGGCTCCTCCATACAGCAGTCCCGAGTTGTCTTTGGTTTGTTGCCTTTTCTTGATTTATTGGTATGGTTGGTCGATGCCTTCGACGATTAATTCTTCCCAAATAAAATCAAAACTTGCTTTTGACTGGCTCGTAAAAAATTATTTCAATATTTTGAAACTGACTTTTGTGAAAAATTAATTAATTTTTAAAATTAATGACAGGAGCGATTAAAAACACGTCTACACGCAACGAGTGCTAGACGTAGAATCCCGCAACTTTTGTTTGTTTCATATAAATTGAATTGCTCAATCCGAGCGCTACACAAACCATTTAAAGTTTATTTGAATTTTAATTATTTTGGTACAACTTCAACATTTGGAAAGCAATGCGAGCACCATAGAGAGCAAAGTTCAAAATTTGGCAAATGTTCAAAAATAATAAGTTGTCGCAGGATAGAATTATTTATTATTAAAGATAATTACTTCATCACGCATTCCCTATTTGTAAGAGTTACACTGCAAGCTTGACTGAGTGGTCGCATTATTTTTCGAGTTTATAGTAACATGAAAGAAAACTTATTTGGCTTCAAGATGGGAGCACAACAATTCATATTTTAAGTCAATGATTATGGCGCCAATTGAATTCTAGCCTTCATCGAGCACGCCCAAGCATCATAGGCTGTTCAATGCTCGCTACTTGTTTTGCAACAAATAGCACAATCACAAGGAGCTTGTACTTTTGCTTTAAACTACTGAGTAGCAAATGCAGAACTTGTCCTCGGTCAAAGTGAATGACATTTTAGAAGTCTCCGCGACATCCCATAAGAATCGAACTTTTTGCTAAAGTTTTTGTGACTGCTATTAATTACGCTGAGCTCTTACCAAGAGATAGAACTCAACGCATAGGCCACTTTTGATATTATTTATTTCACTATGCGCACTTGAACGGAATTTGTTCGCGACAAGAAACTTTGCAGCCCGAAGATTGAACCGAACCTCACTGCTTGGCGATTTGAAGCGGACTCCTAGATCCGTCCAAATCTCCTCTTATTCTTCTCTTTTCCCGTGTAGCGCTAAATTGCATCAGTTGCTAGTTCAGCTGGATTCGCTTACATTCCGTGATGTCATGCATCGTTGCGCTGTACTAAATCAGTGTTCCCATATCCTAAATCTTAATTAGCAGATTTAAAAAAAAAATTTTAAGGAAAATTGATTAAGTAAAGTAAAATGAAAAATATTCTAAATAGTAATATAAGTTAAATCTAATGTAGAATATAATTAAAGGGAAACGTTTAAATTTACTATAAAGGAAAATTGATATAAAATTACATTTAATAATGATAATAAGAAAGAAAACTTTTTACAAATTACGATTATGAATGGAAGTAATGAAATATTTATATTTTTTTTTGTTTAAAACTGCCATTAAAATTTTGGATAGAAGATAGGAAGGTTTTCGAGAAATTTGTTTGTGTGACTGCTCGATTACTACAAACTATTTAAAATAAAAAAGGTATTTGTTCCCAAAAGAAGGCAGAAGATGAAAACTATGCAGTTTGAATTTGTGCATTGTAGAATGCTGACACGGCCGGAATTCACAACATTGAGTTTACCAGCTCCACGACTTTCAGTGCCATAATTGTTTTTGTCACTAAGTTTACCTTAGTTCTTTTCCTTGACTAAAGTTCTTCTAACGGAAAGGCTGATTGACTTCAGTACGAGCCAAATGCTTTCTACAACCTCCACCCAGGCCCTTATAAACAATGAAGAAGCCGATAAAAATTGCTGTACCTACCAATATACTAGCCTCCTCCATTTTGAATATCACGCTTCAAGTTTACTATATTAACGCAACTCATTGCAGTTACTGATACTCGTAAGTGACAATTCTCTGCGTCATTTTCTGTAAAATTTCATTTCCAGTGTTTAAGAAATTGGCTATGTAGATTTAGGCACGTACTATAACCAGCGCGTTTCGGGGGATGGATTTCAGATTGAGAGATTTGGTTCATAACTTTTAATGTAGGCTATGAGATGGTGGTGAACAATCTTAAAAGAGTGAGCTACATAGGTCCCAGTTAGCAGGATCGGCTCTAAAATTGTTGGATATGTAATAAATTCTTTCTGACCACAGTGGGAAGACTAGAACCACTAGCACATTCAGACACGTGGCTGACCTCCAACATTCTCTTCATATCACCATTACTGCTGAAGCCAATTTCATTTATAATGCATATCAATCAAATATCGCCATGGTTAATCATTAACTGCGTTATCGAAATTATCAGTGACATTGGAGCGTTGTTTATAACGAGAAATAAAACACAATTAAATTTAATGAAAAGATTTAAATAATCATAGATATAAATGATGGAGTTCGTTTTATTTGCATTACTATGCATTTTTGTGAAAATATCAAACATAAACCTTCCTGTTTATGGTAGGAAGCTTTTGAGTATATGAAAGTTGTACTCATAAGAAGCAAATAAACAAAAGCGTTTATTCCTCTCAAAATACATAATAGTCTAACGTAGCCGTGAAGCCTGTGGTAACTGTCCATTCCGGAAACGTTGCCATGAATTTATCCAACTCAGCTCCACTGTCGTGGTGTTCATCATAATAGACAGTGTGAAAGGAAACAGATAGTGCAGTTTTCGAAGGATCATCAATCTGAAATTAAATTTCATATTTGGTTGCATTAATTGAAATGAAAATTACATAAACATCATCTCACCTTAACATCAATCCAAAAATCATAAGGGGGTGATGATTTACCAAGTTGAACATTTAATGCAACTAGTTTATCAATTTGTAAAGGGGCCGATTCGTCATTCAGCCTAAACGGCCAATCAACAATGACACATCCGTTGAGAGGGGTTATAGCTGTCTGATAAGACTTTGCCACGCCTGTAATTCGAAAGTTGAAACGACGTACTCCGATATCTTCCTGATCTTCTTTTGACACTAAAATAAGTTCTGATTTATTCGTTATGTGAAATTCTGGCGCTTTTACGAATCTATACTGGCTCCTAAAGTGAATATCATTACAAATTAATACATGTGAAGTTACGAGGCTAAGGTATTTACCCATAGTAAACTAGCTCTTGAGGATCATTTGAAGATGGATAAAGTTGCATGCCATTCTTCGCTGTGACTTCTGAAAGTGAAAAAATAATAGTTGTAATTTCTAGGGCTTTAGTGTTACTAGCTTTGCGTTCTGTATGTCCGTCTATCCGTGCGTCACAGCAAGTTTCATCATAAACTCTAGCAGCTACAAAGCTCAAACTATGTGGAAAAGCCAGAAGTGGCGGTCTCTCAAAAGTTTAGGTTTTATCAAACATTTCAAAACTTTTAAACGGGGGTCCCCCCTTAAAACGACGTGACACTTAAAAAGAATTTTTTATCAAATGTAGTCGAGTGCGTTATGAAATGAATAGCAATTTTAGAATCTGAAACAAAAAAGTTTTTTTGTGCATCAGGCGACCCAGTGAGAATATAAATTGATAGGCAATGAAAGTTAGATTAAAATGCGATTTATGAAATAGCTAAATTAATGATTATGCATTTTAGTAAATAAACTCTTTTAACGTAATTTAAAAGACATTGCGTTTTCACTTTCCCGGAACATTAAAATTATTGGCCGCGAACCATAACACCTGACAGTGGTGTCGAGAAGTGAGAAAGATAACTTTGAAAGTGAAAACATATAACATTTTTAAAATGCACAATAGTGAAACTTAACGTGGAAACTGGTGAACAAAAAAATTGAAATAATAAAAATGCCACGAAGCCTAAATTTAAAAATCAATGAATTGACCATGTCGGAGCTTAAGGAAGAGTTGGAACAGCGAAATCCGGCTACGCAAGGTACAAAGGCCACACTGATTGCACGCTTGCGTGACGCGATTGAATCGGAAGGCGTGCATCTGGATTCGAGTGAGCCCTCAGATGCGGAAAAAGGTGCAGAAGGTGGAGAAGTAGGAACATCAAAATCAAAGGAACCCGGAAATGCGCTGATGCAAATGTTCATGCTGATGCAGCAAGTGCAGCGACAACAGTCTTTGAGTTTAACAGCGAAGCTAAATGAACAATCAGCAAAGCTAAATGAACAATCAGCGAAGCTGGACCAACAACCGATCCAAATCAAGGCAGATTTTCAAAAACAGTCAACCCAAACAAAAGCGGAGCTCGGTGGTCAGAACAAACAAATTAAATAAGTCAAGGAAAAGTATCGAGGAAAAGGTCAGCCAGGTCGAGGAGAGAATCAGCCAAAAAAGTGAAAAAGGAATTGGAAGTAGCAAAGGCAGTAGTAACCACCTTACCAGCGTCACTTACAACCGCAGCGCAAAGCTCATCCAGAAATGTGAAAGCACCAATATTCGACGGGCAAACGGTCTGGAGCATTTACAAAACCCAGTTTAAAGCTGCCGTTAGGGCAAATCACTGGAATGAGCAGGAAGGAGCATATGCATTAATTCTTGCTCTAACAGGCCCAGCTACCGAGCTTTTGGAGACTATCCCCGTTGAGTTGCACTCAAATCCGGCTGCTATAATGAATCCGCTCGACATGCGTTATGGAGACGATCATCTGAAGCAGATTTATCGGTCACAGCTACGGCATCGGATGCAGAAGTCTGGCAAAACCTTACAGCAGCTAGCCCAGGACATTGAACGACTGGCACTTTTGGCTTACTCAGTTTATGACCCAGAACATCGAGATGACGCAGCAACAGAAACATTCATCAGCGCATTAAAGGACCAGGAATTGCAACAAGCCGTGCGTTTAGCTTAAAAGCAAACATTTAAGGACGCATTAGCTTATAGTCTGAACTTTGAGGACTTGTACCACTGCCCGGGTGCGTGACGTAGTGGCAGATGAGCGCAGGTGTGAGCGCGTTAAAATAGAGTGAGACTCGCAGGTAGATGGTGCATCTAGATGCTGGAATTACGGTGAGAAGGGGCAACTGCAAAGATACTGCAAGAAGCGAAGAAAACCGAGCTATTGTACTGGGTGGTGGAGATCCAGACTGAGTCAGGAGGCCCATCAAACTGAAAGGACCAACTTCATCGAGCGGACGTTGGCTAGGAGGATCGACGTCCCTAGCACCTCCATCACCGTGTCAAAACTACATCGTGGAGAATCAGACTGATGCTTTCCGGGTCAAGTTGACGAAGAACATTGCACCATGACAAGTGACAATGGTACAACCCGATCGATTATTCAACCAGACATAGTGAGGCCCTATCTACTTCACAAGGGGGGAGTTCATGAAAATGCTGACGCTCTATCTCGCCCTCTATGTCCAGCTAACTGCAAACATTGCCGACGGATTGAAGGAAAGGAGCCGACCGTTGATGTGCGAGGGATAACGGTCGACTTCGATGAAGATTGGTCATTGGAGGAGATTCGTAACACCCAGCTAGCCGATGAAGACATCGGACCATTGCTCGTATCGAAACTGGGTGACCTGAGTGGAAGGATGTTTCGATGCACAGCGCAACTCTGAAAAGCTATTGGGTACAATGGAATTCCCTTCAGGTGGAGGGTGGCGTGCTCAAGAGGAAACGGCAAACGGCGGATGCAAACTATACTTCCCAAAAGCCGAATCCACGATGTGGTTAAGGAAATGCATGAAGGATCCTCGAGAGGCCACCTTGGTGTTAACAATACCTTAGCGAAATCGCGGAAGAGGTTCTACTGGTTCTACTGGTGCCGTAGATGCACGATTTGCGCTTCCGTCAAAGGTTCAAAGCGACGACTGAGAGGACAAATGCAAACCTATAACGTGGAGGTACTATTTGAAAGGATTGCTGTTGACATCGCGAGACCCTTTCCTGAGTCCGAATGGGGAAATCGATACACGCTGGTTGTGGTCGATTATTTCAGCAAGTGGCCCGAGGTGTAACCCATTCCTAACCAGGAAGCAACTACTGTAGCCGAACAGCTAGTATTAAATTGGGAATGTGAACTACATTCGGATCAAGGCCAAAACTTTGAGCCATTCGTTTTTGGCGAAATGTGCGAGCTGCTAGGAATACTGAAAACGAGGAGGACGCCGTTGCATTCCCAATCCGATGGAATGATCGAACGTTTCAACGGCACGCTCAATAAACACCTGGCCAAGAAGGTTGACGAGAACCAAAGGGACTGGGACCGACACATCCCATTATTCTTGATGGCGTATAGAGCTGCCGAATTGTCATTTTTGGAAAGGCTATTCGTCTGCCGATTGATATAAAGTTCGGAACACCCCCTGAGAAATCCTGAACGATCTAGGAGTACGCAAGTGAGCTAAGGCAACGATTGAACCAGATGCTTCGGATAGTGCGAAAACACCTCGAATCGGCTACTGACCACATGAAGACCAGGTATGATCTAAAGGCAAATTCTACTGGCTTCCAGCAAGATGAGTTGTGTGGCTATATAACCCACAACGGCGGAAGGGCAGGTCTCCGAAGATGCAGCATAATTGGGAGGGACCATACCAGGTTACAAAGTGAATCGTCGTTTATCGCATACAGGAGCACCGCAAGCCGACAGCTAAAATGAAAATCGTGCACCTGGACCGTCTTGCCCCATATTACATCCAGGGAGACTTGACTACAACTGGCGACACATCTTTTCGGGGCGAAAAGAACTGAGGTGGGGGCAGTGTTACATGTCCAAACATTGTCGAGTTGCTGTTTCAATTGTTGTCACAACTATTAAAAACATCATCAACATCAAATTTTAACCGGCGATTTTGGAATGAAAAAGTTGTGCGTGAAAATTGTTTCCAAGAACCTTTCTGAGGAGCAAAAGCAGTATCGAATGACCATCGAAGAAGACTGTTTGGAACAAGTGGAAAACGATGCCACGCTGCTTGATTGAGTTATTACAGGCGATGAGAGCTGGTTTTTGTTCCCTAGAACAAAATCAGTGATCAAAAGAACCCATTTTGAGTCGATTACGGACATCCAGGCGGCCGTGTCGAGAGTACTCACGGACATCCCAGTCGAAGCGTTCCAGAAATGTTACGAAGCATGGAAAACGCGCTGCAATCGTTGTATAGCTGCCCAAGGGGACTACTTTGAAGGGGATGATACAGTTGTAGAATAATTTTTAAATATACGGTTTTCATAAAATCAGTTTTATAACTTAATTGTCACATCTCGTATTGTCCCACTGAAGATATGGTCACTGACATTTTTACAAAACCTGTTCCGAAGTCAAAATCAAAATTGTTCTTACCAAATTAAATCAAGGAGGAGTATTAAATTATGATTAAATTTGTACCATATTACTCAATTTTACCAACATAACAGCCATTATATTTTTCAGTTGACTCTCTGATTCAGTCAGTCCATAATAAAACCCCAATCAGTAGACATATCCATGCTTGTTTTCGTAATATAGTATTCTAACGAATTTGCCGATATTTTGAGATACTTAACACACCGTACGAAATCGATCAGTGAAAATTTGCCTGAGTACACTGAAATATACGAGGTGTGTTCAAAAAATATCGCGAATTTTGTTTTTTTTTTTCAAAAATTATTTATTTATTCATGAATATCTATTTTGTCCACTTCAAAATAATCCCCATGAGATATTATACACTTGTCCCAACGGTTTTTCCAATCTTCGAAGCACTTCAAAAAATCAAGTTTTTTTAATCTTGTTCAGCTCCTCCTTCGATGCCGTCTTTATCTCATCAAGCGTAGCGTAACGTCGTCGTTTCATGGGCCTCTTCAGTTTAGGAAACAAGAAAAAGTCACAGGGGCCAGATCTGGGGAATACGGTGGCTGCGGCATCATTAGTATGTTGTTTTTGGCAAAAAGTCGCGCACAAGCAACGATGTGTGAGCAGGGGCGTTATCGTGGTGCAAAAGCCAATTTTTGTTCTCCCACAAATCCGGGCGTTTCTGGCGGATTACTTCGCGCAAATTGCGCATAACTTGCAGGTAATATTCCTTATTGACCGTTCTTTCCTGTGGCAAGAACTCATGATGCACCACGCCCCTGCAATCGAAGAAAACTGTCAGCAAAACTTTCACATTCGACCGAACTTGGCGCGCTTTTTTCGGTCCTGGTTCATGCGGCAGCTTCCATTGAGATGATTGAGCTTTGGTTTCCACGTCATAACCATAAACCCACGATTCGTCACCAGTTATGACCCTCTGGAGCAAATTTGGTTCGTCGCGGACAGAGTTTAACATCTCATTAGCAATGTTCATGCGTTGCTGTTTTTGGTCGCAATTGAGCAATTTTGGTACGAATTTCGCGGCGACCCGTCTCATGCCCAAATCGTTGATAAAAATCGAATGGCACGAGCCAATCGATATGTTTAGGTCCTCAGCAACTTCTCTAACGGTGATTCGACGATTGGCCAATACCATTTTCTCCACTTCATTAATTTTTTCGTCTGTTGTTGAAGTGCTCGGGCGTCCGGCACGCTCTTCGTCGTTCACATCTTCTCGGCCTTCTAAAAACATTTTGTACCACCGATAAACGTTGCTTCGGTCCAAGGTAGCTTCTCCGTATGCCACAGTCAACATTCGGAATGCATCCGCGCACTTAATTTCGTTTTTCACACAAAATTTGATACACGTTCTTTGATCCATTTTTTTGAATAAGTAAAAATCGAAGACGATTGAAAACACGTGCAAGTAAAGCAGCTTTCACCAATTAAGTGAACATTCAAAATGGCCAAGCTTGTCGGCATAAGTGACAGACATGAGTACCAACATAACGCCACAAAAAAAACGAAATTCGAATATACGTAACCCGCGAAAATTCAAAATTGGTGATACTTTTTGAACACACCTCGTATACGCGATATAAACAAATGCAAAACATCACCGAGGTCCTTTGAGAATGGCAGTTGCTCCGTTCTTAACTGGAAAATGGTGAACATGGAAATTCATCACACAGATATGTCTGCGCATGTGGGATAAGAAATGATTCTTGGCCATGGTGCGAAAATTAAATTTTCTCGATGCACTTTCCAGTGAAAGTGTATGAAGACTTTTATTATTTAACCTCGACTTTGATACGGACAAGCCTTTAAGTCGAGGAATTAAACGGGACCATGACGTAACGGTTGCCCTCTTATTTTTTTAGAGTTAGAGAAGACGGTGTTGGTGAAAATGAGGACAGAGTATCGAAATTGGGAAGTTGGATGCAAGAGTTGGAAGACTCGCAGTGGAAAAGAATACGCACCGAATGAATGGAGGACTGGCAGAGGCAGAGCAATTTAATTTGGAAAAGTATAAGAAAATTGGAAGAAAAGCAGTAGTGAGATCGACGTCTGGTGGATAAAATAGCTAGGGAATAAAAAGTAAGTTTTAATTTATATTATTTAAACTTTGTAATATTGGTCAATTATTTATTTATTTCCATGTAATCAGTGAATAAGTTGTTTGTGAAATTGCACTTTAGATATTCAAACAAAAAAGGTGAAAAGTTCTAACTGAAGGCTTTTTCTTAATTTTGATATTATTTAGAATTGGTTGGAGTAGAGAAGAGTTGAGCCTTTCAATGACAGGTTTATTCTTCAATTTACAGCTATATCGTGGTTCAAAGTGTTGTATTGGCGGGAGAGTAACAAGAACGGGGCTGCAAGTTCTTCGTTTCGAGGTATAATATAGGTCATTCGATATGAGATGCGTGACGTTAAAATCAAAATGTTTAGGTCAGAGCATATATACTAACAAGCATTTTCACCACCTGATCAGCCAAATTAAAAGAGGGGGAAAATGTTCGAATGACACTAGCGATAAACTTGCACAAGAGAGAGAGAGAGAGAGAGAGAGAGAGAGAGAGAGAGAGAGAGAGAGAGCGCGTTTATCATCATTTGTTTCCATTTGAGATTAAACGTGAAAGTGCAATCTACTTGGGTCGAAGCTTTCAAACAAAAAATCGATTTGTTGTTGTGTTTGTACGAGTATGTACGTAATATGAAATGAAAGGGGAATCTTTCACCCATCTGATCAAAATGAAAGCTCATCGTCTAGCATTTCATTCAAGCGCGTGTGAAAGGCAATATTTGAAGCTTCAAACTCTTCCTAACATTTCGCCATGAAAACATTTGCCAACGCTTATACATACTCAAATTCATCTTTGAAGGTTGGATACCGCTAGGCTAGGAGTTTGTTCTATGTGAATTCGCTTGATAGTTCATATGCCTTGATATAGGTCACCTAAAGTATCAATTAACAGGTCGCTTAGGTGAGTCGCTTTCTCGTTTGGAGTAAACGAGTAGAGCTCACGTCCGTTTTCGGACAAGCTTGTCGGAACTTGGGCGCACCGGTCGGAGTGCCTTAGGTAAAATCACTAACATTCCCTAACACTGAGTGCTTGACTTGTTTTATTTGTATTTACATGAGCATGTTCAAACCTTTTATTGTTCTATCTGCATGCCGGTCAACTACAATCATAGCAAATATAGCATCCTTGTACGTTACATCTCCGTTAGTATTATGTATGGTTCGCGTTGTGTGCTAAAAAGAGGTTTATTTTCATTTCATTATATTAACTTAAGAAAACAAAAAATCGAATTAAAACTTTACTTACATACATCCGCTGTCTTTGTGGTACCTCCGGAGTATATGGGAAGCATATATTGGTAAATAACAAAATAAAGAACACAAAGAATACTAAAACTGAGGTGGAAATTATTGTTTTTGTACCACGGAAAACATTGAAAATTTGAGCCTATAAAAAAATTTAAAAATCATTCGTTTTAAGTTGGTCTAATAAGTGTTGTGATACTTACAATGAAGCCAAACATGAGAAGTGCAACTAAAACAACCGAAAGTGCAATCAACAATTCCGGATTATAGATGGCGCGCGTTTGCCTTGCGCTGATTGGAATGAAGACTGCGTATAAGATTTGCATCATGTAATTGGTAAACGCAAATGGTATTGATTGGCAGAGAGCGAGTGGGACTATCCAAGCGAATCCTTAAAATTAAAAATTATTGATAAATTAACGTCAAAGCAAATGTTTATGTTAGGTTTATGCTATGTAAATCTGTATTTATATTTAAATTACGGAAAATAAAATATAATAAATTCTGTCTTCTCGGAAAGCCATCCGGTCTTACTTTTTTGAGTGAGCAGATGCGTTTCGACTACTTTGAGTCAGCTTCACTGTCTGTATAATAAAATCAAATAAATAAAAAAGAGAGTGCAGTGATATTCTGAGTAAAACATTGCCGGCGATAAGCTTTCTTAAATAAAGAAACTAAAATAAGTTTCTTTGAGTAAAACTTTTATTGAATACGCTTTAAGGTCGCATTAACAATAGATATCAATTTACAATTTACGTTGATTGAGGTAGCTCACAATTTTTCATAAGGATAGAGCTTATTTTTAAATAACAAAACAACATTTTAGAATAGAGTAATGTTAAGTTTCAGTCACCAAAAGTTTAGTATATTAACGATTAAAATGTAAAATGAATCTTGAATAAATGCCTCTTAAGCACGAATGTTAAATCGAACTGAATTGGCCATATTACTTCAAAGTCTTTACTTCAGCCATGGCCCCCCATATATATTGCCCGCTACATTAGTCGTGACGGCAAAATGATGTACTTAGGTTATGACAACAGCAAGAAGGGTAAGATGGGGGGATTGGCGGTCAGTGGGCAGTGCCGATCACATCGAAATCTTAAACTTCCAAAAATATTACGCTAACGCGGGTGGTGAGTATGCTTAATTACGAAGCACCATAATTTTGCATCTTGTTCAGTTAATTTTACAGCTGTGTAAAGCTTTGGCCGTGTTTTGATGTAAAAATATTAAAAATTTGACGAAAGGTAAGCTTAAAGTGATTTATACCGATCGTCAATTATTACATGTGTTATGTTTCTAGCGATCAATAAAACAAACCATTTTGCAGTTTCAGGGTAATGACAATCATTCTAAGTGGGTAATAATGGTCACTAAACGGTATTTCCCCATATGAAATAATAAGACAATTTATTATTTTGTTATTTGTTGAATTCTCATTATTGTCATTATTTTGAACTGCCGCGGTGCAGGGCAAAAGAAGAATTAGAAAAGGCTATAGAAGCCGTTAGTGCCGAGAATTCTATACGGTCAAATGCAAAGTAGTTCGGCATACCCTTCAGTACGCTGCGAGGACGAATTGAGAATAATCTTCCAATTACGGGACCTTCTCTGGGAAGACATTCTAATTTTTAATCAGAAGAAGAGAAGGGTATGGTAGCAAATATAAAACTTCTAGCCAAACTTTTTTATGGTCTGAGTTCGTCCAAGTTCGTAGTGCAGTTTACATTTACGCTGAGAAACATAATATAAAGCACACCTTCAACAGAAAGAAAAAGCTAGCAGGAAAATATTGGCTGTATGGTTTTTAAGGAGGAATCTTTCAATTACTATCTGCCAGCCAGAGGCAACCAGTCTTAATCGTGTGACAGCATTTAACACAAGTGAGATTAACTTATTCGTCCAAAATTTGGAAAATGTTACGCAGAAACACAAATTTACCGGAGCAATGGACAAGACTAGAGTCACCACCTTGCAAGACCCTGGTAGGGTCATTGCTGAAAAGGGACAGAAGAGAGTAGGGTCAATTACCAGCTATGAAAGGGTAAAAAAGATAACTGCAATTTACGCAGTGTCGGCTTCAGGATCATACATACTTCCTATTTTTGTTTAACCAAGACAGAGAGTGCCACCTCAATTGTGCAAAGATGGTTCAGCTGAAGCAATTTATTGCTCCTCAAAAAATGGTTGGACAAATGAAAAATTGTTTGTGATACGGTTCAAGCATTTTGTGAAATTCGCAAAACCATCTGCTGATGAACCTATTCTGCTAATTTTAAGTAACCATTATAGCCACGCGTCTTTCAAAGCATACATGTTTTGTCGAGAAAACTATGTCGTGCTCTCCATTTCACCTCACACTTCGCACAAGATGCACCCTCTAGATGTCGCATTTTATGGAGCCTTAAAAAACCTCTTCAGGAAGTAGTGTGAAAAGCCATGTAAAAAACTACACCATTTGATGTGGCTTCTATATTCAATAAAGCTTATTGTGACACGGCTGCAATCCAAAAAGAGAAGGCTAGTTTTAAGGCATCTGGAATTTTTCCCATTTATCCAAATATATGTGGAGAAGAAGACTTCCTGGCTTCAAGCTATTTACTGGGCACCGGTAACGATTCCGCAACTGTGATAGGCACTTTGGACCAAGATCAAACAGATCCAGCAGTAAATGCACCTGACGTGAATAATCTGCCTGGCACTATTACGACACTACAGACTCCAGTAAACCTATCTGAAATTACAAATGAACTTCCACAAGAGAGCATTATGATTGTGTCGCCAAGTTAAAACTATATTATCTCCACTGCCACTTCCGAAAGCAACTACTAAACGCCTAACAGCATTCTGCCATATTGACAGCAACACCCATGAAAAAATTTTTAGAAAACAAGCTAAGAAAGAGAGAGGAAAAACAGTTAAAATTAAGCGAAACACACAAAAAATATGAATAAAAAAACTAACTAAAAAACAAACACAAAAGCTAACAAGACAATTCAAAAGAAAAATAGTTTTATCAATATTATGTAGTGAAAAACTGCGCATGAACATCAAATTAAAATACACCGATGATTTTTCGTCTTCAGATGAAGAAGTTCTCTCTTCCAAGATAAAAAGACCCCAAATAAAGTCTCCTGCATCAAGCTCAACAGAGGAACAGGATGTGAAAAACATTTGTGACGACGATAGTGATTATGATTTTTTTCTAGAAAATAAAGAAAAAATATGTTTCATTTGTGAAGAGTTCGGAAAAAATGAAATATGGTATAGATGTCGAGGTTGTGGGCGGTGGGCTCATAAAGATGGCAGTGGTACTAATTTCCCAACGAGCTATAGGTGGAAATAAAAGCGTTAATAAAACGTTTCAAGCCTGGCGAAAAAGATTAATTGGTAGGATGATGAGTGCCAGGAAACGATAGATAAAGAAAATTAGGTGTACAAACAATATTTAAGTAGGGCGACCAAAACGAAGAGAGAATATTATGAAAATCTCAGAAAAGCAGCAAATCACATCATTAAAATATGAAAAGATAATAATTTAATGAGCAATCGAGAAGCATTGATGAAACTTTAGCGAGCAACAACACAAAATAAGCATGCAAAGTAGTGGAAACGAAAATATCAGCCCAAGATCATGCTCTACCGCGATGAAATCAGCAAAATTAACGCTGAACAAAACAGGATTAAGGAAAAATGGGCATTATATTTCATGAGCCTTAATTCTCCGCACAGCTGCAGATCACCAGAGCGTATAGACATTCCTGGAGAGCTTCCATTGGCCTCACCAACTCTAGATGAAGTTTGATCCACCATCAAGGCCCAAAAGAATAATAAAGTATTAGGCATCATTAAATATGGTGGCAGCGATGTTCAGAAAACTATCCATAAAGTCATCCAGCACACTCGGCAACAAGAACATATGGCGAATGAGTAGAGCCAATCAGTTATATTCCCTAAACACAAAAAAGGTGACAAGCTACAGTCTAAAAATATAGAGGCATATCACTGCCTTGAACGGTGTACAAAATATTTTCAAAGATCATAGAACATAAAATCAAATCATACGTCAACAGTTTTATTGGGGAACATCAATGTGGCTTTAGAGCATTTAGACTGACGAGAGAACAATTTTTTACAGTCAAGCAGATACTTGAGAAATATTGGGAGTTCAGCATCGACGAACAACAAATCTTCATTGACTTCCAGTCAGCAAACGACAGTATCGACCATAACATACTGTACCAAAAAATGCTTTGCTTTGGTATCCCAGTTCTGTTGTGAATAGGTATTATCCAATGTCCGTGAAGGACTTCAGCGATGGTCTGCTGTCTCGGCAGAGGAATGTGAAGATATCCGCCGAGGATGCCCTTGTCTGGGGACGCGTGAATGCGCTGGCAGGCTAGCATTGCGGTGTCGTGGGGCGGGTTCATTCCCCCAGCACAAGGACCCACTACAAAAGAATTTCGCATTCACGAATTTCTGGGGTCAAAAAAGAAAGGCGACCGAAGTCGCAAAAATTGCAGGCAACCATACAGAGGGGAAATGACTTGTTCAGAGAACAAGTGAAATAAGTAAAAATGAGCGAACTTAGGGTAACTTCGTCGTTACCCGACGAGGCTCATGGCCCACAAATAAGAGAGGGGCCACCGGGTGGTGATGGTGCCCCCTCGCACCTGCCCAACCGGATCAAAATCCATAAATGTTGCAGTGGCCAGGTATTTCTCTCCTGAGTGGAAAACTCATACAACTTAACTTGCATGAGCCTTCCCATCAGAGGAGAAGTACCCCGGTGACAAATTTATGTCATAGAGTTATGCAATTCGATCACATAACCCTATGCCATAAAGAGGCACCTTGCTCGGGCCACTCAACCCGCGAAGTCACCTGAAACAAAAGGAGGTTAGTCGGTGCCCGATGGCTGGCTCATATCTGGTGGTGAGAGCCTGCCACCGTACCGGGTCCTATACCCGGCCGGAAGGGTAAAAATGGAAAGACCGAAGGATCCATTTAACTCAACATTTCTTTATTCCAAACAAATAAATATATATATTAAAATAAGCCAAAACAATAAATTTAATAAATTCAACTAAGGAAATTTGTTGGAAAACTAAGCTATAATAACGATGTATGAATATATATAACTATAATTTTTACTAATTTCAAAATGGTGAATTGCCGTTGTTCTTACGTTTGCGGCAGGGTTGAAAAAAAAGATGTAAATTGTAACTTCGAAAATGTTACGAATACTTTTTGGCCAAAAAGAGAGAACCGGGTGATACTCGTTCGTCAGAAGTATTTAGTATGGGAATTACTCCGGTGAGAACAACGATCAATTTTACAGAGACGCTCTTATCAGAAACATGCTCTTTAGATGCAAAACCTGTATGTGATTAACCTTTTAACAAGGATTATATAATCAAATTTAAAGACGAAAAATAATAAAATCAAGAAAAACCAAAATGTAATCTTTGCCTTACTTCCTACAAGGAGTAGAAGTTCTTCTCCAATAAATTTGATGGAGATTGGTGAATACTCTACGCCGCCAAAAATGTGAGCTTGTGAACGTATTGGCGAACGGCCGGAACACGAATTGTGCCCGATCAATTAATATACAAATGTGTCATCTTATAAGTGAGAATCGGGATCCAGCCCAATATTATCATCCACAATGCTATAGTGAGTTGGAGTTACAGTACCTTGGCGAACTGAATGAGATACTGTATCGAAATTATATCTCTCCAGAAGTGTGATAATATCATCAACAACTGTCCTCAAAGGCGGATTGTTTTGATTTAGGAAATATCGAGTCTTAATACGCTCGGAAACGATTACAAAAGCAAAATTTGAGGCATTCCGCAACTCTAGGTTGGGTTCAAATTTCCGTGAGACGTTTCCGGATTGTATAACCTTCACCACCACCATCTCTATAGAAAGGAATACGAGATGGCAAAGGTCCGCGCACATTACGATATTCTTCTAGGGCTTTAACCACGTTCAAGGCACGTTCAGGAGGTCTAGCACTTGCGAAACATGAACCGGAAATAATTGCTGCCGAAAACTTCCGCGGAACCAAACTCCGAGCAAGTTTTCTTGTGGTGGAAACTCTCTGACGTAAATTATTGCTGCTTATTCAAATCAATTTTATCAAATTTTTATTTGTCCATCACTTCTGATCTTGACGCAAAATTATATGATCGCAGTCTTTATATTGTAAATTCTGAGAAAACAATTGCAACCGTGCACGAACAGATTGCGTTTTATCAAATCATTTCCACGAAACTTCGGAGCGTTACCCTTTTAAAGTAACTGTATTACCTTAATTAAGATCAAATAATCGCAGTTTTAAAACTTGTTCACGTGTACATCCACAAAATAAACGGAAATTGTTTCCCATGGATCTTGAATTAGATGATTATGAGTACAGAAAAGTTCCACATCAAGAAACGAAAATTGCTCCTCATTTGGCTGAGCGTAAAGTGGTGCTGTTGAGAGTTCCTGTTTTATAGTTGGAGCTACTTCTAGTGGAAGTTTGTAGCCTTCGAAGTTGGACTTGATAAAACTCCGGTCTTGTCGTAACTCTATAAACTTTAGTGGCATTTAAACTTATTTTGATTCTTCTTGCAAACAGTGTGTCGAATTTAACAACCGGCTTAAGAAATTAAAAATAGTTTTCATTTAATAAACGTCACATACCAGAATAGTTCACTTATATGTCCCTTATCTTTTTAAGTGCTAATACGATGCAATATAAAGTTAACACGTTTCTCTCCTGATACCATATCCAACCTTGCGTCTCGAATTATGAAATTTCTTTGGTCTGGTGAGATCTCCGACTTGAACACTACTTTCCATTCTGCAGTTCGAGTGCAATCTCCAGTATCGAAAAGGAGTATTTGATTGCATCCATCGCAAAGTAAGCAATATTTTTCAGAGAGGAACTTAAATGACACATTATAGCCCCAGATTGTCTCGAAGATATTGATGGTAATTTGTAAACAGGACTGAGAGGCTTAGGTCGACCAGGTTCCAGGCAGTAGGAGCTTTTCTGAATGTTCCCGTGTCGAGGTAGAAGCAGATCTCAGCATGTATTCACTGAAACTCGACCGAAGCTAAAATAAATCGACACCCTTTTGCACACGCACCGATTATTTTCATTCGTGAATTCCCTCGAATTCACATTTTCTCTCGCGCACTGACAGCTAACGATATGCTCGTCCAGGTTGAGCCCACGAGTCGCGATCGAGGCGATACAAATTTATGCACTGCTAAATCACACTTATCGAATGATGGGTTCTGAGGCAAATAGTCGGAGGAAAGTTGGAAGAAAATCAGTGGCGAATTCGATACAACCATAAGCTGTATGAAATTTTTGACAATCCTGGGTTTTCAACGATTGTAAGACTTTGGAAACTGCCATTAGCTGGCCACATGAATTGTATGGATGAACAACGGATGTCCAAAAAGGTATTCGTTGGGAGAACTGAAGGGCGAAGCTAATATAGAAACCGTGAAAATGCTGGTTGTAATCGGTCGACGAAGACAGTTTACCATTGCTTGGATTTTGAAATTGGAGAACGTGGTCGATGGACCAAGATTAGTGGAGGCGCTCGTTGCAGAAAGCGAAGGCCCAAGAGGAGCTGTAGCACTACGAAGAAGAAGAAGGAGAAGAGTCAATTCATTTTTGTAAGACTAGTTGCTAAGCCAAACAATATTTCTGAAGGAAATGCAGTAGAAATTATATCCCCTTCCGTTGATTGGTGGAATCTAAATTGGCTGCTGAAAGTTACTACCATATGCCTCAACTTAGAAGATACTTCAACCTAGGAAACGGCATGGTTAAGATAAAAAAAACGGATCAAAGAGTGTTAATAATACCTGGTAAATCATCTACTAGTTTTTCACTTCAAGTGTACATCCGCCTCCTATGCAATTTATATGTGATGAAGAGAGCTATTCTTCTGGCCTTATAACACCAAACTTTGATTTTCAGATGAGCACCTTGTACTGCTAAAAAATTTGGCTCAGCAGATGTGCTTGGTGAAATTCACCATTAAGCAGAGCCAATTTGATATGACTTAATTACAATCTCTTAGATACTTTGTCAGATGGAATTATCAAAACAGATTTGAACAAGCTGAAAGCCAGTGAAAAATTCACATTGTTTAAGTCTTCAAGAGGCCTTAATTCACAATTGATGGGACCAAGCTACTCTGAGAGTTGTATGACTGGCTCGAAACGTAAGCAAAGAAGGATAAAAAAACACATAAGTCGAATTTATGGTTGATGAACTCGGTGCTGAAGTAACTATGTGTCACGGTAGCGTCAATGTGATCATAAAGGAGAAAAAAGGGCGACTAATGCAATTTGCTGACAAGGAAAAAGATACTGAGGAGGTGACTACCAGGTCTAGAGTTTCAAAGGGAGCCAACAAGTATTAAAAACAGCGTTCTGACTCTGAAAAAGAAACACGATCTGATCTGGGCAAGCAGTCAAACTCAACTCAAGAGTCAAGTTGGTTTCATAAGCAGGGGATCTAAAATTCTATGGCATAAATGAGGGATCTGTACTTCAAAAATGAACTGCCAAAGATTCGAAGAGGACAAATCTTCCTGCACAAGAAAAATAAATACGCAGTGATGACAGCAGAAGAAGCCAATGCTGCAAGCATCGATAGGAGAAAAGATAGGCTCAAATAAAAATTAAAAAGTTATAAGCACTACGTAACATCTAATTGAGATCATGCCAAACCATCCAAGCTAGAGTTAGCATCTGATGAGTGACTTCGATGACGACAATATTAATAAAAACGATAGTGGACAAATTGAAGTAGCCTCTTCTAGAAGCCCTGGTGGCCCACAGTGACCCTTGTAGAAAGATGACGATGGACAATTGAAGAACTGTGCATAAAAGTATTGTGGATGCTATGTTAAAATACTACAAACCGGACAAAGAAATGATAAGTAGGGTGGTTCGGAGTGTGAAAATGGTTAGAAGCAATGATAAGTTCGAACTAAATTAGTGTGAAATAATGGTCGAAGTACTTGGTAATTATTGATCTTTGCCGAGTTTTCCAACAGGACTCAATGCTGCTGGATTTCGGAATTGTTTTCTGTCATCCCTTCTCATAATTGTATCTTTGAGAGACCGGTTTTGGCAGGGTGCCATCCTCAGTGTTTTTTCTCGTTCTGCGCAATATTTGTCCAGGTTGTGTGGTACTTAGTTACCAGATGCATATTCGTTCGTTTTTGTGTGAACATGTAGCAGAAGTCTCTTTTGTATATATCATTGTCCCTCAATTGTTTTTGTTTATTGCGTAGGTATTTTTATTGTTGTTTCTGCGGGCAAGTAAAAGTCAGTGATTTTATTTTTACTTTTACAGGTTTTTATGCTTTGGCCCCGTATTTTTGTGTCCATAGTTATTACGTAGTATACGATAATGTTATCAGGTGCATAGTTCAACAAAGCCAATATCTCAAGCATCTGAAAGGGAGAGATTACTCCACCTATGTATGTATCGGCAGAAAAAGCTCTGATGCTGCTAGAGTGGCAGAAACCAGAAGCTCAATGGACAGCTGAAAAATGTCGAAGGCTAGCTAATAGGGGACCTGAGCTCATCCTTTAGGTAAACATAATAGCAGAGGACTTTTACAACTGCAGACATTAATTTCTGGTAGATGGGTGCCTAACTCAGTGTGGCATACTGAGGCCAGATAGCGCTCAGTCGTGTCACGGGTCTTCCAGGATATCCTCTGCCCGTGCGTTCTACGCTACACATAAAAAGTTATCACAAAGTGGAAACGACGAAGAGGAGGGGGTCATTTCGAGAAATAAACAATTTAATTTTTAATGAGGCATGGCTGTTTTATTTAACTTAAAAAAATTCTACGAACTATTCACAAATTTTAATAAAAATAAGAAAATAAGAAATCAATCCCTTGAAAATTTGTATATAAAAAAAATCCGATAAAAATTATAATAGAAAAAAACACAAAAGAAATTAATAATATGAATAAAATAGAATATAAATAAAAAACCAAATATGTACTGATTCCTTTTCTTGTTGTACTCCAAGCGCTCGGAGAAAGACAAAAATATGTGTGGGGCCACTGAAAGTTAAGTTTTAAATGAAAATGAAACGTTAAAACAAAATCAAAGGAATATGCAATGGCCACTTTTATCACCACCATCCACTGTCTAACGGTCTCTTCTGTTCTAATTAATTGTCAGAAGATCAAAACTACGGCTCTTTGCCTTCTCAATAAATCAACAAAGCAGTCTTTAAAATAACGAATCTTTTCTTCACTCTTCAGGATTTATAGTTTAGGAATCACGACACTTAATTGTTTAAAAATCCTGTTTTTGTGCCAAACATTCATTCTTTTCAACACAATGATGGCGGTTAGATTTACAAGTATATTTAACCATGTGCTATTTTGTCATTTCACTTCTTTCGATTCAAAAACGAAACATCCTTTGCTTTTCTTTTTTTTTATTGACACACTTATCACAATGTGAAATGAATTGAGCTTTATTCTGGCTGTTTGCCTTGCTGTTTCCTTTAAAGTCCGAACGCAATAATTTATTCATGGATACCGCAAATAAAAATTCGTTTTCTTCACAAAATCACGAAACATATTTTTCTTGCCTTTTAAAGATAAAATCAAGTCGACTTTTATTCACCAAAAACTGACTGCCAATTCCGCAACCCCTTTTCCCAATTATCGCTGCCGTATAGAGGTAACGTGATTGAATTTCAATACACTTCAATCCCGTTTCTCCATACATCTTTTCGCTTTCGCATATAACCATGATAATGTTTAGTTATATGCAAATCGTCTTAGGCGCGGAAACAATTGCTTTTGACGAAACTTAAAAAATGTTTTGCTGCGCCCGGGTGAAGTCGATCCCCATATTGAGAGTCCACCGCACTAGCACCTAAGCCATCTTCCGATAAACTCTCATCCATCGAATAGGTAAGTTTCATTGTGCAAGACATTTGAATGTTTGCATTAATATTTTTTTTTAATAGGCAATGGTTTAAAATTTTGTTAGTAGGAAGGGAAGAATGAATTTTTATTAGTATAGTAACGAATAAAATTTTGTTACTGGGAAATAAAGAATGGAGTTTTGTTAGTGTGGTACGTAGGAGTGTTAAATTTTTGTATTTTATGGAATAGGAGTGAAAATAAAATATGAATGAGGATAGAGAATAAAAGTATAGGTAAATGAGGGGTTATTATAATGTATAAAAAATATAAAAAAAATAAGAATTGGAGTGTCCGAAAGAAGGTGGAAGGTACGTTCGTGAATGACAGAATGCCGATACGGCCGGAGTTCACAACAAAACATTCTTTATTGTCGATTCGGTTAAATGACCTAGGGTTGCCACCTTATCTATCTCCATTTGAAAGAAGACATGAGAAAGACGGGAACAAAAATACCCTGAACAAAAAAAAAGTCAAACGAGATCTAATGATAGAAGAATTCCGGAGTCGACGGAATTTCTGTCCATAGGTATTCAGATAGGAAATGCCAAGAATGGGATGTATCACTACCATATCATATAAGGTGCCGAGAACATCACTTATCAGCTAAAATTAAAAGGCTGAATATGACACAGATAGATCTATAACATATTAGGGCAACTTTGACTACACTGCTACACACTCTTCAAGAGACTAATTATGATGTGGTACTGATTTTCTGGTGAAAAAATTAAGGGTTTAGTATCTCTCAGCTCGTAAAACATTGTATAACCAAAAAAAGGCAGAAAAGGATCCCATATTCAGGCGTAAAAGGGTGTTAAAATCTATATTAAATATGTTTACAGTACTCGTACATCGATCAATTTCACCGAATGGTGAATCATACGGCAGTACCAATGAAAAAGCTAATAAAATTTGTCAATGGAGCCCAGAAAGAGAGATGCTCATGGGAAAAACTGAAATCAATAATTGAACTCTACCTATCAATCTAATAGCTTTAATACCTTTGACAAAACATTGTATACGGACTCATAGAGCATGGAAATTGAGAATTAGAGGGTTTTCGATAAACTATCAGTCGCAAATGATTGAGATTCATTTGTTGCTTGAAATGAATAAAATCAAGAAACAATTTAGAAACCAAGTAAAGGGCAATTGGGACGTGTACTCCCATTTTTTAAGGGAAAAATTTAAAGAAAGGAAACCAAACAATATCTGGGAAGCAAAATGCTAGAACGGGGAGTGAAATCTCTAACCGACATGATGAAAATTGACAGAAAAATACTATGCATCAAAAACACACATCAAAAATACAACATTTGCCATGATCGAATAAGGATCTAGAAGTGTCTTGCAAAAGGGCCAAGATATTTTTCAATACAACAAAGCTCAATGACCACCAGGAGGCATGACTTATGTGCAGGGGAGCCCTCAAATTGTTTATAAAAGGAGTTTGTAATGCTTAGCAAAGTAGCTGTAAGAATTTCTGTAGTGATATCGAAAAGAAACAGGTGGTTTCAAGACTAAGAAAGAAGACAAGTAACTTGCGGTTGTAGGCACTGTATGTGGAAAGTTTTGTCTAGAAGATAGCCAACGGGAACCACCAACCACCCTGCCCTTGTTTTAAAAAGGTTCCCATGGCACTGTCGGAAGCGTCACTTATAAGCCTGAAAGACACGTTGGCTCGAAAATGGACAAAAAAAACGGAGTCAGCCAAGCTACTCTTACAATCGTACTTACTTTATCCTTGGGGTTTTGCTGCCCGCGCACAACTTGTTGACGGGGAACTATATTTCAATAGGGTCTACCATGGTGTAGGCCTCTTGAAGTCACGTAAAGCATCTACTTGAGACTTCAGAGGGCTCATACCCTTTTTACTCACTCACTCCAAAAACGCACTTAGATACGTTCACACCAATCCTGAACTCGCATAGTCGCTCGAATACTGGACACAGTTATTGCATATGCTCTTTCTCTGTTCTTGAAGCAACCAGCACATCATCCAAGTAGCATGCATAGAAGTTGAGTCCCCGGAAAACCTCGTCCATGAAGCGTTGAAACGTCTGCCAAGCGCTACGAAGACCGAACGCTGTCACCGTGAATTTAAAACATCCAAACGGAGTCATAACCACCATTTTCGGGACGTTCTCTTCTACTTTGCTCAGATGAAATGCCTGCAACAGATTGATTTTTGAGGAAAAATGCCTGCCCTCAAGTTTAAGGGAAATATCCTCAATGTACCACATATAGTTTTATCCAGAATCGCAATGGCGTTGAAGTGACGATGATCCCAAGCCAAGTACCGTCTCTCTTTGGGACGAGGTGCAGGGGGCTTTCTCAGGGACTGAGAGCAAGCTCCTCCATCCACGAAGAACTAGAGTTCCTCCTTTGCTATGCATAGCTTGCTTTGATTCAGTTGACAAGAGTGGTCTGCCACCGGGGCCCACAGTTATAATAAAATACTTTGTTTGGTATGCGGGAGTGCATATGAAGACTGCTGGATTTGTAAGGCCGAGCTTTCTTTAAGTAGTGATCAGTACGGTGAACTTCCATCGATAGTCAAGACGAACACCTACTGATGCTGATTCAACTCGCCCGATGTCCATGCGTGGCTAATAGGTTCCGAGAGTTTGCAGTTACTGAGGTCTACGAGCAGGCCAAAGCGCTTGAGAAAATCAGCGCCTAAAATACGGCGCGATACTTTGGCAACACAAAAACGTCAACGAAATGAGTGTGATGGGCCCAGTGGAAGGGTAAGGGTTCTGTCGCTGTATGTGCTAACGACAGTTCCATTTGCCGCAAGCAACTTGTGAGGAGATACTTTTTCGATCGGTCACAGGCATGAAACAGAGATATCTGCTCCCGTGCCAACGAGGAACTTTAACTTCAATTTAGGGTTGAAAATTTCTACTCGACATCTTGGCTAGCGAGCCGGTTCATTTTCCACTTATTAGCTAAGGAGGGAACATGGAAGTTAACACTGCCTTACTGAGGTGCCAAAATGGCGATAAAAGTAACATATTTGGGTGCGTTCCTTACATGGGGTACCCAGCTGAGACGAGGAGCAACAAGATCTGCAAACGGATGAACTGCTATGCAGAGCTGGTACTTGAATACGGTTAATCTCCGTCCTCAGCTCCACGATGCTTCTTAGGATCATCTCTCTGTCAGGTGTTGCGCGTGGGGTCAAATCATTCTATATGTACGGCACCGTGTCTAGCTCACCAACGCTGGCTATACGATCCGCGGCGGACGCCTATTCCTCCAGGCTACCACGTTTGTTGACGGCTAAGAAGGCGTGTATGCTGGGCGGGATACGCTGTAGCTATAATGACTTAATTAAATTATCGGGTATGGAATTCTCAGCCAGGCACTGCAGGCTGCGTAAAAGTTAAGATGGGCATTGGCCTCCATCTCCAGCTCAAACAGAAGTTGGCGTGTGATTTCATCGTCTGTGATCCCAATAATAGTTAACAGCCTTCACTTGAGGGCTTTGTATTTGCCTGTTTTGAGCGGAAGTTCTTCAATATCGGTAACATGTGACAGAATTGGCATGTTCAATTTGGTGATGACTTATTTGAAACGAAATCGAGCTTCAACTCGCGTGAACCATAGCCCCGGCTTACTGGTAGCAACTTGAAGAAAATTGCATTCACGTCAACCTCAGTGGCCACGGTGTCTGGGGCAGCGCAGCCACGGCTGACATTGCCGTCATCATTATCAAAAACATCATTCGGCAGTATGGGTAAGTTAGTAAATGCAAGATTTAATAACAATAACAGAATACTCTTTATTAATAAGATTTGCCAAGTTCTGAACTTATACCTGTACACAACAAAATCTAAATTAAACGAGAGATTAAAAAATTTTTATATCCAACAAAACTACTTGCCACCTTGGTGGACGGTACAGCAACGGTCAAAAGCCAACAGCAAAGCAAAGATCAAGCTCTTCTTTGACTTACTTCCACGTGACATACGAGTATGTATAATTGTTGCCTTTTTACTCAGGTCCAAAAACGGAAACACCACGTCACGCCCCGGCTTAGCATCTTTGAGTAGGATCATCAGGGCCATCTAGTACTGCTCAAATCAAACAAATTTCTATTAAAATTATGAAAGTTTGTTTGACATTTTATCAGTACTATTTCAACGATTTATTTTAGATTTGAGCCTTCGAAGCCCCTAGCCGCAATTATATTTCCTTCTCGTTTTCATTATTTTGGATCTGTTATACTTGACATTCTCTAAAGCCTTGTTTCCGCCTAGTGAGATGCTAGTTTCCAGAAATTTGGAGCTACTGAGCAGCTTTATGATAACCTCGATCTATGCGCACTATGCCACTGACGTTGACCAGCAGATCCCTACACCCTGCGCCCCTAAGGTCAACCAGCAGATCCCTACACCCTACGCCACTAACGTTGACCAGCAGATCCCTACTTGCTACGCCCCTGACGTCGACGGGTGTTGTGCGGGTTCTTTAGAAATAATGATATTTACCTATTACCTTTTGTCTTTAATCTGATCCGCTGCTAGTCAGTGAATTAGTACTAGTATTTAATTACGTAAAGTAGACCAATCGTAACCCAACGGTAAAATATAAAACTCTGCCGGTCGTTCAGTGTAAAGTAGCGGAATTGTTGGGGATTTTCCGATCGTTGCGGTCTTTTTCTGGACTGTTTGTCTATGGTGCCATGGCTTTGTGAGCCTTTTTTTGCCTACAAGCTTATAAAAAAAGAAAAAGGAATTCGTGGTGTATGTTATCCTGCAAGCGACGCTGGTAGATGGGCCGGGGTTGAAATGATAAGGCGAGAGAAGTCCCCGTCATTCGTCGGTACGCCCCATGCCATGTTGTTCATGGCAAGTAGAATCACGGAACCTCTATGATTAAATACTTGCTGTTCTCATTTAATCTGATTGGCGCATTATAATAGTATATCGCAACTACAAGAATTGTTTCCTCGTTGTCGAAGCGCCTTATCATTCGTTCCGCCTGGAAAAATCTACCATATGGAGAAAGTCTATGCAATTCCCACTTAACCAGGAGGAGACTTGGCGTGTGCGAGTATTCGGAACATCGAATTTGGGGCGTCGATCAGGTGGAGTGTGCCAATCGTCTGAGGGAGCCATTGAAGACAAGTAAGAGATGAAGATTTAAAATATAACGTACTATTGCAGCTGTCTTTGAATGTCATAATGGCTGCCAAGTTTATATTAAAATTATGAATCTCCAATTCGTTATCCCGCTCTCTTCTAGCAGCATAATGCGAACGAGAGGGTTCCAGTAATCCGCGAATGGTCAGTTTCGCGTTGCGGTCAGTACACGGCGCCATAGATCGAGTTTGCGTTTTTTCTTAGGGTAGATTTTTTCGATTAGAATTTGAGAGGAGTATTTCGAGCACCGCGTCGGTAATATTCGGGAGCGCGTATTTTACAGTGGTTGTTTTGGTTCCTTTTCCGCGGAACGAAGTTGCGAATTTAAAGTAGAGTGGTTGTACGTTGTTCCACATGTTTTAAATCAGGCGTTTTAACCGGTGGCTGAGTGTCATAATTCGGACTTAGTCTGCTCACGTAAGAGCTGTAACCAAAACTCCTCTCCGAACTAGCTAACTAGCCAGCCAGAGCCAGTGTGTCCGGACTTGTTGATCATATGTGTACAGTCCGTTGTCTCGTTCCAAGACTTCACGTCTAAAACCGATGAGAGGTCGGTTTAAATTTCCTTCGGGATATTTTGAACATACGAGACGTGTAAAATCATCACAGCTATTTCACGTACGCAAAGTGACGTCAGGTACGTTAATTGGTTTTCTTATGGGCCTGAGTAAGAACGCAACGGTACAATAAAACATACTGAATCAAATTTGATTCTGGCAGTTTGGTAGCTATATTAAGTGATTTTTGTGTACGTTTCAATTCATTTTTTTAATGTATAATGCTATGCATATATAACGGCGAAAACTATAATGATATTAATATAATTTTCCATACTTACGTTTTTGATGGAGTCCTGTAATAAGGTTTATCAGCAATGCTAGTCCATAACATCCTACAGCATAAGTGATAGCAAAAGTCATCCTATAATTCATGGCCGATAACGCGAATGCTGCAGCCGCTAAAAGTACACACAGTGCATGTAAAAAGAGGAAAATGCTGAAACTCAGTTTCAACTTTGTCTGTCAAATACAGCAAAATAATTTTGGCTTTTGTGCTGGGAAGAAAAATTGTTACTTACGAATCTTTCCCACCCAAGAAAACAAGCTGGAACCATTGCTATAACGAAGAAAAATGGGCAAAAGTACAATCCAAATATAGTCCAGGGATGAGAATGCCACGACATTGAATAATCTAATAAATCGATCAAAACTGCAATTCCAATCAAAACTCCAGCAGCTAACGCTATAGTGCAAATCTGGATAATCAAACTTAAAATGAACTGGGTAATGATGTCACAAAAGGATAATTTGGATTTGATTTGAATTAGCAGTATAGAAATAGCAATGAGTATTAACGAAACAGCAGCAATACTAATGTTTATAATTTTTCCAGTCTCTTCACTGTAATGTGCATAGTATAATCCCATAAAGTCGAAATAAACGATGGGTCCAGTTGACTTTAAACCCTATCAGAATAATGTTATCTTTTTACATTTAAAATATTTATTTTGAATTTTTTGCTTACATAATCATCATCGAGCTCTTCAGCATTTGCTACAGCTCTGGTTAAAGCTAAAATATTCTCTCCTGTATGCTGAAGACTACCATCGTCAACATTTGACAAACTATCCAGATGAGTGTGATAATAGAATCCATTTTTAATGTTTGCAAAATTCAAACCTTGAGTAGATTCAGTTTAAAAATACAAAAGTCTTAAAAAATCAGGAGCTGTTACCTGAGATATTTCCATATTTGTAAAACATGTCTAAGTCTGTTTCAATAAGCACTGGAATTAAATTCTTATCTAAAAGCTCTTCGCCCATTACGGAAGCAAGTGGACGCGGTGCAGCTTTACCATAATACTGGATCCATTGAATGCAAAATTAGCGTAAATTTTATGCATAGAAAGTCATTTATTTACCTTGTGCAACCAATTATTTCCTGGAGCTGTTTGAAAAAGTAATTCCTTTCCACCAACACCCATGCCTTCTAGATTTATGGCTACTCTGAAATAAGCAAAATTGTTTGCAATAAAATTTTGATTTTTAAATACATATAATTTTCCATTAAGCCATTGAGGAGCATGCACTTATGCACTAGCATCGTAATTTTCGTACTACGAAGGTCAGACCATTAGCTAATCATAAAACCAAATGACTCATCCCAGGCAGTTCAGTTACAAGTGACAGTTCTAGTATTGAAATATCTCGTTGATGAGAAAGCATATATTTGAAAGTAGTCCGCGTATTGTGGTGGTTAGAGTGCTCACCCTGTAAGCCGAAGGTTCCTGGTTCAATACTGTTGGTGACAATGATATTGGTATCAAGTGATTCTTCCGATGCACTATGAGTTCATTCAGCTATGATATGTATTAATTTAATTATTTTAATTATCAGCACCTAACGTAACTGCGTGAATGAGCACACGGCCAAAACGTGGTACTGACCATATCACCTTCTCGAGCGTTTACACATTGGATCAAGATAGTGAGAAGCTCTAACTACCTCTAAGCGAAGGTCTTAAAGGGACTGTAGTGCCAATAAAATAAAAATAATACGAGTATATTTTGACGTGGAAGGAGGTTGCTTTAAAATGTGAAATTATATGTGCAAATTCATGTGATTTACTGCTGGTAAGTTTAATTTGGTTTAAATGGTGAGATAGGAAAAATTATCTAAAAAAGTTGGTCTTGTACTCCAAAAAAATGGCAGTGGCTTGTGCGGGTGTTTGCAAATTTAATTTTCAAGTATTACAATTGCTTCTGTTCACACAAATATAAATTATGTTTCCTTTTCTGAGTTTATTTGCTCGGACAAAAAAACTGACTGACTCGCTGCCGGACTGTCGTATCGCGTCTGGGATTTTCTACTTTTAAATACTTACAAGCAAGTTTTATGTTAATTTCAAGAGAAAAGAATTTTTTTAATACTTTTGAATAAGATTTTATGAGTACCCCCACAAGACACCGGCACTTTGTCTAGAATCCGAGACTGATTTTTCAAAGTGAAGTTTCAAATCTCACTGTAAAAAATTGAACCAAATTAATTAATTTGACTAATGCAGATACTCAAGCTCATCAAAATTCCACCATTTAAAATAATCTCCTTCCAGGATAAAATCTCTTTCAAATAATTCTCCGTTTGAATACTCTCAATAGCTTTCAGTAGTTCAATAAAGTAAAATTGGAAATTCGTTCGTAGAAAGCTTGCTTAATGCTCGTAGTTTGTATATAGTATGTACTCTGATAATAACTCAGTTCATGCACAAGTATTACTAAATTTTAGTTACTTACGTTGCCTCTTTTGCCCATTTATGATGATTCATATATCCGTGAGATGCTTCCAGTCCATTTTCTTCATCTCCGTTGAACAAAAAAATAATCGGATGACGTACAACATTTTTGGATTTAGTTAGAACACTTAATATTGTAATGTGACGCCTACGCCCAGGAATCGAAGTGATTTCGATCCCGAACCCTTGTAACCTGCCAGATGGATATGTCCTCGAATTGCCAGCGGACTTCATCTGTTGTGCGGATATCGTTGTGCAGAAAATATTTTTTTTTTCTGTCCAAATATTTAGATCCGTGGATATAAATATTCGAAATATAGAATTAATCCAACCCCGGCACATTTCGAGACATAGCCATCTGGAAATGCCCCTCCACCGTGGCCATCGAGAAAACTATGCCACTGGCGACATCTGAAGAAGCACATTTCCGCCATATGAAGTGCCATTCCACGCACATATGTTTTGTCCGAGGTGACAACCGGAAATTTTGACAGCCACATGGAGGCGCTAAACGTCATCGTAAAGTTCTTCGTGAGAATATCCAAGGTATTACAAAACCAGCTATACGTCGTTTGGCGCGACGTGGTGGAGTGAAACGTATTCCCTGTGTAATCTGTGAAGAAACGCGTGGTGTGCTTAAAGAGTTTTTGGAAAACGTTATTCGTGAGGCAGTGACATTCACCGGAGCAGAAACATTAGGAAAGAGGTTAGTTTAGTTAATAACTAAATAGAAAGGTTAGCAATATTTTGTCTGGTCTGCAGCGGAAGGCAGTGTGAACTGAATCGAAACCAGCCGATACTGAAAATACCGGGGACACTTCTGCTAAAATAACCAAAGAGAAGAATACCAGTCCCGCCGAAGCCGTCGACCCCGCACCTTCTTCCAGTTCCCACGAAAATACGTCCGAATATACAAGCTTGGACAACATTATAGCGAATGTTATTGTTAACGGAGTAAAAGTAAGGATTCCCGCTAAAGACTTCCACAAAGTATGTAAAAAAACAACTCACCTTGAAATTACAGAAAGTTAGAATTGACTCACAATCACGTCGCGCACGTGGAATTAAAATCGGTAATTAGCAAGTAGAATGCAACTGAATAGATTTTTTAGATTGCGATCTCGTATGCGAGGATAAATTTTTTACATTTAATATCTAGAAAAGTGAAAGGTCAAGCATGACACCATGTTGGTTAATGGTAGAGTTATCGATAAAAATTGGGTTCAAATACAACGCCAAAGCCTGACCATCAAAATTATGAGATTCCCCGTCTGAGGTAGTTGGAAGTTGATTTTAACTCATGGAATTGTTTTGTATAACAAACTTCCTTTTCTGCGGGACGGCATGTCTCCCTGTAAGAATACAATTGCACAAATTTTAAGCATGTTTTTATTTGTAATGCTGCCAGGCTCTAAACGCTTTCGAGTCTCATATTTAGCATTTTAATTTGGATGCCCCAGTGCAAACCTATTTCAAAAGTCCTTTTTAGTGTCTCTATGAAAAGACAATAGTAATACGAGTACATCGAAACAATAATATTTATGTACTCGTAAGTAATCTCTAACAGCCAAAATTCCTTTTTGAAATCTGGATACAAAGAAACCGACCAGCACGTTTCGATGAAAACGATCAAAAGATACTAAAAAGGCAAAAATAGTTTCCAATCCGATGAAATAAAGTGAATTCCTCACAATTTAAAAGCACTACCTTGCATAGAACGTAACGAGAAAAAATGTTTTGACTCGATAAAATTCTGTTTTGAATAATTTGAAGTCTAGCCGACGATAAACATTTTTCTGTATGTTCGCTTGAAAAAGGAATAAGCAAGCCGTCATCAATTATGCAACTTAAATATGTAGATATAAAACAAAAAAAATCTAAGCAGAATCAGATCAACATTATCATTAGATCAGAAGAAAAGGCACATGAACTGGATTTCATTTGTAATTGTCAAATAATTATTTTTGTGCGTGAAATTGCATGATCTAAGCAATTCTTAATTAGTTTACTTTCTTATTTATGTATTTTCATAAATTTCAATTGTAGATGTTGTTTACTGATTTTAACAATATTATCACAACTCTATATTTATATTTTCATAAGAATAGTTTAAAACGCATTTAAAAATCAGATCAAGTGTAAGCTAAGCTTACACAACAATCATCGGATCCTAGTATTTCTCATCATTGATTGTATTTTATTTTTAAAGATTGAATTTTATTTAAAATGCAAAATGTTTTTAATACGAAAACAATCACTTATTTAATAATTTTATTGCAACAAACATACAGTTATTCTTAAGTTTGTACATAATTATGGTTTCCTATGTATTATTTTGGGATCTAGTCGTTAAATTATAATTTAACTTCGAGCGCCGATAATAATATAGAAAAGAAAAATTCCATACAAGAAGAATAGAAGTAGAAATGGACTTTTTATGATAACCATGCCATGACTTTATAATATGTTAAGGATAAAGCTCTGAAATAGAAATATTCAAATTCGATTCGATAATTTTAATCGGGGCTATTTATACAAAAATTCAAAAATCAGTCTTGCCGAAAATTTTATAAAACGTAGATTATTAGAAACGAAATGTATCGTTTATAGCAATAAATGTTGTGATTAGGATTTTTTTTTAGATTTGTTCAGAAAAAAAAAAAAATTAGTATAAATTTTTATAACAAAAGATCCAGTGTTCAAATTTATCAGGCAGTTTACGGTCTGAAGTCTTAAAAAAGTAAATAAGAATCAAATAAAGGATAACGATACAATATATGCAACTTAAATTTAATTACCCTAGATAAAAACAAACAAAACGGTAGAATTTCAGACTTAAGTTAATAACATCAATTTAAATGTATTGCAGGATTTAGAAGCATGTAAAGATTTAACTTTAGTTTATGTATCGATTATTACATTAACACAACAGAATTAACAACCTGAACAAATGTCAAGAGAACGCGTAAACGGCAAGCTGGAACGAAAAGTAGCTTACAGGATAAGGATAGATAAAAATAGAAAAACATTACAAATGGCGCCCAACGTGGGGCCAAACAACATCCTAAGGGGGAAAGAACTTCGCGTCTTCTGACGAGTTGGTCCTTTACGGAGGATGTAAGGTACTTTGGTACTCGAGTCCCACTATCAGGAGCAGTGGAATTGTGTGATACACATTAGAGGTCGCTTCACGTGAGTTGTAGCTTCCGCTCTCCTTTGTTTGATTTTTTTTTTCGCGACAGAATCCTTCCGATGTGTTGTCCCAGGTTAACCCCTGTAAGGACCTTCTATTTTCTTGATGGAACTGCCAGTCTGATGGGTTTACCTATCAGCATGGACTCTCAAGAAAATAGAAGGCTACCTTGCCTTTATGTCGCGGAAGGATTCTAACTATTTCTTATGCGTGTTAGACGAGTGGTATCGGTTCAACGTTCGATGGCGTATGCTGGAGTTGCGAAGCCCGGAATGCTTCTACGCGTCGGGAATTTTGACCGCGTACAAAGTCGTTACGGTAGCTCTACCACTTGTCTTGTCGAGTCACTTTAACGTAGTTTAGAGACGGTTTTTTTTGTAATGAATGAGGGTTAGGGGATATAATTTCGTAAATCGACCGAAAGCACCCTTTCTTCGGCAGATTACCACGCACTCTCTTTTCCCGTTGAGGGAGTCGACCACTGAAAAGGAAAGTGACTGTCAAATATTTTTTTTCCCCCTCTATTATTAGCTCGCCACTAACGGCCACTAAATTAATATTAAATTCTTTTTTTTCACTTATATAATAGGAATAAGTATATTTTAGGTTTTATATTTTTTTTTTCTCTCGTTTCATACTAGCAACCACTCATAATAAACCCACACGAAATGGCAACGAAGCGGACGCCCGATAAGCGGTGGACCCGGTCCAAAACGGTCCAACCCGCGAACTGTGGAATCTGTTTCGAGGACGTAGTGGAGGGGGTACACAGCGTGCGATTGGATTGTGGACATCTATTCCATCGTGCCTGTGTACAACAGCTCCTCCTCACGTCAGAGAGTTGCCCATTATGTCGGCGACCCATCGAGCGGTCTGCCCTAGACGTCCCCATCGGAACGCCCCTACCAACGCGCGGAGCAGTGGCGAAAGGAGTGCCAGAGGCCGAACAGTCCCAACCACTTGTAGACCTGCAAGGAGCAGTAGGCGGTGAAGTTCCGGCTGCAAGTGTCGTGTCCGAGTTGACAACCATGCCTTCCGCCCACTCCATTGACACCCTCGTGGCGTTGATGAGGGATATGTCGGAGAGGATTGGCAACCTGGAGGGAAAGATCCAGAACCTCCCGTTGAGCCAACCACCCAGCCGCGTGAGAACTCCGCTTGGCTGGGAGCCAAATCCCAGTGTGGCGATGCCCCACTCCCGACAATCCGAGCAATGGGTCCCACCCCCAAGGAACTCGGGAATGGATCCCAGAGCTCCCGAATACAGACCGCGACACAGTACCGGACCTCCGTTGGTACCTCCAGCCCCCGAGGCAGTTCAGTACCACAGGTCAATCGAGGATGTGATTCCCCCCGGGAACGCATTGGCACCTTTTCGAGACCCGACGCCTCGTATCATGGAGAGTTGGCGCCTGAACTTTACAGGGTTCAACGATATGATATCGGCGGACCGGTTCCTTTTCCGGATTCAGGCGTTGGTATCCAGCACCCTGGGAGGTGATTCCTCGGCCTTCCTCCGGCATGCACATCTTTTGTTCAGCGGCGACGCTGCCGACTGGTACTGGAGCTTTAAAGAGTCAACGCCACGTCCCACTTGGCACTCTTTCAGTGCAGCTTTCCGCAATCGATTTGAGGATGGCTTCACTGAGAGAGAGCTAAGAGAGCAAATAAAGAAACGGAAACAAGGCGCTCACGAACCGTTCGACCAGTACTACACCAGTATAGTGAGATTGAGCACTCGCCTGCGAAATACCATGCCCGAGGACGAATTGGTAGAAATTATCAGAGAGAATATGCGCTGGGATCTCCAGAACAGCCTGCTACATTTTCCCATCAACACCATACAGGGATTGCGCCTCCATGCGCGTAGACAAGAACACTTGGATGAGCGACGAGGTACCTTCCGCCCACAACCTCGCATAACGGGACCAAATCCCCGAAATCATCACACCGCGGAGTTGATGGCAGCGGACCACCTGCTTGCTGATCCAGTACCAGTACCGAGGAGCGGAGCACCACCGGAGCTTGAGGACCCAGCATTGATTGATCGACCCTCCCTTGAAGCACTTACAAGCCCGACGGTCTGTTGGAACTGCCGACAACCGGGACATCGGTTCTACGCATGTCCAGCGGAGCCGACGCTTTTCTGCTACCGCTGCGGGAAGGCCGACACATACGCACCTGACTGTGCAAATTGCAAAGGGCAAAAAAACTTGCCACCGAGTGCCGCGACCACCCGTCGGCACTCCTAGACCCTGGACGAACCAATCCAGACCCCATCACCAGCTATGACCCAGCTCCCAACATGACTCCAACTCTGCTGACTCGCACCGCTAACCACAGTTCTCCCGAAGTTCCACAACCGACGCCGTCCTTCGCCGAGGCCAACGCGCAGGGAAAGGATAGCGAGACGAATGTTCCTTGGCATGTAAAACCTTTTCATGTTAGGCTGCGGAATTATTTGGCTACTCGACAGCGCATCTTCCATGAGGAATTGGTCACAACTGTCCCACCGCGAAGCAAGCGAGCCACGCGTCGGATGCGGAGCTTCTGGAGAAAAGTCAGGCAGTCGAGAAAAGTGTTGAAGGACATATACTTAGACGAATTATTGAGGGAGGATGTCCGGCCATATGCGTCAGTACACCTCCTGCAAAAACGAGTATCAGGCTTAGTCGATACGGGAGCCAGTGTGAATTGCATCTCTGCCGAGTTTGCAGGGGAGGTACTGGAAAAGAACGCGGACCAAATCCGTCATTTCACCTCCTGGTTAAGCACGGCGGACGGAACTCGTCACTCTGTAGTGGGAAAAATTATGACGGATGTCACCTTTAAAGGGGTAACTAAACCTATGGAATTTTTCATTATACCTCAGTTAACCCAGAATCTTTACCTAGGAGTGGATTTCGTTCGAAAATTTAACTTGGCCCCGGCACTATTTTCCGGTTCGACCCTGGAGTCCGTCACCACCGTTCCTGACCAATCTCAACCCACTAACTTATTACGGCATACACTGGATGTAACTCAGCAACTGCGTCTTGACTCGGCTATATCGGCTTTTCCATCGCACGAGAAAGAAGGTCTCGGGCGGACTGCCCTGGTGTTCCACACTATAGATGTGGGGGATGCTAAACCCATAAAACAGAGACATTTCGCCATATCTCCGGCGAAGGAAAAATCGTTATATGCCGAAGTGGATCGAATGTTAGCATTAGGCGTAATCGAAGAATCACAGAGCGCGTGGGCTTCCCCAGTCACCTTAGTTGTCAAGCCGAACAAGGTCCGGTTATGCTTAGATGCCAGACGCTTGAACGCCGTCACAGTCAAGGACGCATATCCTCTACCGTTGATCGAAGGCATTTTGAGTCGATTGCCTAAAGCCCATTTCATCACGAGCTTAGACCTCAAGGACGCCTTCTGGCAAATTCCTTTAGACCACGGTTCAAAGGAGAAAACAGCCTTCACAGTCCCAGGCCGGCCCTTATATCAATTCGTGACCATGCCATTCGGATTGTGTAATGCCCCCCAAACAATGACGCGCCTTATGGACAAGGTGATACCACCTCATTTGCGGCACCAAGTTTTCGTTTACTTGGACGATCTGTTGCTTATAACAGAGACCTTTGACGAACACATCGACCTGCTTCAGGAGGTGGCTCTACACATCCGGAGGGCAAGATTAACCATCAACATAAGGAAGAGCCAGTTCGTGATGACGGAGGTGAAGTATTTAGGTCACATCATTGGGCATGGGCATATCAAGACCGATCCGGAAAAGACTCAAGCGATTGACGTTTTTCCATTACCCAAGTCCACCAAACAATTACGCCGATTCTTAGGTTTATGCGGATGGTACCAGCGTTTTGTACGTGACTATGCCACCATTACCACTCCTTTGACCGACATGCTGCGTAAGGGACGTAAATTCGTATGGGAAGAGCCCAGCTTGCGAGCCTTTGAAGAGCTAAAGAAGAGTCTGACTACGGCCCCCGTACTGCACAGCCCGGACTTTGACAAACCGTTCTCAATCCATTGTGACGCGAGTCAACATGGGGTGGGAGCAGTCTTAGTCCAGGTTGCACAAGACGGCGAGGAGAGACCTATAGCCTTCATGTCTCACAAGTTGAACCCAGCCCAGCGAAATTACACGGTCTCCGAGCAAGAATGTCTAGCCGCGGTGTTGGCAGTGAAACGCTTCCGAGCCTATGTGGAGGGACACACCTTTGAAATCGTTACGGATCACGCTTCTCTGAAATGGCTAATGAGCCAGACTGATCTCAACGGCAGATTGGCCAGGTGGGCACTGAAACTACAGGCATTTGACTTCACAATTCGCCACCGAAAAGGAAGCCAGCATGTAGTCCCCGACACCCTATCCAGAATGTTCGCCCCTGAAGGAGCCGAGTTGGTCCAAGAGGACGACAGCCCCCAATTGATCGATTTGGACCATCCTGCCTTCAAGTCAGCCAGCTACACCCAACTGATTCACACTATCCAGAATCAACTGTCCCAGCTTCCTGAACTGCGGTTGACGGATGGATTTATTTACAAACGGATGGGACACGCCTCCGGAGATCCCATACAAGAAGAAGAACAGTGGAAGTTGTGGGTGCCCGAAGAATTAACCACTGATCTTATCAGGCGGGCTCATGACCACCCATCAAGTGCGCACGGCGGATACGGTCGTACACTTAGGCGGTTGAAAACCTGTTTCTTTTGGCCTAAGATGGCACAACAGATAAAAGCGTACGTAGCCTCTTGTGAGCTATGCAAGTGCACTAAAGCGCCCAACACCATCCTTCGGCCACCCATGGGTAAGGTTGAGGTCCCCGAACGCGTGTTCCAGCGCTTGTACATTGATCTTATCGGTCCTTACCCTCGATCTGCTTCTGGTCACACGGGAGCTGTCGTGGTCCTGGACCAGCTCTCCAAATTCCCTATCATAGAACCACTACGTAACATGCACACTGGACCAATAATCAGCTTTTTGGAGAACCGAGTCTTTCACATGTTTGGAGTTCCGGAGAAACTTGTCTCCGACAATGGGGTCCAGTTCACCTCCAGCAAGTTCCGAGACCTAATGTCCAAATACGGCATCATCCACCAACGAACTGCCGTCTATTCACCACAAGCCAACGCATCCGAACGACTGAATCGTACGCTCATAGCGGCCATTCGCGCCTATGTCCACCCGAATCAGAGGGACTGGGATCGCAAATTGTCCGCCATCACTAGTGCACTGCGCTCGTCGTACCACGCCACGACCGGCATTTCGCCGTATTTTGCAGTGTTCGGCCAGTATATGATCTGTCATGGGAGCGCTTACCGGCTATTGCGGCAGCTGAAATCGCTAGAGGACCCAATCGTGGTTCTAGAACCGCACGAAAAGCTCCAACTTCTGCGAGATCAACTGCGGGAGAAGATTGAAGAAAGTAGACGGATGGGAGAGGAGCGGTACAACTTGCGATCTCATCCTTCTGGCTTTAAGGCCGGCGACGAAATATATCGTCGAAACTTCCGACAGAGCGATGCCACCCGCCATTACAATGCCAAACTAGACAAGAAATTCGTGAAGTGTCGAGTCATACAAGTCATAAGCCCCACCCGATACCTCATCGCGGACATGACTGGTAAGACCCTGGGAATTTACCACGCAAAAGACCTTAGACGATGAAGTGCAACTAATTCCCACGAGAACCCTTGGCTTATCCCAAATCTCTGCCTAGACGAAGGCCTCCGAATAACACCTGACTTCCTACTATATAGTCACTGCCGAGTCTTCACGAACAGGGTTGTAGCCTATCCTTCGAAACGGATCTTCGACCCGCCACGTCCCTAACCAAGACCTTTTACCAAGAAGACGGGATCGTAATTACTTCGATTTTGGGGGGGGGGAATGTGTAATGTGACGCCTACGCCCAGGAATCGAAGTGATTTCGATCCCGAACCCTTGTAACCTGCCAGATGGATATGTCCTCGAATTGCCAGCGGACTTCATCTGTTGTGCGGATATCGTTGTGCAGAAAATATTTTTTTTTTTCTGTCCAAATATTTAGATCCGTGGATATAAATATTCGAAATATAGAATTAATCCAACCCCGGCACATTTCGAGACATAGCCATCTGGAAATGCCCCTCCACCGTGGCCATCGAGAAAACTATGCCACTGGCGACATCTGAAGAAGCACATTTCCGCCATATGAAGTGCCATTCCACGCACATATGTTTTGTCCGAGGTGACAACCGGAAATTTTGACAGCCACATGGAGGCGCTAAACGTCATCGTAAAGTTCTTCGTGAGAATATCCAAGGTATTACAAAACCAGCTATACGTCGTTTGGCGCGACGTGGTGGAGTGAAACGTATTCCCTGTGTAATCTGTGAAGAAACGCGTGGTGTGCTTAAAGAGTTTTTGGAAAACGTTATTCGTGAGGCAGTGACATTCACCGGAGCAGAAACATTAGGAAAGAGGTTAGTTTAGTTAATAACTAAATAGAAAGGTTAGCAATATTTTGTCTGGTCTGCAGCGGAAGGCAGTGTGAACTGAATCGAAACCAGCCGATACTGAAAATACCGGGGACACTTCTGCTAAAATAACCAAAGAGAAGAATACCAGTCCCGCCGAAGCCGTCGACCCCGCACCTTCTTCCAGTTCCCACGAAAATACGTCCGAATATACAAGCTTGGACAACATTATAGCGAATGTTATTGTTAACGGAGTAAAAGTAAGGATTCCCGCTAAAGACTTCCACAAAGTATGTAAAAAAACAACTCACCTTGAAATTACAGAAAGTTAGAATTGACTCACAATCACGTCGCGCACGTGGAATTAAAATCGGTAATTAGCAAGTAGAATGCAACTGAATAGATTTTTTAGATTGCGATCTCGTATGCGAGGATAAATTTTTTACATTTAATATCTAGAAAAGTGAAAGGTCAAGCATGACACCATGTTGGTTAATGGTAGAGTTATCGATAAAAATTGGGTTCAAATACAACGCCAAAGCCTGACCATCAAAATTATGAGATTCCCCGTCTGAGGTAGTTGGAAGTTGATTTTAACTCATGGAATTGTTTTGTATAACAAACTTCCTTTTCTGCGGGACGGCATGTCTCCCTGTCAGAATACAATTGCACAAATTTTAAGCATGTTTTTATTTGTAATGCTGCCAGGCTCTAAACGCTTTCGAGTCTCATATTTAGCATTTTAATTTGGATGCCCCAGTGCAAACCTATTTCAAAAGTCCTTTTTAGTGTCTCTATGAAAAGACAATAGTAATACGAGTACATCGAAACAATAATATTTATGTACTCGTAAGTAATCTCTAACAGCCAAAATTCCTTTTTGAAATCTGGATACAAAGAAACCGACCAGCACGTTTCGATGAAAACGATCAAAAGATACTAAAAAGGCAAAAATAGTTTCCAATCCGATGAAATAAAGTGAATTCCTCACAATTTAAAAGCACTACCTTGCATAGAACGTAACGAGAAAAAATGTTTTGACTCGATAAAATTCTGTTTTGAATAATTTGAAGTCTAGCCGACGATAAACATTTTTCTGTATGTTCGCTTGAAAAAGGAATAAGCAAGCCGTCATCAATTATGCAACTTAAATATGTAGATATAAAACAAAAAAAATCTAAGCAGAATCAGATCAACATTATCATTAGATCAGAAGAAAAGGCACATGAACTGGATTTCATTTGTAATTGTCAAATAATTATTTTTGTGCGTGAAATTGCATGATCTAAGCAATTCTTAATTAGTTTACTTTCTTATTTATGTATTTTCATAAATTTCAATTGTAGATGTTGTTTACTGATTTTAACAATATTATCACAACTCTATATTTATATTTTCATAAGAATAGTTTAAAACGCATTTAAAAATCAGATCAAGTGTAAGCTAAGCTTACACAACAATCATCGGATCCTAGTATTTCTCATCATTGATTGTATTTTATTTTTAAAGATTGAATTTTATTTAAAATGCAAAATGTTTTTAATACGAAAACAATCACTTATTTAATAATTTTATTGCAACAAACATACAGTTATTCTTAAGTTTGTACATAATTATGGTTTCCTATGTATTATTTTGGGATCTAGTCGTTAAATTATAATTTAACTTCGAGCGCCGATAATAATATAGAAAAGAAAAATTCCATACAAGAAGAATAGAAGTAGAAATGGACTTTTTATGATAACCATGCCATGACTTTATAATATGTTAAGGATAAAGCTCTGAAATAGAAATATTCAAATTCGATTCGATAATTTTAATCGGGGCTATTTATACAAAAATTCAAAAATCAGTCTTGCCGAAAATTTTATAAAACGTAGATTATTAGAAACGAAATGTATCGTTTATAGCAATAAATGTTGTGATTAGGATTTTTTTTTAGATTTGTTCAGAAAAAAAAAAAAATTAGTATAAATTTTTATAACAAAAGATCCAGTGTTCAAATTTATCAGGCAGTTTACGGTCTGAAGTCTTAAAAAAGTAAATAAGAATCAAATAAAGGATAACGATACAATATATGCAACTTAAATTTAATTACCCTAGATAAAAACAAACAAAACGGTAGAATTTCAGACTTAAGTTAATAACATCAATTTAAATGTATTGCAGGATTTAGAAGCATGTAAAGATTTAACTTTAGTTTATGTATCGATTATTACATTAACACAACAGAATTAACAACCTGAACAAATGTCAAGAGAACGCGTAAACGGCAAGCTGGAACGAAAAGTAGCTTACAGGATAAGGATAGATAAAAATAGAAAATCATTACAATATAGTTAACATAACGGCCACCATCGCACCGTCATCTCCCGCTCCAGGAGCAGTCAGCTTCGAGTCAAAATGACTATTAATCAGTAGTGCATTCTTCTGTGTCGAGTTTTTTGGTGTTATTTTAACGATTACATTTTGAACTGAATCATAAACATTTTTCCCCCATCGAGTTTTGTAGACTCCAGATACAGTTTGAGTGTCCATTTCGATTGTATAAAGTCCATTCGATTCACTAATAATCCTTTCAACTCTCGTCTGCAGGAAATGAACGGTATCAAATTCATTTGCTTTACTGCCAACGACTCTTGGTCCAACTGAGAGAAGTTGACTAAGTTCATCTTTTGCTCTCATTCCTGAAAATTCTTCAGAATCATTTGGGAAATATAAGTCGTTTGGCATGGTAAGGTACGCTTGGAATGATAGTCCAAGGATGATGGTGAAATAGGCAACGAGGATGATGGACCACCAGCAAGATAGTCTTTCATTTTTGCTTTTTATTAGCCACTTTTGATTTTCAAGAGATGCATCCATCTGAAATATAGGAATATAATATATTTTCATGGTATGTAAAGGAAATATTCTGATGGTTTCTAATTATTGATAAAATAATTGCAGATCGAGACAAGTGTAATAATATAAAAAATCTTCTTCTTTTTCTTCGAAGCACTAAAGCCCCTCTTGGGCTTCGCTTTCTGCAGAAAGCGCCGCCAACAGCATTTGATGAGTGTAGCAAGCAGTTGGCTGGACAAAACCAAACCAGTTTTTAAAGGTAGCCAAAAGTGGTGCCGTCTATTATAGTCACGTAGGAGACGTTGATCAGTCAACAAAACCTCTTCATAATTGGAGGAGACTTCAATGCAAGGCACAAAGACTGGGGAGACAAAACAAATAATGCAAAAGGAAACATCCTTAAATCTGTGTTAAACAAATATAAATTAGCACCCCTCAACACAGGCACGTTCACCTTCTTCAGGAAAACTAATCAACAGACCACACAAATGTCAGCGCCAGATATCACCCTAACAAACAATTTAAACTACTGGAATGAATGGAACATAAAATAGGCAAGAGTGAGCATTGAATTAACACCGCAAGTTGAAAATTGGAACAAGCAAAAAAAGACGAATACCAAACAGAAATAACATCATGGAGGACATCAACACGATCAATTTCACAAACGATGTTGCAGAAAATTTGAAGAAGATCAATGAGTTAATCAAAATCCACCAGATGAGTGCGAAGAACTTCAAATACAGTCCAAAACCATGGTGGTCAAAAGAGATAAACATCCTATGGAGAGAAAGAACAAAAGCGTGGACCAATTTCCGTAAAATGAAAAGCAACGAAAAGGAATCAAAGTTTCTAGAGATACAAAATAAATGGAGAGAATTTGTAACTAAAGGAAAAGAGAACTGTGGGATCAAAAAATTAATGACATAAACCAAGGTGGAGATATAAGACTGTTTTGAAATCTGGTTAATGCAGTCAAAAACAGCAACAACAACAACCCAAGATCGCAATGGGACACCGAAAACAATAAAGACTTTCTAAAAATAATGAAAAAATAAAAAACCAGGCGCTAAATACCAACTGGACTCCCTACATGCCGAACAACATAGAACCAGCTGAACCTTTTGAAATACACGAACTGCTCATAGTACTGGATAAACGAAAAAAAGATCACCTCCGGGCCTGGATGCAATTGATTACAATATCATAAACTTCCTAAATCATTACAATAAATCTGCGTTACTAAATTCTATAAACGACAGCTTCAAAAATAACAAAATAAACAATGAACTAAGAGACATCAAAATCGTACCTATCTCGAAGAAAAACAAATCATTGCACAAAATAGAAAGTTATAGACCTATTCCGCTCATAAGCATTCCGCTGAAAATAATTAACTGCCTGATTCAAAATAGGTTTGCTAGTGACATTGAATACCAAAACATCCTGAGCAATTTCTGTTTTGCTTACAGAAAAGGAAAGTCGGCAATCTCAGGTATAAACACTGTAATACACCTCCTCAACGAAGACAAGAAAGCAAAAAACATCATGATAATCAAATGTGACACCTCTAGCGCGTATGAGAGAGTAAATATTCCGGAACTCTTCAAAATCATGTCTAACTTCAACATCAAGAATCATTATATCTCGTGGATCTTAAACATCCGGATGTACAGGAAATTACATCTAAGTAAGGATTCGACCGAAATTAACAATGGACTTCCGCTAGGGGAAGTACAAGTCCACTCATCTTTAATCTCTACACATCTAGCCTACATAAAATCACTGACAGTCAAACTACACTCATACAATTTGCAGATGACTTCCTAATCATAAGCAAAGGAAAAAACAGACCTAACAGCCTGAATAATCTACAAACAAAATTCAAGAAGTTTGCGGAACTATGCAAAAGGCTAAACCTCCCCCTGAACTTGGAAAATCGCAAGCCGTATAGTTCTGCACTAACAAAACTCACAACAACAAAAAAATTATGGAAACAATCAACTAGATTGGCTAAAAAATTTCACCTTCCTAGGCAGAAACCTTAATAGTCAAAATCACTTCAACGAATTCTACAATAAGTCTCTTAGCAAAGCAAACAAAACAATCAACATAGCCTTAAGATCAGCTCCCCCAAACATGGACTTACTCCCAAAAAGGCATTAAACACCTTCAAGTCTCTAATAAGACCGGTAATAGAAAGCAATCTAACTAACATTGTTCATGCTCCAAATTTCTTGCTAAACAAAATAGACAGTCTGAAAGCCAAAGCCATAAAACGATGTCTCGGGGTCCCTACAACCGCGCCAAATATACTATCGCTTGCTCGAGCCAAAGAACCATCAGTCAGGCTAAGAGCTGAACAACTCCTGGCCAAAGACATAGGTAAAAACCTATACCGACAAGATTTCAAAGAAATGATCTCGGAAAATCAAAAAAGCTCGAACTATGCCACAGTATACAAAAAAACATGTCGACATCTACAACAACACATGTTTGGGTTCTGCACTACCAAACCCGCTCAACATAAAATTTCAGTTGAATAGCTTCATGCACAACATCCCGAACAAATACAAGACAATAAACTTCTAAAACTTCAACACCTCGATTGAAGCAGTGTTACAAAGTCTCACTAGTAACAAAGCTAATATATATTTCACGGATGTGGCTAAAAACAAACTAGGTACTGGCATTGCCATACATTGCTATAACTCAAAAAAGATACTAAAATACTGCTTAAACACAGACTCAACAGCTGCAAATGCAGAACTAAAAGCTATTCAGGAAGTTTAAACTACGCGGAAGCTGAACCCAATAATACAGAACACAGACTCCAAAAACACAATAAAGGAGATCATAAATAACACAAATCATAAACTCATTACAGAAAAAATCAGAAAAATAATCAATAACAGACCTAACTCACTACTACTCTTATACTGGATACCAAAAGTGGAAAAATTTCACAGTTTCGAATTGGTTGACAAAGCAGCTAAACTAGCCACAATCGAAGGCGAAGAAGTCGACTCATTTTTGAAATGGGACGACTCTATCAAAAAGATTAATGACTCCATTAACATAGAATGGCATGAATACTACCGAAAAAACATCAAAAACCTAGCGTACAGCCCTTGGCTACAAACTGACCAAACCATGGTTCCATGATTTCACACCAAGCAGCAACACTCTAGAACAAATAAACAGAATTCTCCTCAACAGAGCCTACAACCACAATGATGTAAGTGGTGCGACATAACAGACAATCTTGAGCACAGAACTCTAAACTGTGAACACTTTGAACTCTAAGGAACAAGTATAAAATCTATCAAATCAACTACCCCATAGCAAATTTTTTTAATAAAAACAATGAAAAAGCACTAACTCAATTAATTGCCTTTCTTGAAGAACTGTGCTTTAACTTCATGCAAATAGTCCTCTCAATTCCCAGAACTAATTTTTAACTTTCCAAGAGGAGCACTCGATCCAATAATCTACTAACCATTCCAAACGGATACTAATACACTAACACAGTAAAATCACACAGCCAGTAAAGCAAAAATAGAAAAAAGCACTATACTACCATAAGTCCCTAGAGGACACTAATTGATATATCGGTGGTGTTACACCCCCTGTTATTCCACGGGAGCCGCTATGGCCTCCAGGAAAATTAGGGTGCTCCAGCGGGGCTGACGGCCCCGGTTTAGCTCGTCCGAAGACCCCACTCGCTTGTCCCTCAAGGCCCCAATAAGCCGCCAAGCGAGAGTGCGGCTTGCCGGAACAACCAACGTCACTCTTCACCCGATCCCTATCTAACGAGCATACACTGGCTACCACATTAATTTTACACTTCGACACTTTTGCCTCGCCTATGCGACCCTCCTACACTCCCCTCGAACACTAACCCTATCCGTCCGACCAGCTATCGGAATCCCCACACCATCCCCGAACACTTTTATACACTACCGATTTCACTTTTCTTATTATTACTACCCTCCGACTTGCCACTCAAGCCGCACCCATCACAACCTGTAACAAAGAAAATTTACCGTCTTTTCTTTACTTTTTCCCTAAAGACGTAAATTTCATAAATCAGATACGTTTTAATTATTGAATTTCAAACCATATACAAACAAACTTCTGATCTACGTTAATTTTAAAAGGAACTTACTTCTAATCGTACCTACAAGGGGCCCCTTCACTGTCTGCATCCGATGGTGTACTTCTATCTTGATTAGACGTCTGGAATCTGCTTATCGCTTCTCGCCTCAACGCACTTGATGTCTCGAAACGATATTTGTTCTTGTTCCCTTCCTTACGCTCGTCGCTTCGCACTTGATGCTTTGTATCGAGATTTTCTGCTTCGCGCTTGCCGCTTCGCCACTTGATGCTATGTATCTGCTCCACGCTTGCCGCTTCCCAGCACATCCGCTCCACCACACCCGAGAAGAAAGAAGAGAGGAGGCGCGTCATTCTTTGAGCGCTTTTATCATCTCCTCCTAACGGACAATGTCCTGCTCTTTGACCGGATACCATTGTCCCCGTTCATCCACCTCTTCAGCGTGGTAGTTTCTCTCTGCCGCCACTTGGTTTCCGCTCCGCTCTGGTGGTGATCACTCCAAGTGCGGCTGAATTGGCTAAACATGATTCACTGACAATCTGGCACGTCAGTGGTGTTTGTTTACCTTTGTTTTGAGGAGGAACTTTTATTTCGGGAAAATCGTCTCGCGGTTGTGATAAATAGTTCTTCCCAAAATCCACCCTAAAGTAGTGCCTTTCGAGTGTCACGATGGTTCCTCGGTTTTCTGCAATTTTCCCAGTGAGTTGCTTGTGTTCCGAGCTGAGAGATATAGTCCTCAGGTGTGTATGCATATACCTATTTAAGGTGTGTGAAATGTTTTTATTCCCTTTTTGCAACGCGCTAATCATACTCGTTAGTTTTCTACACATCCAACGTTTCGTTTCCCACTTCAATCGGGTTTATAATTTCCCATAAAATTCTCCAAATTGTAGTGTTGTACAATTCCACCGGATCATTCATGAGGCCCGGAAGCAAGTTGTAATCTCGAATGTTGCTCAGTTGTTCTCCTGTGTTTTGTGTTTCTGGGTAGTATTTCCATTTGATGTGAGAATTTGACTCCGTATTGATTTCCTCGACGAGGTTGAAGAGTCCGAGTAATCCTCAGCTGTGTCCATAACATAATCGTTTAAATCGAACACTAAATTCAATGGCACACTAAACTCCGACGACTGTTTACTCGATCCCGACACGGAAACATCGCTCCCCGTGTCTGAATAGTTGAGATCTCTGGTGATTGTATTCTCGTCCACGACATATTTTGATGCTTGGTGCATTGTGGTGCATAAACCCACGAAATCCCCATAATTTGGTGCAATGTCGAGAAATTGGCAGATTTTCACTTGTTTCACATTCTCATCGTACGACCAATTGTTCAAGAAATTGTTGATTCCGTTTCGGGCTGTGATTTTCTTGGTGTAGCGACGTATTTGGTTCTATTTTTGTCTAAATTTACGAAGCTTACTCGGCGAATTTGTCAATTCACTATCAGTTAAACATTCTAATTTGATAGTGTTATTCCTTTCGAGTTCGTTCTTGAATCGAACAGTCGATATGCTCGAAGTGGCTTTGACCACAATTGATTTGCCGTGCGCTACATGCCCGATAGTGCCAATATTGATGGTTGCCTGGGAGGAAATTACCTCGGCAAAAGTGGCGTCGACTTGGTGATATCCAATTGTGATAGCTCCTGCTTTTGAAGATTCGAATTACCGATAGTCTGCCCTTCGCCTGATGACAATTCTGGTTGTTTAAAATTACAAGTATTCGTACTTAACCTACTGTTGTGGGTACAAGTTGGAGTGGCAAACAAAACCCTAGTCGAGTGCGGCTTAGCTTACTGAGTTAACCGAGTCACGCGAGTGCTATGATGATGTCTTTCTGTTTTATCCGTAACAGTGGCTTGTGCGCATAAGCCATAGCCAATACACCCTAACATAGGTTAGGTAGAAGGAAAAACAAAGACCAGTCAACATCTTCTGCAGTTAATGATTGAACAATGCAAGTAAAGCGTAAAGAACAGTAAATAAATAGTGAATACAGAAGAATAGAAAGAGATAGAGCATAGGAAGAAGGAAACAGAAGATAGGAATTTGAAGTTATAAGGAGAAAGGAGACAGGAAGACACGAAAGATATATAGAAGACAGAAAATAGATAAAGACAGAAGAGAACAAGAGGCGGATGATAGAAAGAGATAGCAGATAGTAAAATCAGTCGGAAAGAGATACAAGATAGAAAATGAAGAGTAAAAGGGACTCTGGGTGAGTAGTTTGGTATTTTTGTGCTGACCTGGGTCAGTTTCAGTAATTTTTTTTATTACAAGTTTTTTATAATTTTATATTGAATTGAAAGTTATTTGGCGGATATCAAAAAGTGTATAGATAGTTCCTTTTGGTGGTCAGGATGTCAACGGGTGGTGGCGTGAATGTTGGACGTGACCTATCAGACAAATTAGATCAAGTGCTTGTAACGCTACTACGAACATGCCGAATTGTCCGACCAGCGAAATCAAAACAAATTGCTAGCTGCAAAAAATGCAAAACTAGTTCATTTGTAAAAAATAGGGCTAAGACAAGCGGGAAATCTCAAAAAAAGCCCTCAGATGAAAAAACGAAAGATGAGGACGGCTTCACATCCAAAATATTGTTCCTTTTTGGAAAATTCAGAAGACGAGATAGAAGTTGATTGCATGAGTAGCAGTAAAGATAGAGAGGATGAGATTTTTCCTACACTTTCACCACCAAAGCCAGCTACGACATTTACAGACAAGGCCATTACACCAAAAGCAAAACGATCACTGCCGGACACTGCAAACACATTACCGCACCACAAACACAAGAACCCAAAACAGTACCAATCGTTCTTCAAGAGCCCTCAAAATGGGCCTAAGCATTTGGCATTATTAAAACACAAAACATCTCAGACACATCCGTGAAAAGGGTCTATCTTGGAGTAAAAATTATACCAACAACAACCCCAGATCACAGACGACTGACAAAAGAACTAACTGAAAATGAAACACAATACCACACCTACATACTTCCGCAGGATGCACAGCCGAATGTTGTCATCAGGGACCTGTATGGCCTTACAGTCAAAGAGTTCAAGGAAGACTTACAGTCTCAAGGTCTCAACCCAATAGAAGTTTACTTTATGAAAATGAGGGAAGGCCTTTCTAGGGTAGTCAAGGTTCTCTCTCCAAAATCTGAAACTAACATTTATAAATTTTAAATCTGGTGCCATTTCTTCCTTCATACGAGCCAGGGTATACGCCATAATTGCCAAAAAAAATGACATGTTTCTAGAAACTGTCATGCACAGTCTTTATGTGACAATTGCGATTCGCTTCACCATTTCTCGGACTGTCCAAAGATTGAGGAGAAGCCAAAATGTGTCAAGTGTGGCGGAGAACATCTAGCAAGCTACGGGAGTTGTCCCAGGAGTCCAAAGAACGTGAAAATATCGTTCGCGCAGGTTCCTGCGGCCCAACCCACACAATCAGCACAATTACAAACAACCATGACACAGACACTTCTACGCACAAAAAACAACCTCCCAATATGGACCAATTGCTTACCAAAATACAGACACAATTCCAAAACATGATGCAAGAGTTGATGGCAAACATGATTCAAGCCATGTTTGCTGCATCTCGAAAAGTCTTCAACACCAAACACTAATGAGTTTCATGAACCAAGTTTCAATCCTGACGTGGAATTCCATGCTTCATCGCACTGGTGAACTACAACAATTTATATTTGATCATAAATTCGACATCAAAATTATCCAAGAAAGCTTTCTGAAGCCTGGAAGATGATTTCGCAATGACAGTACGATGGAGAGAATGAGGAGGAGAGGACAGAAGGACGCAGAGGAGGCGGGCGGTGATTCTCGTGAGACGAAACGTGAAGCACTATCTCAATAATGCAATGGTGTGGGCTCTCTTCCCCACCCATCCCGTCCGTGTTGATGCTGTCCATGGTGAAACAGCAGTAGAGTGTCCACTCTTCACACAGCCGGAACTGGAAGAGGCCGTCCTTACGTTGAAAGCGAAGAAGACTCCAGGTCCAGATGGTGTTCATGCTGAGGTGTTGTGGCTTCTCTATCACCATTTTCCTGACTTGCTGCTCAGCACATTCAACTCTTGCCTTCGGGACGGGGTTTTCCCAATACGACGGAAGGTGGCGAGGCTCATGTTGATCAGCAAGGGGAAAGGAGTTCCCGAATTGCCGTCTGCATACCGTCCGTTATCCATGCTAGACCCTACTGGGAAAGTGCTAGAGAAACTCATCAAGGGAAGACTCACTGACGCGGTTCGTGCTGCTGAGGACATATCTGTTGAGCGCGGTCCAAAAGACAGAGGCAGATAGTCGCACCAAGCGACGGGTCGTCCTGTTGGTGACACTCGACGTCAGGAACGCTTTCAACTCCGCTAGATGGGTGGATATTCTGGATACGCTGGAAAAAGAAAGTTCAAGAATATCTAGTGCGGCTTTTGAGGGACTACCTTAAGGACCGAAGCCTGCTCTACCATACGACCTAGGGCCAACGAAGGATTGAAATTATGTTACATCGGGTATTGCCCAAGGATCTATCCTTGGTCCGGACCTATGGAATGTGTCTAACGACGGGCTACTGAGACTTGAGATGCCAGATGAGTCGCGCTTGTTCGGCTATGCGGATGATGTTGCGGCTCTGGTCGCTGGAGGGACCGTTGAATAGGCGCAACTTAGGCTAGGTATGCTAATGCGCCGAGTTAGAGACTGAATTACTGGTCGTGGTTTCAGTTTAGGACCGAAGTGGTCATTTTGACAAAAAAAGAATCCCTAGAGTAAGGATGATTAATATTGGTGACTATCGAATCGAAGCTATCGGTGAAGTACTTGGGGCTACTGATCGACTCGAAGATGAGTTTCTCTGAGCAAATCAGGGCAACGGCTGAGAAGGCTGCTTCTGGAGTATCGGCTCTGATTCGACTTATCGCCAACATAGGGGGAACCAGCCCATCAAAAAGGCGGCTTTTGATGAGTGCTGTAGGGTCAGTGCTACTGTACGGAGCAGAGGTATGGGGCGACGCTTTCAGCAAGGAGGTATACCGAAAACGTTTGGCAGAGGTACAGAGAAGAGGAGCACTGAGGATTGCATCTTCGTATCCGACAGTCTCTGACTCGGCTGTGAGAGTTATTGCAGGCCTGATATCTGTCGCCCTCCTTGCTAAAGAGCACCGCGCTATTTATCTGCGCCGAAATGAGGATGTGAGGGAGATGGTTGTCCACGAGGAAAGACAGCGCTCGCTCAACGATTGGCAGCAGTCTTGGGTGGATTGCACGAAGGGAAGGTGGACTGTGCGCTTCATCTCGGATGTGAGACTGTGGCTAAATTGAAGGCATGGTGAGATTGACTTATATTTGACCCAGCTTGTGAACGGGCATGGGTGTTTTCAGTCTTACCTGCACAAGATTGGTAAGCCACGGTTTCTCGATTGTCGGTTTTAACCGGGGGAGGAGGACAATGCCTGTTACACATTTTTCGCGTGTAAAAAATGGGTCAGGCTGCAAAGGGAACTCTACAGGGAGACGGAAGAGCTCAACCCGGATAATATAGTCGCGGTGATGCTCGAATCGGTTGACAAATGTAACCAGATGGCACATTATGCTCGGGCAGTCCTAAAAGATAAAAGGGAGTCACAGCAGCCTGGGGCGTTGGGGCTGGGGTATCGCTTGTCTGGCACTTCTGCCTTCCCCTCTCCCCTCCCGCTAGGTAAGGGATCCCCCAGCTTGAAGGCGCCTCACGGCGTAACAAAACGAGACCTGGCCCGAAGTAGTGTGTCAAACGGTTCCTGGCTGGGTTCTCGGGTTAATAGGGTAGGTGTTTAGTGGGTAGTCCCGTCGCCTGGGAGTCCCAAACTCTGTGGATAAACGGCATTCACCTCTCTACCACAAAAACAAAAACCCAAAGAGTAAGCTTTAAAAATCAATTGCTCATGTACAAACAAATTAAATGACCGACACTACTACACGGTAGCTCTGCTTTCTATCAAACGACAAAGACTAACAAAAAAGCACTTCAGTTCTTCCCAAATAGAATGGTTAGAAAGATCTTAAGAATTCTATGGTATGTTGGAAACACTGACTTATACAAAGACCTAAGAATAGATACAGTTGATAAATACGTACGTGACAAGGCACTAAAACTCTTTGACACAATTGACAAACATACTTATAGCACCCAGGCATTCCTTCGAACTTTACGAAATAGGGATGAACTAAGGTTCCCAACTATCATATAATGACTGAAACCGGCTCAGGAAGGTAGATGGGTGCTGAAGTACCCACAAATATTCCGCGCACCTTCTGTTCTAAATTATAATTCGCCAACGTGGGGCTTACTACTAAGATTCAATCCTTGTGTCCTTAGTAGGAGTGTGCATATTACCACTTATAGGGGGTAATCTTTTGCATGTTGCAAAAAATTAGAGGAATGGCAACAATTTTTTCATCTCCTGATATTTAATGGTTTACGTTTGAATAGTTGTAAAGTTGGAAGCAACGCAACGGGGTACAATTGCGGCCCAGCGATACGAAGGAGAAAGACTACTTCGAAAAGCGGGAGATGTTCTGAAAAGAATACAATCTGCATGCGACTCCCCAAAAATTAGCAAAGTAGCAAGGGCAGGGCTCCTTGAAATAGAGGAGCTCCTTGATCGCAAAGGGCACTATCGGAGGAGCTGGTTAAGGGCCAAAGATGAACAGAAGGCTAAAGAGGCGCTTGGGGCAAAATCTAAAGGCGACATGCAGATAGCTCCATCATTAAAAGTCAATAAAAGAATGGCGTCTAGCCCAATCGAAGGAGATCGGGATAAAAGAAGGAAGGAAGGGGCACTTGACGGGCGTGGAGCACCAGATCAGGGGTTCCAGACAGTGCTTACAAAAGGAGCGAAGAAGCCGCAAAGAAACTCCTTCAAAAAAAGCCAGAAAATAAAATTCGCACGGACGCCCTATTAGAAAAAGGACCTGATGCAAAACAGGAGAGGCAGAAGACCCCGGCAGCAGGCACTGCTTGTAAAGCCCCAAGATGGCCGATCCTACGCGGAGGTGCTGCGGGACATCAGGGGAAACGTAAGGCCCGAAGATGCCAATACTATCATTAAAATAGTACGACCAAAGCGGTCGGGCAACATACTGGTCGAATTCGGAGCAGAGGCCGGCAATAAAGAAGCATTCTGTGACGCATTAAAGAAAGTCCTCGGCAAAAGCGCAACTAAAGCCCCGCTCGAGCCGATGGCAACGATCGGAATACGGGACATTGACTGCGTGACGGATCTGGTCGAGGTAGAAGAGGCCATCAAACGGGAATTCCCTACCGTGGGAAGCATCAAAGCGAGACTGACACCAGAAAACAACAGGGGACAACGCATGGCCATAGTTGACTTGACCGAAAAGGACGCTGAACAATTCCTGAACAAGGGCAAAGTACGAATAGGGTGGGTTGTCTGTAGGATACGGCGAAGAGCAACGCCTCTTCAATGTTTCAAATGCCTTGGTTATGGTCACACCACACATGTATGCAAAGGAGCCGATAGGAGTTCCCTATGCTACAAATGTGGTGAAATGGGACATCAAAGAAAAGAGTGTACGAAGGAGGCACACTGTATTCTCTGCAAGGATGCTGATCCAAGACCCGATGTTGGACACGTCTTGGGATCGAGAAAATGCCAGGTGTTCCAGGAAGCCCTAGCAAAGGCAAAATCAGAGCTTCGGTGTCTCGCATCCTGCAGCTAAACCTACACCGCAGTTCAACCGCCCAAAATCTGCTTGAGTAGTTTGCGAGGGACATGAAAGCCGACTTCTTGCTGCTGAGTGAGCAACACCATAGTAAAAGTCCTGCATTATGGTACTCTGATGAAACTGGTACTGCCGCCATCTGGGTTCGGAACAGTGACTTTCAAGCGGAGAGTTGTGGACGGGGTGATGGTTTCGTGTGGGTTCGGTGCTCAGGGATCACCTTCTTTAGTGTGTACCTAACGCCGAACGAGTCGATATCATCTTTTCAAGCCAAGCTTAATGCTTTGGAGGGCGCTGTCTCGAACGCAGAGGGCAAAGTGCTCGTTGGGGACGACTTCAACGATAAAGCAATCGAATGGGGCATGCCTCAGACGGATCCGCGGGGAAAACGAATCCTGGAAATGGCGGCCAGGATGGCCCTCGTCGTACTAAACACCGGAAATACGCCGACTTTCCGCCGTATTGGCTGTGAGGGAACCATACCGGACGTGACATTCGCTTTGGAGTCCTTAGTACGAAGGATACACAACTGGAAAGTATTAGAGAACTACTCAGCCAGTGATCATCAGTGCATTCTGCTTGAGATAAGTGATGCTCCCGACGTCCGTGCTCTCGGCCTCTCATAACTCGATGGAACATCGGAAGGATGGACGTCGAGAGGTTCGTCAAGGCTCTCGCAGCAGGTGAGCCGCTGCATAGAGCTTCGGAGGGGACGGAAGAACGGGCAGCTGAAGACGTGGTGAACTCTACTATGAGCAAGCCCCCAGTGTACTGGTGGTCAACTGAAATCGCTGAAAAGCGAAGGGAGTGTCACAAGCTTCGACGTGAGGCTCAACGGGTGTGGAACCCTGATGAGGCATGCGAGCAGGTGGCAGCATATAAGTCGGCCAGGAAATGCCTTCGCAAGCTGATCAACAGTAGCAAGGCTCGCTACTGGCAAGACCTAGTGGACAATGTGAACAAGGATCCGTGGGGCCTTGGCTACAAGCTGGTCATGGGGAAACTTGGTGCCCTACGGAAGCCTTGTATAGATGACGCGGAAAAGATGGACGCGATAGTGCGGGGACTCTTCCCCGCCCATCTCGTCCATGTTGACGCTGTCCATGGTGAAACAGCAGTAGAGTGCCCACTCTTCACACAGCTGGAGCTGGAGGAGGCAGTTCTCTCATTGAAAACGAGGAAGGCTCCAGGTCCAGATGGTGTTCTAGCTGAAGTGTTGCGGCTCGTCTATCACCATTGTCCTGACTTGCTGCTCAGCACATTCAACGCTTGCCTACGGTACGGGGTTTTCCCGGTACGATGGAAGGTGGCGAGACTCGTGCTGATCAGCAAGGGGAAGGGAAATCCCGGATCGCCGTCTGCATACCGCCCGTTATGCATGCTAGACACGGCTGGGAAAGTGCTAGAGAAACTCATCAAAGGAAGACTCACTGACGCGAATCGTGCTGCTGGGGACCTATCTCCTCGGCAGTACGGCTTTAGAGCAGGACGTTCTACCATTGATGCGATTGCAGAGGTGGTGAGCGCGGTCCAAAAGGCACAGGCACATAGTCGCACCACGCGACGGATCGTCCTGTTGGTGACATTCCACACCACTAGAATCTAGTGCGGCTTTTGAGGAACTACCTAAAGGACCGAAGCCTGCTCTACGACACGACACAGGGCCAACGAAGGATGGAAATTACATCGGGTGTTGCCCAGGGATCTATCCTTGGTCCGAACCTGTGGAACGTGTCTTACGACGGGCTACTGAGACTTGAGATGCCAGATGAGCCGTGCTTGGTCGGCTATGCGGATTATGTTGCGGCTCTGGTCGCTGGAGGGACCGTTGAATAGGCGCAACTTAGGCTAGGTATGCTGATGCGCCGGGTGAGGGACTGGATGACTGCTCGCAGGCTGAGTTTAGGACTGGAGAAAACCGAAGTGGTGATCTTGACAAAAAAAGAACCCCTAGAGTAAGGATGATCAGTATTGGAGACATACAAATCCAATCGAAGCCAGCGGTGAAGTACCTGGGGCTACTGATCGACTCAAAGATGAGTTTCTCTGAGCAAATCAGGGCAACGGCTGAGAAGGCTGCTTCGGGAATATCGGCTCTGAGTCGACTTATGGCCAACGTAGGGGGGCCTAGTCCATTAAGAAGACGCCTCTTGATGAGTGCTGTCGGGTCAGTGCTACTGTAAGAAGCAGAGGTATGGGGCGACGCTCTCAGCAAGGAGGTATACCGGAAACGTTTGGCACGGGTGCAGAGAAGAGGAGCACTGAGAATTGCATCTTCGTATCCAACAGTCTCCAACTCGGCCGTAAGAGTGATTGCAGGCGTGATACCTATCGCCCTCCTTGCTAGAGAGCGCCGCGCTATTTACCTGCGCCGAAACGAGGATGCGAGGGAGATGATTGTCCACGAAGAGAGACAGCGCTCACTCAACGATTGGCAGCAGTCTTGGGTGAATTGCACGATGGGAAGGTGGACTGCGCGCTTCATCCCGGATGTGAGACCGTGGCTAAATCGTAGGCATGGTGAGACTGGCTTCTATCTGACCCAGCTTTTGAACGGGCACGGGTGTTTTCAGTCTTACCTGCACTAGATCGGTAGTTCACGGTCCCCCGATTGTCGGTTTTGCCTAGGAGAGGAGGACAATGCCTGTCACACATGTTTTGCGTGTACAAAATGGGTGAGGCTGCAAAGGGAACTTTACAGGGAGACGGGGAGCTCACCCCGGATAATATAGTTGCGGTGATGCTCGAATCGGTTGACAAATGGAACCAGGTGGCACATTATGATCAGGCAGCCCTTAAAGATAAAAAGAACTCTCAACATCCAGGGATGTTAGAGCTGGAAAATCTCTTATCTAGCGATTTCCCTCCCTCCTCCCCCTTGCGCTGGAGGAAGGACTCCATGGCTTGAAGGCACGCCACTGCGGGGCACCCGAAGTAATGTTTCAAACTTGCATTTTCAGTCCTATCGTCATTATCATCTATGGTGGAACAGCTCAAGCCTTGTCTTGGCTTTCTGGAATGATTTCGTCCAAGCATCACGGTTATGTGACATCATCCACCTGCTCCTCACTATCAGCAAGGATCTGCTCTCAGCTTCTGTCGTGTATTCCCATCGAGTCTTCAGTCTTCCCGCTGGACGTCTGCCTTGTGCTGTACCCATTCTTTCTACATGGCCCACGCATTGCGATTTGCATAACTTAACGTTCGTTGTAATGCAGTATCCTCTTTGTTCCTTGCTTTACTGGAAGGTTAGTGCTACTATACGGCACTGAGCCGTAAATTTTCCGGAACACTTTGCGTTCAAAAACTTACTATCGCACGGTTAGAAAGTTAGGATCACCTGGCTGCTCGATTTATTTGGGGATTATGGACAATTTCTTCCACACATTCTCATGCTGGAGATATGTGAGGTGCCGTTCGCATCTTTCTGAGAGCATAAACGACCTCTCTTTAAATATGATAGTTGATAAAATCGGGTGATTTTCCTCATAAAGAAAGGCATTTTGATTCCTTTAATGGGGCAGAGAAAATTTCGGTCTTTACACATTAATACCTGTCTCCCCCTATGCCTTCTAGTTGAAAAACTTATATTCCTAACTCGAGGCAAGATATGGCGACGAAATGAAGTTATGTTAGGCTAGGCTTCTAACCACAAACACAAAAAAAACCAAAAAATGCAATGGATTGCGGATTTAATATTATTTCGTGTTCGGAATAAAAACAACAACAACAAAAAAGGGGACAAGTTAAGGCGTGAAAATTATAGGGGCACCGCTTTGCTATGTACGATCTCCAAAATCATAGAGAGAAAATTAAAGCCATACAATGAAAGTATTATAGGAGCGTGTCAGGGAGGCGTTCGAATTGGACGATCTACAATAGACCAAATAATCTCAGGTGCACAAGTACTCGCAAAATGCTGAGAATATGACATCGACGTTGACGAGCTCTTTGTACACTTCAAGCAAGCATACGACAATGTCGACCATAGTACATTCACCTATTACCCACACCTTCCATTTACCCTGTGTTGCACACTTTTTGAATTTTCCCAGTGGCACGTCAGCTGATCCGGGGCACGTAAGCTGAGCCCAGGCCTGGCGCGCTCAAGAAACTAAGCAAAGGCAAATAAAATTTCCGACGCACGTGTTCTTTTACGCATTTCAGAACATCGGAGTGCTGCCAGATCCTAATGAAAAACTAAAAGATTGCATGAAACGAATTTGTTTTTCTTCAAATTCATCGATTCTTTGAGATATGGTAATCCTGAAATCTCTTATCGAAGCACATGTTTATATTCGCGCCAATCCTCGCGTCAGCATTTACCTACCTACCTGCTACCGAAGATTTATGGCTCGCTGTTCGGCTTGCGCTCGGATTTTTCCGCAGGGTTGATTGAGTGTGGATACTAGTTGAGTATACTCTGGTGTCGACAGAAATGCGCTGCACAAAATAATGCTGAACTTTGGGGTCCTAACATAACCTACAGCAGATCTTTTCTGGGAGAGTTTAAGGGTTCGGCCACATTGCGATTTACAGTCGCAAATACGAACACACTGCGACAAGATCTCCGAAGGAACTTCAGGCATGCGCAGAACTAATATGCTCATTTGAAGGTTTATCTTTACCAGGAACACATGCGCTAAATCGTTTGTGCACTATGTAAGAAACTTCCATGCACGTCAGCGTCAAATGTCCAAATGATGTGCGCCAGCGCGAGTATCATAAAAACTACCTACTAAACTTATTTTAGGAAAAATCGCGAATTCCTGCGACTGCCGACCTGGAAAAAATTGTCGAAAATCGCAGTGTGCGGGCTTCCATTTAACCATGTGTAACTTGTGACAGAAGTGCGGCTAAATAGTCGTAGTCTGATGCATCTCTAACTGGCGAACGAGGTCGCAGAACCGTCATAATTGGAGGAGATTAATCCTGGGGGCAAAGGCCTGGCTTTGGTTGTGGCGCAATAGATGGTGATGATATCTTTCTTTCAAGTACTATAAACGATTTTTAATGCCAACTTTTAATAAATATGCAGTTTCTGCCCATGACACACGTTCAAATATGACAAAATATAGCAAGCAAAGCAGAATTCTTTCTTATTCGTAATTTATTTATAGTTTATTATGGTCACATATCACTTGGAAATCATCAGAAACACCCAAAATAGATCTCGGGACTCAGAAAAGTATTTAGTGAAATGATTTCACTTAATTTGGCTATAAGTTCACACAAAATCGTTAAATTTGTTATATATCTACAGTGGAAATAATTTCACATTCACTTGTTAACCGTTTTTGGAAACTAAATAAATTTCAAAATAAACCGAGTATTACCTTGAATTAAATTTAGCTGCACTGGCGGAACGAAAACATTGAGTTATCAATCACTCGTTAAGAGAAAAACTGGACAGTTTTTACTATAATTAATATTTTATAGCAGCGCAAAATGAATGGAAGCGATAAGATAAATAGTATCTAATGATTCATTCATTCGAGTTTTTTCAATTCCGAGCCAGATGGGCTCTACCAAAAAGATAGTATCGCCTTGAATAACACGCAAGGGTATTGTGAGCCTTAACTGAATCATCAAATAAAATACAATAAGATTAACGTTAAAAGTGATAAAAAATAATGAGAATGAATTGAATTGTTGGCGATATGTCAGAAAAGTAAAACAAGTGAAAGTGTAAGGTTCACATGAGTTGCGTAAGCAGAGCTTCCTTTTTAACTGATTTCATAGGAGAGCAGGTTATCAGTTTCGCACGTATGTTACATGTACATTTTTATTGTCTCTTTTAGAGCTTTGTAAAATGAAAACCTACTAGTCTCGTATCTTGCCTGTTCGTCGGTCTTTCCATGCGTCACAGCAAGTTTTCTCACAAACTATAGAGGCTACGAAGTTGAAACTTTGTACGAAGATTAGAAGTGTTAGCCTCTCGAAAGTTTAAATCTCAAAAATTTGGAAAGTTCTTAAAGGAATCCCCTCATACTGAACTCACCCCTAAATATTTTTTAAGAAAGGTAGTCGAATGGAATGTTAAATGAAAGATGTTAATTAGAGTGTTTAGAATCTGAAGCAAAAAAGGCAGTTCGTGCATCAAGGGATCCAGGAGGAAATAAAAGTAAGCAGTTTGACACCTTTAGGCCAAAAAAATCTGAAAAAAAATCCCAAAGCTAGATCTTTATGACTACAAGGGCAATACAAATATTCATGGTGAGAGCGCACTTTGATAAAATTGTGTACATAATAGACGCGTCCGGTTCATATTTTTCATATCAGATAAACAGACATAAATTCATTTGACGCACTGCCGAAGTCACGGAAATTATAACTAAACAAGTTGGGTGGACAGACCTACGCTTATATCACAAGGGTTTTGTACCCAACTTCTCAGAAATGTAATCACCAGCAACGAAAAAAGTCAAGAAATCTGTCAAAAAGATGTGCACGTTTAGAGAAAATCTATTGTTTTTTTTATTTTTAACGGTCGCCATTTTGTTGCAAACCAACAAAAATCACTCAAACCACGAACTCCCAAAAATATTAATGTTATTGACCTTATTTGATAATTTCAAGATAATCAAATCAAAACTGTAGTGACTAATTCGATGGAAAGTCCATAACATATCAAAGTCATGTGTTATTGTTGTTGTAATTGGAGAAATTTCAAATGACTATCACTTCCGTGTATATCATTCGATTTTCATTAAACTTAAAAATTTGAAGGACTTTTTATAGGACTACTTAAATTTGACACTCTCTACTACTGTATCTGATGGTTGTTCGACCTTTGGTCGAATAATAACATCTCCCTCATACTAAGATCGACTTTGGTTAGGAGGGTTTGAAAGGACAGAAGCGAAGGACATTGATATTGTTTAAATTTAGGGTACCAAGTGTACCATTGTATTGGAAGTCATATTCAAAGTATGAGATCGCATACTATATTCAAAAGTGGGAAGCCTGCTGGAAAGTGACAATTTGGAGTGGCCCTTATCGTGGGTAGGAGGTTCAAATCACACGTTATTGATTTTAAGGCAGCCAATGAACCATTGTGTGTGATTTTCATAAAAGAGAAATTCTTCAACATTTATTTGATAAATGTACACACCCCAACCGAACAAAAGGACGGAGAAACGAAGGAAATGTTTTGCAATCACCTGGAAAGACTCATTGCCTACAAACGACTCAAAAATTATTCTGGATGATTTCAACGCTAAGGTTGGCAAGGAACGAAGAAAAAAATGACAACGGCAAGTGCCTGATTGACGTTACGTGTAGCAGGAATCTAGTCATACGTTCTTCTTGCTTCCCACATTGACGCATACAAAAAATGACCTGGATATCCCCGGATGGCAACACGCAAAATTAAATTGGCCCTGTTCTGAACCAACAACGTTGGGTCTCGAATATACTTGATGCCCGTATATACTGTTTCAACCGCGGAAGTCACCGCAGTTGAAAACATTATGTTTCAGCAGAGGAGTGTGTAGGCCGGGGTGGCATACTGAGCCCGGCTAGTTCAGTCGGTAGAGCATGAGACTCTTAATTTCAGGGTCGTGGCTTTGGGCCTCACGTTGGGCGCCATAGTTGCAGACATTAAGTTTTGGTAGAGAGGAGTGTAGCCTGGGATGTCGTGGAATTTCCGGGACACCCTCTGCTTGTGCTGAGCCACCTTATATAGAAAACACAAACACGGAGGGGAATGGGGGAGGTCATCTTGAGAAATGAAAGATGATGGTTTTAATATGACATGGCCGTTTTATTCACTAAAAGGCAAATTTCTACAACAAAAAATCTGCAAATTATTAATTTCAATAAAAACGAGAAAAAAGGACCCCTTTAAAATTTTACGTACAGAAGAAAAATCCAATAAATTTTTTTATAAAAGGAAAACACAAAGAAAAAAGAACTTGATGATGCGATTTTATAGTAACAAAATAAAAACTCACTCTTTTCCTCATTGATCTCCGAGCGCTCGGCGAAGACAAAAAAAAAGAGTGTGGGGCCACTGGAAATAAAATTTTACATTAATTTGAAAATTCAATCAATAAAAAAATCAAGGAACACGCAACGGCCACTTATCGCACTCTCCGATCCGTCGTTATGACTTACTCGCAGAAAGGAGAACTTTAATTCCATCTCCGGGCCCTCTTCGAAACATAACAAAACAGTTGTTTTTCTGCCTTTTTTAAGGGAAGGTCAATCTCGGCACTTTATTTTACTTCAATTACTTCGACTTCAAGCTCGCACCAACTTTATTCCCGGAGGCCAAAAACCAAAAATTCTTCTCTCTCACTCGTATTTGCACATGGATCATATGTTATTCCACAACAACTGTAATTTCTTGTTTCTTACTTCACAACTACAATTACTTGCTTTTTAGTACACAACTAATGTGGTTTCTGGTTTCGTGTTTCACCACTAATGTAATTTTTTTTGCCCTTCCTCACGCCAATACTTTCGCCACTCAACTTCACAATTAATTCATTCAATTTCTTCTTCCGTCACCAAAAAAATTAATCTCGTATAATTCAAATTTAGATCGCTTTATTTTTTTCCAACTTAAAAATTAACACACTTCAATATTTATCCCCCGATTCCCCTATTGAAAAATTAGTTCACTAACTTCCTGCTGAAGTTCCCAAATCCAAAAATTCACTTCACCGAACTTTCACTAAAGGCAATTTCTCTTCTTTCCGTCCAATACTCACTACCAGTCAAAAACCAGCTACCCAAATTCAAAGAACTCAATCTCATATTTTACCTCCATCAAATCCGATCCTGCAATCTCTTTTTCATCTTTCATTACCGCTGCCGCATCTGGGTAACGTAACCGAAGCTCATTACACTTCGATTCCGCTACCCACACATCTTTTCGTACCGACAAACGCAATAATTTCCATTTTTTCATATATTGCAATTTACATAATGAAAGCATAATCTGGGGACCGTGACTTACCAATCTTGTGCACGTAAGACAGTCAATCTCACCATGCCTTCGGTTTAGCCACGGTCTCACATCCAGGATGAGGTGCGCAGTCCACCTTCCCTTCGTGCAATTCACCCAAGACTGCATCCAATCGTTGAGTGAGCGCTGTCTCTTCTCGCGGACAACCACCTCCCTCGCATCTTTGTTTCGACGCAGATAAATAGAGCGGTGCTCTCTAGTAAGGAGGCCGACATGTATCACGCCTGGAATGACTTTCACCGCTGAATAAGAGACTGTCAGATACGAAGATGCAATCCTCAGCGCTCTTCTTCTCTGTACATGTGCCAGGCATTTTCGATAATCCTCCTTACTGAGAGCGTCGCCCCATATCCCTACTCCGTACAGTAGCACTGACCCTGCAGCACTCATCAAGAGGCGTCTTCTTGATGGGCTGGGTCCCCCTACGTTGGCCAAAAGTCGACTCTCCCGCCCTGATTTGCCCAGAGAAACTCATCTTCGAGTCGATCAGTAGCCCCAGGTACTTCACCGCTGGCTTCGATTTGATTCGTATGTCTCCAATACTGATCATCCTTACTCTAGGGATTCTCTTTTTTGTCAAGATAACCACTTCGGTTCTCTCCAGTGCTAAACTGAACCCGCGAGCAGTCATCCAATCTCTCACTCGGCGCATTAGCATACCTAGCCTAAGTTGCGCCTGTTCAACGGTACGTCCAGCCACCAGAGCCGCAACATCATCCGCATAGCCGATCAAGCGCGACTAATCTGGCATCTCCCTTCTCAGTAGCCCGTCGTAAGACACGTTCCACAGGTCTGGACGAAAGATAGATCCCTCGGCAACACCCGATGTGACCACCATCTTTCGTTGGCCTGTGCCGTGTTGTAGAGCAGGCTTCGGTCTTTTTGGGAGTCCCTCAAAAGCCGCATTAGATATTCTGGAACTTGAAAAGGGTTTTCCAGCGTACCCAGAATATCCACCCATCTAGCGGAGTTGAAGGCGTTCCTGACGTCGAGTGTCACTAACAGGACGATCCGTCGCGTGATGCGCCTATTTGCCTCTGCCTTCCGGGCCGCGCTCATCACCTCTGCAATCGCATCAATGGTAGAACGTCCTGCTCTAAAGTCGTACTACCGAGGAGATAGGTCCCCAGCAGCACGAATCGCGTCAGTGAGTCTTCCCTTGATGAGTTTCTCTAGCACTTTCCCAGTAGGGTCTAGCATGCATAACGGGCGGTATGCAGATTGCGATTCGGGATTTCCCTTCCCCTTGCTCGCCACATTCCATCGTATCGGGAAAACCCCGTCCTGTAGGCAAGCGTTGAATGTGCTGAGCAGCATGTCAGGACAAGTACCATTGAGGAGTGTTCAGATGGCTTTGAAGCAGGTAAATCGACGATAGACAAATTTTTTACTGTCAAGCAGGTACTTGAGAAATGCTGGGAATTCAACAAAGACGTATTCCAAATTTTCGTTGACTTTACGCAAGCATAAGATACCTTTGATCGTAATGTACTGTACCAAATAATGCTTTGCATTAGTATCCCAGCCAAATTAGTCCGTCTTAACAAAATGATAATGACGTACACAACCTCCCAAGTCCACATCAATAACCAACTCTTCGAAGAACTGTTGGTCTGACTCGGTCGCCGAGGACAGTTCATTGCTGCTCGGATTTAAAAAATTGGAGGACGCTGTCAATGAACCAAGACAGGCTGTAGTGCTACACCAGCAGCCTTTAGTTGCTGACTGGAAAGTTGAAAAATTTGATAGAAGAGTAAAATTGTTGGAAAATTTTGAAATTCATACGAAAAGAGCTTTGTGTTGTGAGTGTGGTTATGGTACCAATCCATATCCTTTCTCCTTTCGGAATATGATGAAAGAGGATATGAAAAAGATGAAATGAATAAGTGTATCACTGGTTCTTTCTGAAGAAGCTCAGTACCCAATCTGATTCCACTGTCCACTGTAGAAAAGTGTAGCATTAAATTTTGTTTTATGTTTTGAAACATGCTTTATGATTTCAGAGGTTTTATAATGATTGAGAAAGTAAAAACCATTTTAATTTGAAAAAAATTTTTGCAGATCGTGTATTTTCCGAGAAACAACCATATTGCTATTTGTAAGACTATGAATCTTGTCGATGATTTCTGTTCTGTCCTAAGTACATGTACATACCTGCTAGCTCTAGTGAATCCACAGCAACCATAAATTCCTTTGTTTTTTATTTTCTGCCTAGTGTCAAAGTCTCTGTCACATTTTATTTTAGTCCTGAGGTTTATCCACGTTACAAAATGCTAGTGAACTTTTACTTGATTTTATTTGGTAATCTGCTTTATTATATCTAATGGATGACTATCATTTGTTAAATATTCACTTGTTTCAGCTGAGTTTTTATTGGTCACAAATTCGTTTGGAGACGAAGAAGTAACCGAAGCAGTTAGTATTGCAACTGAGGGACAGGTCCTAGCTGATTGGGGAGGCACGTGTGCAAGAGGTACATTGCAAAGTCCTATCAGACTCAGGAGAAGCGAAGCAACGGAATCTACTAATAAACCCTTCGAATTTGACAACCTTGAAGCCAAGCAGAGTCATCTTGAGTTACACAATAATGGATACGGACGTAGCTTAATTATATTTTACTTATACTTAATTTTTGCTCATACATTCTACTTTTGCAGTTGAATTGTTGATTCCTTTTGTTTACAAAATATTAATTTACGGTGGGAATCTCGGGGATGACAAGTATGTATTATATAGAGTTCAATGGCATTGGGATCGAAGTGAACATGATCTCGATGATCGCACGTGAGCCTACAGAATAATGTCGGGCAATATAAGAATACTTCTAAATTTGCATTTCTTTAGCTCCAGACTAGAAACCCACCTCGTATTCTTTAATACTAGATACTCCTCATGGGATGAAGCATTATCCAGATCTGATGGAGTAGTCATACTGGCAGTTCTACATCAAATGGAATCTGGATCAACCAACTATATTAGCAAAATACGTCAGGTTATTGGGCAAGTAACCGATCCCAAAAGCAAGGCAACTGTCCTTCAGGACATGTCAATTCGAGAGCTTCTTCCTTATGATTTGGGCACTTACTATAGCTATAAAGGCTCATTGACATCACCGCCATGTGCAGAAGTGGTTAAATGGATTGTTTTCACAGACTATATGCAAGTTACAAACGATGATGTAAGTATATACGAGTATAAACATGTAAGGAATCAATTGTCGACCCCGCTAAATACTTTTAGATTGGCAGTTTTCGTACTGTTAAAGGCTCAAAGGGCGGTCCAATATATCAAAATTATAGGAGTCTTCAATCACCAAATGGTCGCAACATAGTGTTCAATTCTTTTGTTCAAAGTAACCCGCGAAGCATGTCACCTAAGAAAATAGGAACGTCATATGGTTTGCTTAGCGTCGCAGCGGCGGTAGCACACCACCAACATTGACCAGAATGGAATTCTTCTTTTAACCTTTTAGTTGTAGTCCAGATTAATAAAATTTGAATGTTTTAAATAATTCTCGTGTCGGATATTTCAATGTAAATCGGAGAACTTATGAGGGTTCTGCGTCTAGCAGTCGTTGCGCATAGACGTATTTTTAATTCGCTCCTGTCAAGAATCCTTAAGAATTAAAATAATTTTAAAGAATTAAAATAATTTTTAAAACGTCAGAAAGAAATTTTAGGAATGAGCATAACATCGTTGAACTATTCGAACAATTTATCGAGTGTCTGGATTTCACTTGCAAGAAAATTTCAAAAAATTGAGAAAAGAAGAAACGTTTCTTTACCGGGGGTACGGAGGAGCCATTCTACGTCTAGCACTCGTTGCGTGTAGACGTGTTTTTAATCGCTCCTGTCATTAATTTTAAAAATTAATTAATTTTTCACAAAAGTCAGTTTCAAATAATTGAATTAATTTTGTACGAGTCAGTCAAAAGCTAGTTTTGATTTTATTGGGGAAGAATTAATCGTCGAAGGCATCGACCAACCGTACCAATAAATCAAGAAAAGGCAGCAAACCAAAGACAACTCGGGACTGCTGTATGGAGGAGCCCGACGGCTTCCCTCCGTTGGGGGGCCCCGGGGAGAGTGACGGTGTGAAATTGGCAAGTGTCAACAAGCGGAGACACACGAGCACCCAGGATTCCGCAGATGCCGGTCGCAAAACACAAGTGCTCGAAGATAGACAGGAAGTGTGCCGCCTTCGAAGTGAAATCGAAGAGTTGAAAGCAAGAATTCACACATACGAAGAAATGTTCAAGACGGCAAAACAAGTTCGAGAGTGGTCCGATACAAAAAATCGAAAAACAGAAGAAAGCTGCAACTCCAATAATAACTGAAGAGGTATTAAGTGCTGGTGGCACCAACGAAAGCCAGAACTACTTTGCGGCGCTGGATGGACTCCAACAGGACATGGAGGTAGACGAAGGTAATAGAGACGATAATTTTATCTTATATTTAAAAACTAAAAATAATGAAAGTAGAAATAGGGAGAAGAAACCAGCCCGTAGTTCCGCTGGTCCTCCTCAAAAAGTAGCGAAGAATACCGAGAAAGTTCCGCCGATTAATGTCTTCGGGCAAAGCGGAAAAGACATGGTTCGGCTGTTGGCAGCCGAAAACAAATTGACAAATTTCGAAATCAAACGAGTAAATTCTGAGAAGCTGTCAATTAGAACGAAATCACTGGTTGATTTCAAATCAGCGAAAGATGCTTTGAATTCTGGGGAGGTTCCGCACTTCACCTATACCCCCAAGAGCGAGAAGAACCAGACGTTCTTGCTGAAGGGCTTGGACTGCGGAGAAGATACCGTCGATCTTCTTCAGGTTCTCAAGGAAACGGCGCCACAAATCGAGTTTATCTCAGTGAAAACATTCGCGACAAGAAGGTCGACGGTAGAAAAAAAAAAAAACACCACTTTATTTGGTACAAATAACAAATAAGAGCAGTCCAAGCGCTCTTCAGCAAATCAGGTATTTAAATTTTCGAGTGGTGAGGTGGGAACGCCTCCAGAAGCGAGAAATCAACCAGTGCTATCGCTGCCAACGATTTGGGCATTCGGCTGCCAACTGCGCCATGCATTACCGATGCGTTAAATGCAAAGACGTGCATGCTCCCGGTGAGTGCAAATTGGCTCAGACGGAGCCAAAAGAGAAGTTATATTGTGTGAACTGCGGTGTTTTTGGTCACCCGGCATCATATCGAGGATGCTCCCGATATCAGGATGCAAGATTGAAATCTGCCCCAAAACAAACACAAATACACCGCAGTGTCTTAGCTCCGAACTTCGTCAAGCCCGGAGTATCATTTGCACTCGCCGCTAGAGGACCAGCAGAAAATGCGGAAAATAGGGTAAATAATGTAAGTGGCAATAATGAGCTGCTTCTCAAAATTTATCAACAATTAAATTCTTTATCAGAGCGAATCGATAAACAAGATTCGAAAATTAACATTGTTTTTCAGCGTTTAGGACTTTCAAATGCCTCAAAATAAGTTGTCATCCAGCCACATTCCCACGGATAGGATTCGTCTCATCTCGATCAACGTCAACTCCATTGTTACTTTACATCGGCGTGATTATCTCCTTGAATTCATTGCCAGACAAAAGCCTGACATCCTGCTTCTAACCGAAACCCACCTCAATTCATGGCACTCCATGACATTCAAGGATTTTGAATTCGTAAGAAACGATAGGGTAATAGGTGATGGGGGAGGTGGCACCGGGATATTGGTTCGAAGACCCTATCGTTTCCAAAATATTGAAAAAGTCGAATTCAAAAGCTTTGAATCTCTTGAAGTGTCCGTTATCAAAATCTCACTGCCAGGTGGGGATAACCTCTTCGTTATCTCTGCCTATGCAACTGGTGGAACTGTTCTCAAGCTCAAGGAGGAACTCAATTCCTTGTTCGAAATACTCGAACTGAACAGGCTGCATATCTATTATATTCTTGCTGGTGACCTGAACGCCAAGCATACATCATGGCTGAACGCCACCAATAATCCAAGAGGTGTATTCCTGAAATCATGGATAACAGAGAACCAAATTGAATACAGGTGCAATCTATATGGGTCGGAGTTCCCTACATACCCTAGGACAAATTCATATTTGGACCTTTGCATTGCTGACGCAAGACTCGAATTCAACTTTAATAGTCCTCAACGGAAACTGCAGGTACTTCCTTATGATAGCGACCATAACGCAATCGTAATGGAAATCAATCATCACAGGGATGATTTCTTCCTCATTCCAGTTCAACATGAAAATCATCGGTTGAATTTCAAAAAAACAGACTAGGGAAAGTTTCAAAAGAAGTTTAATCGGGAGTACAAGAAGCAATGTCCCTCTTCTGATGGCGGCAACTCTTGCTCAATGGTTCCTAATGACAGGAATCTAACTAACGATGAAATAGATGTCTATTTGTCGAAGTTAGAGAAGCTGACGTTGGAAACGATTGAGAAAGTAGTTCCCAAGATTAAACTTCGAAACAATATGGAAGGATATGAAACACCAACCATCGCAAGGTTGAAAAGATTGAAAAGCCTCCTTCTCACACGCGTCAACAATATTTATCGACGATTTTTGGACTACAACCATCCCTCGTTGTCTTTGTTGAAATTACATCTGAAGAATGTCCGGAACTTAATCCAGTCATACTTCAGGAGTGAGGTCAGCAATCAATGGGCAGAAAAATTGAGGGGTATTAGCCCACAGGACCCAGACGGCGTGTTTGCGAAAGTGAATAGCATATTCCGCAAGAAGTCTCGAGTGAAGGTATCGAATCTTGAAGTCACTAGTGATGAGATAAATCTTCTCGATAGGGCTGGTATCGAAATTGATAGTACGACTCCGGATAGAAATGGAAACAGGATTATTTGTGAAGGATTGGATAAACTTGCCCTGATTGGAACACATTTTGAATTGGTTCATCTACCAAACCCTGAGAGAGGGAACGAAATTTTTTCAGAGGTCGTTGAAGCAAAAGTTTCCGACTTCAAATCAAGCCTGAACGGCCAATCAATTCTTCATTTCAATGAAACATTAACATCTGACCTCATACCGAGCTTGAATCTTATTGATTATTTTGTCAGCTACGAAGACTTGTGCTTCATATTTCGCAAGATAAACAACAAGAAATCATGTGGTAATGATGGTATTCCAAATGTAGTTCTCCGACATTTGCCTGAGGTTGCTATTAGGAACTATTGCATATTGTTCAACAACATGTTGAGCAATTCATATTTCCCAAATGAGTGGAAAAAGGCTAAGGTATTTCCGATCTTGAAGAAAGGAAAAGAATCTTCATGCCCGAAAAGCTATCGCCCAATCAGCTTGCTGCCTAACATCAGCAAGGTGTTTGAAGTGATACTCAACAGAGCATTAAACGCCCACATTGAGGAAAATGAGTTGATGCCGAATTGCCAATTTGGTTTTCGTGCCAGGCATTCGACCACACATGCAATAACGAAAGTAACCTCAGACATCTGTTGGAAACTAAATGATAGACAATGTGTTGGAGCATGTCTCATTGATATGGAGAAAGCCTTTGATACGGTATGGTTAGATGGACTTATTTTTAAACTTCTTCAGGACAAGTTCCCCAGACACCTTGTCGCCATGATGTGTAATATGTTATACGGGAAATCGTTTGTTGTAACCGATGGGAATCTGACAACAATGCGCGAGTTCAAGGTCTTGAATGGTCTACAGCAGGGAACAGTTACTGCGCCTCTGCTCTTCTCAATCTTTATTCGCAAGCTATTGAACGGCTTTGATTTTAACGTCTCGCCAACGCGATCATTGGTAGCGTTTGCTGATGATCTGATCATCTACACGGCAGACCGAAAAGCTACAATAGTTCAGAGCAATCTCCAAAAAATGTTCAATGATGTACAGCTGTACACTGACAATTGGCGAATGAAAATCAATGCGCAGAAGTGTGAAACAATCTTGTTTCGGACAACGCTGCAGGGGGTCAGTCAAGACCTGAAACGTAATTGGAAAGATTTCCACATCATGGCTGGCGAGGGTAGTTCAGAACGAATTCCACATAAATCCTGTGTTCGATACCTCGGTGTTTATCTCGATCAGTATCTGTACTATACTGAACATGTGAAAATCATGCTCAGTAAAGCACTTAAAGTAGTCATGGCCCTTCGAAAACTCTTTCATTCCAGATACATTGATCAAAAGGTCAAAATTATCTGTTACAAGACACTGGTTAGACCAGTTTTGACCTATGGATGTCAGATCTGGTACAACCAGAGTGCTAGTACTATGGAAAAATTAAGAGTTTTCGAAAGGAAATGTCTTCGTGCATGTACTGGTTTGTACAGAAAGCCTGAGACGGATTGGAAACATTATATATCGAATAGAAGAATTTATCAAACTGCTGAAGTGACTAGAGTCGATATCTTCATATTGAAGCTTCTTCGGAATCATATCGCAAGATCTGTGACTGTGAGTGAAAACCCTTGGATTTCACAGCCGTTCCACCCTACAGACGGGTATATAGCGACTTGCCTCGCTACTGGCTTCATCCCTCCAGAAGCATTCGTGTATTTAGACATGAATGGATATGTTTTTAATTCTGACGGCGTCCCAGTCATATATCACATATATCGACGGGCCACCGATAAGAAGATAAAATATCCTCCGAATTTGAGTTCACGAGACCAACGATTTCAATGGAGGTACTCATTTGCTAGATTCGTTGAGGCTGATCGAGTTGAGACGGCGCAATCCAGGTATTGGTGGCTGAATGACAATGTCTAAATTTTTCGTGTTTTTATTTAGTTTTTGAGTTTCAGCTCATTATTGCTACATTTAGTATTGTTATATATTTTTGTTAAAATCAGGTATAGGTTAGGTATATGTAATGTTTACTATATTCCGTTAGAGATAAGATTAAACACTTAGGTTAGGAACATTGTTATAGTATTTTTAGTATAAGATAAAGTTTTTTTTGATTGTATTTTATTAGAAATAAGTTACAACATATTAGGTGTAGGATCAGGGTTTCACTGTTGTGTATTAATTATAAATAATTTTAGGATAGCGTTGGTTGGTTTTTTTCCTTTTTCCAATTGAATTGTAAAAATATGTAATAATCGTAATTAATTGCATTTGCTATAGTTTTTTTTTTGATGAAATGAGTTAATGATAACGTACAAATTTAGAGAGCCATTTGGGCCATTAAGTTTTTTGATTGTTATTATTTGGAATTTGCTTTATATTCTTTTAAAATTTATAACGATGAGTATTAAATAAAGCGCTTTTGACTTTGACTTTGACTTTGGTACGGAGGAGCCCGACGTCTTCCCACCATAGTCAAACTCAAAGTCAAAAGCGCTTTATTTACTACTAATCGTTATAAATTTTAAAAGAATATAAAGCAAAAATCCAATTCTACGTCTAGCACTCGTTGCGTGTAGACGTGTTTTTAATCGCTCCTGTCATTAATTTTAAAAATTAATTAATTTTTCACAAAAGTCAGTTTCAAAATATTGAAATAATTTTTTACGAGCCAGTCAAAAGCAAGTTTTGATTTTATTGGGGAAGAATTTATCGTCGAAGGCATCGATCAACCGTATCCATAAACTAAGAAAAGGCCAAACGAAAGACAACTCGGGACTACTGTATGGAGGAGCCCGACGGCTTCCCTCCGTTGGGGGGCCCCGGGGAGAGTGACGGTGTGAAATTGGCTAGTGGCAACAAGCGAAGACACACAAGCACCCAGGATACCGCAGATGCCGGTCGCAAAACACAAGTGCTCAAGGATAGACAGGAAGTATGTCGCCTTCGAAGTGAAATCGAAGAGTTGAAAGCAAGAATTCACACATACGAAGAAATGTTCAAGACGGCAAAACAAGTTCAAGAGAGTGGTCAAATACGAAAAATCGAAAAACAGAAGAAAGCTGCAGCTCCAATAATAACTGAAGAGGTATTAAGTGCTGGTGGCACGAACGAAAGCCAGAACTACTTTGCGGCGCTGGATGGACTCCAGCAGGACATGGAGGTAGACGAAGGTAACAAAGACGATAATTTTATCTTATATTTAAAAAATAAAAATAATGAAAGTAGAAATAGGGAGAAGAAACCAGCCCGTAGTTCTGCTGGTCCTCCTCAAAAAGTAGCGAAGAATACCGAGAAAGTTCCGCCGATTAATGTCTTCGGGCAAAGCGGAAAAGACATGGTTCGGCTGTTGGCAGCCGAAAACGAATTGACAAATTTCGAAATCAAACGAATAAATTCTGAGAAGCTGTCAATTAGAACGAAATCACTGGTTGATTTCAAATCAGCGAAAGATGCTTTGAATTCTGGGGAGGTTCCGCACTTCACCTATACCCCCAAAAGCGAGAAGAACCAGACGTTTTTGCTGAAGGGCTTGGACTGCGGAGAAGATACCGTCGATCTTCTTCAGGTCCTCAAGGAAACAGCACCACAAATCGAGTTTATCTCAGTGAAAACATTCGCGACAAGAAGGTCGACGGTAGAAAAAAAAAATTTACCACTTTATTTGGTACAAATAACAAATAAGAGCAGTACAAGCGCTCTTCAGCAAATCAGGTATTTAAATTTTCGAGTGGTGAGGTGGGAACGCCTCCAGAAACTAGAAATCAACCAGTGCTATCGCTGCCAACGATTTGGGCATTCGGCTGCCAACTGCGCCATGCATTACCGATGCGTTAAATGCAAAGACGTGCATGCTCCCGGTGAGTGCAAATTGGCTCAGACGGAGCCAAAAGAGAAGTTATATTGTGTGAACTGCGGTGTTTTTGGTCACCCGGCATCATATCGAGGATGCTCCCGATATCAGGATGCAAGATTGAAATCCGCCCCAAAACAAACACAAATACACCGCAGTGTCTTAGCTCCGAACTTCGTCAAGCCCGGAGTATCATTTGCACTCGCCGCTAGAGGACCAGCAGAAAATGCGGAAAATAGTGTAAATAATGTAAGTGGCAATAATGAGCTGCTTCTCAAAATTTTACAGAAATTAAGTTCCTTATCAGAGCGAATCGATAAACAAGATTCGAAAATTAACATTGTTTTTCAGCGTTTAGGACTTTCAAATGCCTCAAAATAAGTTGTCATCCAGCCACATTCCCACGGATAGGATTCGTCTCATCTCGATCAACGTCAACTCCATTGTTACTTTACATCGGCGTGATATTCTACGTCTAGCACTCGTTGCGTGTAGACGTGTTTTTAATCGCTCCTGTCATTAATTTTAAAAATTAATTAATTTTTCACAAAAGTCAGTTTCAAATAATTGAATTAATTTTGTACGAGTCAGTCAAAAGCAAGTTTTGATTTTATTGGGGAAGAATTTATCGTCGAAGGCATCGACCAACCATACCAATAAATCAAGAAAAGCAACAAACCAAAGACAACTCGGGACTGCTGTATGGAGGAGCCCGACGGCTTCCCTCCTTTGGGGGGCCCCGGGGAGAGTGACGGTGTGAAATTGGCAAGTGTCAACAAGCGGAGACACACGAGCACCCAGGATACCGCAGATGCCGGTCGCAAAACACAAGTGCTCGAGGATAGACAGGAAGTGTGCCGCCTTCGAAGTGAAATCGAAGAGCTAAAGGCAAGAATTCAAACGTATGAAGAAATATTCAAGACGGCAAAACAAGTTCAAGAGAGTGGTCCGATACGAAAAATCGAAAAACAGAAGAAAGCTGCAACTCCAATAATAACTGAAGAGGTATTAAGTGCTGGTGGCACGAACGAAAGCCAGAACTACTTTGCGGCGCTGGATGGACTCCAGCAGGACATGGAGGTAGACGAAGGTAACAAAGACGATAATTTTATCTTATATTTAAAAAATAAAAATAATGAAAGTAGAAATAGGGAGAAGAAACCAGCCCGTAGTTCTGCTGGTCCTCCTCAAAAAGTAGCGAAGAATACCGAGAAAGTTCCGCCGATTAATGTCTTCGGGCAAAGCGGAAAAGACATGGTTCGGCTGTTGGCAGCCGAAAACAAATTGACAAATTTCGAAATCAAACGAGTAAATTCTGAGAAGCTGTCAATTAGAACGAAATCACTGGTTGGTTTCAAATCAGCGAAAGATGCTTTGAATTCTGGGGAGGTTCCGCACTTCACCTATACCCCCAAGAGCGAGAAGAACCAGACGTTTTTGCTGAAGGGTTGGGACTGCGGAGAAGATACCGTCGATCTTCTTCAGGTTCTCAAGGAAACGGCGCCACAAATCGAGTTTATCTCAGTGAAAACATTCGCGACAAGAAGGTCGACGGTAGAAAAAAAAAACTTACCACTTTATTTGGTGCAAATAACAAATAAGAGCAGTCCAAGCGCTCTTCAGCAAATCAGGTATTTAAATTTTCGAGTGGTGAGGTGGGAACGCCTCCAGAAACGAGAAATCAACCAGTGCTATCGCTGCCAACGATTTGGGCATTCGGCTGCCAACTGCGCCATGCATTACCGATGCGTTAAATGCAAAGACGTGCATGCTCCCGGTGAGTGCAAATTGGCTCAGACGGAGCCAAAAGAGAAGTTATATTGTGTGAACTGCGGTGTTTTTGGTCACCCGGCATCATATCGAGGATGCTCCCAATATCAGGATGCAAGATTGAAATCTGCCCCAAAACAAACACAAATACACCGCAGTGTCTTAGCTCCGAACTTCGTCAAGCCCGGAGTATCATTTGCACTCGCCGCTAGAGGACCAGCAGAAAATGCGGAAAATAGGGTAAATAATGTAAGTGGCAATAATGAGCTGCTTCTCAAAATTTTACAGAAATTAAGTTCCTTATCAGAGCGAATCGATAAACAAGATTCGAAAATTAACATTGTTTTTCAGCGTTTAGGACTTTCAAATGGCTCAAAATAAGTTGTCATCCAGCCACATTCCCACGGATAGGATTCGTCAAAGTCAAAGTCAAAGTCAAAAGCGCTTTATTTTATACTCATCGTTATAAATTTTAAAAGAATTTAAAGCAAAATCCAAATAATAACATTCAAAAAACTTAATGGCCCAAATGGCTCTCTAAATTTGTACGTTATCATAAACTCATTTCATCAAAAAAACAACTATAGCAAATGCAATTAATTACGATTATTACATATTTTTACAATTCAATTGGAAAAAGGAGAAAAAACCAACCAACACTATCCAAAAATTATTTATAATTAATACACAACAGTGAAACTTTGATCCTACACCTAATATGTTGTAACTTATTTCTAATAAAATACAATCAAAAACTTTAACTTATACTAAAAATACTATAACAATGTTCCTAACCTAAGTGTTTAATCTTATCTCTAAAGGAATATAGTAAACATTACATATACCTAACCTATACCTGATTTTAACAAAAATATATAACAATACTAAATGTAGCAATAATGAGCTGAAACTCAAAAACTAAATAACGAAAAACACCAAAACTGAAAACAAACACGAAAAATTTAGACATTGTCATTCAGCCACCAATACCTGGATTGCGCCGTCTCAACTCGATCAGCTTCAACGAATCTAGCAAATGAGTATCTCCATTGAAATTGTTGGTCTCGTGAACTCAAATTCGGAGGATATTTTATCTTCTTATCGGTGGCCCGTCGATATATGTGATATATGACTGGGACGCCGTCAGAATCAAAAACATATCCATTCATGTCCAAATACACGAATGCTTCTGGAGGAATGAAGCCAGTAGCGAGGCAAGTCGCTATATACCCGTCTGTAGGGTGGAACGGCTGTGAAATCCAAGGGTTTTCACTCACAGTCACAGATCTTGCGATATGATTCCGAAGAAGTTTCAATATGAAGATATCGACTCTAGTCACTTCAGCAGTTTGATAAATTCTTCTATTCGATATATAATGTTTCCAATCCGTCTCAGGCTTTCTGTACAAACCAATACATGCACGAAGACATTTCCTTTCGAAAACTCTTAATTTTTCCATAGTACTAGCACTCTGGTTGTACCAGATCTGACATCCATAGGTCAAAACTGGTCTAACCAGTGTCTTGTAACAGATAATTTTGACCTTTTGATCAATGTATCTGGAATGAAAGAGTTTTCGAAGGGCCATGACTACTTTAAGTGCTTTACTGAGCATGATTTTCACATGTTCAGTATAGTACAGATACTGATCGAGATAAACACCGAGGTATCGAACACAGGATTTATGTGGAATTCGTTCTGAACTACCCTCGCCAGCCATGATGTGGAAATCTTTCCAATTACGTTTCAGGTCTTGACTGACCCCCTGCAGCGTTGTCCGAAACAAGATTGTTTCACACTTCTGCGCATTGATTTTCATTCGCCAATTGTCAGTGTACAGCTGTACATCATTGAACATTTTTTGGAGATTGCTCTGAACTATTGTAGCTTTTCGGTCAGCCGTGTAGATGATCAGATCATCAGCAAACGCTACCAATGATCGCTTTGGCGAGACGTTAAAATCAAAGCCGTTCAATAGCTTGCGAATAAAGATTGAGAAGAGCAGAGGCGCAGTAACTGTTCCCTGCTGTAGACCATTCAAGACCTTGAACTCGCGCATTGTTGTCAGATTTCCATCGGTTACAACAAACGATTTCCCGTATAACATATTACACATCATGGCGACAAGGTGTCTGGGGAACTTGTCCTGAAGAAGTTTAAAAATAAGTCCATCTAACCATACCGTATCAAAGGCTTTCTCCATATCAATGAGACATGCTCCAACACATTGTCTATCATTTAGTTTCCAACAGATGTCTGAGGTTACTTTCGTTATTGCATGTGTGGTCGAATGCCTGGCACGAAAACCAAATTGGCAATTCGGCATCAACTCATTTTCCTCAATGTGGGCGTTTAATGCTCTGTTGAGTATCACTTCAAACACCTTGCTGATGTTAGGCAGCAAGCTGATTGGGCGATAGCTTTTCGGGCATGAAGATTCTTTTCCTTTCTTCAAGATCGGAAATACCTTAGCCTTTTTCCACTCATTTGGGAAATATGAATTGCTCAACATGTTGTTGAACAATATGCAATAGTTCCTAATAGCAACCTCAGGCAAATGTCGGAGAACTACATTTGGAATACCATCATTACCACATGATTTCTTGTTGTTTATCTTGCGAAATATGAAACACAAGTCTTCATAGCTGACAAAATAATCAATTAGATTCAAGCTCGGTATGAGGTCAGATGTTAATGTTTCATTGAAATGAAGAATTGATTGGCCGTTCAGGCTTGATTTGAAGTCGGAAACTTTTGCTTCAACGACCTCTGAAAAAATTTCGTTCCCTCTTTCAGGGTTTGGTAGATGAACCAATTCAAAATGTGTTCCAATCAGGGCAAGTTTATCCAATCCTTCACAAATAATCCTGTTTCCATTTCTATCCGGAGTCGTACTATCAATTTCGATACCAGCCCTATCGAGAAGATTTATCTCATCACTAGTGACTTCAAGATTCGATACCTTCACTCGAGACTTCTTGCGGAATATGCTATTCACTTTACATCGGCGTGATTATCTCCTTGAATTCATTGCCAGACAAAAGCCTGACATCCTGCTTCTAACCGAAACCCACCTCAATTCATGGCACTTCATGACATTCAAGGATTTTGAATTCGTAAGAAACGATAGGGTAATAGGTGATGGGGGAGGTGGCACCGGGATATTGGTACGAAGACCCTATTGTTTCCAAAATATTGAAAAAGTCGAATTCAAAAGCTTTGAATCTCTTGAAGTGTCCGTTATCAAAATCTCACTGCCAGGTGGGGATAACCTCTTCGTTATCTCTGCCTATGCAACTGGTGGAACTGTTCTCAAGCTCAAGGAGGAACTCAATTCCTTGTTCGAAATACTCGAATTGAACAGGCTGCATATCTATTATATTCTTGCTGGTGACCTGAACGCCAAGCATACATCATGGCTGAACGCCACCAATAATCCAAGAGGTGTATTCCTGAAATCGTGGATAACAGAGAACCAAATTGAATACAGGTACAATCTATATGGGTCGGAGTTCCCAACATACCCTAGGACAAATTCATATTTGCACCTTTGCATTGCTGACGCAAGACTCGAATTCAACTTTAATAGTCCTCAACGGAAACTGCAGGTGCTTCCTTATGATAGCGACCATAACGCAATCGTAATGGAAATCAATCATCACAGGGTTGATTTCTTTCTCATTCCAGTTCAACACGAAAATCATCGGTTGAACTTCAAAGAAATAGACTGGGGAAAGTTTCAAAAGAAGTTTAATCGCGAGTATCAGAAGCAATGTCCTCCTTCTGATGGTGGTGACTCTTTTTCAATGGTTCCTAATGACAGGAATCTAACTAACGATGAAATAGATGTCTATTTGTCGAAGTTAGAGAAGCTGACGTTGGAAACGATTGAGAAAGTAGTTCCCAAGATTAAACCTCGAAACAATATGGAAGGATATGAAACACCAACCATCGCAAGGTTGAAAAGATTGAAAAGCCTCCTTCTCACACGCGTCAACAATATTTATCGACGATTTTTGGACTACAACCATCCCTCGTTGTCTTTGTTGAAATTACATCTGAAGAATGTCCGGAACTTAATCCAGTCATACTTCAGGAGTGAGGTCAGCAATCAATGGGCGGAAAAATTGAGGGGTATTAGACCACAGGACCCAGACGGCGTGTTCGCGAAAGTGAATAGCATATTCCGCAAGAAGTCTCGAGTGAAGGTATCGAATCTTGAAGTCACTAGTGATGAGATAAATCTTCTCGATAGAGCTGGTATCGAAATTGATAGTACGACTCCGGATAAAAATGGAAACAGGATTATTTGTGAAGGATTAGATAAACTTGCCCTGATTGGAACACATTTCGAACTGGTTCATCTACCAAACCCTGAGAGAGGGAATGAAATATTTTCAGAGGTCGTTGAAGCAAAAGTTTCCGACTTCAAATCAAGCCTGAACGGCCAATCAATTCTTCATTTCAATGAAACATTAACATCTGACCTCATACCGAGCTTGAGTCTTATTGATTATTTTGTCAGCTATGAAGACTTATGGTTCATAATTCTCAAGATAAACAACAAGAAATCATGTGGTACTGATGGTATTCCAAATGTAGTTCTCCGACATTTGCCTGAGGTTGCTATTAGAAACTATTGCATATTGTTCAACAACATGTTGAGCAATTCATATTTCCCAAATGAGTGGAAAAAGGCTAAGGTATTTCCGATCTTGAAGAAAGGAAAAGAATCTTCTTGCCCCAAAAGCTATCGCCCAATCAGCTGGCTGCCTAACATCAGCAAGGTGTTTGAAGTGATACTCAACAGAGCATTAAACGCCCACATTGAGGAAAATGAGGATGCCGAATTGCCAATTTGGTTTTCGTGCCAGGCATTCGACCACACATGCAATAACGTAAGTAACCTCAGACATCTGTTGGAAACTAAATGATAGACAATGCGTTGGAGCATGTCTCATTGATATGGAGAAAGCCTTCGATACGGTATGGTTAGATGGACTAATTTTTAAACTCCTTCAGGACAAGTTCCCCAGACACCTTGTCGCCATGATGTGCAATATGTTATACGGGAAATCGTTTGTTGTAACTGATGGAAATCTGACAACAATGCGCGAGTTCAAGGTCTTGAATGGTCTACAGCAGGGAACAGTTACTGCGCCTCTGCTCTTCTCAATCTTCATTCGCAAGCTATTGAACGGCTTTGATTTTAACGTCTCGCCAACGCGATCATTGGTAGCGTTTGCTGATGATCTGATCATCTATACGGCAGGCCGAAAAGCTACAATAGTTCAGAGCAATCTCCAAAAATGTTCAATGATGTCCAGCTGTACACTGACAATTGGCGAATGAAAATCAATGCGCAGAAGTGTGAAACAATCTTGTTTCGCACAACGCTGCAGGGGGTCAGTCAAGACCTGAAACGTAATTGGAAAGATTTCCACATCATGGCTGGTGAGAGTAGTCTAGAACGAGTTCCACATAAATCCTGTGTTTGATACCTCGGTGTTTATCTCGATCAGTATCTGTACTATACTGAACATGTCAAAATCATGCTCAGTAAAGCACTTAAAGTAGTCATGGCCCTTCAAAAACTCTTTCATTCCAGATACATTGATCAAAAGGTCAAAATTATCTGTTACAAGACACTGGTTAGACCAGTTTTGACCTATGGATGTCAGATCTGGTACAACCAGAGCGCTAGTACTATGGAAAAATTAAGAGTTTTCGAAAGGAAATGTCTTCGTGCATGTACTGGTTTGTACAGAAAGCCTGAGACGGATTGAAAACATTATATATCGAATAGAAGAATTTATCAAACTGCTGAAGTGATAAGAGTCGATATCTTCATATTGAAGCTTCTTCGGAATCATATCGCAAGATCTGTGACTGTGAGTGAAAAACCTTGGATTTCACAGCCGTTCCACCCTACAGACGGGTATATAGCGACTTGCCTCGCTACTGGCTTCATTTCTCCAGAAGCATTCGTGTATTTGGACATGAATCGATATGTTTTTGATTCTGATGGCGTCCCAGTCATATATCAATATATCGACGGGCCACCGATAAGAAGATAAAATATCCTCCGAATTTGAGTTCACGAGACCAACAATTTCAATGGAGGTACTCATTTGCTAGATTCGTTGAAGCTGATCGAGTTGAGACGGGGCAATCTAGGTATTGGTGGCTGAATGATAATGTCTAAATTATTCGTGTGTATTTTCAGTTTTGGTTTTTTCGTTATTGAGTTTTTGAGTTTCAGCTCATTATTGCTACGTTGAGTGTTGTAATTTTTTTTGTTTAAATATTAGGTATAGGTTAGGTATATGTAATGTTTACTGTATTCCGTTAGAGATGAGATTAAATACTTAGGTTAGGAACATTGTTACAGAATTTTTTAGTATAAGATAAAGTTTTTTGATTGTATTTTATTAGAAATAAGTTACAACATATTAGGTGTAGGATCAAAGTTTCACTGTTGTGTATTAATTATAAATAATTTTAGGATAGTGTTGGTTGGTTTTTTCTCCTTTTTCCAATTGAATTTTAAAAATATGTAATAATCGTAATTAATTGAATTTGCTATAGTTTTTTTTGATGAAATGAGTTAATGATAACGTACAAATTTAGAGAGCCATTTGGGCCATTAAGTTTTTTGATTGTTATTGTTTGGAATTTGCTTTATATTCTTTTAAAATTTATAACGATTAGTATTAAATAAAGCGCTTTTGACTTCAGGAAGTAATTTTATAAAGAAACTTATTACATCGTCGAACTATACCCTTATACCAGCAGCGTTCTGTTGCTGACTGGGATGTGGTATATATGTGTAAATGATCTTCAAAAATAGAATTTGAACTGGTTTAACTGGATAATTCAAATATGAGCTTCTTCTTCTTCTTTTATGTTTAACAACTAACAATCTTTATAACAAGCTTTATGTCAAGTCCTTCTATCCCATATAATGTGGATTTGGAAAACCTTTCCTTAATCCTTTGACCTGTCGGGAAGTGATGAACAAAGGAGGTGCTAATTGCTAGATGGTACCGGTGTTTCGCTGGTACTACATGAAGAAGCTCACTATCCATATATCTGATTACATTGTTTGTAAAAAAAAAAACAAAAACTATTCGAATAATTTATCGAGTATCTGGATTTTACCTACGAGAAAGTTTCGAGAAAGAAGAAAGGGGGATGGAGGAGCCCGACGGCTTCCCTACGCTGGGAGACCCAGAGCCAGGCAACGCGATCATTGGGAGCGTTTGCTGATGATCTGATCATCTATGCGGTAGATTCTACGTCTAGCACTCGTTGCGTGTAGACGTGTTTTTAAGATTATGCGACTTTAGACTTTTGAGATTATAATGAGCTGCTTCTCAAAATTTTGCAGCAATTAAATTCCTTATCAGAGCGAATCGATAAACAAGATTCGACAATTAACATTGTTTTTCAGCGTTTAGGACTTCCAAATGCCTCAAAAAAAGTTGTCATCCAGCCACATTCCCACGGATAGGATTCGTCTCATCTCGATCAACGTCAACTCCATTGTTACTTTACATCGGCGTGATTATCTCCTTGAATTCATTGCCAGACGAAAGCCTGACATCCTGCTTCTAACCGAAACACACCTCAATTCATGGCACTCCATGACATTCAAGGATTTTGAATTCGTAAGAAACGATAGGGTAATAGGTGATGGGGGAGGTGGCACCGGGATATTGGTACGAAGACCCTATCGTTTCCAAAATATTGAAAAAGTCGAATTCAAAAGCTTTGAATCTCTTGAAGTGGCCGTTATCAAAATCTCACTGCCAGGTGGGGATAACCTCTTCGTTATCTCTGCCTATGCAACTGGTGGAACTGTTCTCAAGCTCAAGGAGGAACTCAATTCCTTGTTTGATATACTCGAATTGAACAGGCTGCATAGCTATTATATTCTTGCTGGTGACCTGAACGCCAAGCATACATCATGGCTAAACGCCACCAATAATCCCAGAGGTGTATTCCTGAAATCATGGATAACAGAGAACCAAATTGAATACAGGTACAATCTATATGGGTCGGAGTTCCCTACATACCCTAGGACAAATTCATATTTGGACCTTTGCATTGCTGACGCAAGACTCGAATTCAACTTTAATAGTCCTCAACGGAAACTGCAGGTGCTTCCTTATGATAGCGACCATAACGCAATCGTAATGGAAATCAATCATCACAGGGATGATTTCTTCCTCATTCCAGCTCAACATGAAAATCATCAGTTGAATTTCAAAAAAACAGACTGGGGAAAGTTTCAAAAGAAGTTTAATCGGGAGTACCAGAAGCAATGTCCCCCTTCTGATGGCGGCAAGTCTTGCTCAATGGTTCCTAATGACAGGAATCTAACTAACGATGAAATAGATGTCTATTTGTCGAAGTTAGAGAAGCTGACGTTGGAAACGATTGAGAAAGTAGTTCCCAAGATAAAACATCGAAACAATATGGAAGGATATGAAACACCAACCATCGCAAGGTCAGTCAAGACCTGAAACGTAATTGGAAAGATTTCCACATCATGGCTGGCGAGGGTAGTTCAGAACGAATTCCACATAAATCCTGTGTTCGATACCTCGGTGTTTATCTCGATCAGTATCTGTACTATACTGAACATGTGAAAATCATGCTCAGTAAAGCACTTAAAGTAGTCATGGCCCTTCGAAAACTCTTTCATTCCAGATACATTGATCAAAAGGTCAAAATTATCTGTTACAAGACACTGGTTAGACCAGTTTTGACCTATGGATGTCAGATCTGGTACAACCAGAGTGCTAGTACTATGGAAAAATTAAGAGTTTTCGAAAGGAAATGTCTTCGTGCATGTACTGGTTTGTACAGAAAGCCTGAGACGGATTGGAAACATTATATATCGAATAGAAGAATTTATCAAACTGCTGAAGTGACTAGAGTCGATATCTTCATATTGAAGCTTCTTCGGAATCATATCGCAAGATCTGTGACTGTGAGTGAAAACCCTTGGATTTCACAGCCGTTCCACCCTACAGACGGGTATATAGCGACTTGCCTCGCTACTGGCTTCATTCCTCCAGAAGCATTCGTGTATTTGGACATGAATGGATATGTTTTTGATTCTGGCGGTGTCCCAGTCATATATCACATATATCGACGGGCCACCGATAAGAAGATAAAATATCCTCCGAATTTGAGTTCACGAGACCAACGATTTCAATGGAGATACTCATTTGCTAGATTCGTTGAAGCTGATCGAGTTGAGACGGCGCAATCCAGGTATTGGTGGCTGAATGACAATGTCTAAATTTTTCGTGTTTGTTTTCAGTTTTGGTGTTTTTCGTTATTTAGTTTTTGAGTTTCAGCTCATTATTGCTACATTTAGTATTGTTATATATTTTTGTTAAAATCAGGTATAGGTTAGGTATATGTAATGTTTACTATATTCCGTTAGAGATAAGATTAAACACTTAGGTTAGGAACATTGTTATAGTATTTTTAGTATAAGTTAAAGTTTTTGATTGTATTTTATTAGAAATAAGTTACAACATATTAGGTGTAGGATCAAAGTTTCACTGTTGTGTATTAATTATAAATAATTTTTGGATAGTGTTGGTTGGTTTTTTCTCCTTTTTCCAATTGAATTGTAAAAATATGTAATAATCGTAATTAATTGCATTTGCTATAGTTTTTTTTTTTTTTGATGAAATGAGTTTATGATAACGTACAAATTTAGAGAGCCATTTGGGCCATTAAGTTTTTTGATTGTTATTATTTGGAATTTGCTTTATATTCTTTTAAAATTTATAACGATGAGTATTAAATAAAGTGCTTTTGAAAAAAGAAAAAAAAAAAAAATCGCAAGGTTGAAAAGATTGAAAAGCCTTCTTCTCACACGCGTCAACAATATTTATCGACGATTTTTGGATTACAACCATCCCTCATTGGCTTTGTTGAAATTACGCCTGAAGAATGTCCGGAACTTAATCCGGTCATACTTCAGGAGTGAGATCAGCAATCAATGGGCGGAAAAATTGAGGGGTATTAGCCCACAGGACCCAGACGGCGTGTTTGCGAAAGTGAATAGCATATTCCGCAAGAAGTCTCGAGTGAAGGTATCGAATCTTGAAGTCACTAGTGATGAGATAAATCTTCTCGATAGGGCTGGTATCGAAATTGATAGTACGACTCCGGATAGAAATGGAAACAGGATTATATGTGAAGGGTTGGATAAACTTGCCCTGATTGGAACACATTTGGAATTGGTTCATCTACCAAACCCTGAGAGAGGGAACGAAATGTTTTCAGAGGTCGTTGAAGCACAAGTTTCCGACTTCAAATCAAGCCTGAACGGCCAATCAATTCTTCATTTCAATGAAACATTAACATCTGACCTCATACCGAGCTTGAGTCTTATTGATTATTTTGTCAGCTATGAAGACTTGTGTTTCATATTTCGTAAGATAAACAACAAGAAATCATGTGGTACTGATGGTATTCCAAATGTAGTTCTCCGACATTCGCTTGAGGTTGCTATTAGGAATTATTGCATATTGTTCAACAACATGTTGAGCAATTCATATTTCCCAAATGAGTGGAAAAAGGCTAAGATATTTCCGATCTTGAAGAAAGGAAAAGAATCTTCGTGCCCGAAAAGCTATCGCTCAATCAGCTTGCTGCCTAACATCAGCAAGGTGTTTGAAGTGATACTCAACAGAGCATTAAACGCCCACATTGAGGAAAATGAGTTGATGCCGAATTGCCAATTTGGTTTTCGTACCAGGCATTCGACCACACATGCAATAATGAAAGTAACCTCAGACATTTGGTGGAAACTAAATGATAGACAATGTCTTGGAGCATGTCTCATTGATATGGGGAAAGCGTTCGATAGGGTGTGGTTAGATGGACTAGTTTTTAAACTCCTTCAGGACAAGTTCCCCAGACACCTCGTCGCCATGATGTGTAATATGTTATACGGGAAATCGTTTGTTGTAACTGATGGAAATCTGACAACAATGCGCGAATTCAAGGTCTTGAATGGTCTACAGCAGGGAACAGTTACTGCGCCTCTGCTCTTCTCAATCTTCATTCGCAAGCTATTGAACGGCTTTGATTTTAACGTCTCGCCAACGCGATCATTGGTAGCGTTTGCTGATGATCTGATCATCTATACGGCAGACCGAAAAGCTACAATAGTTCAGAGTAATCTTCTAAAAATATTTAATGATGTGTAGCTGTACACAGGCATTTGGTGAATGAGAATCAATGGACAGAAGTGCGAAAAAATTTTGTTTGCGCAAAAGTGTGAAACAATATTGTTTCGGACAACGCTGCAGGGGGTCAGTCAAGACCTGAAACGTAATTGGAAAGATTTCCACATCATGGCTGGCGAGGGTTGTTCAGAACGAGTTCCACATAAATCCTGTGTTCGATACCTCGGTGTTTATCTCGATCAGTATCTGTACTATACTGAACATGTGAAAATCATGCTCAGTAAGGCACAAAAAGTAGTCATGGCCCAACGAAGACTCTTTCATTCCAAATACATTGATCAAAAGGTCAAAATTATCTGTTACAAGACACTGGTTAGACCAGTTTTGACATATGGATGTCAGATCTGGTACAACCAGAGTGCTAGTACTTTGGAAAAGTTGAGAGTTTTCGAAAGGAAATGTCTTCGTGCATGTACTGGTTTGTACAGAAAGCCTGAGACGGATTGGAAACATTATATATCGAATAGAAGAATTTATCAAACTGCTGAAGTGATAAGAGTCGATATCTTCATATTGAGACTTCTCCGGAATCATATCGCAAGATCTGTGACTGTGAGTGAAAACCCTTGGATTTCACAGCCGTTCCACCCTACAGACGGGTATATAGCGACTTGCCTCGCTACTGGCTTCGTTCCTCCAGAAGTATTCGTGTATTTGGACATGAATCGATATTTTGATTCTGACGGCGTCCCAGTCATATATCGCATATATTGACAGGCCACCGATAAGAAGATAAAATATCCTCCGAGTTTGAGTTCAGGAGACCAATAATTCCAATGGAGATAATCATTTGCTAGATTCGTTGAAGCTGATCGAATTGAGACGGCGCAATCCAGCCATTGGTGGCTGAATGACAATGTCTAAATTATTCGTGTCTATTTCTAGTTCTAGTGTTTTTCGTATTTAGTTTTTGAGTTTCAGCTCATTATTGCTACATTTAGTGTTGTTGTTTATTTTTGTTAAAAATTAGGTATAGGTTAGATATTTGTTATGTTTATTATACGAGTATTTGGTTTAGAGATAAAACTAAATGCGTACGTTGGGAATATTGTGATCGAATTTTTAAGTAATAGATAAAGTTTTTGATTCAATTTTATTAGAATTAAGTTATAACATATTAGGTGTAGGATCAAAGTTTCACTGTTGTGTTTAAATTATAAATAATTTTAGGATAGTGATGGTTGGTTTTTTCTCCTTTTTCCAATCAAGTCATAAAATATGTAATAATCTTAATGAATATGAATTTGCTAGAGTTTTTTTGGGAAGAAATTTGTTTAATGATAACGTGTAAATTTAGAGAGCCATTTGGGCCATTAAGTAGTATTGAATAAAGCACTTTTGACTTCGAATTCGACTTTGTGATCAGTACTAGCGCGTATCAATTGTGAGAAAACATATTAAACAAGTTGGGTAGACAGACCTATGCTCATGTCAGAAGGGTTTTGTACTCAACTTACAAAATGCAGTAACCAGTAACGAATAAAATCAAGAAACATGTCATGTTCGAGGATCATACTATTATTAGCAAAGTTGAAAAGATTTTGACTTCTGAGGTATTTGTTATAGTTATGCCCACAAATATCTCCCTTGATAATTATTTCGATTTTTTAAGACAACGGGTGTCCATTCGCGAGGGAGGAAACACATTTTTCATGTATGCCTTTCCGACTTGTTTCAATTGTATATACTCATCTTCATGATACCTATCATTCCTGAAATTTTCATGCAAATCCTAGCAAAGCTGTAGTTTCTAAACCGGTAAAAAGCGCATATGGCTCCATAGCCATATGTTTCCATAGTAATACAGGGCATATTGTTCCATAGTAATGCAGGAAAATTCAAATCACTATAACTTCATTAAATATTATTCGATCTTTATGAAACTTTCAGAAAAGATCAATCTTATAAATAGTCATCTGTGTGCTAAATTTTATTGAATTTAAGGGTACCGTCTAGATTTTATTCAAGAAAACATAAAATCAATAAATCATACTATTACTAACAAAGTTGAGTGAATTTCGATTTCTCATGTATTTGTTGTTGTTGTACTCACAAAGGCCTACATCCATGATTTTTTTCAGATTTTTCGGATGGAAGGTGTCCAATCGCGAGGGGGGGGGGGGGTACGCGAAAAATTCGTACATTTCCCCTTCACCTGCCCCCCTCGGTGCTCACAAGGCAATTTTAAGACTTGTTTTGGTAAGATCTCATTGAGACCTTTCCAATGACACCCTACTCGACTACCAATGGTGAAAATTTTTTTTGGGGGGTCCCTTCCCTAGATGGGGAGACCTCCCTCAAACCCCTTTGAAAATTTTTTCCACCATTGAACTTTCAAGAGGTCACCACTTCTGACCTTTCCACAAAGTTTCATGGCTGTAGCCTCTATAGTTTCGGAGAAAAAGTGCTGTGACATACAGACGGACGGACGGACGGACAGACGGACAGACGGACACAGGTCGTGATTGCAATAGGGTTTTGTATTTTAGTACAAAACCCTAAAAATGAGTGATCAAAATAGAAAATAAAACGAGGAAAGAAAAAGTAAAAGAGTGAACGAATGAAAAGGGCAATAAACAATAAAAAGTGAGTGATAAATGGAAAAACAACAAACTTACAGTTAAAAGTCAGCGATCGAGAAAAAAGAACGGAAACAGTGTCTGGTTCGGATAAATTGAAGAAGTTTATCGCAGCGCAATTAAAGTCGTGCTTGTAGAAAGCAGAACCGAACAGAAGACGACGGTACATAAGAGTGAGCTAGTGTTGCGGTTAATGTCTATTCCCAAGGAAGATAGAGAGAGGGCGATTCGTGATGAAATGACGAGCGAGGTGGATGCTGGTGACGGTGCATTCAGCGGAGTAGCGGAATCATTGGAAACTGAGTACGGTACAAGCAACGAGCAGGCGTTTGAGGAAACGACAGTGACAAGCAAGAAAGAGCGGACACGCCGTACAAAAGATACAAAAAGAGGAAGTGACCTTGACATAAAAGAGTAGTCTTGGATGAAACGCGAACTAGAGCTGATGAAACGAGAGTTGAAGTTACAAAGGAGAGAGAACGAGTGTTTAAGGAAGGAGAATATGATGATGCAACGGTCAAGTGAGTAAAAATCGGCGGCTGGTGTTGGTATGACGAGTGCCCCCTTTGCGAGTGTAAAAGATTTGCTACCCGAATTTTCTGCAACGTGTGATGATTTCGGATACTGGCTACAACAACTAAAAAACATCATCACAACGTACAAATTCGACGATAATAATGTGAGGACGTTTATTGCTGGTCGATTAAGTAGTCGCGCTTTGCAGTGGTTACATAGAAAGGTGGATATGATAACCACACCAGTCGATGAACTGATGAGTGAGATGCACACGCTATTCAAAGATCGTGCGAGCACACTAATAGCAAAACGCCAGTTCGAAGATAGAATGTGGAATCTAGGAGAGACGTTCCAAGAATATTTCCACGGTAAAATTATTCTAGCAAACAAATTTATGATGAGTGATGACGAGCTGCTGGAATATATTGCCGATGGAATTACTGATACGGCACTACGACATCACGCCAGGATGCTGCGTTTGACAAATAAGGAGGATGTTTTGGACTCATTCGTGAATGTGCGACAGACACGGCCGGTACCCTAATCAGTGACCAAGTCGGTCCCGTCAACATCACGGCAACCAGCAGTGGGAGAGGAAATGACGAGAGAAATACGATGCTATAACTGCAACGCGAAGGAACATATGACAAATGAGTGTCGAAAGGAAAAGTGGGCAATTTGTGCGTGCCAGGTGTGTGGTGAAATGGGAATACGTAAGGAACTTTGCATTTACTTTAAAAATGATAAATTATCTTTTAATATATGGTTAGGATCAGTGATAGATACCGGCAGTCTCATAAACATGATTCAGAAGTAGTTTATACTAGAGGCGTTAGTATATAAGGAAAATTACAATGGTAACTCTCGTATTAATAAAAGTCCTCTGAATATAATCGGTAAAATTGATGGTAGTATTTTATTTGATGATGAGAGAGTTAGGTTGAGCATGTTTGTTGTGAAAGACGACAAAATGAATTTATCAGTGATTATAGGAACAAATTTTGAAAGAAATTGAAAGATGAGTCAGACAAGACAGCTGGTACAAAAGAGCTATATAATGAGTGTAAATATTTGATGAATATTGAAATTGAGAGAGACGATGAAATAGTTATTAGTCAAAAGATGAATTCGGATACTAAAAGAAGACTTGTAAAGTTGTTTTGAGGATCATTATTTGTACTGTACATGCCCTGAATCTTCGAAGATTAGGTATGAAATGAAGTTGAGGTTGACTGATGAAAAGCCATTCCAATGCTCACCTAGAAGATTATCATATAGTGAAAAAGTGGAATTGCAAGTAATCTTAGGCGATTTCATTAATTCAGAAGCTATAAAAGTTAGCAAGTCGGAGTATGCGGCGCCGATTGTGTGAGTAAGGAAGAAAATGGGGGACATCCCAGGTGTAGATTACAGGGTTTTGAATAAGGTAATATTAAAAGATAATTATCCTATACCCCTTACAGATAATTTACTTGACCAACTAGTTAATAAAAATATATAATGAGTGAAGGATCAGTTAAGTTTACGCCATTTGTGACTCCATTATGGCAATATGAGTTTACAAAAATACCTTTTGGACTTAGAAATACACCGTCGACATTTTAGAGATATATCAATGAAGTTTTTGCTGATCTTATACGAAAATGTCGATAAACCTTGATGGTATAATTATCACAACAGATGACATTGATGAACATTTAAGTATATTGGTAGAAGTTTTTGATAGGTTAGTTCGGAATAAATTGGAATAGCGGTTAAATAAGTGTAGGCTTTTAGAATCTGAGGTCAAATACTTGGGATATAATATTTCTTGAAACGGAATAAGACTAGATGAGAAAGGCATAGAAGTAGTAAGGAGTTTTCCAAGACCGCAAAATGTAGAAGCTGTGCATAGTTTGCTGGGACTCTGCTGTTATTTCAGGAGATTCATTAAGGATTTTTCAATTATTGCCGAACCATTATATAGGTTGCCACGTAAGGATGCTGAGTTTGAATTTGGAGCGGAACAGATACATTGTTTGAGAATTTAAAATTGAAATTAACAGGTTCGCCCATTTTAGTGATATATGATCCCAGAGACGAAGTAGAACTCCATTGTGACGCTAATTCACTCGGTTTTGGGGCAATATTGTTACAGAAGAAAACTGATGGGAAGTTTCATCCAGTGTTCTATGTTTCGAATCGTACAACGGATCAAGAAACAAAGTATCATAGCTTTGAATTGGAAACGTTGGCTATAATACATACATTAAAGATATTTAGAATATATCTTCAAGGGAGCAAATTTAAAATAATAACTGATTGTAACTCGTTGACGCTGACATTCAATGAAAAAGATATTAACCCTAGAATAGCCAGATGGGCCTCAGAGCTAGAGAATTATGATTATACGAGTACAATAGAACATAGAGAGGAGTCAAAAATGGGACACGTGGATGTATTGAGTACAATGACTAGCATATCAATATTAGAGGAGAATACGTTTGAGCAGAATTTAGCGGTAAGTCAAAAAAAGATGAGAGTATAATGAAAATAAAGAGTCAATTAGAAAATGAAGAGAGTAGTATTTACGAAATGACGATTGGGTTAGTATATAAAAACTAAACACAGATATACTTTTCTACGTACCATGTAATATGGAGAGAAATAGAATTCAAAAGTACCATGATGAAATGGAACTCATGGGATGTGACATGGTAGTACACGCTATAAGAGACTGTTTAAAATGTATAGTTTACTCTTGAAAAATGGGAAACACGAGGGTTTTCTGCACAATATTCCAAAGGGAGATGTTCCGTTTGAAACACTGCATGTTGACCTTCTTGGGCAGTTGATATTGAAAAATGCTTAAAAGAAATATGTATTTTTGGTGGTCGATGCTTTCACTAAGTTTACTAAGCTATATACAGTCAAGAACACATCTACTAGGGAGGTGTTGAGCTGTTTAAGAAGTTATTTCAATGCTTACAGTAGACCAACCGCAATAGAGTCAGATACAGGAAATGCGTTTACTTCAAAAAAATTTGCGGGTTATATGGAAGAATGCAACATAAAACACAGAAAGATAGCTACGCGTTTTCCCCTGGCGAACGGTCAAGTTGAAAGATTAAAAAGGACTATTTCACCGACTATAGCTAAAATGACTAGTGCTATGAATAATCCTGTTCACAGGAGTACGGGCATGTGTGTGCGTCAATTATTGTTTGGAGTACAACAAAAGGGTTTAATAATAGATTTTCTAAAAGATAAACTGGAAGATTGAAGATATTACAGATGATAGGGATTTGATGAGACTGAGATTAGAAGCTACAAAGAAGATAGAGGAAAGTCTGGACTACAATAAAAAGGTTAAAGATAAGAGCAGACTCGAAAGGGTATATAAGGAGGAAGATAATTAATGATAAAAAATATTATAAGCACTCCAGGTGTTTGCAAGAAGTTGGTACCCAAATACAAAGGACTTTTTTTTGTGGTAGGGACGTGAATGCCCATTTACGCACAGAATGTGGGACTCCTATGTTCGCAAAAAGGCAACCGGACTCCCCACAAACAACTCCCCTATCAACCAGGGAACTTAGCCTGGAACCGTTTGATACATCACTTCGGACCACGTCTCGTTTTGTTACGCTGTGAGGTGCCTTCAAGCTGGGGGATCGCTCTTCTAGTGGGAGGGGAAGAGGAAGTGCCAGACAAGCGATCCCCCAGCCCCAACGCCCCGGCTGCTGTGAGTCCCTTTTTTCTTTTAGGACTACTAACATAATGTGCCAACCAATTCGAGCATCACCGCGGCTATATTATCCGGGGTGAGCTCTCCCGTCTCCCTGTAGAGGGTTCTTCGTAGCCTGTCCGATTTTATGCCCGCAAAAATGTGTGGCAGGCATCGTCTTCCTCTCCTGGGCAATACCGACAATCGGGTGACCGTGACGTACCAATCTTGTGCAGGTAAGACTAAAAACATCCTTGCCTGCTCAAAAGAAGTCAGTCTCACCATGCCTTCGATTTAGCCACGGTCTTACATCCGGGATGAGGCGCGTAGTCCACCTTCCCTTCATGCAATTCAACCAAGACTGTTGCTAATCATTGAGTGAGCGCCATCTTTCTTCACGGACAACCATCTCCCTCGCATTCTCGTTTCGACGCACATAAATAGAGTGGCGCTCTCTAGCAAGGAAGCCGACAGGTATCACGGCTGCAATCACTCTCACCGCCGAATCAAAGAATGTTAGGTACGAAGATACAATCCGCAGCACTCTTCTTTTCTATACATGTGCCAGGCGTTTTCGGTAAACCTCCTTACTGAGAGCGTCACCCCATACCTCTGCTCGGTACAGTAGCACTGACCATACAGCACGCATCAAGAGGCGTCTTCTTGATGGGCTGGGTCCCCCTACGTTGGCCATAAGTCGACTCAGAGCCGATACTCCCGAAGCAGCCTTCTCAGCCGTTGCCCTGATTTGCTCAGAGAAACTCTTCTTCGAGTCAGTTCCCCAGGTACTTCACCGATGGCTTTGATTCGATTTGCATACCTCCAATGCTGATCATCGTTACTCTAGGGGTTCTCTTTTTTGTCAAGATGTCTACTTCGGTTTTCTCCAGTGCTAAGCTAAGCCCACAAGCAGTCATCCAGTCCCTCACTTGGTGCATTAGCATACCTAGCCCAAGTTGCGCCTGTTCAACGGTGCGTCCAGTGACCAGAGCCGCAACATCATTTGCATAGCTCATCAAGCGCGACTCATCTGGCATCTCAAGTCTCAGTAGCCCGTTGTAAGACACGTTCCACAGGTACGGACCAAGGATAGATCCCTGGGCAACACCCGATGTAATTTCCATCCTTTGTTGGCCCTGTGTCGTATCGTAGCGTAGGCTTCGGTCCTTTAAGTAGTTCCTCGAAAGCCGCATTAGATATTCTGGAACTTGAAAAGGGTTTTCCAGCGTGTCCAGGAGATTCACCTATCTGGCAGAGTTGAAGGCGTTCCTGACGTCGAGTATCACTAACAGGATGATCCATCGCTTGGTGCCACTATATGCCTCTGCCTTTTGGACCGCGTTCAACACCTCTGCAATCGCAGCAATGGTAGAACGTTCTGCTCAAAAGCCGTGGTGTCGAGGAGATAGGTCCCCAGCAGCACGAATCGCGTCAGTGTGTCTTCCCTTGATGAGTTTTTCTAGCACTTTCCCAGCCATGCCTAGCATGCATAACGTGCGGTATGCAGACGGCAATTCGGGATTTCCCTTTCCATTGCTGATCAGCACGAGTCTCGCCACCTTCCATCTTACCGGGAAAACTCCGTCCCGTAGACAAGCGTTGAATGTGCTGAGCAGCAACTCAGGACAATGGTGATAGACAAGCCGCTACACCTCAGCTGGAACACCATCTGGACCTTGAGCCTTCCTTGCTTTCAACGAAAGGACTGCCTCCTCCAGTTCCGGCTGTATGAAGAGTGGGCACTCGACTGCTGTTTCACTATGGACAGCGTCAACATGGACGGGATGGGTGGGAAAGAGAGCCCGCACTATCTTGACCATCTTTTCCGCATCATGTATGTAAGGCTTCCGTAGGGCACCAAGCTTCTGCATAACTAGCTTGTAGCCCAGGCCCCACGGATTCTTGTTCACATTGTCCACTAGGACTTGCCAGCAGTGGGCCTTACTGTTGTTAATAAATTTGCGAAGGCATTTCCTGGCCGACTTATATGTTGCTGCGCAGTTGCTTGCCTCGTCACGGTTCCACGCCTGTTGGGCCTCACGCCGAAGCTTGTGACACTCCTTTCGTTTTTCAGCGATTCCAGTTGACCACCAATACACTGTGGGCTTGCCGTGCCGGGGTTTTCGACGGGGCATAGAAATGCAGCAAGCAGTCGTAATGATGCTCATAGTTGAGTTCACCACGTCTTGAGCTGCCAGTTCTTCCGTCCTCTTCGGACCTCCCAGCAGCGGTGCATCTGCTGTGAGAACTTCGACGAACTTTTCGACGTCCATCCTTCCGATGTTCCATCCGATTGTAGAAAGCCGAGAGACAACATCGTTTATCTCAAGCAGATAGCACTGATGATCACTGGCTGAAGAGTCCTCTAATACTCTCCAGTTGTGTATCCTCCGTACTTAGGACTCCGAGGCGAATGTCATGACCGCAATGGTTCCTTCACAGCCAATACGGTGGAAAGTCAGCATATTGCCGGTGTTTAGTACGACGAGGGCCGTCCTGGCCACCATTTCCAGGATTCGTTTTCCCCGCGGATCTGTTTGAGGCATGCCCCATTCGATTGCTTTCGCGTTGAAGTCTCCCTCAATGAGCACGTTGCCCACTGCGTTCGAGACAGTGCCCTCCAAAGCATTGAAATTGGCTTGGAAAGATGACATCGATTCGTTCGGCGTTAGGTACACACTAAAGAAGGTGGTCCCCGAGCACCGAACCCACACGAAACCATCCCCCCGTCCACAACTCTCCGCTTGGAAATCACTGTTCCAAACTCAGATGGCGGCAGTACCAGTTTCATCAAGATACCATGATGCAGAACTTTTATCATGGTGCTGCTCACTCAACAGCAAGAAATTGGCTTTCATGTCCCTCGCAAACTACTCAAGTAGATTTCGGCGGTTGTACTGCGGTGTAGGTTTAGCTGCAGGATGCGGGTCATCGATGTTCTAATTTTGCCTTAGCTAGGGCTTCGTGAAACACCCGGCATTTTCCTGATCCCAAGATGTGTCCAACATCGGGTCTTGGATCAGCATCCTTGCAGAGAATACAGTGTGCCTCCTTCGTACACTCTTTTCTTTGATGTCCCATTTCACCACATTTGTAGCATAGGGAACTCCTATCGGGTTATTTGCATACTTGTATGGAGTGACCATAGTCAAGGCATTTGAAAGATTGAAGAGGCGTTGCTCTTCGCCGTACCCTACAGACACCCACTCTATTTGTACTTTGTCCCTGTTCAGTAATTGTTCGGCGTCCTTTTCGGTCAAGTTTTCTGATGTTGATCTCGCTTTGATCCTTCCCACGCTAGGGAACTCCCTTTTGATGGCCTCTTCTACCTCGGCCAGATCCGTGACGCAGTCAATGTCTCTTATTTTGATCGTTGCCATTGGCTCAAGCGAGGCTATAGTTGTGCTTTTGCCGAGGACTTTCTTTACTGCGTCGTAGAATGCCTCCTTATTGTCGGCCTGTGCTCCAAATTCGACCAGTATGTGGCCCGACCTCGTTGGTCTTACTGCTTTAACCCTACATACATAACGTGAGTCAAAACGACTCACACGCGACACGTTTTTGTCTTTCTCTTTTCTAACACTTTATGCATCGCGCCGTCTTTCCTAGCCAATTCAGTACGCAGCAAGAGGTTTCGAATGGTGCACGTTTGTTGTAGGTAAGCGTTGTTTATACGAAGATATGATACCATAGTGAGTCAAAATGACCCCACGTTATGAGATTTGTAACATTTGTCAATTTTGAACATGTTTTGAAAATATGTATTTGTTCTAGGTTTGAAAGTTGATTATTCTCCCAAAACACAATGACTTCATCTCGGGCGTTGCAAGACTTTCAGATGAAAGAATTTTTGGAGGAAGAACCAGAAACTGTCGATGTCTGTAGTGAGGAAGAGGATAATTTGAGTGTAGATGATGTGAAAAGTGAGTACGCGGATGATTTAGAGGATGACGTAACTTCCGAAGAAGATGCAGAGATGAGCGAAAATTCTCCGAATATAGCAACACATCGTCTTTCAACTTCGATGTCAGATAGAATAATAATTTTACCACAAAGATCCATAAAAGGAAAAACCAATCACTGCTGGGCTACAGTAAAGGGCGTGCGATCAAGAACTTCCGTTATAAACATTGTACGAACATCAAGAGGGCCAACAAGAATTTGTAGAAATCTATCGGAACCACTGTCCTGTTTTGATGCGTTTTTTACATCGGAAATAATAAAAGAAATTGTAACATGGAGCAATGTTGAGATTCGTCAAAAACGAAACAATGATTTATCTGCTACCTTCAGAGATACTAATTTTGATGAAATTAGAGCTTTTATTGGAATTTTAGCGTTGACAGCTGCAATGAGGGACAATCATCTCACGACTGCTGAATTGTTTGTCATTTCATTTTCTGGCACACGCTACGTATCAGTTATGAGTAGAGATAGGTTCGTGTTTCTCTTAGCATTGCTGCGATTTGATGACAAATCCCTACGTCCTAGTAATCGCCGTCAAGATGTGTTTGCTCCCATAAAAAAATATGGAATTTGTTTATTACCCAGTGTAGAACAAACTATACTCCAGGATCTCATGTGACCGTCGATGAACAATTATTGTGATTTAAGGGTCGATGTCCCTTTCGTATGTATATACCGAATAAACCCAACAAAAATGGCCTGAAAATTCCAATGAGCTGCGATAGCTCGACAAAATACATGTTCGATGCCATTCCCTATTTAGGTAAGGGAACAGAAACAAATGGATTTCCACTTGGAGAATATTACATGAAGGAGCTATCCAGAACCATCTATGGGTCCTGTAGGAATATAACCTGTGATAATTGGTTTACATCCGTACCTATGGCAAAATCTTTGCTTCAGGAGCCATGCAAATTAACTTTTGTCGGAACAATGCGCTCAAAAAAAAAAAAGGAAATACCGGAAGAGCTAAAAAATACAAGGTCCAGAGCTGTCGGAACTTCCATGTTTTGCTACGACAGTCCACTAGCTTTATTGTCATATAAACCAAAACCTGCAAAGATGGTGTATGTGCTCTCATCCTGTGGCGAGGACGATGTCGTAACATCAAGCTCCGGGAAACCCGATATGATCGAATTCTACAATCAGACAAAGAGGGGAGTCGATTCGTTCGACCAAATGTGCTCGCTGATGTCATGCAGTAGAAAGACAAATAGATGGCCTATGGCATGTTGAATATGGTTTTTGTCAACAGCCACGTCATTTATTGCCACAATGTTATTTCAAATAACAAAAACCCCTAAATAGGCGTGCGTTTATGAAAGAATTGAGTACTGACTTAGCAAAGCCATGGATGGAGAAAAGGCTTCAAGTTCCTAATCTGAGTCGCAGATTACGCGAAAATATACAAAATGTTCTACCAAGTACTTCTGCCGGAACCTCATTACAAGACAAAGATGAACCAGCTGAAAAGAAAAGGAAATATTGCGCCTTCTGTCCATGGAAGCTAAGAAGAAAGACTCAAGCAGAGTGCAATAAATGTAGAAAGCCTGTTGTGGAGAGCATAAAGTATTTACTTGTTTGGACTGTATGTAGTTTATTTTGAGACTGTTGTTTTAATATTTTTTATATTTTGTTTGAAATTTAAATGCGTTATTAGATAAGTACATTTAATTCAGAGAAATAGATATAGTTTTGTTATATGTGATTTTACCATAGGATTTTAGTTTTTGTTTATTTTCAAGAGAAATAAAAGTAATATAAACCCATAAATTTATTTATTTCATTTCTTGGACAAGTCTTAAAATATGAATTCATAAACTAAATTAAAATACGAAATAACAATAGCGCTATTGGGTAGAAATAATGTGTGAGTCATATCGACCTCACGTTATGCTGTCAGGAGTATCAAAGAACGTTATGTATCTAGGGTTAATGGTAGTGTTGGTGTCTTCAGGCCTTACATTTCCACTGATGTCCCGCAGCACCTCCACGTAGAATTGGCCATCTTGGGGTTTTACGAGCAGTGCCTGCAGCCGGGGTCTTCATTGGGGCTTCTGTCTCTTCTGTTTTGCATCAGGTCCTTTTTCTGGTTGGGTGTTCATGCGAACTTTACTTTCTGGCACTTTTTGAAGGAGTTTCTTTGCGGCTTTCTTCGCTCCTTTTGTAACCACTGTCTGGAACCCGTGATCTGGTGCTCCACGCCCATCAAGTGCCTCTTCTTTCCTTCTTTTATCCCGATCTCCTTCGATTGGGCTGGACGCCATTCTTTTATTGATTTTTACTGGGGGAGCTATCTGCATGTGGCCTTTAGATTTCGCCCCAGCGCTTCTTTAGCCTTCTGCTCGTCTTCGGCCTTAAACAAACTCCTCAGATAATGCCCTATGCGGTCCAGGAGCTCCTCTAGTTCAAGGAACCGAGTCTTTACTGCTTTGCTGGGGAGTCGCATACAGATTGTATTCTTTTCAGAACATCTCTCGCTTTTTGGAATGTCGCTGGGCGGCAATTGTACTTTGCGACCATCCTTGGTAGAGGTTATCGCTTTCTGTTTCCGAGTGCAGTACTTCCACCACATTTTCGATGTTGGCGATGCAATCATACAACATCGCTTTATTTGCCCGGCCACTCGTTTCTTTTCCTGCCGAAATCTCCTCGTTGATTTCAGGGTGATTCTTTATTATGTCGGGATTTGTGACCCTTGCACCGGTAGCTTTGGTAGCGATCGCAGCAGTGACCATCGAATTCTCGATGCTCTTTATATTTTCTTCCACCGCCCGAACTCTCTGGCGTTCGCATCATTTTTTTGCTGCGCCTGAACGCCGCAGGAATCTCAGGCTGGACCAGACTGTCTGCTAATCTCCGTTTTTCGTCCGTCTTCACTGTCATTATATTCATCGTCGTTTTTGTCATCGTTAGTACCGCTCTTGATGTACTGTTAATATCTTGGCTGCAACCGCTGGTTGCGTCGTCGTTATTATTTTTTATTTTTTTATTGGGTTTGGTTGATCTTTTTTATATGTTTTTGGTTGCTCCAGATTTATTGGGTCCCTCCTCGGAGCCACTATCTCCGTTCGTGTGTGTAGTCGCCTTTTTGGTCCCATGGTTATCTTTGCAGAGCAGGGAGGCCATGTGAGGGTTGGCTCTAGCCCTTATGGAGACAAGTGCTCAGACCCAGACCAATGCTAATCGGGAGTCCGTCTCAACTGAACCTACACCACCAACCCAATGGTGCAAACTTCGAACTTCCGAAGGTATGATAGTTGAATTGGAGCCGTTCACACACAAGTGTCACCTCGGCACTACTGTGCAAGGCAACTAGGTCCAAACCATCATATCTGCCAGCCCAAAGCATCAAATCCAGTTCGTTGACCAAAGCGTAGTCGAGATCCAATCAGGGTCGTTACCTGTCATCACGGCGCCCCCCATATCCTCGGGTCCGTGAGAGCGGCGCTCACCAAGGAATTCTAGCCTCCAAGAGTGCTCTTGTCGACCGACACTACCCCTGCGGGAATTTCCTCGGGTACGTGGGGGTGGAACTCCCCAAAGAATGCTGGCTTCTAGGAGTATTCCTGTCAACCAGCATTCCCCCTGCGGGGAAAGGACCTTATTCAGTGATGAAGGTTCTGCCGAACGATAGATATGTTGTCGCAAATACAGAGAATTTGCAATTAAGTCAGATACCTTACAAGAGAGTATGGGAAGCGGCGAATATGAAACCTTGGCTAAGATATAGTATGCTATTTAAACAATCGGGACGATTGCGAGTCAGGACGGCCGAATTGTGGTTATACTGATAACACAAATGAATGTGTAAAGATAGCATTGGGAAATATAAATATGAATATGTAAGCCTAGCACTAAGCAAAAAAAGAGAGAGACTGCCGGATAGAGAGAAGAAAGAATGTGGACAAGACATAGTCTTCTGGAGTCGGTCATATCGTGTGTAGACGAAAAATTGTGTGCATGATAAAATAACCATTCGAAAGTGAATGTCGTTTTTCTGTTTTTATTTTAAAACAACTGCTTACATAAAGTGAATTTTAATACAATTTCAATAGTTTTTGCTTCTTTTTCGACATTTGAGCATAGTCAGACATTGCTTAAGAAGCATTTCATGGGAAAAATAGTGTAATTTATTGAATTTTGTCTAAGGATTTTGAGATGCTGAATTAGTGATAAGTAAAAGAGATGTTAGGGCTTGCATTATTTTTCAAAATAACTCCTAGCTTTTCTAAATTTGACATTTGACATTGTTTTTAATTTTTACGTAACGTCGAAATTGTTTAAATTTATCTTTATCTTAAGACTATTATTCAACGCTTCTAAATGCTAGTACTTAATTTTTTCCTGATTTTATTCAGTACTCTATTTGATGAATTATGAAGTGGAAATGAATTTTAAATGCTTCCTATTTTCAGCTGAATTATTGCTAGTCTCAAAGTCAGGCCAAGATAATCATGAATCAAGTTGGGGTGGTATTTGTAACGCGGGTACTTTGCAAAGCCCTATCAAACTCAGGACATCAGAAGCCGAAAAAACTCAACACCCTTCCTTCAAGCTTAAAAATATGGATCTGCCTTTCGATCTTGTGATAGAAAATACAGGTCACGGAGGTACCGTTAATTTTTTAATATGCTAATAATAAGCGCATAACTAAACGTTACACTTACAGTTCAATTATTGGCCCCTACTGACTTACCAATGATATCGTCGGGGAATCTCAAGGATGAGTATGTTTTGGAAAATATTCACTGGCATTGGAATCGAAGTGAACATGATGTCGATGATCGAAGGTGAGACTGCAGAATAGTGGATATTTCTAAGGGTGTGCTTCTTCAGGTTTATACTAGAAACTCATCTGGTATTTCGAAATTCAAAGTACTCGTGGGAGGAGGGGCTCACCAAGGCTGATGGTGTTGTCGTACTAGCAGTACTGCATCAACTGGCATCAGGAACAACAAACTATTTAAGTAAAATATGTGGAATGCTTTCAGAAGTAATAGAGGTCAAGAAACAGGCCCATCTCCATCAAAAAATGACCATTCGAGAGGTTCTTCCTTCTGAATTGGAAAATTATTACACTTATAAAGGTTCACTGACGACCCCTCCTTGCGTTGAAGTGGTAACATGGATTGTTTTTACTGACTTTCTGCAAGCGACGGAAAACGATGTGAGTAAATTTTTATGATAAAGCGTCCACTTAGTTTTGTATTTTTAGATTCAAAGCTTCCAAGCTTTGAAAGGTGAAGATGGTGGACAACTGAGGCAAAATTATAGGTCAATTCAATTGCAAAACGGCCGTGGTATATACTTCAACACTAATACTGAGCGCCGGCAAGTTCCCTCAGACTTATCCGAGCAAATTAATGCATCGTATGGCCTCATTAGTTTTGTAGCCGCAGTAGCATATGGTCAAATCTATTGATGGAAAATAAATCTTTTTCTGTTGTAAATAAATAAGAATATTGTAAAGAACAGGCAGCTACTCACTTTATTCTTCTTCATAGCACAGCAGCCCATATCGGGCCTTCGCTTCCTGCAGCGCCCGCCTCAAACTGTCTCGGTCCTCTAATTTCGAGATCCAAGCAACGATTAACTGTCTTCACCAATCGAGTCAGATCAGCATTAACTCGGTTTCCCGACTGGTCGGTGTCCTTCAGTTCTCCCAACGAACGCCTTTTTGCGTATATATTTGGATTTTACTTGCGATACTGCCCCAAAAGCTATCGCCCAATCAGCTTGCTGCCTAACATCAGCAAGGTGTTTGAAGTGATACTCAACAGAGCATTAAACGCCCACATTGAGGAATATGAGTTGATGCCGAATTGCCAATTTGGTTTTCGTGCCAGGCACTCGACCACATATGCAATAACGAAAGTAACCTCAGACATCTGTTGGAATCTGTTCAAAGCGAAAGTTCAAGCTCCTGTGGTGTGTTGAGTCTTACAGAGCCATCACAAGACATATTTAAATGGTTTTCTTGCAGTTCTTACAAGTACGCTGTGGGCGTTTTGGGGCGAACGTGCTGATAAGATAACCTTCAGGCAGCATGCAACCGAATCAATCGATGAAAAATTTTCCAATGGTAAAAATAATGAATCATGAACCAAGACTGGAATAGAATTCACTGCACGTCGTTGGCATGTAGATCTACGATACTGTGGCGGCGATTGTGCTATTTGTTGCAAAACCAGTAGACGGCATTGAACAACCTATGATGCTTGGGTGTGCTCGGTGAAGGCTAGATGAAAAATTGTCCAATGGTAAAAATAATGAATCATGAACCAAGACCGGAATAAAATTCACTGCACGTCGTTGGCATGTAGATCTACGATACTGTGGCGGCGATTGTGCTATTTGTTGCAAAACCAGTAGAGGGCATTGAACAACCTATAATGCTTGGGTGTGCTCGGTGAAGGCTAGAATTCACTTGGCACCATAATCATTGACTTAAACTATGAACTGTTGTGTTCCCATTTTGAAGCCTAATAAGTTTTCTTTTATGCTATTATAAACTCGAAAAATACTATGACCGCTCAGTCAAGCTGGTGATGTAACTCTTACAAATAGGGAATGAGTGATGAAGTAATTATCTTTGATAATCAATAATTCTATCTTGCAACAACTTATTATTTTTGAACATTTGCCAAATTTCGAACTTTGTTCTCTATGGTGCTTGCATTGCTTCCCACATTCGCAAAACATGAAAAATGTTGAAGTAGTACCAAAATAATTAAAATTCAAATAAACTTTATATGTTTTGTGTAGTGCTCCGATTGAGCAATTCAACTTATATGGAACAAACAAAAGTTGCGGTATCCATAGCAAGAGTTACTCGAAATTGCGAGATCCCGCACCGAACAACGGCGCACGGATATTAAACACAGGCATCAGCTGTATCCACTCCAGAAGCTGAAAGATGCCTTTGTTGAATGAGCGGAACATCTTGTTTTTCACACTTCACAATCTTTGCTCATATCGTGCGTGATTATCCGAACGGACGGAAAAGTGACACGCAATTAAAAATAGCGCAAGAAATCAGTGAGCCGTCATCCTACGGACATTCATCCACCCAGTCGCCATGTGCAAGCATTCAACAAGAACGCACACTTGCAAACCTCCGCGCCAATTTTTACACACTTCTCCCCTGACCGACTGTCGCTCTTGCTAGTGAATTTGTTAGCAATCGAAAGTGTTCAATAGTCAAAGATCAAAATATCGTGTGTTCTCGAAGCACTTTGATAGCTGCGAGTGGGATTGAGCAAGGTTGGAAATTACTTAAGTTTGCAATAGTCGTGATTGCCGGTAGCCAACCGTGAGCTGGGGGTGACGAATGTCGAGCGGAATATGCGGAAGAACTATTTGTCAATTCCAAGGAATTTCAATCGGCCACTGAGCATTTGGATGTAAACAAGTGTCCGACTAGGCAGCACGGTGGGGTAAATTCATTGGAAACTTTTGACGGAACCATAAAAAGTTTCTTTGCAAATAGCTCTTCAAATTCGGTGAGTCTTGACGTAAATGGAGGCACGAGGTAATGCATTGTAGTCACAGTCGCGCTTTCAGTGAGAACTGCCGAAGGCGTTCATATTCGAAATCTTCAATTCAGATCCGAACTGCATTTTATTAATATCAACGTTATTGTATTGGCGCGCTTGACTAAGGAAATAAATCGGTATCAACGTCCCATGGATTTTTTGCGTCCGTTAAAACTCGCTTCAGCTTCTCGCATTGCGATGAAGGGTTCGTATTGTAGTTTTGGCTGAGGATAGGGTCTTCTCAAGATCAAGCATGGCACAGCAAGACAATGAGTGAGAAGGGAGTAGTCAACCATAATTGTATAACCTTGCCAAGTAATCGTACATGTATTAGAGCGAAGCATTTGCTGGAGCTCATCACTATAACTAGCCTTCAATTTTATTATAAAACCATTGTGATTTTGGTTATGCGTGATTTCTCAATCATCAGATGCCGGAAGCGTGTATCTGCGTATATGTTACGGTTCCCGAATAGACTTATGTTTTAATGAAACTTAGTGGTGATAAGACCACGGATTGCAAACGTTTATGTTAAAAGTTAACTCTCAGGCAGTGAATCGCTAATTAGACATTCAATTCGAAGCATATTTGTATTTTCTTTTGTCTATCACGACATGAGAGGATCTAAGGAGATAAATGCTCTATTATATAGGAATCAAAACGAAATCTGCAAAGGTTTTACCAAAAATTCTTGCTCAAGCTTCCATAGGGACTTAAGCTCCTACTCTTCCCATGAAAATCATCATTGCTAGAACCTGCGGTACAATCATTTCTTGACAACGACATTTTATTTGGCAGAACTAAAAGCGGAGTGAAAGGTTTTTCAATGTTTGTCCACTGGAAAAGGTATTATTGCCAAATTAATTGTCTTAACGTCTTTCTTAAAAATAACTTGGAAGATAGCTAATATTTTTGTCCCTACAAATCTTCAAGTTGTATCAATATTTTTGTTGCTTTGCACTCCTAAAACAATATCTCAAGCATAAATTCGGGTTTTGTTGAGTTTAGCTTAGAACCCGGTTAAAATTTTCATTAGGCTGAAGGGTTTGATTGATGAAATTCATTCCTTGAATTTAGCGAGAATAAATTTACGAACGTTTTTCTTTTTGGCCAAAAAGCATACGAAGTATTTTCTAAATTACAAAATTAAATTTTTCAACACTGCAGCGAATTTAAGAACAACTTCAATTAAATCTTTCGAAACAAGTAAAATAATGTAAATATCGTCCATAATAGCGATTGTATTTCACTTTAACACAATTTAATGTCAGATCAAATATCGAAAAACTTGTAAGTCCTCTTTTGTTAATATTAGTTGCCATTGAATTCAAATGAATAAAATGAATTGTTGAACTATACACCTTTTGGTCTTTCCATTTCAATTTACCAAACCGGGTATAGGACCCGCATCGATGGTAGGCTCCTCCACTAACATGTGCTAGCCATCGGGTGCGCTCCTCCGTTTCTTTGTTTAACAGGGGCTCTTGCTGGGTAGAGTGGCCTTCCGCTCGCGTGCCTATTGGTGATATAGGGTTATATAATTTCATTACATAACGCTCTAGCATAAATCGCTTACGTTTGTATTTCTCATTTGAGGGAAAGAGTCATACAAAGAGTGTAATGAATCGTTCGACGACACTGGCGACCACTACCATTACACCTTGCTGCCACGTGGCTTTCCATATCGCGTTGTCGCGACGGCTTCACATCCCACGTCAGTTTTGTCGTGGGATGTCAAAGTCGAATTGACGGCCACATGGTGGGTGGTTGTCAAAGAAGAAACAGGAATTGCAGTACTTCTCGTCTTCTTGCAAAAAACTAAACTTTTATTATTTGAGTGAAACAGCGAATGAGTTGACGGCACCAAGAGGTCGATTGGACGTTGAACAAATATTCATCGATACCTACAAAGTCGATGCGAGGGACGAAACAGCTCTATGAGATCTGAATTTGGCTATATCTCCAGGGAACGAAGGTGAAATTGAAGAGGCTCAGGAAAATTCCGATCGAAAGTGCGGCGAAGTTTCTAACAAATAGTGGAGCACTCACTTTTGGGTGCATTCGATGCAATTGAAAATTCTTGGAGTTACCTTCGTTTGCAGATCATATAGCAGAAGAATCGTGTGAACAATACGCGAATTTGTCAAACTTTGAAGATTCAAACGAGCTGTCAGCCCTTTTCAGACAATTGTAAATAACAGCGATGGTAACTGAATAGAACATGCAAATTGCTCTAAATGAGAATAACAAACATCAAGCTCCTTTATTATTATGAATTAATTGAACATTTTTGGCGCACTCAAATTGCTATACAACCAATTATGAAAGCTCTATGCTAGATAAAATGTAACTTTGAAACTTTGTCTTTATTGAAGCAAAGCTAAAGCAGAAATAAAGAAAAACACAAACGAAACAATGTAAAAAGCAAATAAAAACAAAATGAGACAAAACAAAGGAACAAAAGCAGATGCCAACTAGGAATGATAAGTTAAAGCAAATAAGTATTGATTATTTTAAGTTTGAAATTTAGGTCTTGATTTCATAGACTAATATTGATGTTACCGTATGATTGTTTAATTAAGGAAATAATTAACTCATTAAGTGATTACGGCAATTGTTATTATTCAACGAGAATTGTACACTAAACGTATTTAAATTCATAGGGAATATACATTAATATTACCATGTTATTTGAGTAACATGATATCTAATTTACTCTTGTATAGGATAGGATGAGCTTGGCTATGTTGTTAAGGGCCCTTAATGCATTTTTTTAATCGGTTGCATGACTTGTAAATTTTGTTAGAAAAATGAGGTAAAGTCCTACGCACCTAGCTATACAGAGCCTATTTTTCACTAAGACTGTCTAACCAAAATATTAGGTTTTTTTTTGTATACATAAATGCACAAAGGCATAAGTTCTTTTTTCCATATTTTAAGATTATTAAGTTACATTCTAACAGCACGTAATTCGTATTTGATATTTGAAGACAGGAAATACAGCATGAATTGTTAAATTAACTCAGACTTTCCTTTCCAGTGGTCCTTCTTTTCCAGAGGCAGTGAGAGTCCAGGGTAAGTATGCCGGGGAGAGAGTAGGGTTTGGAAAAATCCGCTGAAGTCGGTTTCGCGTCGCGTGCGGTACGCGGTGCATTTGTTGGATTTGTCTTTTTCTTTAGCGTAGCATTCGTCGGGTTCAAGTTAACGTAGTGTATTTTTCGGTACCACGTCGGTGAAATTTGGGAACGCGAAACGGAAATCAGGATTTTGTACTTGACTGGAATAACGAAGAAATACGGAATAACGTAAAGTAGGTTTCTTTTCCGTTTGTTTGTGTTTTCAACGCGTTTGAAACGGGCGTTTAATGGTGGCTGAAATATGTAATTGAGCGTGATCCATTTTAAAACCCGCGACCGAAATCCTCTCCGATCTAGCTGGCCGACAAGCAGCCACCGCGAAAATGGATTACGGTGCACGGACTGGTTGACCGGTTGGTACCATTCGTTGGCACGACTCAGACTTAACGTCTAGAACCGATGAGAGGTCGGTTCCGACTTCGTTCGTGTATTAGACGGAAAATCATTACAAGAGCTTTTGTATGAGTTTTTCACTCAAATGGGAAATATATGGCCACGTCTACATTTGGATCTTGATCCGGTTGGGAGGGTGCGAGGGGGCACCACCTCCATCTGGATGCCCCACTTTTATTTGTGGGCCATAAGAATCGTCGGTAACGACGAAGTTTGTCTTCCCCAGATCCAGTTTTTCCTTTGCGTCAGTAATTTCCAAACCTTAGTTGATTACCTTCTTTTCGACTTTGGTCGATATTTATTTGACCCCAAAAATTCGTGGATGCGAAATTCTTTTGTAATGGGTCCTTGTGCTGGGGGAAAGAACCCGCCCCACGACACCGTAATGCTAGCCTGCTAGCGCATTCATGCGTTCCCAGACAAGGCCAATCTTAGCGGATCCCAACATCCTCTTCTGCTGAGCCAGCAAAACATTGCTGCAGTCCTTCGCGGGTGTTTAACCTACCCGTTCACAACAGCAAATGAAAATTTACCACGTATGGATAGAAGCACATTAAAACTGAATGCAGACAGCGAGCTGTTGACAAATTTTTTAATGAAATGACAACAATGCAAGAATGTTGGGACAAAGGACAACACGATAGCGCAACGCACCTCTTTAAACGAGAAAATCTACGTGACTTGCACGTGCACTGGCAAAAATTCTTTACTCGTAGTACTCACAATTTTGTGCTGTCACACAATTACCCAATATAAACGTGTCAGAATGTTTATTGGTCAACGGCAGCCGGCACAATCAAATTTTCGTGAGATGAATTGGGAGCTGACGAGAAAACAGTTGAGACGAGTTCACTTCAAACTCCCCAGGAGGTGCAACTTTCATTAACAATGGACCCTAGACAGAGATCTGTCACTCAGATACTTGTCACCTAGTATTGGGGCTACCATAGTGCCAAATGCAAGTTCCCTCTCTGAGACTAAGCCAGGAGGCTATTACAGATAGGGAGTACGTTGTAGTCCAATCGCCATTCGGGCGGCATAGTTATTACATTCAAATCCATTATCGGGCGCGGAAGACTCAACTTTACCCTCTTACGTCCCCACAAAGGAAGTGTAAGTAGGACTTAGTAGCAGAGCAGTAGTTGTGTTAACAGTTATTGGCATTTTCGGCATTTAATGTCCCATCATTGGGAATTCCGCAAGCCCAATGTGCGACCAGGAGACCATTTACTATCGTTTGGTCCCGGAATTAAGGATGAAGATTTACGAAAGCTGTGGGTTGGGAAAATAAGGGGATCGGAGTTACTCTCTTTGTTACTGCACGCCAATCCGGTTGACTCTTATTCTGCTTGCACCAACCCTAGTTTAAATTTATTTGCCAAAGCACACTAGCAGTCTAATCATAGCCAAAGGAGGTCATTCTAAGAGGTGAAGCTCTGTGAGCATAGCTTGAAGCTCTATGCTAGTGAGTTTTAGTGATTTGGTTTAATTTCTTATAATTTGTTTGGAAAATTTATCTGGAAAAATTAAACCAAGGTGCCGCCGGCTTCCACGTGTAATAAGTGAGGGGAGCAGATATTGGATCGAATCACGTGAATAAATATCCACCACCGCAGGCCGACGTACCAATAAAGACATTGAAAAGGATAACGGAATGTTCAGTCTAAAGTAGAAAATGTAGAAGGTTGTCCCAAAAGTATCAAGCCTCCCTTCATATCTCCGCGTTAATGTCATTTTTTATCATCCAGTGGGTAATATCCTTCAAAGTAGTCCCTATTTGATTGAACAACATGCTCTCAGGGGTGATTCCCCTCCTTGAAACAGTCCTGAAAGTTTGTTTTCAGAATTAGCTTCAGTGCATTCATCGCATTAGTTTTAATCGTCTCTTTGTCATCAAACCGATGTACTTTGAGCGGCATAATTTATCATAGCTGACAAAATACTCAAGAAGATTGCTACTCAATATGAGTTCAGAGGCCAATGTTTAATTGAAATGAAGAATGGATTCTCCATTCAGGCTTTATTTCCTTACCTCTGAAAGTGTTAGGCTTCTTCTCTCAGGGTTTGATAGATGGACCAACTCAAAACTAGATCGAATCAGAGCAAGCGTCTTTAAATGGTCACATGCAGACTCCGTTTCCATCTATATCCAGAGTCATATCATTAGTTTCGATACCAGCCATATCTTGTAGATCTTTCTTACAACTAGTTATTTTAAGATTCGATACATTCACTCGAGACTCTTACGAAATATACCATTCATTTTTAAAAACACGCCATATAGTCCTTTGGGCTAATACCCTTCAGTTTCTTGGATCATTGCTTGCTGACCTTACTCCATAAGCATAAATGGATTAGTGGTTCTATACATTCTTCAGTTTTAGGTTCAATAAAGCCAACGCGGGGTGGTTGTAGTCCAAAAATTGTCGATGAATATTATTGACACATATGAGAAGGCTTTTCAATCTTTTTAACCTTGTGATTGCTGTTGCTCCATATCCTTCCATATTGTTTCGATGTTTAACACTAGGAACTACTTTCTCAATGGTTTCCAATGTCAGCTTCTCTAACTTCGACAAATAGAGATCTATTTTATTGTTAACTTTTACTAAGCTTTTTTGCAATCGAGCCAAATGACTTTCATGTTGAACTGGAATAAGAAATACATTATCCCTTTGATGATTTACTCCCATTACAATGGCAAAACGCTATCATAAGGAAACACCTGCTGAAAACTTAGTCCATTTAATCATGCGGTATCGAAGGCTTTCTAAATATAAATGAGGTAGTTTCTGTATTTTTGACTTTACAACAAATGCCTGAGGTTACTTTCGCTACCATATATAGTCAAATACCTGATGCCGAACCCAAACTACCTATTTGGCATCATCTCATATTTCTTAATATATGCGTTTAACCTTTGGTTGAATATCACTTCAAAAATCTTACTGATGTTAGGCAGCGAGCTAATTGCACAAAAGCTTTCAGAGCAAGATTCCTTTGCTTTCTTTAAGATTGAGAAGACATTAATCGTTTTCCAATGATTTCTTCTTCTTTGTAGCACTATTGCCTCTCTACGCCTCTAACTTGGGTCCATCGGCCGCATCTTCCAATTTCAAAATTCAAGGAGTGACGAACTGTCTTCGTCAACTGAGTTAGACCAGTGTTTCATTGGTTTCCCCACTTGTCTGCATCCTTCAGCTCCATCAATGAATACCTTTTCCGTTATCGATCGACATCCATACTGTTTACGTAGCCAACCTATTGCAGTTTCCGCAGCAATTTTCTATTATGTGTCAATTAAGCTACTCAACAGTAATTCAAAATTATTGTCTCGTTAAAGTTAGCGGACACGGAGACTTGAGATGAACCAACGCCTGCTTACTCAGACCCAGAAGGAAAACAATTAACGAGCACAATGTCACCGCAGGAACTGTCAAAAGCTGTTCAATTGGTCCAAAAGAGCAGGTCAAAAGGTCTTAAAGAATGGTGCGCATTGAGACGTCATACTTCCGCTGAGGGTGCATTAGATGAACGAAAACATTGTACAAAAAGGAATCGTTACTTTCCCTGAAAAAGATCGTTGCATTACGAGAGGAATTTCAAACTTAAAGACGTTAAAGTGGCTGAAGTGAACTACTCATCCCTGCCCAAATGATGGGAACTTGACGAGTGTAGTTGACTATAACAAATAAAATAACAAACTAATGCTAAGAACTCCGTCGATACTAGTTGATTGTTTTATTATTTATTCTGATATGAATCGTCTTATTTAAATTTTTAATATATTCTTATTGTATACATGATATAGTAAAAATCTAGAAAGCCCTTAGGGCCATAAAATTTTGTTGTTTATACATATGTGTTATTAAAATCGCTTTGTTTTGATATACCTTTGTGGTAGATATTGTTTATGAAGGATATTTTGAATCAACCCATCAATCACAGTGGTCTTTATCCTTGCCAATTTAAATATATGACTTTCGAATAAATTCTTAGAAACCTTTAAACTTAACGTCAAATTTTTTGAAACCTTTACACCAAATGTCAAAGTCCTTACAACTTCTTGTTTGATATTAAGATTTTTACTTCACGCTTCAAAATGCTAGTTCTCAATTTTTTTCTGACTTTATTTGGTACTCAACAACGGATTAAAAGGTGGAAATTGGTCTGTAAGATAATTCCTCATTTCAGGTGAATTTTTGCTCTACACTCATTCAGTTCAAGACAGTTCTCACTGGCGTGGCATTTGTTCAACAGGCACCTTACAAAGTCCTATCAAAATCAGTAGATCAAAAGCACTTAAAACTCAATACCCAGCTTTCAAGTTTGTCAATTTCGACCAACCTTTCATTCCTTTGTTAGAAAATACTGGACACGGAGGTAACGATCATTAAAAAAAAAACAAATGAATAAAACATTTGTCTACATACATATACATACGAGTTACTAAAAATTTTTATTTTTTCAGTTCAATTGTTGTTCCCTCGGAACTTACTAAGAATTTATTCAGGGAATCTTAAAGATGAGCACGTGTTAGTCAACGTCCACTGGCATTGGGATCAAAGTGAACATGTTGTGGATGATCGCATGTGAGGGTGTAATATTACTTCTATTATTTCTAAATTTGTGTTCCTTCAGCGGCAAATTAGAAACTCACCTCGTATTCAGAAATTCAAGGTACTCCACAATGGAAGAAGCATTAACCACTGCTGATGGTGTTGTTGTGCTAGGAGTGCTGCATCACCTGGTTTCTGGAACAACCAACTATTTGGGCAAAATTCGTCAAGTAATTCCACAAGTGACAAAAGTCAAGAGCAAAGCTCGCCTCCTTAGGAATGTGACCGTTAAAGAGATGCTTCCTACTGATTTGGGAAATTATTACACTTACAGCGGTTCAATGACGACTCCTCCGTGTGTTGAAGTGGTGACATGGATTATTTTAACTGATTTTATGCAAGCTACGTACGATGATGTAAGTACAAATGAGTAATAAAATGTCCACTTAGCTTCATATTTATAGATTGCAAGTTTTCGAACGGTAATGGATGAAGATAGCCATCTAGTGAATCAAAATTATAGATCCCTTAAGTCGACCAATAATCGCACTATATACTTCAACCATAATCCCCAGCGTGGAATCTTTTACACAAACTCATCACCCAAGACAATTAGTGTTTCGATTTTCATTATTAATTTCGCAGCAACCGTCGTAGGTGGTGAAAGTAATTCAAGAAGAATAGAAAATGTTGTTTTCTTTTTAATTGTATTTTAGGTCAAATAAATTTGAATGTTTTAAGCAATTTTCATTAGATAATTCAATTAAAGGAACCATCGCTACATCGAAGTCAATATACAACATATCAGGGTATTGAAGACATAGAAAATAGAAACTACCCTGTATTTTCTCAGTTAATTTTACGAATTGCACTTCCGCAATGCAAATGAGAGTGGATGGAAGGCACATGAAACTGCAGTTGTGAGTAGTACCGCAAGGTGACGGCTGAAAACAAAGAATGGAGTCGCAAAGAAACCTCTGTGGCGAGACGACGAAAATCGCAAAACGTCTTTTGACGAAGGCGCGAGAACGTTGGCTTTGAACATGTAGTTCGCGTAACCTTTTCTGCTAGCCCCATTCCACGTTATGGGAACTGTCGCCTCACAGCGAGAAACATTTAATTTGTGTTGTGCACGGGAGTGACGTTTTCGTGCGGTGGAATTTCAATTTGTTCCCGATTAGGCAGATCAAAAGCGTCTCGCGCAGGAAATATTCCACGTTATGGGAACTGTCGCCTCACAGCGAGAAACATTTAATTTGTGTTGTGCACGGGAGTGACGTTTTCGTGCGGTGGAATTTCAATTTGTTCCCGATTAGGCAGATCAAAAGCGTCTCACGCAGGAAGTATTTCTTGTTGCAAAGAAATATTAACGAGTAGACGACACCGTCGTGGATAAATTGCCAGGTGCGCATTCACCAAAAAGTACACTTTGCCAATGCTAGTCCGCACGAAAGGCATCGCTAGCGGCAAAGAAGTATTTGTCGCAGTGTGAGTGTAAGGAGTACAATCGGTATGTAAACCATGCATTAGCAGGCTCCGCGGCTGCTTTAAAAGACATGTTGGCCATTGCTAACCCCATCGGGCACCCGTGATTTCGTACCCACCACCAACGATAACATTCAGTGTCGCTCCACTAGCAATGCATTTGTATAAGCAGCCATGATGTCGCTCCAGCACTGACACAAACAACGCCACCAGCAATACGAACACATCCAAGGAAACAAATCCTAACACCAAGAGAAGATTGGCATTGGAGTTAGTCTACCGCAAAACGCACGCGACAACTAACATTGCATCATCCATACATTCGTTTATTTGATGTTCATTTTGTTCGGACGCGAATAAACTTGTCTTTTATGAGAAAGGGAATTTCATTTTACACGATAAAAAGTTGTTGGGCTCTGTCTCCGAACGAAAACCCACATTGGTGACCCCGCAAATCAACAAAGTGCAAATAAAACAAAAAGAAGAAGAACCAGTGAAAAGTGAAAGTGCTTCGAACGAAAGTGAAAATTTTACAAACAAACGCAAAAATACTTCAAATAAAAGGTGAAGTTATAAATCAGGAAATATTACAATGACTCTGGAAGAAACTAAAGTGGAGCTTGAGGCTATGGTACAACGAATCCTCGATCAAATGCAGCAACTCAGAGACATGTCAACAAATCATAATGAAACGTCGCACGGGAATACGAAAGCCGAAGTGGCAATGATCAACAATAATCATGTCAAAATACCCGCATTCTGGAGAGGCCACCCAGCGCTTTGGTTCGTGCAAGTAGAAGCTGCATTTTCCATTTCGAAAACCACTTCCGACAAAACAAAATTTCAACTGTGGTTCTCAACCTCGACACAAAGACTCTCCCTCTGGTTTCGGATATCATCTCAACACCACCCAAAACAAACAAATACGATGCAATAAAGCAAAGAATCATTGAAACTCTCGGCGAAACAAATGAATCAAAACTCAGACGCCTCCTCAGGGGTTTAGAAATTACAAATGGGAAGCCGTCCTTAATCCTCCAAAAAATTAAGAATCTTGCAGGCGGACAGTTCCACGACTCGATTTTAAAAATGCTTTTCCTAGAACAACTTCCAGAGCAAGTCCGTAGTATATTAGCAATAAGTGAAGTCCAAGATCTGTACAAACTTGCGGTGCAAGCCGACAAAATTCTAGAGGTGTCGAAAGTGGATGGATTTGAGATGGCGGCGATTTCAAAAAGTGAAACAAGCCCGCTCACACAACTACGAGATCACATCGCAAAAATCTCACGAGAGCTTGAGGATTTAAAAAAACAAATGAATTCACGAAAATTGGAGTGCTCGAGATCAAAATCGCGAAATAGAGAAAGTTATTACCAGAGAAAATACGGGCCAAAAGAACAAAAATCGAGTTCAGATTTGTGCTAGTACCACGAACATTGCGGAGAAGCCGCGCGATAGTGCCGCACGATATGCTCCTATAACATAAGGGAAAATCCGGAAAACTAAATATGCTATCGTCTAAATCAACAACATCAAAAGCGGAAGACGATAGCGAAATCATGGAAAAAGAACACCGCCTACATTTGCAAGATATAGTAAAACTGGACAATAATACTTAGTAGACTCTGGTTCTTGTGTATCAGTCGTTCCACGCATCTAGTTCAAAACGAAGCTCAAACAATCCCCACTGAAACTCTACGCAGCAAATTCCTTAGTAATCCACACATATGGCCAGCGACTATTAAGTTTGGATTTAGGACTGCGCCGAAACATGCCATTCCCATTCATCATTGCTGCAATCAAGACAAGCATCATATGAGCTGACCTCATCTACCATTACGGACTTCTAGTTGATCTGAGGGAATGACGCCTAATCGACCCACAAACGTCCCTCTCGACAACAGGGAAAATCAAAATCACATCAGAGCACGGAACATCGACCATTATAACAATAGAAAACGAAAACATGGAATTTGCGAAACCGGTGCAAGAATGCTCCGGCTTAACGAAACCATCATTAAAAAAGGCAATAACACAAAACTGTCACGCCGTGCATCATATCATCAGTAAGGGTCCCCCTGTTGTCGAAAGAGCACGCAAACTCGTCGGAGAAAAACGACGAAGCACAGAAACCGAAATTTTAACCATGCTCGAAGCAGGCTATATAAGGCCTTCAAAAAGTCAATGGTCATCTCCGCTACACATACAACAAAAGAAAACTTGCGGTTGGCACCCCTGTGGCAATTATCGAAAGCTAAATGCCCGAACCGTGCCCGACCGATATACGCCACCACTGATACAAGACCACGATTGATCTTGTGAAGGCTTACCACCAAGTATCCATGGTCGAAGAAGATACACCGAAAACCGCCATCGTTACACCCTTCGGACTGTTTGAATATTTGGTCATGCCATTCGGTCTTCGAAACGCCACCCAAACATTTCAACGCTGGATTGATTCAATTTTTTGTGACCTCGATTACATTTTTTGCTACGTTGACGATTTCATCGTATTTTCTGATACTCATGAACAGCGCATGAGACACTTACGAACCATCTTTCAAAGGCTGAAAGACAACGGGATCACGATAAATTACAACAAGTGTGCTTTCGTGAAAAACGAACTTAATTTTCTTGGATACACAATGAATGCTGCTGGTTACAAGCCACCACAAAAGAAGATAGAAACCCTCACCCATTATACAAAACCAAAAACAATCCATGATCTCCGCAGACTTCTCGGAATGATAAACTATTGCCGAAATTGCATACTAAACGCTGCCAAGACTCAAGCACTCCTAAGTTCGTACATCAAAGACTCCAAAAAGAACAACAAACGATAAGTCAAATGGATGCCAGAAGCAACCGAAGCGTTTGAGAAAAGCAAAAAAGCCTAGCCGACCACACCCACATCGTTTACATCCCCAATGGCGCCATTGTGTTTAACAACCGATGCCTCTGACACAGCAATTGGTACATCACTTGAACAAAAAATAAACATCGTTTGGATGCCGATCGGATTCTTCTCCTGAAAATTAATCAAACCAGAACGCAATGGGAGCGTCTACGATCGCCAACTTTTGGCGATCTTTGCAGGGGTTCGACATTTCCAACATCAACTCGAATGGAGGGACATTCGAAATAAAAACCGATAACAAGCCATTAATCTATGCGTTTTCACAAAAATCTGAAAAAGCATCTCCACGCCAACTATGACATTTAGACTACATATATCTCACAATTCTCGACCAACATAGTCTACGTTAAAGGCAGCGAGAATGTCGTAGCGGACGAATTATCGAGAATCAGCACAATCGATATGCCGTCAAAATTTGGACAAAAAAAATAAGTGAGCAACAAAAAAATGACGAGGAATTATCTGAGTTATTAAAAACTCGACATCCGTCAAGTTACAACAACTCTGCATCGAAAACTCGCCAGCCTACTGCGATATCTCCACAGATGTAATAAGACCGTAGCTTCCTCAAAACTTAAGAAAAATTGCATTCAGAATCACTCACGGCCTTTCACATCCTAGTAGTCGCTCTACCATAATCATCCTGCCGCCTGTAGAGGGATATCGCTACCACCTAACAATGATCGATAGATTTTCACGATGGCCGTTGCGGGATCTTTGAATGAGACCACAGCACCGACAGTTGCAATGGCAGTCTTTAACCATTGGACTATCAATTACGGCACCCCTCTCACCAACACGACAGACTTTACGTATATCAGGGGAATTTTTTGTCACTCAAGAAATCAACCACAAACGCTGACCCTGTAAAATTTGTGGAAAACCACCGCAAAATAATGCGCAGAACAAAACATCTCAATATCACAACTGACTGCAGCACATGTTGAATCGGACCAGGCAAACGAGCGAATAAAAACTTGAATCCACGAACTCCAGAGATTCCAGAAACTCCACAGATTCCAGAAACTCCACAAATTCCAGAAACTCGAGCAATAACAAAAACTCAAGAAAACGAAACAGCTAAAAAAATCGTGACTTTTTCCAACAATTCCAAGAAAGTCACGAGGAAGGGGGTAGATGTGGTGGCTCCAGCACTGACACAAATAACGCCACCAGCAATGCGATCACATCAAAGGAAACAAATCCTAACACCAAGAGAAGATTGGCATTGGAGTTAGTCTATCGCGAAACGCACGCGACAACGCATCGACAACCAACATTGCATCATCCATACATTCGTTTATTTGATGTTCATTTTGTTCGGACGCGAATAAACTTGTCTTTTATGAGAAAGGGAATTTCATTTCACACGATAAAAAGTTGTTGGGTTCTGTCTCCAAACGAAAAACTCACAGTTCACTTTTAAATCGCACATACACTGTAATGTATATCGAAAATCTTTTCATTCATCCTAATTACAATTGCAATAAATTTACATTTCAAAATTCAAAAATTCCTATCAAAATTCCAATTCAAATTCTAATTCCTATTAAAATATCTCATTACATGTACGACGTGGGCCAGAACAATAAAGTAAACAAAAAATATCTGTTTAACAATTTCATTTGACTATGCCGTTGCATTGTGTTCACGCTCAAAGACAAATTCATTGTCGGTATCTAAAGGGTGTTTGATTACGACTTCATTGAACTTGACTTTGACTATGCGGATGCATTATCTTCGCCCTCAAAGACAATGCATTGTTTATGGAAGTATCAGTTTGCAGTCAACAGAAAGATTTTCGCTTTATGCATTTAGATCCACATATGGAGAATCCAATGGATATGAATAGATACATTTTTTATAAATAAGTTGTACTGCACGTTTTTTATGAATAAGTTAGAATGCTCATGAGGATTTCAAATCATTGGTAAGTGCATTTCCGATGTGTAGATTTTTTTTAATAGATTTAAGCATGAAAAGTTTTTTCCTATATTTTTCAATGAATGCATATATCTTTTGTACAGTTTCATGCGAAGCACGTTTTCCTTGCCAATGCATTTTTAGCATAAGAGTTTTTTCATTATACTTTTCTTATGGACTATAGATTTTTAGCTTGTCAAGATTTTTGTTTAAAAAGGCTAAGGGATAGTAAAGAAAATACAATCGTTTGATACATTTTAAACTGGCCACTTGCCTAGTGTATACTTTCTAAACTGGCATTGCTGCCTGAAAAAATCTGGCCATCTAACCTAGTAGTCTGGCATTCTGCCTGAACCCTAAATCGACCTCTGATACAGGCGCATATGCCAAGTATTCCAACAATCTTTGCCTTAACTATATGTCTACCTAGACGCTGTACTGATTTCTAGGTGAAGTATTTATCTTGTTAGACTCAACATACCCTCTAAGACAACAACACATATACGTGAAACATTTCTACTCAATTTTACATTAAATTAGAGAAAAACGTGATATGGCTATGGCTGTTATTTGAGTTTACTCTATAAAATATTTGAAATGTGGCAGGGTTCAAGCGTAAATACGACGACCAAGCATATAATTTACTCGACATAAAAGTGACTCCCGTTGAAGCGACACGTCACAATTTCAAGCTAAATAGTAAATCCGAAATAATTTACGGAACTTTTACCAGGTCCAATCATCATACAAAAATAAAATCCTGTAAAAATCTTGTGATTTCCCATTCACCGACAGCCAAACATTCTTAGCGGTGTTTAGCGATTAAACATTTTTTCTTGTTTTGCGTTACTGTTGTTACTGACGACACAGTGAGAGTAAACCGCGATCAATCTGTGTTGAGAAGTTGATATCATAATATCGGAATGAATGGGATACTGTCTATTTTTCGAATCAATGTTGGATACGATGTTGTTCGCCAGAGATAATTGGCTAAAAGGAAATAAGGTGATGTTTCCAGATAGTGGAATGTAAGGATGAGAAAAACATTAATTGATAGAGCGATGTTTATGCGTTTGATATGAGCTTTATTCAAAAAGTAGCTATAACAGAACAGTTTGGTGATGTAATTGACCCCAAGCAGCTTGTCTCGACATCATATATCATTAAGGGAATTGACTTATATACAGTGCAAAAGTGCGATTTGAAATTTTGCTCCCCATTTCAATTAGTTTCCAGTAATATCACTCCATCATCATTGGGCGCCCGGCGAAGATGTAGGTGAGTACCCGTTTGTTTTTTCTAAATTTTTTATGTTAAAATTTTTTATTTTAATATTCTTTCTAATATTTAATTTTTATCAAAAAAATATTTGTATTATCAAAAAAATGAAAGAACCGTACGCAAATCCCTCCAGGCAACTGTAACGTTCTACATTTAGATTTTTTCAGTATGTTACAATATAAAAAAAAATAAAATTATGACGTCTTGGGGAGGCGGGTGTTGCGTACACATTAAAACCAAGTTTTGAAATGAACAAATAAAAAGAAGAAATGACATACACTATTGAACATTAAGATCATTTCTACACCCTTTGAAACTCATTCAATTGCCTCATTTTTTGAAATTCTATTTTTTTATTAAATTATATTTTTGAATGAATTTACATTTTTATTTTTTATATGTATGACCCGAGTTTTCATTCATTTTTGTCATTACTATTAAATACAATCAGCATTTTCATGTTGTTGGTCACTTATCAAGGGATAAAGATGAAAAGATAAGCGAAAACTCGGTTTTCCTTTCATTAACCCTGACAAGGTATGGGACCCGCAACAATGGCCAGCCCCTCCACTATGAGGAGCTAGCCATCGGGCGAGCTCCTCCCTTGTGATGCGTCGTAGGGCCTCTTGCCCAGGTAGAGTGGCGTTTCGCTCGCATGCCCTTTTATGGTGTAGTGTTATGTGATTCCATCGTATAATACTAAAAGGTGGTCCAACCAAAACACACAATGTTAATTGTAAATAAAACAAAGCATTTTCAGAGAATTATGTTAATACTTTTTATTATAATAGAAAAATCGATGACAATTATGTGTAAAACAAAATACTCGCCACGACTACGGTGGTATACTTCTATCCGATGGTCCACATTTTCAATGACTCTGAGACATAATTGAGGTTCAATGTCGTTAATGTGCTGAATCATCTCATCCTTTAGCTCTTGAATCGTTCTTGGCCTTTTGACGTACACTTTTTCTTTAAAATATCACCAGCGAAAGAAATCCAACAGTGTTAAACCATATGATCGTGGCGGCCAATTAACATCGCCACAACGTGAGATAACACGGCCATTGAATTTCTCGCACAAAAGAGCCATTGTTTTGTGGGCTGTATGGCAAGTGGCACCGTCCTGTTAGAACCACATATCATTCAGGTCCATGACCTTAATTTCTGGCCACCAGAAGTCCATTATCATCACGCAATAGTGAACACCATTCACGGTAACTGTTTGGCCGTCTTTTTTTTTTTTTTGAAGAAGTACGACCCGATGATGCCGCCAGCCCCAAAACCGCACCAACCAGTCACTCTTTGTGGATGCATCGGCTTTTCTACAATGACCCGTGGATTTACATTCACCCAAATGCGGAAATTCTGCTTGTTAACGAACCCACTGAGGTGAAAGTGTGCCTCGTCGCTGAGGATGATTTTCTTTGTAAAGTCCTTATTCCCTTCTGTCTGTTCAACCAACCATTCGACGTATTGCCGATGCTGGAAATGGTCAGTAGGCTTCATTTCTTGAGTCAATTGAACCTTGTAAGCGTGCAAATTCAAATCTTTATAAAAAATTTGCATCTGTGATGTTCTTGAGATTTTCAATTGTTGGGCACGACGACAAGTCGAGGTTGACGGCAATTTTGCCACACGATTGCGAACAACAGCAATGTTTTCTGCAGAACAAACTGGGCATGCATGCACAGGTGATTTCACATTTCCTACAGATCCGGTTTGCTGAATGTGCACAATTCTCCCGATTGTGGACACATTTGGTCGATTATGCTGACCAAAAAAAATTACGAAGTGCACGAAATGCATTTCGATATGAGCGCCCATTTTCGTGAAAGGCTTCAACAGCGTTAACGCGCTGCTCAACTATGTACTTCACCATGGGTGAATTTGTCAAACACTGAAACACAGAAATGTCAAATTAAATTGGGTAAAAAACTTGACGTTAAGGTGTAACTCATAATTAACATTGTGCATTATGGTTGGACCACACTTTATAACATGAATTGGCTACGTTTATGTTTCTCATTTAATGGTAAAATTTATATAAATTTTGTTTGCATGAGTTTTTCACCTAAATGGGAAATATATGGCCACGCCTACATTTGGATCTTGATCCGGTTGGGAAGGTGCGGGAGGGCACCGCTTCCACCTGGATGCTCCGGTCTTATTTGTGGGCCATAAGTATCTTCGGTAACGACGAAGTCCGCTCTAAAGTCCGTCTGTTTTCTCCCGGCCCAGTTTGTTACTGGCTATAAGCAATTTCAACCCTTAGTAGGTTATCTCGGCCTCAACACCAGTCGATCGGCATTAGACCCTTTTTAATTTGTGAATGCGAAATGTTTTTGGTGTGGGTCCTTGTGCTAGGGAAAAGAACCAGCCAGCGCATTCACGCGTCCTCAGACAAGATCGATTTTGGCGAGCCCTGAAATCTTCGCTCGCTGAGGCAGCAGACCATCATTGCAGTCTTTTACAGACAATTGACCATTCAGAAAACGCTGCAAGCTATACCTAAGGCACATGGTTCAGGTATAGAGAAGAAGAGCACTGAGAATTGCCTCTTCCATATCCGATAGCCTTTGACTCACGTGTTGCCTATTGCCCTTCTTACAAGAGAGTGCTGTACTATCTACCTGCGTCGAAACGAAGACCGAAGAGAGGCAGTTGCCCATGAGGAGAGACAACGCTCACTCATTCAATAGCAGCGGTCCTGGGTGAAGGTAAGATGGAGTGCGTGCCTTATTCCTGATTTGGGACCGTGGCTCTACCGAACGCACGATTAGACTTAGCCGAATCTTGAGTGGGCATAATTGTTTTTAGTCTTACTTGCACAAGATTGGTAAGTCATGTTCCCCAAAGTATAGATTCTGCGCAGGAAAGGAAAACGATGCCTACTACACATATTTTATATTCAAAAGATGGAACAAGCAGCACTCGGATCTTTACAGGGAAACGGGAAAGCTTGCTTGCATCGATTGACAAATGGAACCATGTGGCACATAATGCTCGAGCAGTCCTAAAAGATAAAAAGGACTCATTGCAACCGGGGACGTTGGAGTTGAGGGATCAATTTTCCAGCAATCAAACTTCCCCCTCTCCTTCCACTAGAGGAGGGTCTCTCAACTTGAAGATGCCCCATGGCGTAGCAAAACAAGGCTTAGCCCGAAGTAATGTATCAAACGGTTCTAGGCTAGGTTCTCAGGTTGGAAGGGAGGTGAGTATCAAACGTTAATGCAGTTGGATTGATTCGAGAATTATTGAATCAGAATATTAATATAGAAAACACAAATGGATCTATTTCTTTTATTAAATTTTTGTGCATTGATAATTATCTCCCGCTTACACCTTCAACACATTATCCTCATAAGCCTCTCTATGGGAGACAATTCTTTCACATTTGATCATGGTTAAAAATAGCTTTACCCATAAAGTTTTCAAGAACAATGGTGTAATTCTCCTAAGTGAAAGAACAACTTCTTCTTCGCCCGGGCTATTTTGGCTATCAACATAATAGAACGTTTGTTGATCCGATTGAGACCGGCGTTTCCAACAAAAGGGGCTGGCGCTTGCTACAACAGTAGTTTTGTTGAGGTTGATGGACACTCTTCTGGAGCTGCCACTGCCCATCATCCTCGATGTAGCTCGACGCAGGGCCCCAAGGTAAACAGTGGACCCTTTACATGCATGTTTGAACACCTCACCTGGGACCATGCGGTCGAACTGCCCCGAGGATGATACACTGTGGCAGCTCCGGAAAAGTGTCCGCCAACCTCGACAAAGCCACACCTATACACATGTAAACATGATGACACGTTATTTCCAATTGCAATGGTAAACTTTTATCTTTTTTATACTTCTCTATTTAATTTTTTGGATGGCATCTGCATCAAGTTTAAACATTTTCGGCCATATTAGTTAGTAAATTTTTGTTTCATTTCATTACTATAAAGTCATTGGGCGCTGGCGTACTATAAACAAATCATGTTTTAATAATATTGTACACATATTGGTTAAGACTGGATTTTATCGATGTTTAATTTCTAGACAATTAGAGCCGCTGTTAGTATGCTTCATTTCTTTCTTGTTTATTCATATATGTATAAAGGCTCAATAAATTTGTATGTATGTGTGTATGTAATTAATTTATTTGATTTTGTCAAATTTTATTGTACGTTTTAAATTTATTCAATTCTTCGAAATGAAATTATATAATTATTTGCTTGCTTTACTCAGTAAATTACAAGTTTTCCTAGTTCTTGCAAACTATTTTACTGATATTTGCTTATTCCAGCGCAAGTTTTATTGACCGCCGATTTCTTCTTTGGTATCCCAGCATCAGCTCAAAATGATGGTGCTCTTGAGGACGTTACCTCTTCTACCGAAACACCGAAATCTCCTATTTGGGGTGGTATATGTGAACAAGGCTCGGTGCAAAGCCCAATTCAACTCAGCAGACCGTTTACTCTGTTAGCACATTATCCACCACTTAAGATGATTAACTTTGACAAAAAACGTTTCAAACATATTCTAAAAAATAACGGCTACGGAGGTTATTATAAAATATTTCGTTTACGTGTTAATATCATATTTCATGTTTTCAGTCGAAATGTTGATTGCTCCGGAACTCAAAGCAACAATTTCGTCAGGAAATCTTCCATTTGAGTATGTTTTGGAAAAAATTCAGTGGCACTGGGATCAGAGTGAACATAAAATGGATGATCACAAGTCAGATTATACATAAACGAAACTTAGAATTGTATTTAAATGTTCATATTATTTCAGTTTTACACTTGAAACTCACCTGCTTTTTAAGAATAAAAGATATTTTACATGGGATATCGCACTTGGAAGAGTTGATGGTGTTGTTATATTGGCAATACTGCATAAATCAATTGATTCTGCAAGTAACTACTTAAGGAAGATACGAAGGAAAATTCCTCAAATAATTGAGCCCAGTAGTGAATCCCCAATCGTAGAGAATATAGCCATTCGAGAGATACTTCCAAAATATACAGGATCTTATTACACTTATAAAGGGTCATTAACATCACCTCCGTGTTCAGAGACTGTAACGTGGATTGTCTTCACTGATTATCATGAAGCTTCTAACACAGATGTAAGTATGTCTTAATGGGAAACACCTACTATAGCTATTCAGATTTAGATCGCACAGTTTCGGTTAGTCAAGGGAGAAGATGGCCATCCAGTAATAAAGAATTATAGGGATATTCAACCAAGTTATCATCGCGTCGTATACCATAATATACAACTGCGTCAATCAAGCTTTTCGACACAAAAAGTTGAGCCCAAATTGGGCATATTTGTTTTTTTAATATTTATATTTATATATACATAACACAGAATATAGCAAGCTAATGAGAAATAAACTAATTTATGAACATACTGTCTGAAAAATCATATGGATCTTATATACTATAAAATCAAAACATAGGAGCACGGATATTTATCATTATCTATGAAAAAGCTTTAAATTCGACTCAAGCTTTCAAGAGTAGTCGCCTCCAATCATTGCGGTTTTGCGACATTGTAATAAAAGCCACCAGGGAAAAATATTTTATTCTTTTTTTCCTCTCTGTTTTGTGCATGAATAAAATACCACGCCCAGGTTTGGTTGTCAAATTGCGAAGTATTGGAAATGAAATGACAATCAAAGCCAGTAGACTCGGTCTTGTATTTCCCCTGGAATTTCTGCCAGGGTAGCCTCTTCATTAGTTACATCCTCAAAGGCCGCTATCAGTGGCAGAATAAAGGCTGAATTTCAAGAAAGTAAAAAAAATCAAATTCTTGTGACGGAACGGCTAGGGAAAAGTTAATTCTACGTCTAGCACTCGTAGCGTGTAGACGTGTTTTTAATCGCTCCTGTCATTAATTTTAAAAATTAATTAATTTTTTGCAAAAGTCAGTTTCAAACAATTGCAATATTTTTTTACGAGCCAGTCAAAAGCAAATTTTGATTTTATTGGGAAAACTATCACCGTCGATATTATTCGAGCATTTATCGAATACCTGAAATTCATTTCCTGAAGAAATATCAAAAGTGGAAATACGTTCAAGGGAAGTCCCGGTCTGAGAACATTCCCTCCAGTCTCGCTGCGAAAGCGACGAGATGGAGGAGCCCGATGGCTTCAGCCATCAATCAGGATCATGCCCACTGCCAATGATGATGGGCGAAAAAAAACTAAAAAGAAGTCACGAGAATAAAGCAGAAAAACCGACAATCCTATCGGTTACGGAAATCGAACAGCTTATCCACGAAAAAGATAGAGCTGAAAAAATCGAAAAAGAAAATGAAGAACTCAAGCTGCGAGTTAAATCTTTGGAAGCACTTGTTGGAACGTTAACGTTCAACAAAGATAACGAAAGCAAGAAAGGCCGACAAACAAACCCAAAAACCGAAGAAAAGAAAATTAAGAAGCCACAGGAAGCTCATCAAGAGGATGTCCTCAGCGCAGGAGGCGCAAACGAAAGCAAGAATTATTATGCAGCGCTATCTTGTCTGGAAGAAACAATGGACGTTGAAGAGGATACAGGTAAAACGTCAAAATTAGATAGTGATTTCATTGAATATCTTAGAGTTAAAAACCGGGAGAAAAAACCAAAAGGTTTGTCTGCTGGTCCGTCCGTTAACATTAATGAAAAAAAAAGAGAAAGTCCCACCAATCAATGTGTTTGGGCAAACGGGAAAAGATATGGTTCGGCTTCTGGCAGCCGAAAATAAACTAAAAGATTTTCAGATAAAAAGAGTCAATGCCGATAAGTTGACAATAAGGACTAAGTCGCTGGTTGATTTCGAGGCAACAAAAAGTGCCTTAAATTCTGGAGATGTTCCACATTTCACGTACACCCCGAAAAGCGAGAAGAACCAAACCTTTTTATTGAAGGGTCTGGACTGTGGTGAGGACACAATCGATCTCCTTCAGGTGCTGCAAGAAGCTGCACCAGAAATACAGTTTATTTCAGTTAAAAATTTTGCAACGAGAAGATCGATTGTGGAGCGCAAAAACTTGCCTCACTACTTAGTCCAAATTTCCAGCAAAAGTAGTTCGAGTGCGCTGCAGAAAATACGGTACTTGAACTTCCGCGTGGTGAGGTGGGAACGCCTCCAGAAAAGTGAGGTCAACCAGTGCTACAGGTGTCAAAGATTCGGGCATTCGGCTGCCAATTGCGCCATGAAATATAGGTGTGTGAAATGCAAAGACATCCATGTTCCCGGCGAGTGCAAATTGGCTCAGGCGGAGCCAAAAGAAAAACTATATTGTGTGAACTGCGGTGCCTTTGGTCATCCAGCATCATATCGAGGATGCCCCCGGTATCAAGATGCAAAGGTTAAAGTCACATCAAAACAAATTCAAGCACACCGCAGTTCGATACCTACCAACTTCGTCAAGCCCGGGGTGTCATTTGCACTTGCTGCGAGAGGACCAGCAGACAATGTAAATAAAATAAATAATGTAAGTAGCAATAATGAGCTGCTCCTTAAAATTTATCAACAACTAAATTCCTTATCGGAGCGAATCGATAAACAAGATTCGAAAATTAACATTGTTTTTCAGCGTTTAGGGCTTTCAAATGCCTCCAAATAAGTTGTCATCCAGCCACATTACCATGGATAGGATTCGTCTCATCTCGATCAACGTCAACTCCATTGTTACTTTACATCGGCGTGATTATCTCCTTGATTTCATTGCCAGACAAAAGCCTGACATCCTGCTTCTCACCGAAACCCACCTCAGTTCATGGCACTCCATGGGATTCAAGGATTTTGAGTTCGTAAGAAACGATAGGGTAACAGGTGATGGGGGAGGTGGCACCGGGATATTGGTTCGAAGACCCTATCGCTTCCAAAATATTGAAAAAGTCGAATTCAAAAGCTTTGAATCTCTTGAAGTGTCCGTTATCAAAATCTCACTGCCAGGTGGGGATAACCTCTTCGTTATCTCTGCCTATGCAACTGGTGGAACTGTTCTCAAGCTCAAGGAGGAACTCAATTCCTTGTTCGAAATACTCGAATTGAACAGGCTGCATAACTATTATATTCTTGCTGGTGACCTGAACGCCAAGCATACATCATGGCTGAACGCCACCAATAATCCAAGAGGTGTATTCCTGAAATCGTGGATAACAGAGAACCAAATTGAATACAGGTGCAATCTATATGGGTCGGAGTTCCCAACATACCCTAGGACAAATTCATATTTGGACCTCTGCATTGCTGACGCAAGACTCGAATTCAGCTTTAATAGTCCTCAACGGAAACTGCAGGTACTTCCTTATGATAGCGACCATAACGCAATCGTAATGGAAATCAATCATCACAGGGATGATTTCTTCCTCATTCCAGTTCAACACGAAAATCATCGGTTGAACTTCAGAAAAACAGACTGGGGAAAGTTTCAAAAGAAGTTTAATCGAGAGTACCAGAAGCAATGTCCCCCTTCTGATGGTGGCAACTCTTGCTCAATGGTTCCTAATGACAGGAATCTAACTAACGATGAAATAGATGTCTATTTGTCGAAGCTAGAGAAGCTGACGTTGGAAACGATTGAGAAAGTAGTTCCCAAGATTAAACTTCGAAACAATATGGAAGGATATGAAACACCAATCATCGCAAGGTTGAAAAGATTGAAAAGCCTCCTTCTCACACGCGTCAACAATATTTATCGACGATTTTTGGACTACAACCATCCCTCGTTGTCTTTGTTGAAATTACATCTGAAGAATGTCCGGAACTTAATCCGGTCATACTTCAGAAGTGAGGTCAGCAATCAATGGGCGGAAAAATTGAGGGGTATTAGCCCACAGGACCCAGATGTCGTGTTTGCGAAAGTGAATAGTATATTCCGCAAGAAGTCTCGAGTGAAGGTATCGAATCTTGAAGTCACTAGTGATGAGATAAGTCTTCTCGATAGGGCTGGTATCGAAATTGATAGTACGACTTCGGATAGAAATGGAAACAGGATTATTTGTGAAGGATTGGATAAACTTGCCCTGATTGGAACACATTTCGAATTGGTTCATCTACCAAACCCTGAGAGAGGGAACGACATTTTTTCAGAGGTCGTTGAAGCAAAAGTTTCCGACTTCAAATCAAGCCTGAACGGCCAATCAATTCTTCATTTCAATGAAACATTAACATCTGACCTCATACCGAGCTTGAATCTAATTGATTATTTTGTCAGCTATGAAGACTTGTGTTTCATATTTCGCAAGATAAACAACAAGAAATCATGTGGTAATGATGGTATTCCAAATGTAGTTCTCCGACATTTGCCTGAGGTTGCTATTAGGAACTATTGCATATTGTTCAACAACATGTTGAGCAATTCATATTTCCCAAATGAGTGGAAAAAGGCTAAGGTATTTCCGATCTTGAAGAAAGGAAAAGAATCTTCTTGCCCCAAAAGCTATCGCCCAATCAGCTTGCTGCCTAACATCAGCAAGGTGTTTGAAGTGATACTCAACAGAGCATTAAACGCCCACATTGAGGAAAATGAGTTGATGCCGAATTGCCAATTTGGTTTTCGTGCCAGGCATTCGACCACACATGCAATAACGAAAGTAACCTCAGACATCTGTTGGAAACTAAATGATAGACAATGTGTTGGAGCATGTCTCATTGATATGGAGAAAGCCTTCGATACGGTGTGGTTAGATGGACTAGTTTTTAAACTCCTTCAGGACAAGTTCCCCAGACACCTTGTCGCCATGATGTGTAATATGTTATACGGGAAATCGTTTGTTGTAACCGATGGAAATCTGACAACAATGCGCGAGTTCAAGGTCTTGAATGGTCTACAGCAGGGAACAGTTACTGCGCCTCTGCTCTTCTCAATATTCATTCGCAAGCTATTGAACGGCTTTGATTTTAACGTCTCGCCAACGCGATCATTGGTAGCGTTTGCTGATGATCTGATCATCTACACGGCAGACCGAAAAGCTACAATAGTTCAGAGCAATCTCCAAAAAATGTTCAATGATGTACAGCTGTATACTGACAATTGGAGAATGAAAATCAATGTGCAGAAGTGTGAAACAATCTTATTTCGGACAACGCTGCGGGGGGTCAGTCAAGACCTGAAACGTAATTGGAAAGATTTCCACATCATGGCTGGCGAGGGTAGTTCAGAACGAATTCCACATAAATCCTGTGTTCGATACCTCGGTGTTTATCTCGATCAGTATCTGTACTATACTGAACATGTCAAAATCATGCTCAGTAAGGCACTCAAAGTAGTCATGGCCCTTCGAAGGCTCTTTCATTCCAGATACATTGACCAAAAGGTCAAAATTATCTGTTACAAGACACTGGTTAGACCAGTTTTGACATATGGATGTCAGATCTGGTACAACCAGAGCGCTAGTACTATGGAAAAATTAAGAGTTTTCGAAAGGAAATGTCTTCGTGCATGTACTGGTTTGTACAGAAAGCCTGAGACGGATTGGAAACATTATATATCGAATAGAAAAATTTATCAAACTGCTGAAGTGACGAGGGTCGATATCTTCATATTGAAACTTCTTCGGAATCATATCGCAAGATCTGTGACTGTGAGTGAAAACCCTTGGATTTCACAGCCGTTCCACCCTACAGACGGGTATATAGCGACTTGCCTCGCTACTGGCTTCATTCCTCCAGAAGCATTCGTGTATTTGGACATGAATCGATATGTTTTTGATTCTGACGGCGTCCCAGTCATATATCACATATATCGACGGGCCACCGATAAGAAGATAAAATATCCTCCGAATTTGAGTTCACGAGACCAACGATTTCAATGGAGATACTCATTTGCTAGATTCGTTGAAGCTGATCGAGTTGAGACGGCGCAATCTAGGTATTGGTGGCTGAATGACAATGTCTAAATTATTCGTGTTTATTTCTAGTTTTGGTGTTTTTTCGTTATTTAGTTTTTGAGTTTCAGCTCATTATTGCTACTAGTGTTGTTATTTTTTTTTTGTTAAAAATTAGGTATAGGTTAGGTATATGTAATGTTTACTATATTCCGTTAGAGATAAGATTAAACACTTAGGTTAGGAACATTATTACAGAATTTTTTAGTATAAGATAAAGTTTTTTGATTGTATTTTATTAGAAATAAGTTACAACATATTAGGTGTAGGATCAAAGTTTCACTGTTGTGTTTTAATTATAAATAATTTTAGGATAGTGTTGGTTGGTTTTTTCTCCTTTTTCCAATTAAATTTTCAAAATATGTAATAATCGTAATTAATTGAATTTGCTATAATTTTTTTGATGAAATGAGTTAATGATAACGTACAAATTTAGAGAGCCATTTGGGCCATTAAGTTTTTTGATTGTTATTGTTTGGAATTTGCTTTATATTCTTTTAAAATTTATAACGATTAGTATTAAATAAAGCACTTTTGACTTTGACTTTGACTTTGACGTGTTTTTAATATCAGCTTGCTGCCTAACATCAGCGAGGTGTTTGAAGTGATACTTAACAGAGCATTAAACGCCCACATTGAGGAATTTGAGTTGATGCCGAATTGCCAATTTGGTTTTCGTGCCAGGCATTCGACCACACATGCAATAACGAAAGTAACCTCAGACATCTGTTGGAAACTTAATGATAGACAATGCATTGGAGCATGCCTCATTGATATGGAGAAAGCCTTCGATACGGTGTGGTTAAATGGACTAATTTTTAAACTCCTTCAGGACAAGTTCCCCAGGCACCTTGTCGCCATGATGTGCAATATGTTATACGGGAAATCGTTTGTTGTAACTCATGGAAATCTGACAACAATGCGCGAATTCAAGGTCTTGAATGGTCTACAGCAGGGAACAGTTACTGCGCCTCTGCTCTTCTCAATCTTCATTCACAGGCAAAAAATGTTCAATGATGTGCAGCTGTACACTGACAATTTCCGAATGAAAATCAATGTGCAGAAGTGTGAAACAATCTTGTTTCGGACAACGCTGCAGGGGGACAGTCAAGACTTGAAACTTAATTGGAAAGATTTCCACATCATGGCTGGTGAGAGTAGTCTAGAACGGGTTCCACATAAATCCTGTGTTCGATACCTCGGTGTTTATCTCGATCAGTATCTGTACTATACTGAACATGTGAAAATCATGCTCAGTAAGGCACTCAAAGTAGTCATGGCCCTTCGAAAGCTCTTTCATTCAAGATACATTGATCAAAAGGTCAAAATTATCTGTTACAAGACACTGGTTAGACCAGTTTTGACATATGGATGTCAGATCTGGTACAACCAGAGTGCTAGTACTATGGAAAAATTAAGAGTTTTCGAAAGGAAATGTCTTCGTGCATGTACTGGTTTGTACAGAAAGCCTGAGACGGATTGGAAACATTATATATCGAATAGAAGAATTTATCAAACTGCCGAAGTGACTAGAGTCGATATCTTCATATTGAAACTTCTTCGGAATCATATCGCAAGATCTGTGACTGTGAGTTAAAACCCTTGGATTTCACAGCCGTTCCACCCTACAGACGGGTATATAGCGACTTGCCTCGCTACTGGCTTCATTCCTCCAGAAGCATTCGTGTATTTGGACATGAATCGATATGTTTTTGATTCTGACGGCGTCCCAGTCATATATCACATATATCGACGGGCCACTGATAAGAAGATAAAATATCCTCCGAATTTGAGTTCACGAGACCAACAATTCCAATGGAGATCCTCATTTGCTAGATTCGTTGAAGCTGATCGAATTGAGACTGCGCAATCCAGGTATTGGTGGCTGAATGACAATGTCTAAATTATTCGTGTTTATTTTCAGTTTTGGTGTTTTTCGTTATTTCGTTTTTTGAGTTTCAGCTCATTATTGCTACATTTAGTGTTGTTGTATATTTTTGTTAAAAATTAGGTATAGGTTAGGTTTATATTATGTTTATTATATTAGGTTAGAAATAAGGTAAAACGCTTAGGTTAGGAACATTGTTATAGATGTTTTTAAGTATAAGATAAAGTTTTTGATTGCATTGATTAGAATTAAGCTAAAACATATTAGGTGTAGGATCAAAGTTCACTGTTGTGTTAAGATTGCTGGGTCTCTAAATGTTGCACGTTGAGCTACTCTTAAATAATCTTGACAACAGTATCAGTGTGGGCCCTGATGGTGCTTTCTCGCAAAATCTTTATCTCCTTCACTTTGTGTTCCCCTTTCAATTATTTTTAATTTGAGTTTATCCTGTAGGATTTTCCCCCCCAAATGGAAAATTGCCCACATTTTTCCTATCTTCAAATCTGGTGATCGTAACATTGTCTCAAACTATCACACTATTTCCCTTCTTCCTTGTTTTAGTAAAATTCTTGAAAATATCGTTTTTATGTGCTGTATCCACTTATCCTTCCATCTTTCACAGATCAACAGCATGGTTTTTCCAGAGGCAGATCTACCTTTACAAATTTACTTTCTTTTACCCATCATATTGCAGCTGCCCTCGATCAGCAACAAGTGGACGTTATTTTTACGGATTTCTCTGAAGCCTTTAATTCAGTGGATCACTCTCTCCTATTTGAGAAACTTTTTGGGTTCAAAGTCCCCATTTGGTTCTATTCCTGGCAATGTGTAGTCACTTTTAATTCTTGCTCCTCTTCTTCTTTTCACCCGAACTTGGGAGTTCCGTAAGGTTCAATACTTGGCCCCATACTATTTTTACTTTTTGTCAATGATCTACCTTCTGTTATCACATCATCCTGTCATCTTTATGCTGTCGACTTCAAGATATTTCGAGTTATTAATTTCCTGTTAGATGTGGATATCCTTCAAACCGATCTTCAACGTCTTAGTGACTGGTGTGAATGAAACCATCTCTCCTTAAATTCTTCCAAATGCGATCAGATGACATTCTAATGTAAAAAATTTCCTCTCTTTGGAGTCCGTACCACAGCAAAGACATCGATGCTCTTGAGTCAGTTCAACGCAGATTCACACGGTCTCTATTCTTCAAATTCAACTTTCCTTACTCTCCTTATGATGACCGACTACATATTTCGAACCTTCCTACCCTCGAGTTCAGGCGATCTTTCCTTGACGAATGTCTTTTGTTCAAGCTTCATCATAGTCTTTTACCTCGAAATGTATGCAGGCAAATTAATACATTCGACGCTGCTTGCCCTAAAACATCCTCGCTTCAATTTCAGGTTTCATATGCACGTACTAACACCTTCTTCCACTCTCCCTTACTACACTTACCTCGTATGCACAACCATCCAAGTCTTGGTCCTCTACCGCAGTTTCTTGGCGTATCTAAAACTTCAATGAAAAATCAAATTTATAAACACTCCTATGTCTTAATTTTTGATATCTTATTGTGATCTTTTTTCTCTAATTTCTTCCATATCTATCTACTAATTGACTGATAATTGGACTACTAGTCTATAAGTTGATTTTTGAAATAAATAAATAATATAATCAAGCACAAAAAGATAAAGCTCCACCAATTACGAAATCGTGGATAACAGAGACTTGAATTAAATACATGTGCAATCTGTATGGATTGAAGCTCCTAACATAGTCTAGGAAAAACTCATATTTGAAGTTGATTTTCTTGAAATGTTACAGGAAGCAGCATCAGCGGTCAAATTCATTAGTGTAAAATATTTTGCTACAAGGACATCAACTGTTGAAGGCAAAATATTACTATTTTATATGGTACAAATTTCAAATGATAGCATTCCAAGTTCCGCCCAACAGGTACGATAATTGAACTTTAGAGTTGTGAGACGGGTGCGTCTCCAAAAAATTGAGGTCAACCAGTGTTATAGGTGCCAAAGATTTGGTCATTTGGCTGCCAATTGTGTCATGCACTATCGCTGCGTTAAATTTTCCCCAAAACAAACCCAAGTACATCGCAGTGTGTTACGTTCCAGCTTCAGCAAACCTGAAGTACCATTTGCACTTGTTGATATATGACAGCAACAATCTAAATAAAACAAATAATGTAAGTGGTAATAATTTGCTGCTTCTCAAAATTTACCAACTGCTTGAATCTCTTTCAGAAAATATAAATATCTAAGATCAAAAAAGCAATTTCGTTTTTCAACGTTAGGGCCAACATGCTTCAAAATAGTTTGTCATTCAGTCACATTACCCTGAATAAGCCTCGTCGACCTGACAGGAGGATTTTGAATTCGTAAGAAACGATATGGTAAACGATGATGGGGGAGGTGGCACCGGGATATTGGTTGGAAGATCCTAACTGACTGGTCGAAATGCTCTCAAGTTCCAGGAGAAGCTCAATACGTTGTTTGAAATACTCGAATTGAACAGGCTGCATAGTTATTATATTCTTGCCGGTGACCTGAATGCCAAGTATACATCATGGCTGAACGCCATTAATAATCCAAGAGGTGTATTCCTGAAATCGAGGATAACAGAGAACCAAATTGAATACAGGTGCAATCTATATGGGTCGGTGTTCCCAACATACCCTAGAGCAAATTCATATTTGTACTTCTGCATTGCAGACGCAAGACTTGAATTCAGCTTTGAAAGTCCTCAATGGAAACTGCAGGTGCTTCCTTATGATAGCGACCATGACGCAATCATAATGGAAATTAATCATCAAAGGGATGATCTCTTCCTCATTCCAGTTCAACATGAAAATCTTCGGTTGAATTGCAAAACAAGACGGCTTGGGGAAGGTTTCAAAAGAAGTTTAATTTGGACTACCAGAAGCAATGTCCTCCTTCTGATGATGGCAACTCTTGCTCAATGGTTTCTAATGACAGGAATCTAACTAACGATGTAATAGATATCTATTTGTCGAAGTTACAGAAGCTGACGTTGGAAACGATTGGGAAAGTAGTTCCCAAGATTAAACATCGAAACAATATGGAACTATATGAAACACCAACCATTGCAAGGTTAAAAAGATTGAAAAGCCTTCTTCTCACAGTGTCAACTATATTTATCGGCGGCTTTCGCTCTACAACCATCCCTCGTCCGCTTTGTTGAAATCGCCCCTAAAAAATGTCCGGAACTTAATCCGTTTATACTTCAGGAGTGAGATTAGCAATCAATGGGTGGAAAAACTGAGGGGTACTAGCCAACAGGACCCAAATGGTGTTTTCGCGAAAGTGAATAGCTAATTACGTAAGAAATCTCGAGTGAAGGTATCAAATTTTGAAGTCACTAGTGATGAGATAATTTTCTCGATAGGGCTCATATGGAAATTGATAGTACGACTCCGGATAGAAATGGAAACAGGATTATATGTGATGAATTGCATAAACTTGCCTTGATTTGAACTCATTTTGGATTGGTTCGTCGATCAAACCCTGAGAGAGGAAACCAAATACTTTCAGAGGTCGTTGAAGCAAAAGTTTCCGATTTTAAATCAAGCCTGAACGGCGAACCAATCCTTCATTCCAATGAAACATTAACATCTGACCTCATACCGAGCTTGAATCTTATTGATTATTTTGTCGGCTATGAAAACTTGTATTTCATGTTCGGCAGTATAAACAACTAGAAATCATGTGATATTGACGGTGTTCCATTCCATAAGGAATAATTGCAATTGTTCAACAATATGTTGAGCAATTCATATTTCCCAAATGAGTGTTAAAAGGCTAAGGTATTTCCGATCTTGAAGAAAGGAAAAGAATCTGCGAGCCCGAAAGGCCCAACATCAGTAAGGTGTTTGAAGTAGTACTAAATGAAGCATTAAACGTCCACATTGAGAAATATAAGTCTATGCCAAATTGCCAATTTAGTTTTCGTACCAGGCATTCAACCATGCATGCAATAACGAAAGTAACTTCAGGCTTCTGTAGGAAACTAAACGATAGAGAATGTGTTGGAGTGTGTCTCACTGACATGGAGAAAGCCATCAATATGGTATGGCTAGATGGAGTAATTTTTAAACTCCTTCAGGACAGGTTCCCCACACACCTTGTCCGCATAATATGTGATATGTTATAGGGAAATCATTTGTTGTTACTGACGGAAATCGGACAACAATGCGTAGCTTCATGGTCTTGAATGGTTTACAACAGGGAATAGTTACCTCTGCTCTTCTCAATATTCAATCGCAAGCTACTGAACGGCTTTGATTTTAGAGTCTCGCCAGCATGATTATTGGTCGCGTTTGCTGATTATCTGATCATCTATACGCCAGACCAAAAAGCTACAAAAGTTCAGAGTAATCTTCTAAAAATATTTAATGATGTGCAGCTGTACACAGGCATTTGGCGAATGAAAATCAATGCACAGAAGTGCGAAAAAATGTTGTTGGAAAAAATCTTGTTCGGACCTGAAACGCAATTGGAAGCGTTTCCACATCATGGCCCTTCAGAACGGGTTCCCCATAAATCCTGTGTCGATAACTGGGTGTTCATCTCGATCAGTATCTGTATTATACTGAACATGTCAAAATCATGCTCAGCAAAGCCCAAAAAGTAGTCATGGATTTTCGACGACTTTTTCATTCCAGATACATCGATCAAAAGGTCAAAGTTATCTGTTACAAGAACCAGTAGCCTTAAACAGCTGTCTAGAAAAGCAGCATCTTAGTAGGCTGAGAGTAGGCTTTTGTGATTGTCAAGTATGAAATTTCTCAGATAACATTTAGCCAAAATCATACAAACGAGAAAGAAATACATAATAAGAGTGGGGCATCCAGGGAGAAACGGTATCCCCCCATCCGGATCAAGATCCATCGTAGACGTGGGTGCATATTTTCCATTTAAATGGAAAACCCATACAAACATAATTCGCATGACTTTTTCCTTTAAACGAAAAATATAAACGTTTCAGATTTATCTTCAAGTCCTATATGACGGAATCACATAACATTTTAACATAAATGGGAAACCCAAGTGGAAGGCCACTCTACCCTGCAAGAGCACTTGTAACAAAAAAGAAAAAGGGGTGAGCCCACCCGATGGCTAGCTGCAGTGGTGGGGCCAGCCAACCTGGTAGGTCCCATACCTGTTCAAGGTCCCATGCAAATGGAAAGACCGAAAGTGTTGCTCAATTTATCTATACATATTTTTTGTAATTCTCCCACACTTTGACATTTTATGAATCTAAATAATAAAATTTGAATTAACTTATTTTTTTTTATAATAAATTTTTTGTTTGGTCAACATGAAAAATCCCAAATAACAAAATAAATTTCGAGCATTAAATATTCTTAAAATTTAATATGTATACAGAAATAGTTATCCCAAATTTATTTTAAACAGAAAAAAAATAAACCCAAAATTACTAATTCTTCTCCGTGAGTATGAATATTGAAATCAAGTCAAATAATATAAAAGATTTTTAGTTTTTGTAAATTTATAATAAATATAAAGGATACTTACCCCGTCCTCCTCTGACGAGTGCTCATTTTTGGGGTGGGTAAGGCCTGTAACTCTTTTTAATTGTATATGGGACACAATTCAAAGCAATTCGAAAATTGTACTTTAATTTTTGTAATAATCGTATCATCCAGCTTTACTGCTATTAAATATTTATTACGAGTTTCTCCATCATCATCACAACTGATATATATATTATATTTCATCATTTACACTCAAATAACACATTCACTCACTGCAGCAACCAATATTGCATCAAATGAATCACTTTTAATTAAATCCCCATAGAGAACATCCACTCAACAAACAAAAGTTTGAGCTACACCGTTAGCATCTCCATTCACAAATAGTTTTCCGTACAGGTCAAGAACTTAATAATCTAATTTTTGGTACTGAAGATTCTACTGCACTGTTTTAACTTTGAGAATTTCATTTGGAATCCATATGGTAATTGAAATCACATTGGAAAATACTTGGGAATTCATTGAAACCACAAGTTATCCGAAATCCATGAGCTGCGTATTCACATCAATAATCCTTTAATTGTTAACTGTACCTCTAACACCTTGCCCAAAAATCTTTCCACCGTCACAAACCGATAGCGATTTTTCAGAATAAGTGAAATTTAATTCAATTAATATTTCTGTATTCAATATTGCACGTTATTTTTCATACAGTTCAGTACCGAGCATTATAATTAATTTTAATTATAAATGTTTAGAGAAAAAGAACACATGGACCATCACAAAACTAATTGCTTCAATCCGAATAAATGTTATCAGAAAGATGTTTCAAGAACGAGCAGCGGAGCAAATTGCACACGAGTCCAGTTAACCAAACACGACGACCTTTGCGCTCGATGTTCCAAATTTGAGTCCCGCTTCGAATCAATTCCAGTTTACCCAACGAGCCTCTTCATGGTGGTAACGGGAGATTCTCGTCGACACAATCTAGTAATTGCTTCGCTAGATTGTGTCGCAAAGGGGTTGCCATTATCAATTTTTGTATTTGTAATTTCAATTTTTTTTTGTTTATTTTTTTTTCTTTGGATAAAATTTTTATTGATAATGATAGTTGCGGTAGAGGTGAGGTTTATTGTAGAATAGTAATAACAATGTTAATAAGTTGCGTATCAAATTGTTCCGCACTTATTGCGTGGTTATTTCTATGAGATGGTCATTTCTTCGCAAAGGTCCTTTGACCAGTTTGCCCAGGCGGCAAATTTGAAATCACTTAAATGATAGTTATTATCACAAAAAATAGAAATTGCAGTTGATAATTTTTGCTTTGGGTAGCACTTGAAATCGTCCCCGTTATATGTATGGTTGGGGAGGGGCCTTTTCTCTTTAACGCCATAATGCGAAATTCATCAAAATGACAATTATTCATATCATCTAATGTGGTAGTTTTTATGCACTTGATAGATGTTCTCGTAAATTCAATTTCGTTTCAAGTTTTATGAATGCAATTAACGAATTCATAGCTGTTGGTAAAATTTTACATGCACATAATAAAGCAATTGTGTACAACGGTTTCATCTATTTATATTAACATAACTCAAATAAAATATTAGCAAAAATAAAAACATGACAAAAAAGTTCCTCAATATTAGCAAAAATAAAAACATGACAAAAAAGTTCCTCAAGTTGTAACAAAAATAAAACATTTCTATATATTATGCAGTACAATGCGCCCATTTAATGGTTTTCCAGTCCGACAGTTAAATTCAATTGGTTGACCATCTACTCCGTTTATCGACTGCAATAAATTTATCTGAAATTAAAAAAATAGGTAATTTTGTGAATTAGTGGGGAGTATACTATAAAGCAATTTTGTGATTTAAATGTTAAATAAACGTAAAATGTTTTTCTTGATATTAAAATCATTCTTTTCAAATAATTGGGATTAGGAAAGTCTTAGTATTGAACAAGGGACTTAGAAACAAAATTAGTTTTCGGCACTCCAAATTTTATTAAATTGAATTATTCACATGAGATCAAGAAACTATTAAATTTCACTTAGTTACTCGTGGATGCTCTTTGATAACAAGACTTTATTGGTGTCTTGTTATGTCTGCCTATGAATATAGAAATACATATATATGTTTATATATATAACATATATATATATATATATATATATATATATATATATATATGTGGGAAACGAGCTGTGCTGGCAACCCGGAACGAGTGGCCTGCTAGACGACACAGACGAGATAACGGGTGATTGAACAACTGGTTAGCGAGCACAAACACATAGCAGACGGATGTTGAAGAAGATTCGTATCGAAGACGTCGTGAGAGGCAGTTTAGCAGAGAGCCGTTCCCATCATTCTTAAATTCATATTGTTTTCATTTACAAGTCCGCATCACTATATTAAATAAATATCTTTTATCGAATCAACATCATCGTTATTATTACAATCCCACAGTTTTGGGGGCTCAACCGGGATTGGATAATTGAGCGATCGGATACTTGATTAATCGGATTCATCAAACTGGGATTTTTATATAGTGCTTTGATATTCAGTGTAAATTCAGTGACAATAGAAATTGAAAAGTGCAGTGAACATGTCGAGTAGGAAGTTAACACTTGGTGACTTAGTGTGGGATAGTTTGACCCATCAGCGAACGAAAGCGTCTAGTATAGCTGTGCTGCATAAAGTCGTTTTCGAGAGAGATGATGGTAGAAAAAATCGTAGACAATTACGCGAGTTCGGTGGGTTTGAATATAAAGGCGAAGACAGTGAAGAATTTGAAAACAAAAGAAAGTACATTTGTGATAATTTCGACAAAGTACAGTTAGAAACAGTAAGTGAAATTTTATCGATAAATGTGAAACAGAAAACAAAAGAACAGTTAGCCGTCCAGTTGTGTCGATGTTTGAACGATCTCGAGGTCTTGGAAATGGAAATCGATGAAGGGCGCGAGATCGAGGACCGAAATGTGCAAGCAAGTAGTGAAAGCGACGACAACACCAGCAAACGATCGCAAGGAGTAAGGGAGGAGCAGAGGAGTCGAGCTGATGCCGAACATGAGGAACTGTTGTTGCTGCGAAAACTAATGAGCATTAAACAACTGCGCATAAACGACGAATCGGAGTCCGATGACGAATTGAGCGATCCTCGTCATTCGAGAACAAGCGCGAACAAAAAACGTTGCTTGAAAAAGTACCATAAAATGGCGAATGTAAGCGAGAACGACGAGAATGAAAAATCAAATGGCGCGTGGGCTGATGGTGACCGTAGGACGGGCACTATGACAAAGTGCAGTTTTTCGTTTCGAGACGTTGAAGATACAATTCGTACATTTGATGGTAGTGGACACTACCTTATTGAGAATTGGATTGCAGATTTCGAAGAAATCGCTGACATGTTTGTTTGGAACGAGCTTGAAAAATTTGTGTTTGCTAAAAAATCGCTTCGTGGCGATGCCAAAACATTAGTACAAGCTGAAAGAGGAGTGCGGTCCTGGATTGAACTACGAAGATTGCTGCAAAAGGAGTTTTCGATGAAAATTAGTGGTGCCAAACTACATCGGGTGTTGAGAGAACGAAAGAAGGAGAATTCCGAGTCGATGATGGAATATGTGTTAGCAATGCAGGAGATGGCCGCTCGTGGTAATATAGATGAAGCGTCGCTGATCGAGTACATAGTCGAAGGAATACGAGACACCGAAATTAACAAAATGATGCTGTATGGAGCTGAAGACATAAAGCAGTTGAAGAAAAAGCTGAAGATTTACGAGGACATAAAAGAGAAGGCAATAGCCGTAGCCGATAGCCGATCCAGAGTTGTAGCTGAGAGCCGATCAAGAGTTGTAGCTGAGAGCCGATCAAGAGCCGATACCATTGAGCTGAATAGCACAAAGCTGAACAGTGGAGCTGGTTTTGCAGTAAATAAAAAATATTGTTTTAATTGTGGGTCTGCTGATCACATAAGAGCTGCGTGCACTTTCCCTACAAAGTGCTTCAAGTGTCGTGAGTCTGGACACATGTCCAAGGAGTGTCCGTTAAGCCAAACCCCTAAAGTGTTGAACGTTGCTGAAGTTAAGTCCATTGATAATTCGCCGATGTTGAAAAATGTGTCAATTGGAGGAGTTTCAGTAAGAGGACTTATTGACACGGGCAGTGATGTGAATCTAATCAAGGAAACTGTGCTGCATACATTACCGAATATTCAAATTCAATCAGCTGTTCGTTCATTTCTTGGATTCGGAGGAGTTTCCGTTGCTGCGGAAGGAAAGTTTCTGGCCGATGCCGTGGTAGATGAAATTAAAATGTCATTATGGTTTTACGTCGTGCCAGATGGGGCCATGAGTGTTGATTGCGTGCTGGGCCGTGGAATTGCTGCCGTTGCTGATATAATCATTAAGAGGGACAGTGTTGAATTGAAAAACTGTTGTGCTGAAGACGAAGCTGTTATTATGTCCATTGCAACATTAGAAGACGATGGTTTGCCGCTAGAAGTAGTACCGTCTAAATATCAAAACGAGGTGCAAGAATTAATCGAATCATACAAGCCGCAGGTCGTAGTGGAACCACCGTTTAAGATGCATATCGAGTTGAAAGAAAAAATGCCAGTCGTGCATCGGGCTAGTCGACTAGATTTTGTTGAGCAAGAGGCACTCAGGTCGCAGATTTCTCAATGGCTGATGGATGGAGTTATTCGACGATCAACGTCGCCATATGCTAGTAGAGTAGTCATCGTAAGAAAGAAAGATGGTACGCCGCGAGTTTGCGTCGACTACAGAGATCTGAATAAGAAGGTCATTAGAGAAATTTTCCCGACTCCATTGATAGAGGACGTCATCGACAAGCTGCAAGGCGCACGCGTGTTTACAACAATAGACCTAGAAAACGGATTCTTTCATGTAGCAGTCGATGAATCGAGTATTGGATATA